>JAOXXN010000395.1:14045521-14084966 GCA_026770055.1 Myrmophylax atrothorax | reverse complement strand
TGCTTTTCTCTTTACCTTATTAAAAATGTGGATGATCAGAGAAAGGGGCTTTTCTTGTTGCTGACGACATGTGTGTGACATGTGAGTCTGAACCACCCAGCGTCTGTGCAGGAGCTGTAAACATGTTTACCTGAACAGGAAAGAAAATGGATTTTTCTCTTAAAGATCCAGTGATATGAATATCGTACTCTTAGAGCGTATCAACAGATGACTTGAGAGAGAAATTTGCTGAAAACCTAGCTTTTGAAATCAACGGGTGAAAGAGATTCTTGATCACTGCAGCAAATGGCAACTTGTGCAGGTAGAAAAAAAAAGATGGTGTTTAGTTTTCTCCAGCATGCATGTCAGCCCCCTCCTGTCTGCTGCTTTCGTTCTCAAGGGAGGGATTTATTTACCACGCTTGCTGTCAGTGTTTTTCCTTTGTGCTTAATATTAGAAAAGCAGATTTAAGGCTGTTTAGCACAAAACGTTTTGTCTGCAGCGTGTATCACTCACAGAAAACAAAAGGTGTATAAGATGCGGTATCATTCCAGGTATTTTTCATCTTCATCACTTTTGGACCTCGTTGCTGCACTTGCTTTATTATAAAAAGCCTCTGAGTCTTTATCAACTAGTTCTGCAATGTAGAATGTAGTGTGTCTTGCTTTAGGCTGGTTTTGGTTCCTTTTTTTGAGGAATTAAAACCAACTTAAGTCATTGTGCATTGAAGCATCAGGATCGGTTAGATAATAGCTTCTGGATAATAGAGATTTCTCAGCAGTGGGTTTATTTTTGAATTGCAAATATTTATTAAAGAAAATTGCTAGAAAAATGTTAACCCTTTAACCTTCAAAGTAAATAAAGGTGAGGCTTTTTTTTTCCTGGGACTCTAAATGCGCTTGATTCTTATGGGTATCTCCTGTTAATGAGAAATGAGCGTAGTGGGGATGCATCAGCAACTGGCTTGTCCGTAGTATAAAAAATAAAGGCACAAAATTATGCTGTTTCCCCCTACTTCCCCACAGAATATGAGATCGTTACAGAGAGGTCGCACTTGACATCCAGTATGCCAGTTAATAATACTGGGCTATGGCATCGAGTTGTTCTACTGTAAACTTTTCTTCTGTTTATCTGGTGTTCAACTTCATACAGCTATTCTTGTACTCTAAAGTTTTGTTGAGGAAGGTTGGGGGTTTTGCCTCCGCCCCCCCCCCCCTTCGTATTTGGGAGCCATCCTGGTGCATTAACTCCAGCTGGAAAGACAGTCTTATCTTCTTACCTCTAGAGCTCGTTCCTTTTCTACCATGTTTATTGGCCCCTACAGGAGATCAGCAAAAGAGCCGATTGGCCCTGCCATTAAAGCCTCCACTTACCAGGAAATCTGGCACTTCCTACCTGAAGAAAACTACTCTGTGTCATTGTCCTTAGTTCTGGCCAATACACAAAAACATCTGCGATAGCAAAGGGGTTAACCAAGCGTTGAGACCATGTGATAAAGCAGAAACATAGGCTAGTTGGGATGCTCTCTTCCTATCTGCTTCTTCCCCTTCTCCCCCATTTTGTATAGAGAAATGAAGAGGAGAAAAGGAGGATTTGTTTGGTTTTCTTTTTTTGCAGTCATCTGCATAGCCGTGCTATGTGACTCCTGGGTAGCTTTCAAATAGATTCAGTATCAGCAAAAGTTTTCTTATTCTGGGTTGGTTTGTAGAGTCAGGATTAGTTGCTTTCTTAGCTTCTCTCATACATTATAGGATTGTCTTAGCTCTTACTAAATAGCAAAACCAGAAATAACACATCCTGTTCTTCAGCAATGCTGTGAGACAAGTAAAACAAGCACAGTATTTAGAACTTTCCTTGCTACAGGGTCAAAAAGCTATCAGCCTTCTATACAGAAGTTCTGGAAATAATGTAAGTATACCTTCATGGTTTTGGATGCATATTTAATGGTAAAAAGAAGAATGTATGAATCTGGTAAGTTCTGCATGCTGTCAGGTATATGAGAGGAGAGGGTATAGCCAAGTTTTTTAATTATTTATTTAACCTCCTAGTAACAGTGAGTTCATTATTCATAGGTTACATAGATTGACTTGTTAGAGTGCTATTTCAGTTGCTTTACAGTTGGATCTCCTCTCTTTTTGTTAGATAACAGTTTCTTAAAAAGTTTGGTTACAAAACCAAGGACTATAAGAAGATCGTGAGTGTCTTTGAACAAGGCAAAAGCATGGTGTGATTCTCTTTGCTCTAAGGTGTTAACTACTGGCAGGATGTCAGGTGTTAGTGACGCTTGGGATACATTCCTTTTTGTTCCTGTCTTCTCTTGCCTCCTTGCTTTTCTTTTTCACTAGGTATCGTGTTTTCATTCCAACATTAATTTAAATTTGCAATTTGGGATTTGTGGAATGTAGCCCAAGTTAAAATTTCAGTCACTGTGAACAGGTCTACAAGGACCACTGAATTAACTGTTTGAGTCCAGGGAAATCTGTCATATAAACAAATAATACTTCTGTTTAGCTACTGAAATATAATGGAAATACTTGCAAAGGTCATTATGTCTTCATTTTTCTCTCAGTAATCAGTGCTTGTTATTTTAACAGTTGTGAAGGAGGGTGTTTTAAGGGAATTAACTACCTGTGGCAGGTTTTTTAAGGTGGTTAGTTCTCTGAAACAGTTTCCCTTGCTTGTAGGACTCTGTAATTGTGCTGCTGAACGGGTTGGTGGAAAGTAGCAAGGAAGATGAAACTTTCCTTCTGACGTGGGTTTCCCCATTATACAAGTCACTGAAATTAAATGTTTGAGTTAAAAGTCTGAGGATTTGACTTTTTTGAACTCAATCCAAATTTTCTGTTGAATATTTTCTGTTGTATCAGATACCCCTCCCCACAGAGTCTTTCTGTGGACTTCAAGCTTTATTACAGGTCGTGTTAATTGATGTTCCTGATTTTGGTTAGGCCCTTGCTGTGTGCGAGGCAGCTCCTCTGTCGGTGGTGCAGGGGGAAGGGGTTCTGCAGCTGTCCCCTGCTTCCTTCCCTGCTGGCACTCAGGTTGTGGTATTAACCTGTAATTTCTTCTTATAGAAGTTTCCTGGTGGTAAGGGGAGAGGCTGGAGTATTCTAAAGTCAAACTATCACTGTAATGCCTTTCTTCATGTGGAAACAGCTTTTTTAATAGTGTTTAAAATGCCAGCAAGGGTTGTCAGACATTTTTAACATGTGTGGCACTCCATATCACTATGTTATATAAATAAAACTAATTTCTGTGACACTTGGGCTGTGGGTGTTTTTATTTGTTTGGGTTTTTAACTCCTTTTTAGCAACAGCTCTCTATTGCAGAGAAACTGCTGGAACTACAGTATCTGGCCAAATGGCTTTTAAGAATCCCTACTTCTAAATCCAGTCATTATTATTTACCAAAAATGTAAGGGTATTGCTTTCAACTCATTAGCTGTTCATAGTCATTTCGAAAACTCTAATTGATATTGCAAGCTGATTGGAATATGGCGTGCTTTGTTGACTGCAAAAGCAAAGTTTAACAGTACACACTGCATCTCTGGAGATTATGAAGATTCTGCTCGTGATAGGTTTCACACAAATGCACAAAACAAAGAGGTTGAAAAATGAAAATAATTCTGATTTTATGTAGACTTTCATATTGTATTTCAAAGTACGGTTCCAGATGTACTTTCAGCTGCTTAGTATCAATATTCCTGAAGTTTTGGTGGTTGTTACCTACATTTTTCAGAAGGACTCACCCCAGGTAGGATCTCCTTTGTTTTGGGCCAGTAAGCAGGACCCTGGCTTTCATCTGTGGTCTCAGAAACATTGGTACTTTGTTCTGGCAACTGTAATAGAACTGTTATTTTTGAGAACTAAATTCTCAAGTGACTTAACCCAAGGTCACACGGAAAGTCCATAGCAAGACTAAGTCTCAGTCTGCTTTTAATTCTCGGGACTACCTGTGCATTTGGCTTACTCTAGAGCCTTAAAGGGAAAGAACAGTTTTATCATTTAACAGTTACTATTCCTTTCAGTTCAAGTATTTAAGTTCTTCCATATTTTTTGTGTTGAAATATTTGTACTTCCAGCAAACGTGGCAGGATGCAAAACTCAATTTTGTCTTTACTAATTTTTAGATGGTACTAAGATAGTGTCTTTACTGGTGATGTTTCCAGTCTTCATAGTCGGTGTAATGATATGCCAGAGAAGTAGAATTTTCTCTTCTGGTGTCTTTCTGTATGCCCAGATCTCAAATTCAATGATGTGAGGATAGGCAAAAGTAAAGAACATCAGGAGGGAATTAACTTAGGACCTACACTGCTAACATCAACATCTCTGCTGCTGTGTGGGGGATGTTAAGGGGACTGTTTTCTTGGAGTTTAACATCTGGGCAGAGATGATTTAATCAGATGTTGGTTTTGTTGTGACAGTAATGACTGTCAGAAGAGTCTCAGCATGTGACTGGTATTTCTAAAACTTGAAAATGCTAGTTAAATAAAAAAAGCATGTCCTCTTAAAAAAAATCCCAGAAATAAGTAAATGTCAGGCCTGGTAGGTCTATTTGACTGGGACAAACACATACAAGTGAAGGTTTTACCACGACAGCTGTTTGTCACAGGTGGAGCCATGTGGGAAGTGTCTGTGGGTGCAGGTGGGCGATGCTCCTGCCTCGGGGGCCTGGGCAGCATGAGGCAAGGTGGGTGTGAAGAGTATTCTGGTATCTTCACTTAGTGAAGATGGGTGGTTATCTCCGGTCAGGAGGTGTTGCAATAGATCAGTTTTGATACACTTTCTTTCTTGTTGAGGGAAATGCTGTTTTAAGTGTTTAGTAATGAAAAAACCTCAACAAAACAACAACAATCCGAAATCAACAAACGCTCAAGCACAGCACAGAGACCAGAGGGCTGTGTGTGTGAGTGGTGCATGGGTGAGGCAAAGACTGTGTGTGGGGAAGGACAGAGAATGGAATAGACAAGAGATTAGTTTGCTTCTCTCTCAAGGTCTGATACCTGATTTCTGATGCACCTTGGTGGCCTTCCAGAGAGTGATGTATTTGGTTGCTGCACGAGATCACCGTGGTAAATAGCTTTGGCCTCAGTTGGCTGGGTGATGCCTTGAAGTACTAGTTTGTTACTGAATTGTATTGGGGGTTTCATGTGTGTGGTCTCTTGTAGTGCTTTCTGCTTCCATGTTACGTTGGCAAGGTTTTTAAACCTCTTACAAGCCACTGCCTCTAATATTCTGATTGAATTTATTTTTTGAGCTAGTTAATACATGCTTTCATGTTTTTCAGTCTTGGTTTGCTTTTCTAGTCCAATTCCTAGCATCTTATTTTTAAGTTCTTGGAAAGAGTAACAGAAGTTTGGTATCTTAAAAAATTGTTCACAGTTTTAGCATATTAATTGTTACGTGACCTCCTCCTTTAAAGAAAGACTAGAGTTATTTTCAGTTTTCCTATTGTATTGAGCCAGAGTTTGTTTATTTAATAACCCATTTTTCCCCTTCTTGTATAGATAAGTGGTATTCCTGTGGGACAGTTGAGAAAAATGGCAAGCCCAGTAAAGATGAGTGACACTTGATGGATAAAACACTGACTACAGTTAAATGCAGCATAACTTTATAATTCTATTTCAGTACTCCTGAGAAAAATACTACCCCCATCACCACAGTATGTAAGCACCTCTCAGGCAGTAAAAATATATGTACTGAGTCTTCTCTTCCTGTATATTGGCATGTACATCTGATTCCTCATGTCAGTACCTGGCAGCTTACATTCACCTGTTAGGAGGATAGGTGATGGTAGAGTGGAAAGAGGAAACTTGCTAGGTTTGTGTCTTTATGCGTGGAGCAGCCAGGCAGTGATTCAAATGTTTCGGGTGATTAATGCTGAACATATTAGCCAGGTTTCTTTAGACTTGTAAAATTTGTTCCCAGAAGGGACAATAGGGAAGAAAGGCTTTTTTACTTTGCCTCACTCTGTGATTGCCTCAGATGCTATTACTGTAATGTAGCTATACCTTTTATTTTAACATTCTTTTTCAGAGCAACAGAAGTTAACTAAAAATATGCTTTCTCATTTTTGAGAAGTCAGTACTGTTTCAAAGCAGCCTGTTTCAGTTCTCTCCTTTTCAGCTGTCATTCCCAGCTGTCACAATCTCCTTGATGTGAGGACTTTACCCCTGTTGTTTCAAGGCAGTTTGGTTAACAGCTGCTGTCACCCAAAGGTTAAAGCCCCAAAATGGGCATCCTTTGTTGCTTCCCTTATGAACATTTGCTTTCTGTTTGGTAGCATCTTCCTCATTGCTCTGTCTTCAACGTGTTCCACGATCCTATTTTTGAAGAACTATGTAAAGCAAATGAACTTGTCTGATGATGAGTGTATTCTTCTAGATGTGTTAGGGTGCTCAATTATGGCTGAGAAGAGAGACTAAAAATAAAAAGAAAGGAAACTGTACTGTGTTGAGATGACATTCCATCCTGTTCAACTTAGGATCTGTGAGTGGCAGTCCTTGTTCAGTGAAGGGACATGTAAAATCACTTCTTTAAACACCAATAACCCTGTATTGTACTGGAGTGTATCAGAAGGAAAAGAAACAACTGTTTCTTAACTGCATAGTATTCTGTACTTCTTTTAAGTAAATTTGTTTTATTTCATGAAGATAACCCTCCTCCTTTCTGCAAGCTCCTCTGTTCTTTAGCTTCTCACAGGTCAAGCATTAGATCAGGAGCACTGAAGGAGCTGGCAAGAGCACTGGAGGTAAATGGATTATCAACCTGGCCTTTCACCATGATCCTGAGAGAACTTTCATGGACAACACTTGAAGTAAAGGGTTTAAGGGAGTCTGATATGGTAGAGTATTTTTACATATGAACTTGTGTGCCTCTCCTTGTTAGGATCAAATGCTAGTTGGGCCAGTGATGCTGGGAATTCAGAGTACCTTCAGTTACTGTGATATGTAATGTTTTTGTTATTTCAGCAAATATCTCTTTTCAGATTCTCTTTGATAGACGACTGACAGACACTGAGGGAAGTTTTTTGTTCCATTTTGTAGACATCTGTCCACAGTGTGTATATGGGAGAAAGCAAAATGAAATTACAAAACATCACAAATGTGGCATGATTTAAAAAAGGCCTGGGAAATCTATTCCATCTGAAAAAGAGCGAGCTAAAGAACAGAAAAATCAAACCTTAATTGCAGGGATTAAGTTGCTTTTTAACTAAACTGGTAGATTTGACCTAAATGAGAAGGCTGGGTTTTTTGTTTGTTTGTTTTCCTAAAACCTTCCCCCTCCCTGGATTTAACAGAATTTTTCTTGATGCCCAGAAGCATAAGAGAGATGAATTGTCCCTTTTGCTGAAATGCACTTGTGATTGAACAGTCCTTCTCAATACCTTGAGGAATTTCTGCCCTGTGTAGCTTTCAGGTATGCACCCAATTTTCCTTCTTCACACCTTCTGGTCCACTTTATTATTTCTCCTAACGTTCTGTAAACTATTTTACTGTAAGTCATGTGAAGTCCTAAACTGGAAAAGAAGGTACTGTTCAGAACCTGTTACCTTTTTAGTCTTCTATCCTCTTTTCTTTATGTCTTTTCGTAGCTTTTTCTTTTCTTCCTAATATTCCTGGTATCCCAGCTATTTTGTAAAGTGAAGTAAAATAGAAGTAGTCACATACAACTGGATTCATTCTTTTGTTATTGTTCACAGGAAGGACCTAGGTACAGTTGGCCCCGCAGAGAGCATGAAGTGGTGAATAAGGACTTTGAAGCAGATTTGGAGCCGTAATGACTGGCTTCCTTCCCTGCTGCTGTCCCTTCCCTTTCCTTGCAAAGCATATTCATTGGAAAAACTAAGGTGTGGTCATCAGGCATATCTGTTCTCAACTTCCAGTAATTTTTTGCTCTCTGCTGAGCTACACCATAATTACATATGCAAATGTAGTATTTTTTTTCCCTCTTACCTTGTGCATGTGGGAGAAGAAGATAAGGTTTCAGAGTACTCAGGGATGGTGCTGTTGTTGGGGTGCTGCAGATGGCCCTAGGAGAGAAGTGTTTGTCCTGCTGGACAAGACTCAGTGGGGGATTTCAGAACTTCCACATCTCAAAGGCAACAAAAAAGCAATAGTCTTGCCAACTTTAAACTTTAGAGAGGAACAGATTGTTGGGCAACTTGTTATAACAACCTATTTTGATACATTCTAGCTACTGGAAGTGAATTTGCAATAGAGATTTGGGTTGTAGACATACATATATCTATATATGTGGTTATATCCGATAGCAACCATTAGACTCGCTTGGTGCTCCCTGTAGTAACAGAAGGTAAACGCCTGTTCTTCCTAACAGTGTTGTAATGATACTAAACCCACAGATACCCATTCTGTGGAACAGACTGTTCTGACAGCTTCTGCCCTTCATAGTGAGGCTTACCTTGTATTTGCTCCAGACCTGAAACTGACAGACCTGCTGTACTCCTGGAACTCTAAATACAGCTTAGAGCAAATAGTGGATAGAATGGGCTCGATATTGCAATTAAAATGCTGGGAGGCTCTTTCTGGACAAAAGTGGAATAATAACTTAGAAATGAGAAGGAAAATTGAATTGGTAGTCGTGGCATAGGAAAAGGGAAATAGTTTCAGTGACATGTAACTCAGTATAATGTGCCATAGTTCCCTGTGTTTCACCATGTGCTTAATCACACCTTCAGGGATCAGCTGCATAGTTCATGTGGAAGTTACAGGATGGAGGCAGACACCCTAAAAAAAAAGATAAACCAGCTAAGCCAGCTTGCACAAGGAGAATTTTTTCTTTCCAGCTCTAAAGGACACAAATAGTCTTAGTTGAATAAAAATCATGACACACAACAGAGGTTTATGATCCTGACAGAAAAATCTTACAAGATACTTGATGAAAACTGTTGTGTGTAGATATGATGCTTAAAAAATATTTTTGCTAGTACTGCCTAAGCCAGTGCTGAGATGCTTTTCTTCAGAAACAAACTAAGGTAGGTAGTTAAGAACTCCAACAAAATGGGCATTTTCTTTATTTTGGTATGAAGTTGGAAGCCTTCTCCATTTATTTATGTCAAACACATGAGAAAATAATTAAAAGCTCCTTGTTGTGCAGTATGGTATACAGATCATTTCACTGTGTTTGCTTTTTGCATATATATGTTGTCACAATAGTTTGACATGTATATACAGCTTTTCTAAAAGGTCTGAGTTCTTTTCTGAGCAGGTAGGAAAACAGACAGGCTGAAACTAGAAATTTGGCAAGTTTTCAATTTCAGCCCTTATTTCATCTTTTTAACTTTTGACAATATTTTTAAACATTTTGGAGATCTTGTATAGCAAATTTTTGGAACAAAAATATTTCAGCTTTTCAAGTTCCGAGGTGCTTGCTTACTGACTAAAGTCTTAGAGGTTTATGCCTCAGTGTACCTTAATAGGCATCCTAATGAAGGGGTTTTTTTTTAAATATTTCCCCAGCCTGTCTACCTTTGAAGAACTTGTGTGTCTTCAAAGACAGAAGTGTTAAGTAGGGCTGTCAGTCAAATGTGTGTCTCCTTCGTTCTTGGGTCTGCTGCTGAAACACTTCGTAGCTCAAGTGTGTGTGCGCATGTGCGACTGCATGTGCTGTGTTCATGCCTTTTGTCTGTCAGGCTTCTGGCTGATAGCAGATTAGCCATCTGAATGTGGGCAGCAAAGAGTAATGGGCTGTACAGAATGCCTGGGGCTTCTTGCATGCAATAAAATTACTCCATTGTAAAGCAAAAAATGACAAGTCTGCCATGGAGGATATCTCTATTGGGGAAATGGAGAGAGTAGCCTTTGGTTTATGATCATGTTAGTGGGTGTAAAATAAACTTTCTTTTTTTTTTTTTCCAACTGTCAAAAGTATTCCTAGGTGCTTTATGGAATAGTGCTGAAGATTCTTCCAGCAGGAAAATACTGATGAGCTAAATGGGTGATGTACTACTTGCTATTCCTGGTTGCTGCATATCTGTGGGGAAGGAAGGGCATGATGGCTTAGTTTCATTTTCATCATGCAGGTGTGTGTGGTTTTTTTCTTTCTGTTCAATTTTTTATTTCAAGTGTTTTGCTTAGTTATAGGATTACATAACCTCTCCTGCAGGAGTGTTACGTTTATTAAGTCTTTTGGAAGATGTGCTAATACAGATTTGAAGGAAATTGGGCCAGAAGCTGACTGAAACAGAGGGAATCCAGATGTTGGGAGGAAGATATAAAATATAAAGCTGTAGAGAGCTGGTTTAAACAGACACACGAGTCTGTGTGCAGAAGCACAGTAACAGGAAAAATAACTATGAATCCTATTAAGTTTTTTTGACAGCTGTACTTACCCACTGGCAAGGAATCTGGTGTTTTAAAACCCTTTCAATTGTCTACAGTTTATTGTGTTCACAAGCAGTAGTGGCTGCTTGTGCACTTCTAATTTTCAGTTACAGTTTTCAGGAAGATTTTTTTGTTAGTTTGTGTTTGTGGCATTCAAACTCTAAAAGGTGCCCTTCCTGCTAAAAAAGAGAGGAACGCTACGTAATTTATACTAAATGGAAGGTCCTCCTGGGTTGCATCTGCTCAGGAAATGAAGGCAGATTGAGATATATGTGAGCTTCCAAGCTTAACTGGCAAGTCAACATAAAACCAATTTGTTATATAGACTATGAATGAATTGTTAAAACATGCAAAGTTGTCCTAAAATGCTTAATTTTAAATAAACCTTTTAACTGACATTTGTCCGTTTTGCGTGTTGAAATCTGTTCAATATGTCTCTGTGGGCTTTGGAAATACAACCAAAGTGAGTGGACTCTGAAAATCTATCCTTTAGCAGCAAAATGTACGAATTGAAACTTTTAATAAATAAAGTGGGAATACTGTTTGAACAAGCTTTGTGTTATTTTTTGTCATTCTGTTAGCTGCTGTCAGATTTCATTGTGACTGTTTTGGACATGTATGGTATTTGTTTTAAGGATCATGTCTCTTGAAGATCTCCTTTTAGCTGTCCTTTACACACCAACTTCTCCCCAGTCTCTTGAATTGATTTACCTTAAGCAAAAACCCTTCCTAAAAATTTGTGCTTCTTTCCTTTCCTCCAATAAAATTTGCCAGCTCTATATGCATCCCAAGAAAAAGGAAACAACTGCAAATGATTTTGAGACCGAGTATACCACAGAGCTCCACAGATGCTGCTCCCTTACAGCAGTATTAATTCACTTTACATACATTTTTATTCTGCACTTCAGAATTGTTTCTATGATCATATGAGCTTTTTATGGTGCTGAAAACTGTAGCTGTTGATAAAACTAAAGCTTAGTTAACTGTCTCAGGCAGTGGGTAGTCTGTAGTTGGTGACAAATAAAATATGTTCCAGACTACTTTATTAAGAGAGATTTGTGAGGTTTTTTCTCGTCTCCTCTTTCCTTGCCCCATGTGATTGCTGTGGTTTACAGGAGGAAGCCACTAGTTTCTGCAGTCACAGATGGAAAGGGAGGTGTATTCACTGGTAGGGGATGCGAAGACATCTGAGTAAAAATAAGAAAGTGAACAGTGTTGTGGGGGAAGGAGGTCCCTACATATTTGACAAATATTTCAACATCCATGACTTAATTGGTGCTACTGAAACCAGTATGCTGTACTTAAATGCACCTTTCCTAAGCTGCATTAATGAATATGAATAAAAAATCCAAAACTGTTCTCATCTTCTGTGATTTTCATAATTGCACATCAGAGAAAGATATTAACTGGCTTGGACTGACATGGCCTGACAGGGCTAGTGATGTGTCATAGTTGGTTTTCAGGACAGATCTGAGAAATTGCAAAATATACCAAAGACAGAGTGGTAAAACAGTTGAAAGCTCAACTTCACTTAAGCAGAAAGTAATATAGGAAATATGGTTTTCGTTTCCTGACGAGTATTTAGGTAATATAGAAAAATATGCTTTCAGCAGATAGTTTGACTTGCTGTTCTCTGTGTTGTTGAGGCTGCAAGAGTGGCATAGCTGGCTCAAACACCCTGCATGATGAAAGTCTGTAGATATGAAAAGATCTGTGCTAAAATATTGCAAACATTCATAAAAAAAGTCTTGTATGGGATATATGGGGGGGGTAGGAAGAGAGGTGTGGAACTTAGTGTTCATGTTTCCTAGAGTTGTGTGATTGTTCTTCATCAGTGTCAAGTGATATGATGTGTCAGTCTGTCTGACCAAGGTGTAGACCATTTCCAAATGTCCCTTTTGGGTCAATTCACTGCAACCAGAAATTTTTGAGAACTCTAACTGGATCCTGCTAGGATGGAAATAAACATTTGGTTAATTACTCTGATTGAAGTTCTCTATTGAATAATACCCTTATAAAATATAGTCCTAATACTAAAAAAAAAGGGTTAGATTTCAATTTTAACAGCCTTTGTGTTGATGTGTAAGACCTTTTTATAATTTTTTTGTTGACAAATACTAGTGGAGCAGACTTGGAATCCTGAGCTTAGGACACCATAATTAAGGCCATCAGCTGCACAGCTATTGAATGCCTGAGGTGGCATGGGGGAGAAACCCAGAAATACATGTTTTCAGGCTTAAAAAGTAACCAATTCAGAATATTTACTGCTAGATTTAGCTGAAACTAAACATATTTTAAAACTTTCTGTGAACAGACTGTCTTTTGTTTGCTGATTGTAGTGAGGAGGAGGTGGCAAGATCTTAGTGTCTCCTCTGTGAAGTATCCAGTGTATGAATTTAGAGAAGGCCTTGTATAAACAAAAGTGCAGTACTTGTCACAAAATGAGATGCCTGGAAGGTGCCTTCTTGTATCCTTTCCCCCAGTTTTCCTTTTGTGAGTTCTGATAGGCAACCCTTGCATTAAAGTTTGACAAACACAGTGGTATGCAGATGTGGAAGCTCACAGGTTTTACAGGGAATTGCCCTTGTTCCCTAGTTCAGCCCAAAACCTCAGTTTTATTTGTGTGCTGTTTTCCATAGGTAAACAGATCTGTGTTTCTGCAGTAGACAAGTTAGTGTATGTATTTTTATGACTATGATATTGTTTGTTGCCAACTTTTCTGCCTGTTGTAGGCCCTCTGTGAATCCTGCTCACTCCAGTTTTATGGGACTTCTTTTCTGTAAATAGGAAGAAGAGTCTTTTAGATGCACTTCTGGGACAGATGTTAAAAAGCCTCATGTTTTTTATCTTATGCTGGAATTGAGTAGCTCTTAAGAGAAGTTAAATGTGCCAGTGCAATGTTGCTCTGGCTCCTGGATGAGGTAGTGAACCCTGTCATGCTATCTCATCTAGCTGTCTAAGAACTTCAAAATTTTAAGATGTGCAGAGCTGCAGTATATTTTTATCTCCATTCTCCTCTCTCCTCCTTTTGCAACCAAAACTGGTTTAGACAAGGGAAAAAATGCTACCAAAACAGCCAAATCAATGTTTTTGAGCTTAAATAAGACTTATGATTATTACTGTTTTAATAAGTGGTTTTGGTTTCTTGAAGCATAATGTGCAAAAGCTGTGTGACTATTGCAAAGTACTTCAGTGGGCACTGTATGATGCAGTTGAGAACTCTTTAATTTGGGGAACTTGCAAAGAGTGAAATGTAATCCTCAGCTGATCAGCCTGCAGTGTATGAGAACAAGGGGTGTCAAGTTCTGTTTTGGAGGAAGCATGTTCCAAATCTTTCAGGTTCATTCACATGTGCTTACCCCTAGATCTTCTTTTGATTTGTAAGGGTGTTCTGGAAAACCACACAGCCAAAAGCATGTTGATGTTACTGCCTTGGGTATTGTTGATGATACCTAATCAATACCTCTGATTCTATTTTGTTTGTAATTTTTGTTAATTGAATCTTATTTTTCTGTACCTTGCAGATTCCCAAACTATCTGGTAGCCATCACAGCTGTCTGCAAAACTCAGAATATTCTAAAACTAGTAAGCAACTGTACCAACAGGACAAATCTGTTTGCTTACACAGCATGATAGAATAGAAGAGATTTCTGTGTCATCCTGGACACAACCTGCCAGGCATTGGGAAAGCAATGTGCTTTGTTCCCAGAGGGGAACAGAAGGGATTTGGAGAGAAGTGAGACCTGCATTGCCTTGTGATGTTTGTGTTGTCATCCTTACAGTGTCACAGAAGAAGAACAAGGGTTTTTTAGTCATCTCTCCTGTCTCAAACCCTTTAGAAGTATATCCTTATTTTTGTTGTTTTTCTCCATTTCTGCAAGTGGGACACTCATGGAAAGCCTGTTACATGTGGGTTTCCATTTAGGTGTGAGGGCTCTGGAAGAAAATATTCAGTCTTTGAGGTTATGTTAATCTTCTGCTTAAACAGGATTCTTAGTTATTAATGGGGAAGGGTGCAAATGAATAGATCATACTGGGCATCCAGTGGCTTGAGAGGGCTTGTTTCCTTAGCCAAAAAGAACAAGCATATTTTGTGCTTCCTTGAGAGTGTTTTTTTCCCATTTGTCAAAAGGATAAAGACTGTCTTCTGCCCAAAGGTTATTTAAATTGATGTCCTAGTGTGTGAGATGAGAGCATGTAATGCAACTAATTCCTGTCAGTTAATGGTGCACGTCCCACTAAACACGGCTGTCCTGCTGCTTCCTTGAGGAGCAGTTGGTGGGGGGATCCTGTGTCTGCTGCTATGTCTGTATGCCTTTGGTGGAAACCATAAGGAATAGAGGTTGCTTTTTTGGCAGATGCATTCATCATGCTTCAGTATAGGAGCCAGGGGTGGTAGTAGTAGATGTTGGTGCCCTGCTCTTCAGCTTTGGGGAAGTCTGTGTTGCTGACGAAGCAACAGAAACGTGTCTGACTGCCAGCTACTGCAAACCAGCATCCTTATGTGAAACCACCTCCTGTAATACAGTGAGGTTTGAGACTTTCTCTGGGAAAGATGTCTACTGATGGCAAAATGCCGTATTCTGTGTAATACATAAAGGCATATAGTTGTTCCCGGGAAAACAGTGCCTTGGAAATGCCCCTTTTGAGAGAGCAGACCTCTTCATCAGCAGTAAAAACAAATAGCAACTTGCTTGCTGAACTGTGACCTGTTTTGGAGTGATAGTCTTGCAGCTTGCTGAATCGACAGCTGCCTGCAGCCTGCAGCTGAGAGCAAGCTTCACAAAGGCTTTGGGAGAATACATTTGTTTTCCTGCACTGTTGTTATTTCTCAGTAAGTTTTCTGTTGCTGTTCTCCCACTTTTTCTAGCCCTGAAGCTGCCCAGCCAGCTACTGTTTCTACTTAGTTTTCAATTCGCCTTCTTCAAACATCCTTAATGGCATCTGAAGACTCAAATAATATTTGATAAACTGAGAAAATCAATGACAAGTTATTTGATAAAGCTTTTTGAGCTCTCTGGTTTAGCTAAGTGATTTAAATGTGATATTTCCATGCTTGAATCAACTGATTAACCTCTAGTTAGGTAGACAAAAATGTGGGTTTGGTTTTTTATTTAAAGAGGGAATGCTTTGTTCAGACCTTCTTTCTAATAATTCTAATAATAATTCTATATTCTGCAGATGAATTATGTGAGTTGACATGAAGAATCTGGCTAAAAAGGAAAATTATCCATCTTTTCTAGATGAGACAGTGCCAGTTGTGAGGATCAGATTTTTGTGCAGAAATTATATTATCTCTGAGCTAAATTTTACTAAACATGCTGTGGCATATATTTGACGGGCATAAACTCTATGTTGGTGTTTGTGGCAATGGGGTTTTAAACTCGTTCACTTCAAATCCTAGCAAGCAGCAGCTGAAACACTGCTGAATGACCTTTGACATAGGGACCCATGAATGCCCCAAGTATGATTTCACTTTCACCACGTTCTTTGTGAATCTGAATGCTTGTCAAATCAGATGTGTGTTTAGACCTTTTCACTGAATGTGCTTGGAGGGAAAGAACAAAGCCTGGGGTCAACTTGGCATAATCCCTGCGTTTATCTTTATTCTATTATAGTGGCTTGTGGGGGATGGAGTAACTATTCTCTGTGAGGTGAAAGCGCAAATAGAGTGTAGGTAGGCTATCTGTCTTTTCTTCCAGACTTTCCCAACAGCCTAACTGGTCTCCCATGACTTACTTGCGTTAGTGTGCAGCTGACTAGGCGGATTGCTGGTTGATCCATGTGATTTTCTAGTTTTTCTACCCATCACTATTTTGTAGCTGTTGTGCCTATCCACTGATGTAAACAAACACAGCTTGTCTTGGGTGTCACTTGCAGAAATGGGTCTGTGCTACACAGTGCTTTGTTCTCCCCAATGAAGATGGGGGTGGTGGTGTGAAAATGACATGGGTTTTTACACTGCAACTACTTTTGCTTCATTGCACATCATCTTTTTATGTTGAGATAAACAGCTTCATATGGTTGATATGTATTTTTTGCTTTTGCAGGCTATTAGTCACTCTCAAGTAAGGAATGACTAAGTCTGTTATTACCCATTCAAATTGGGAAAACCTTTGTCTCTAAGGGAAGAACCATAGAGTTCTACTAAATGATTGTTATAGACTTTTTGCAGTATTTTTAGATTTTACTCCTGTGGTGGATTCACTTCACAATACAGGATTGTTTCTGTGTGGAGCTGGAGTGGTCTGAATCTGTAAACGAGCTATTGTGCGTCAAAGTACGAGTGGGTGGAGGAACTCTGTGACAAAAGGCCTAGTTACCTTTACAGTTTGTTCGCTGTACCTCATACACTTTGTTTTAGAAGAAAAGCACTATTCAAAGACTTGAGGATAAGGAGGCAGTCTTTCACACGAGGTTTGTGGGAAATTTCTCTCCAACTTGAGGGTTTTTAGCTTGTGTAGATTTGCCCTGTGCCTTCTGAGGCTTTTCCTGAAGCGACTTAATGTGTCCCTGAGCCACCCACAGCTCGTGGGGTGAGCACTTCCCAGTCTGATGCTTTGGTCAGTATTTTCCAGCTTACATGGGCACTTGTTTGGGGTTCTTTTGTCTACTTTTTTGTTAAATTTTGAAAAAAAAAAAATTAAATAAAGAAGGGGTTTTCTTGGTTATTAAGGGCTTCCAAACTAGGAAATAACTTGCCCTCATTACCTTCAGAGATTAAAAGCTCATTAAGCAGCAAGGAGAGATATTTTCTTTCTTTTTTTTTAATAACTAAACCTAATAAAAGTCATTCTGAAAACGTGAGTGTGCGTTTTTAGTTTTTAAACTGAACTGAGGAATTTGATGTCCTCTGTGCTCCAGTTCCCAGTTCCCTTCAGCTTCTTCCATGTGTTTCATTGTTTACTTTCTCTTTTCATGGCTTAGAGGATAAGTACTTAAAAACCTGTTCATGCATATCACTCAGCATCCAATTTTCAGATTTAAAACACTTTTACACGAAGAATTGATGATGAGCTGGATGTTTTTGAGGTTTGGTTTTGTTTTTTTTAAAGGCAAATTGAGTTATTTCAGTCCACCCTGGCAGAGAAGAGAACAAATGCTCTGGGGAGAGGAGGGCTCTTCTCTTGCCCGACCCAGGCGAGCAGGGGTGGCTGAAGACAAGCAGCCACTCTGTGCTCTTGCTGCACATGAACACCCAGGGCTGGGTCCTGCTTCCATACAAGAAATACAAGGAGTACTCAGCCCCACAGGTCACAGCCCCTCACATGAGCTGGAACTAACAGGCTCCAGCCCAGCAGAGTAATTGAAAAATAAAGTACCGGAGGTGTGGACCGATGCCTGTGTGAGCTGTCTGGGCAGTGGAGGCAGTAGCCACTGGCAGGAGGGCAGAAGAGGTATTTGGTGTTAGGAAGAAGTCAGATAGAGTTTAAGTAATGGCTTTCATTGCTTGTTGGCTGCATCCTTTCAAAGTTTGTCTGTGTTAGAGAGGGATGTTTTCAGCCTGCAATCTGCTTGGTGCTCTGGGAGAGTAATTCTGAGGAACCTACTTCATCATCGTCTCTTACTGTTTAGAGGAGTACGCTTAGTGCCTTGGTTTTGACTCTACCAACATAGTTTTGCTCAGAATCTCAGGCTGAGCAGCATGGTGTGCTTTTTTGTGTGGATCCTGCCCTGATGGTTTACCCTCCCCCTTCCCATTAGAAACTGCCATACCCTGCTTATTTGGGTGTTGCACTTGCATACCTGAGTGTCACTAGCCTGCCTACAGGAGCCTACAAATCTGCCTGTAGCGTGTTTGTTGCGTACTTAGTTCAACTATATGACACTAATGACAGCAAGAACTTGCATCTTAAAAATCCCTTACCCTTACAGGCTGTAAACTTGTAAGTTATGTCTAGAATATCCACCTAAAATATATGCCACAATATTTACTGTTTCACAGTATAACAAAACTCTGAACAATTCCACCATAGTTGAGTGAAACTGATACGTGTTTTTCAGAGCTGTTTATGAGCTCTCATCTACTAATCTTGGGTACTTGTAAATAATACCAGAAAATCCTTTGCTTGTATTAATCAGAATGAAAAAGCAGCAGTTGAATGTTTACTTCTGCAATTTCAGGGGTTTTAATTGGTAAATCAAACCTTCCATTCTTAAATGCCACTTATACTGTTATGTATTGGCAGCTTTTATTTCTGCCTCCCCCCTCTTCTGTCAGGCTATGAAACTACATGCTGTGTAAGAGTTTCTCTTTATGTTCTCTGTTTCAAGACTGTTTCAAACTTGAAATGTTAAGGCAGGTTTTCTCGTAACTAATGCTCCCATGGCTTCTGTATTGGCTGCCTAACGTGCTGTGTTCTCTTGGGATCTTTCGAGTTCTAGTGGGGTGAGGGTTGGATTTGGAGGAGCATCTCTACCCAGAGTGAAGTGAAAAGGCTCAACTGGAGAAGCAATGACAGAGGAAACAAACCTGCTGTTTTGTACCTAGCTGTGAAATAGTAGTTGCTCTTAGGGTCTCCCAAGAAGGTCAAAATAATTGCTCTTCTGCCAGCTTGAGGTGGGAAAACATGCAATAGAGAGATGAAGCGAGGGAATAAGTTAGTGGCAGGGCAAGGAACATCCAGTCAAACTTGCTATTAAGCAGCATTTCTTTTAAGTTCTATGAATATTAAGGAGGTAAGAGCACTCTTTCTTTAAGACTGTTACAGTGCTGAAAATTCATCATGGAAACAGCAAAACAATCTGGCTGTGTGCTGCTGGTCTAATTTCACAGTTGATCTCAAATGCAGGTTAGTTCAAAGAGGCAGCTATATAGTTCAGTAATACCACCAGGTGACAATTCAGGAATGTAAACTTGCCATATTTTACATTTTTCTTACTGTCCCAAGCGCAAGTGCCTGGGCAAATAAATGAACTCTAATATGCCTTAAAGTCTGTCTAATTCGGAATAATTGAGGCTGTAAAGGCACAGACAGAAGTGCATTCAAAGCCACAGTTCCTGGCGGAGTAGCTGACCAGAAGCCCGCCATGTGGGGGTCCTTCAGCTCATCTGCCCCTGCAACTTTCCATGCTGCAGATTCTTCTTGCTGATTTGGAAAGCCTGCCTTCCAAGGCCTGGAACCCACTGGCATCAAGCATTCCTTCAAACTGGACTGAAATCTGTATTTTCTGTAAGCTACCTGCCTACCTGCTCTAGTTTTGAGAAACTAAGTGTGTTGAGTATGTGTGTGAATGGCCTTATCTCAAAACTGAAATGAGTGGGTTTGTCCCCAGTTTTCTGTCTGTCTGGGGACATTGGAATCGAGCCCCTTAGCATGTCTCACTACGGACAGCCCCAAGGCTTTTGTTCTTACTTCAAGCTTTATTTAACTACTGTCATTTTGTTATGTTGTAGAATACTTAGTTCTAAAAGTTCCCTCACCTGTTCATTTAAAACTGACTTTCATCCTATTTGAAGTAGCAACTACTAAAGACTGAAACAAGCTGACAGCTCTGTCCTGCTAGTATTGCAGAATTATTTTCCAGGGTTTTTATTTGTTGATTGGTTTGGTTTATTTCTTGAAGCCAATCCTGTCCTAGTAGCTAAGAGGGAATGCAGAGCAATCAAAATAATTACAAATTTAGGTCCTTGGGCAAAATAACAGAGGTTGCCACTTGGGATTACTTGACAAGGTATTAGATGAAGGAAATAAAATTTGGCTAAACAAGGGTTTAGGGAAAATATTAGCTATAGTGGTCATGTTGAAGAAGCAAAAGTGGGGAATGAACAGCTTTTGTGAGACTTCAGGACAACAGCATAATAGAGAATCACTGTCATGTTATTTACAACAATATTTTATTCAACTCTTCCTGTAACTGCTGCTTGAATCTATGCTTTTACATTCTGATTCTTGGCTGGTCAAGGTGGCAGGCAACTCAAAGGAAAAAAGAACTGATGATATTTAGATAAAGGAGTCTGTCTCACTACCCTGGAGAATCCTGGTCACCATGAAAACGGTGTAGATGAACCCCTCGGTAGGCCAACTGTTGGCATTTCAAGGGTTAAGGATGTAGCCTGTGCTTTCCCTCTTCTCTCCTTTCCTATGCTTGTGTGATTGGAGAGACTGAGTGAGAGAAGGATGTTAGCCTGCATAATTGTCAAACAAGTGGTCCCAGTGTTATTCTGTGGGCGACCAATTGATGCAATCTGGGGCTCTGTCAACAAGTGGATCTGTTATCTCACAATTGGGACAGATTAGGAACAAGTGGTCAATTTACAGCAATTCAGGGAAGTGGTGCTTTGTTGTCTTATTGTAGTGTCTGAGCATACCCTAACTCAAATTCTGGCTTCTGTGGTGTAGGGATTTTCGTTTAGAATACATGATTTTGTTTTCCGCGACCTTTCTTTCTTTATTTAATTTTCTGGATTGTAAATCCAGTGCTACATACATACATACATATGGCAGCTGGGGAAATGTGGCACAACTCCAATGCTTACTTATTAAAAAGATAAATCCGTGTCAGCTCTTCCCTGCTCACACAGTTCATGAATGAGGGATATTTTCCCTGAGCAGTTGTGTGCTGGAAGTCGTTCTGATGTGTTGCTATTTTTGAAGATAACTTTTGTAGGGCAGACTCTCTTCCTCCTTATGTATATCTAGAAACTATTTGCTTTTCATGCAGACTGAAACTTGTTTGGAACGTAGTTCAGGAATTCAGCACTTTCTTACTGACTTTTATTTTCTCATCAGTCCTTTTTCAGAAAAGGTTTTTTAAAGGACTGTTCTCCCAGCACTTGCTATACAGCATGTGTGTGTTTGGCCTGTCAGCATGCCGATGTGCTTTGGCTGTATAACTTGTAGGGTTGGCTCACAGACTTGAGCACCTAAATTTAGATGCCGGGGTGTGAGCTCATTGCCTGTGCTCCCGTAACAGTCTGCAGAGAGTGGTCAGTGGACCTGAAGAGCTGTTCAGCTGACTGAGCACAGGCATCTGCTTTTAGGGTGAGCAGAATAGTTCTTTAGATATCATTGATTATAGTGAGAACTTAAGCAGCTATTTGATGTATAAATGCCTAAATCTAGGTTTTACTATCTGTGAGGTGTGTCTCACCCTAACGATGTTTTTAATCGCTAACAGTTGAAAACTGGTTTATTATATTTTTCTTTTAAAACTTCCTTAGTGAATTCTCTCCTGTGTTACTTTCTTTTGAAAATAATAATAGTGGATGGAATTCCTGGGTGCTAAAAGCTACATCTTGAAGATGATACCTGTCTCAGAGTTCCCTCTGATGATCTGGTCTTAAGTTTATCTTTTAATACTCTGGGACTCCTACGTTGGTATCTTATTTCAGCTGGGAAATAGACTTCCTGCCTTCCTCCTGCTCCATGAACCTCCCTTCAGAACACACCGGTGTTGAGTTCTAGCAGGAGCCATCTGACTCAGGGAAGGCTTCCTCTGTCTCATAATGGGAAACTAATGAGCAATCAATGTGCTAGGAGGAAACGGCAATGAAATTGTACTGTTGTCTCTTACTCAGTTGGGTGTGCTATCAGTTGGTCACAACTGGCTTTTAACTTAAAATGTTAATTTCTACTGATTACCTAACTAGTGCTTTTGTACTGAAGTGATCCTAAGTGAAACTGTGAGGCATTGGAACAGGCAGGTTTGATAACGGGAAAAGCTGCTTCGAAGCTTTGAATTGTGAGATCTGTATGAAGAATTTTTTTTCAATAGCAGTGAAATTTTCAGTGCAATGGCTTTGAGTTCAATGTGGTTAGAGTAATTGCTAGTTGTTTCAGATCAAGGAGGAGTCAATTGTGTAGCTGAGCAACTTAGACACAAAAATGTCTCTTTTTACTCCATTCTTTTTCCTGTTATATTAATAGTTGCTTTCTAAAGGTTTCTTCATAGCCAGAGTGCATCTCTCTGGACATGCAGACAGCTTGGATTTTGCCATGTCCTTACTAACCACAAGATACATTCTGTACTTAATGAGTGAAGTGACTGGAGGGCAACAGAGACAAGAAGCTGAAGAATGGTGCTTAAACAAATAGATGGTTTTTGTTAAATCTCTCACACTGTGCAAAGTTGTAGCTGAAATTGCTTCATATTTTAATGTTCGTGTTCAGTGTTGTTTTACAGTCTTGACTTCATTTATGGAAATGAAGATATTTATGTTAGAAACGGAGTATGTTTGCACCGTGGCAGTAAACTAGTGGATTGGTGGAACAGAGAGTCAGTATCCTGTAGGAATTCAGCCTGTAGTCATCTTTTTTAAAAATCTCAGATTCTGAGGTTAAGTGATGGGATTGTTTGAACCATCCCTTCAGGTACAGATTTTTCAAGAGGACACTGTAGCACCCTTCTCTCAAACTTTGTACTGATATTTTTCTTCAGTGTGTTGTTCTACAGATACAAACTCAGGCAGCCTGACAAGTATCTTTGCTTCCTTTCCTTCTCTCCCAGAAGTGTATCAGAGTAGTATCTGTCCTCTTTGAAACACCTGTATCTGGAGGGGTTTTTGTGCCATGGCTTTTACTTGAGAATTGTCTGGTGATTAAAAATTACAGAGGAGGTAAGTCTATATGCACAGCTGTATTAGAAGTTTTACATTATTTTTTCCAAATTTCCATTGAAAAGAACTAATTTCATTTCAAGAACTAAGCTGTACATTAATCTATTTTTGTAGAAATCAGAATCACTTGAAGTTATACAAGAAAATCTAGTAAGTCACCACATGCCTTCAACAGTCTGAAAATGAGATATTTGAGTGAAAATGGTCTATGTAGTGTTCTCTTCTGATCCTTTTATGTTATTCTAAACTTTTGGGGATTTTGGTCTTGAACAGCTTCAGCTAGAGTGTAATTCCAGAAAACACCTAGAAAGTTCTTCAGACTGTAGTTGCTCACTGCTCATAATGTGTGCATATCTTAGAAAGAGTAGTCCTGAAGGGCATTGAGGTCCCTGGTGGCCACCTGATTTTGAGCTTCCAGGACTCTGAAATGACTCCTTGTTTGCAGGAACATGCCAAGGAGGTGCTGCTGCAGTTGTATATGTCACTAGCAAAGACCAGATCTAGAATATCATGCCTGCTTCTTGTGCCAGCTCTTCAGAGCGGTGGCCAGCAGAGCATGGCATACAGGGAAGGTTGTGTTAAAAACAAACCAAACTGACAAACAAATACAAAAAAACCCCAAACAAAACTAACACCACCACCATCAAAAAACCAAACCGGAACAAAACATCACACTTAGATAAAAATTGTAGCAAAACTATTGGTGCTGAGAATAAAGAAGTGTAGCTTGAGTTTACCTGGAGGAAGGTAGAAAATGTTGGGATAAGTGTCATAGCTCAAAGGAAGATGTGAAAGCTGAAGTTGGGTGGTTCTAGCAGGCAAAGGGAGATGTGCATTTCTTCTCAGTAGTTACTTTTAGCATAGCTTCTGCTTCTACATGCCAGATCTTAAAGGCAGTTAAAACTGGGGAGTTTACCAAAAGTTGGCTTGTGACATCCATAACTGAATTTCTTAAATGGGCTTAATAAGCCTTTTTAAATAGTATGTTGCAGATTAACCAGAAATCATGGACTTCTTGAGCTGGTGAGTGAACCTTCCTTGTTCTGTGCTACTGAAGGTGTCAGACTAGATCATCATCCTGGTATCTGTTTTTGACCCAAGGCTGGGGGGAACCCAATTCTCTGCACATTCGTAAATGAATTACAGTTTAAATACAGCATTTCAGTATTTGTGTTCCGAGAAACATTTTCAAATACTGGTTGCTTAAGAAAAGTTAACAAAAACTTACTCAGATGCAGTTTAGTTAAGCTGACATGCATGCAATGCATCTCTGAAGTTTGGAGGATATATGCAGCCTTTTTCATAAATACTCTTTTTTGTGATAATTTGACTGGTATGTCTTTGACACTCTCTTTAAAATGAGAGTTCCTGCAGCCCTCTTCCATGGCATAAGTACATTGCAGTGAAAGAGTTGGTGAGTAGCATTGGTATTTGTTATGGCTTTCCACAGATAGGTGAGATGCTAGGGGTTATTATTTGACCCAACAGGTAAATTAGGAAGTTAATTAATAGCTGATTCTTAGACCACCTCCACTGTTGAGTTTTGTGAGTTTTGTGTAGGAGAGAATGTCTGGGTTCTTGGGGTTATAGCAGGAGAACAGCAAGTAAAACTTATACTCAGGTAGAACTGTAGATCATTTGCATTACTGATCTGTTCAAATATCAAACCTCTGAGTTTTCGAATAATGCACCTGGTCATACTCTCTCTGGGGGCTGGATGCCACTAGGTTCTATCTTGGCCACATGTGCAGCAGACTGCCCACAGTAAGCTGGAGATGCTCCTGGTCTACCCCTGATATCCCAGATTTCTTTCAACTGATTTGTTGCTTTGGAAAGAAACATAGATAGTTCCACTGTAAAATGTATTAGTTGCTGTTGGCTTCTAAAAACTCAGCAAGGAGTGAGTGTACTGTTAACATCCTTCTGTTACAAGATTTATTGTTTTCCCCTCAAGACCTTTGAGCGCTTTTTTTAAAGCCAGCTATGAAAAAGACATGCTATTGACTGAGGTGTAAGGGGAAAAGATGCATTGCTAATACCCTCAGTGATCTTTTCTCCTGGTTATTGAGTGGAATAACTGATGAAGGTGACTGTTTTGATCCTTGTTCATGTGCTGATGCACTTTAAACTTCTGCCATTACCAAGAAAGGCTGCAGTTGTACTTCTTACAGCATTGCACATGTGTAAGACTTTTGATTTGTCTTCCAGAAGGGAAGAAAAGTAGTGGTGTTTCAAGTGGATCAGTAAGGAGAGCGGAACTATGCTGGTCGTCACCGTCGCTCCAACTTTAATTGCCGGCTATTTTGCAAAGTGATGTTGATGATGTGAAATAGTCGTCTTTTCCCCATCCCTCTCTTGAATGCACTCTTCTGCAGGCTCTTGCTAGTGCAGTTGGATGCCGGTAAAATAGTGGTTGTAACCTGCAGTGCTGCCTATCTGAAGTGTTTGCTTCTTTGAGCTGGTTTTCTGCTGAAGACGTGTCCTCTTTGGTTACGTGCCCTGTGCCTCAGCATATCTAAAGTGCCTTCTGGAAGCACAGCCCAACATGACCCTGAACTGCACAGCTGGCAAATGGCACCGATGTTGACCAGGATCAGCTTTGAAACGCTGCCAGCCTCAGGAGATTGCTTTCTTTACTCTGCAGGAGTTTTCTGGGGGACTCTACTTGGTAACTAATGCTGTACGAGATTGCAGCCCATGGATCAACCAGCATTGCTTTACTGGATATGAACAAGTAATATTTCATAGCTTCCTTTAATAGTGTCCTCCTGTAGAGGAACTAACAGAGTTTTTTTGGGGAGGAAGGGTTACCCGAAGAGGAATATCCATAAGCAGTGCAATTCTGTTCAGTGTAGAATGTAGCTCTTTTTGCAGAAGTTGATGCATAGTTACAATCTCAATCATTGGTTGCACTGTACAAATTGCTTGTTGCAAGCAACAGTGTTATAGTTCTTATGATTCAGGAAATCTGATTCTTTCCTGAGCTCTTGAGCAGATTTACTTAAGGTCTGATCTAGTGCACACAACATGCATCACAGGCTTTTCACAACTGTGTCTTGTTTAAGCTGGAATTTCTCTAGGAAGTGTATGCTACTTTAAATTTTTATTTTTTTTAGTTTTGGGAGAGTGGTGTTCTCAGGTGAAAAAATATGCTTTTAACAGTATAAACCAAAAATATCTTCACTTTTTGGATGTTGTAGGGATTTTAATGTATTTGTTCTGTTTCAAGTGTGGGGACATATATGACAGGAAACATTTTAGTTTTTGTAAATTGGTTAGATTTATTTCTTCTTTTGAAGGGTATGATTATTCTGGTGTATTCTTGTTGCAATAGTGTGTAACAGAAGGTGAACTGAATCAATGCCAACAGTCTGTAGTCTCTTAACTACAGCACTGAGATGTTGATCGTGTGCAGGGGAAAAAATTAGAAGAGCTCAACTCAAGTTTAGATCAGGATGTATCCTTTTCATCCCAAACATTCTCTGAAATCAACTTACTAGTTCTTTGTGTCCTTTTAATTTTCTCCCAGTTTTTGCATTCTTGCTATGCTCTTTCACGGGTTTCTGTTTATATTGCAAAGGTAATGAAAAATGGATACTTTTGGGGTTTGGGGCCCAAGTGGACCTTACTGCCTCTGGACCTGTGTTTTTTTCACTTTCTTTCCTCTTCTCCCTGCCCCCTACCCCAGCCTAACTGTAGTGTGTAGGTTTAGCTCTAGCAATGCTCTGAACCTAATTTCTGATGGAGTAGGAAAAAAGCTTCTGCTAGCCATGCAAGTGTAAATGATCTGTGTAAGTTGTTAAATGTGATAAATACAACAATTACACAAACATGAAACTCAGCCTTGGGTTTTTCAGGATGGTGCACTGAGTTTAAACTTGTGACATTTTCAGGAAGGTCAGTAATGACTTTGGAACAGTCCTGTAACAGTCATGTAGAATTGTAGAGTATTTGTGTGTGAAGGGAACTATTTTTTTTTGTGATGGCAGTTTCTTTGAGCTAGTTGAGTACCTTCTTGTTACTTTGACCAGGTCAGGAAAATGCATATTTCTTTTACTGTTAAAAGCAAACCTGTTCCTTGCAGCTTCAGCATTTCAGCATCCTTGCTGCCAAGTAATCCAGCAAGTTCCTGAAGCCCTGTCATCAAGATAAAAAAATTTAATAACAATGGTCTTGGTAACTTATAGGCATCTCTTGTCCCGTGAGTGAATTAATTGCTAACAACATTTTTGTATCTGTCAAGGATTTCCTTTGAGGTATATCAACCAATTTTTGTAAAAAAAGACCCCTGCTGTGATGTCTACTGGAATCTGGACAGCTGGTCACTGTTTTCCAGTGGTTATTTTGGAACAACCAAAGCAGCAGTTATGTGATAAGGGACCATTTCAAGCCTCTGTGGCCTGCACTTACTTTAGTAGAGCTGTTTAGCCAAGGGAGGCAGCTACAAATGAGTCCCCACAGCTTTTTAAGAAGGTTTATTCATAGGAATTTCTTTTAAATGCTTAGAAATGTTTTTGATACCTTGAGCTGTACCAGATTTTCTGTGTAGACAGCGGGCAACTGTCAGTCAGGCATGGTTTGGAAAATTAAAGATGGTTAAGGGACAAGAAAAAGCAGACAAAAGGTTTATTTGGATGAGGCTTTCTCATCCTGAAACTGCTAGCACTACCATAGAGCCAGGCCCCTGTCTAACCAGCATGAGGAGCATCAAACAAATGCAGTTTTTGCCTCAAGCTTTCAATATGTTGGAGTTTGGGAAACATCCCATAAAGAGTATTTCTATAGCTTTGAGCTCCTAAAAGAAACAAACAAACCCCAAATGATCCAAAAAAGCCCTAAATTTAAATGTGAAGCAAACTAATGCAAAGATGTCTAACAGTCTGTTTCGCAGCTGGTTCCAGGGCAAGATGTGTGGTATTTGGTTGGTGGTAAGAAGCTGTTCAAACTCCAGTTAATTGGAGTTTCAGAATCTGGGTATTCACATTTGGAAATAAACATTATTGGTATTAGCTTTGTTGTTTCTGATTCCAGGCTCCCCCTGCTATTTTTATATTACTAAATAACAAACCAAATAAAATGTATCAGGTACAGCAAAGGCACTGCTTACAGCTTACACTGTTACCCGTGGAGGTGAGATGTAAACAAAGAGCTCAATTTGTATTTTGAGCATGAGAATGCATCTTTGCTGGTGTAGTTCCACTGATCCAAACATGAAAGTTGTTACATTTTTGAGTTAGCAGCTTTTTGGGGATTGTAAAGCAGCTTGCTAATAAATTCTGTCTAAAATTATCAGACTTCTTGAACTGTTGCAATGCTCCTGTGTTATTTAACTGTATAGATATGTTCTGCCTTCATCCCTTTCTTCCAGTTCTTTCCAGAGTGAGACAGGCAAAATCAGTAATTGTCTTCTATGATGCTGTGCCATCAGTAGTCTTAGTAGAGAGGTCTACTGCAGTCCTAACTGCAGTCCCAAGAAGTTGATCTGGGTATGTTTTGGCACTTCTATAATATTTGTATGGATGCCTCCTTGCCACACATGAGAGGCACCAAAGGACTGTTTTTCAGGCCATACAAGTCTGGATGTGGGTGGCCTCTTAGATGTTTTCTGCTCTTCCCTCAGCTTGCTCCGCTTTATTGAATGTTAGTGGACAGAGGAGAGAGAGAAGCACAGTAAGTGAAGGTAATGTGTCCTTCAGCTGGTGAACTCTTAATTTATTGAGGTGTAGGAATGATACTTAGGCCTATCTCGAGTGGGCATTCCTGTGGTTGGTCCTTCTATCAGCCTCTAAATGCTTTTAAGTGTATGCTTAACAATTCAGTCAAACTTTCTGCACAGAAATATCTTCAGAAGCCAAGTTTTGTAATTTGCCACTTGTATTTAAGCTTGTCCCTTTCCATTAGGAAAAGGGTAAGCAATTCCTTGAATAACGTGTCCCAGGGCAAGAGTATTTTCTACAGATAACTGCTTGGTGTAGTGTCAGGAAGGGAAACCCTTTTGGGGCTTACTTCTTTCTGAACTAACTTTCAGTAAGATCAGGAAAGTAGACACTGTGATATATTCTTGGAATAAGAAATCAGGACAGAGCTGGTAGAATAGGATGAAAATCCCAAATCTGTTGCTGCATGTTGATATGTCTCACTGTTCAGCATGTGTATTGCTATATGCTCTGTGGACTCAAATAGGGGTGTTCTGAAGGTTTACAAACCAAGGCTTTTTGCTGATGCTTGAGAGACAAAGGCTTTGAAACACAACCACCTGTTCACGAGTTGCTTTATGAAACCAGTTATTTCATATTTCCCCATGTAGATATCAAAGTAGATTTATACAGCATATCCTTGCATTATGCAGTACTTACTCATTATGACTTCACTCAGTGTTCCTGTAGGTCATGTAGGAATGATCAAATTTAGGGGCACTAAGTGAACAAGATGGATTTCCTCATTCCTCATTCTCATGGTGTTGCAATTCCTGTACATTTCAAGTTCTGAAACTTAATGGCCTTTCCCCCAGTATGGAAGCATCCACAGAGTTTTCTCAACCATAATTAAATGCAATAAGAGGTAATTTTTTGTTTTCCTCCAAAGGCACCTGGCCAAGGTGTGGTAAAAGTTCTTATCCTGATACTGAAGCATTTCTTGTAAATTACCTATTCCCTGACCTCTGTGAAACAGAACAATTGTCTTGGAAAAGCTTTTGGTGTGATCTCTTGTGATTGTCATATATGCTGTCTTAACATAAAGATTTATTTTGTTTATTTTGAGTAAGAAAAGAGGTGTCTGGTGTTATCTGCAGTTGACTCACTTTAAATGCACTATTTAGAAGGGGAAAAGTGTGGCTCAGGAAAAGGATTTTATTGTGAAGTACAGAAAACTTGCCTTTGAAGCTGTGGATGGGGGAAATAAAGTTGATATTCCAGCCATCCACTGATACCTGATTGCAAAGAACTGCTGTACTTCTGAGCAAGTATGACACCAAAGGCAAGACAGTGGTGTACTGGAAACTCATCCTGATTGCCTTGGTTTCAAAGGTGTTGGCAAGAGGTGTGGCTGCGTGACTTGTGCCTGACACAGCTACGGCAGTAAAAGTTCCCCAGATCACTTTTGGAGTTTTATATTGACAAAACTCTGATTTTCCAGTAGCACATTTGGGGATACTAAGATAAGCTAGTAAATGTTATTAGATCTGTTCTTTTCTTAAGCAGATGGTGCAGGCCATCACTTGACTGGTTGTACTGTAATGGCAAAGCCCTTTGGGTACAAGTCTCGTGCTGCAGAGTGGAACGGGATCCTTGGGCACATGGAGTGTGGTGCTCCTTGCTGTGGATCTGAAGGATGGTGTAGCATGACCTCACTTTCGTGCTGGTGAATGGTGGTTCCAGCGGTTCTCTAATGCAAGAACTGAAGGCTGAACCCCTTGTGAGTTTGGAGAACCAGGCTTTTCTCCTCAAGCCTGATTAACTGTTAATTCCTTATCAATTTAACTTGTGCTGTGTCATGCCCTTGATTTTAATAGCCGTGACTCAGTGTGTGCCCACCAGCGCATTATGCTCAGCTCAAGGGATCGCCTTCCCTCGGTCATGGCCGTGCTTCGGCGTCTGGGTCGGGCTGTGCGCGGTGTTGGGTTACCCACGAGAGGAAGGGTGTGGAGGAAATGTGATACAGCTTGACAAATGGCCTGTAACCCTTTTAGCCTGAACCTGCCAGAACATACACACATAGTCAAGGCCATATGCTGCTTAAAGATTCTTTCAATATATGAAAAGAGAAGAGCAGCTGGCAGACATAGCTATAGGGGGGTTTATGGGGTTGATATGTCCCAGGCCTGAAACTTCAGGGAACCAGCCTAGTTGCAGGAAGATGCCATAACTTATGTCTGTGTTTAGCTCAAGGGGAAAAAATAATTTCTAAGTTGTTTTTTATAAAAAGAGCAAAAAAAAAAAAAGGCAGGAAGAATGATCAGAAATTGTACTTTAAGTGCAGGTGGTTGGTGTGGTGCTTTTTCTGAGGGAACAGTAGCTGGCAAAAACAGAATGAAAAGACTCTCATACAAATGTAGGGACTCATAATGCATTTGAACATACAGTAAAGCCTGAGGGTAAAGAACAACCCTGAGCAAGAATTAAAAGCATTAGAATAAAATGTTTTCTTCATTTGGCCAAACTCGGATTGTGTTTTTCCCTAGTAAACTTCAGAGTTTAATATTTTAATACTGTCATTCGTTTTCAGCTAATAGCCAGTCTCAAGCCAAGCAGATTCATGTTCTTAAGTCTCTTGTAAAGACCTCCTGTCTCTGTGATGCACTGAAGAAATGATGCCAGACATTATGACTCCATCAAAACTCTAAAGGCAAGTATTCATGTAACTGCCAATAAACAGCCTTGAGAGGCTGCAGGCTTTATTGAAGTCTGTGTTCTTCTGACACCCTTGTTTGACATCATGCTAGTCAAAGAGTAACAAAGGAAGTGACTTAATTAGGGGGTGACCAGAAAAGCAATCGAAGGAGGAGCCATGTTCTCGACACTTTTTGTGTGCATTTTATTACCATTTCCCTTGCACTGACCCGGGCTGAAGATGTTTCTGCGTAACTGTTGGTTTGTTGTACTGTCTCATACTGCAGGTGAAGAGGAAAAGTAGGAAAATTTTCCTTGGAGTTTTTTTTTTGCAGTAGCAATGGCCTAGGCTTGTCTTTTAGAGCCTTCACTGAGTGAAAGGAGTGCACAGGGAAGCAGCATGAAAGGAGACATGGCAGACTGTCCTGTGGGATGAGGTACACTGGTTTCATCTTAATTTAGTGTGAAGTGTGGGGGAAGGTTGAGGATGGGGATTGTAAGCTCTGTATTACATAAAGGTATAAGATTCTGGAACTTATCTTTGTGTGAAGGAAGCATTATGTAACAGAATAAAATATTAATATGAGATTTTTGCAAGTAGACAAATTTAAGATTTAACACTTGTCTTAGTCAGCTGCATTAAAGCAACTGAATTTATATGATTCAGAAATCTAAGAACTGTTTATCTTGTTCAAGGAAGTCTCTCCCTGTGTGTCTTCTGTACTCCCATCCTTTCATCTTCCATTCATTTGCTTCCCCTCTTTTGGGGGAGAGAGATGTTAATTGACTTTTATGGATTTGAGACTGGCTTAATGCACATAGATTGGCAGTAATTTTTTGTACTTGTTAACTGTTAATGATGGTTTCCTCCTCCTCCTGAAAATACATTTTATGGTCAGACAAGTTGTGGAAAAGTTCACTTAAGTTTTTCTAACAGTGATTTTTAATGCTCCATTTGCTGGGGTGGTGCAGCCAAAGGGGGGAAATCAGTTTGGCTGCAAGTTCCATGTTGGACACGTTTTACTAACAAAGGTCAACACGTACATTTTCACTTCAGGAGTGTTTGGAGCTTGTCTTTGCTAGACCTCTGGAAGAAGCAGTTTGTTAGGCTTCATTGCCTGTTGAATGGGATTTTAGTGAATGGTTAAATTACTTTGTATGTGAACTATGACTCTTTTATGACCTGCTTAAAACTGATTAGCACACCATGCCTACTTGAAGCAACTTGTGCGTTTTGACTTTGAACAAAGGAAAAAATCAAACTAAAAACTTGAGCAAGTGCTAAACTCCTTCAACTAGACTTTAGTCCACTTCAGAAATATTTCCTCTGCATTAGAAATATGAAACAGACATGCTTTACTTTTCTTTCTTATTATATTCATCTTTTTTTTTTTAATCTGCAGCCAGTTACAATAAAATACTTCATTATGTTCCACCATGGGAGGGGTGGCAATAGCAGCACATGCAGAAGTTTGACCTTTAAAGGCTCCTTCAAGCCCAATCTGTTCTATGGTTCGATGTTTCAGGGCAGAAGCACATCCAGGGCCTAACATCCACCCCCCAAAAAAACCACCAAAAACCCCCCAAACCCCAGACAACCCTGCCATTAAGCAGAGAACGAAGGGAAGTGAAAAAGGAAAAAGCATGAAGTGCTGCTTTTTTAGGTAGGCTGTTCTTTAATTGAGAGATTTTCGTTGCATTTGGTGGTATAAAGGAACGTAATTTGTAGCAAAAAGTAAAGAAAGTATTACTACCAAACTTGAAATCGCACTTGATAGCATTCAGCTTTGTTAGCTTTGGGGGTTTGTTGTGTGTTTTTAACTTGTATGCTGTCTTTTAATTTCTTACACCATTTTGCAAGTCATGTATAATATTTCAGGAGCAGTATCAAAATACACACCTTCAGTTTCTTTATCTAAAAAATGCCATTATTTCCTTTTGGGCAATTCTTTGCCTAAAGAATGCCTGAAAATTACTTTTAGCCTCAATGGCAGGGATATCTTATATCTTCCTTCCCTTCTCACTGTCTGTTTAGAATATATAATTTAAAATAGAGCTGCTTCAGAGACTTTCCCAAGCTATTTGTCTGTATTAAATATTGGAGAGTCAGTTCTAGTCACTAGTTGAGTGTGCAAACCTGTGCTGCCTCATGTGTTGGAACATTCAATTGTCAAGAAGAAATCTGATTTCCAGTAACTGGATGGCAAGGAGTCTGAAGCCACTACAGCTAAAAAATAAGTAACCTGAGGGGATGAAGAAAAGAGACTGGGTTATATCTTGGTGTTCCCTTTTAAATGTTTTTCTACATGAACTGAGTGTAAGTTTGATAAAAATAGATGCTGGGTTTTTTCCTTGCAAGTCCTGAGACACAATTCCAGCTTCATTAAGGTCGGGCTGCTGGGATCACTCTTCTACTGCTATATTACAAAAGAAGCCTCACCTATCATGATACCAGAACATATAACTATGTGAATTTTGGGAGGGATTAGGGGATTTAAAGGTGAAGCTTGTATATAGGTTCGAGACCAAAGTGTAGTAGCAGCGTTAAATAAATGCTGAAGGGTCACAATTTGTGCTTCTCAGTTCTGAGAAGGTAAGTAAAAAATACTTGAAGTAGAGCACTAATATATGTACATCTTCAGATTTAAGAGCCCTCCAGTGGCAAGTGTATCTTTCACTTGGGCAGATGAAAACAGCATAGACTAATATGGTTTTATAGAGGTGGTACTAAATACATTTGTAAGATTTCCTTTTAATTTATGTCTGTTTAGGCTTTATCCTATTTAAGGCACTGCTGTATTGCAAAAGAAAAAGGTGGCAGTGGCGTTTCTGTTGTGGGCATTTCCCCCCTCCCCAGACCCTGTGTGTTTGTTTTTGTTTGGTTTAGGGTTTGCTGATAAGGTGGCAGCGTTTAGCAGAAGCCCATGAGGTAATCGCTCCTTAAACAGTGATTTACATGTGGCCTTTTCTTAATGTCATGACAGTCATGCGGAATCTCCTTGATCGTGAGAGTACTGGCGCTGCCAGTCAGACACCGAGTTACTGCTGAGAGTCTTACTTGCCACTGTAGCAGGATATAAGGCTCCCTCTCATCCTTGCTAAACAACAACAACAAAAAATGGCTTGGAGTTTCTTACAATCTTCCTGTTGGTTTCTCCGTCTTCCACTCTCTTCTGGAGGATGGCACTACATTTTCTTTGCTGTGGTTTTGCATGTGGGTATGGGTTTGGGGACTTCTGTGAGTCTTTCAGGAACTTCTGTGTATTAGAGATCAACAGCAGAGACAGCTGGCTGATTGCTCCTGTGGTTTTTAGCAGGCAGATGGAGCAAAAAGCATGTCAGTCTTTTTGGCACTATTTCAGCTACACTTGCCCTCTGCACAAAGGACTTTTATACTTTCTGTTACACTGAGGATCCTTGTACAGCAAAACAAACCATGATGGGAAAATTAAGTATATGGGTTATTTGTACCCCTTGTGACTCTTCACTATTGTAGTCCTTCTGTTCAGCTTGTGATAGACTTCATGTTGAAGCCTTTGTTCTTTTCTAGGGAATACTGCAAGACCTTATCTTGCATCTAAAAGTAAAGCACACGAGGTCTAGAAGCTGAGAGATCCAGACTGTGTCTTCTTAATGTATGCTGGGAAGTATATATATTTTTATATCTCTGTGAACAAAACCATGCAAAACATAAAAATTTGGGAACAGGAGGTTCTGGAGGAAACTGTTTTAATATCATTACAGGGAGGTAACTTTTGTGAAACACCAGCCTGTAATTTTGGGTTACCCCATAAGAATAGTAGGAAACTTTTTTAGAGTGTGGATTTTTTCCTTGCTTTCATTGTGGTTTAAAATCTGAAGATTAATATCCTCACACTAAAAAGCTAAAAATTAATATAGCATCATACCTTGAGGAAGTTGAAACTTTTTCCCTTTATTTACACTCATTAGTATATATTTTTATCACAATCCAGAAAATATGACAGATTTCAAAGAACTGAGAGTGTTTTCTGACTAGAGAAAAAAAGTCTCAGAGTATTTCTGACTTTATATAAAAATGAGATTTGGGATGTTATTTGATAGGCTTTTTTGGCTGCCACTGCTGTATCCATTTTCTGTTAGAAACCTTTGCTGGGATCAGTGAGTACTCACCCCTTGCTGAAAGCATTTTGCTTTAGAATAGCGATGCCTCTGAAGAACATGGGATGTGCCCAGAGCCACTTTCACACCTGTTGAGTTGTTCCACCAATTCCTGAAGAAGTGCCCATCTTTAAAGTTTCACAGGTGGTCTTGAATAATGAATCCAGAAGCAATTAAACTTTTGTCTTTTTTACGTTAACTACATTTTCATCTCAGAGAATTTGTCTGAAAGAACACATTGAAGGAAGAAATTCAGCTTGGGAACTTTTTTCTGGTGGACAGAGACCAGCATCTTCAGACAACTGGAGTTGGTTTTTTGGGGGTTTTTTGGTTTCGTTTGTTTATACTTAATTTTTTTGTCTCTCAGCAGAATTTAACCTGATAGTAATTTTTCTGTTGTAAATATTGGATTAGGCATTCTGGATGTGTGCATTCTAGGACTGTGCATTCTAGAAAACCAGAGCAAGAGTTTTTTCCTTCATCTGTTTTCTGTACAACATGAGGTAATGTGCACAGAAATTGAAAGGATACACTGATTTGTATTAAGAATGTGAATTCTCTGTACAGTACATGTATATGTGTTGAATGGGTTTTGCTGGGGAATTAAATAAGAGCAGGTGCATTGCTGCCGTCTCTCCAGAACTTCTGCACAGCTGTGGAAGAGGTAAAATATTTTAAGTGATCAGGCAAACTGCTTGTGCAGTGTGGTTTAACTGCATCTTTGGATTAGAGGGATGTATAATTGTAATACACGTTCTATTTATCACTTTGATTTTACAAGATGTGAGATCTATAGCATGTACAGCACTTGAATACCTGTTAAAGCAGCTTTGAGCCTTTCTAGAAAAGTGGGTTCCAGATGCACTGACAATCTTGGTCTCCTATGACAGAATAAAATGAGACTTAATACTTTTTCCCTGGAATTCTCAGTTGTGTTCCTCACATACTACTGTGTCCATCAGATGCTGCTGGGACTGACTAATTGTAGCCTGAGGGTGTTTTATGTTACCTGTCTCAGTGTATCAGCATGCAAGTGGTACAGTTGTATGTGAATATGTGTATGTCTAGGAGAGGGATGGGGTTGATTTAATGGGTCTGCTTCCCTGAGCTACCTGTGCTCATTCAACTTGGCGACTTGGTTGCTGCACCTGCACTGTTGCCTGCTGGCTTCTGAGGTGGTGGAAGCCTATCTCAGTTCAGCCAGACAGCCATTACAACTGAGTTTACGTTTACAGTGGCTTAAACCTGAGTTTAGGTTTAAAATGGCTCTTTCCAGTGCGTTAGGAGGACTTAGAACAGGGCTTTTGCTTCCCTTGTATAATCCTGTCTCAGAGTATTGAAGGATGTGTGGCATTGAAGAATAAGCATTCTTTTTAAGTAAGTGTAACCAACATATCTTTAATCACCTTGATCTGCTTGGTTAAAGAAATGAAAGCCTGACTTACATTACATTCTTCAAGAAGCTTCACAAAGTACAGAAATTGAACTCAACTCAGCTAGCTGTGAGGAAGTCTGGCTATTTCTACCCAGCCACCTCAGTATTTCCACACTGAGTCTCGCTACTGGTTTTATTAGTCATTTTTCCACCTTTTTTTTTTTTTCCTTTCCCCACTAATTTGCAAATGTGGGTAAAGAACTTGCTGACAAAGTCACAGAGGTGACTGCTTTTAACCTTGCTGTAACTTTCTACTTTGAAGAGTTTGGAGGTTTGGTGCATGTCCTCCTTGTAACAAACACTCGTTGTTTCCTCCCAAATTACAGGTTTGCTCTTCCTTGCTACCCTGAAAGGACAATAGTGAAAAAAATCTCTCCACCTGATGGAGGAAAAATAAATCTCATCTTCATTTTTTCCTAATGTCTTTGATTCCTGTACTGACAGCAAGTTCAAATGCAGAGTTATGTTCAGTTTTTGGTGCTCTCTAGCTCTGGTAATGTCTCCCTCTTCTGCATCAATAATAGACACTGACTTTAAGGTTGCCTGATGGTGAATGAAGAGCACGTGTTTGGGTTTGGCTTGTTTAGGGTTTCATTTTTGTGGGGTTTTGTTTATTTGTGGGTTTTATTTTATTTCACTGATGCTTTATGTAGAGCATCTCCCACTTACTGTGCCTTTGAATATAACTCTATAACTTAGAGTTATCTATCAGGTACTTGGCAGCCCCTGAATATTGTCAGCAGCCTCCAAGCCCTTGCAGCAGGTGGCTGTTAGGCATTAGGTTACTATGAAACATTCTGTACAATAATGATAATTTGCTTTCTATACTTACCAAGAACATACCCATCTAATGTTTAGGGTATTACTTGCTGCTTTTCATTGCCATTTTTATATAATCTTTAGAAGTAGGCTAATGTGGAATTACTTATTTTGTTGGTAGATACTCACCAGCTTCTTGCAGTTAAGTAGATAATTGAGGGAGTTCCATGTGTCTATTTAAGGCCAAATTGAAAGACCTTCCCTGGAATTAGACAGAGAGCTCTTCAAAGGCCTGATCCAAAGGGGGTTCACCTATTTTTAGTGTCTTCACATTGGCTTGCATTTTTGTTATTATCCTCACAGATAGCTCACAGTTTTGGCTATGCTGCTTATTCCATGGCTTAACAAAAGTTATGATGCCCCTTTTAAGTAGTGGGGACCAAATGATGTAGTTTCATGAGCCTTTAAAATTGTTAGAAACTTTTCCTACCAGGATTTGGCTCCTGATGCCTTTTTTAGTTTCTGACTTCAGGTTCCTTTTAGGTAAATAACATGAGCAGAAGTTAAAACTTGGGTTTGTTTAACTGCATTTCATAGGCTGGCCTGATTCCTCCTGGTGTATGGATATCCTTGTTGAAAGTTTAGAGGTAAGTTGTAGGATGTGTTAGAACTTAGATCTACTTGAGGAAGCAATTGCAAGAGATGTTAAATCTTCACAGAGTGTAGAGAAAATGCTAATTCCAAACTGTAATTGTACTGTTAATGTCAACTCAAGATGCCACAAAGTGATGGGGAAATTAAACTTTGCTGGTTTTTTAAGAGGTTTGATGGACTGGAGCTGTTCAGGGCAATCCCTCAAGCAGAGCCATTTTGCAAATTGATTATAATTATTTTAGGCTTTTGCCGAGGCTGTTCTTTATTTTGTTTACTTAGAATTGAAGTACTTGAACCAGGTTATTTCCCAAAGTAAACAGAAAATCAGAATTTGAATGATAGTTTTACTAGCAGTAAATCCAACTGTGATACTAGAGATGCCTCATACAACAAGAATACAAATTATCAGAGCACATCAACTAACTCCATGAGTGCAGTTTCAGAAGAGAAGTCAAAACTACTCATGGTTTGAGTAAATTGTGAGTTCCTCTGAGTGTTTTACAGATGTTTTCTGAAGTACTGTGTAACTCAGAGTAATGCTCTTGATGGAGAGGCAACTGTACACTGGGGGCATAACTAGAAGTGGGGTTATTAATAAATGAGGATGCTTCTAAATTAAATTCAGCTTATATTAGGAAAATAATATTTTACAGAGGTACAGTTACAGTACTTCCTGAACAAAGTAAATTTGAAAAGTAGCTTTTGTCAGTGTAATTAAGGCTGTTATGGTATTAATATATCTAAATCATACCTGTCAAGATTTTAAACCTAGACCTTCATAGCAGCATGACGTCCGGAAATGGTCTGGCTTGAGTAGTATGAAAATGGGCACGTGCAGAAATGTGTGAATCTTTTTTTGTGTCTGTTTGAATTAATAACCTTTCCTCACACTCTTCAGGATGACAAATAGTGACAGCATACCCAAATAGACAAATTATTGGAATAATAATGATGAATACCCTTCGATACTTATGCTCTGAACTCTGTCAGCTATAAAGTTTTTAGTATGTGTAAAGCTCACGGAAAGCTAGGCAGTGTAGTTGTTCAGCAAGGGAAAAGAAATACTCAGATTATCCAAGTTCTTCAAGCTGTAATAGTTTGTGTTTGTCAAGCTTTCAAGTACCATCTTAAGGCACTTCAGTACATGGAAGAAAAATGCTTCTGCAGGAGACTGTAGTCTCACGGCACAACTGTGCTCCCCTGATGTACTGCTGCCAACTGTGCCTGCAGAGATTCCCCGGGCCATT
>JAOXXN010000395.1:14013595-14029033 GCA_026770055.1 Myrmophylax atrothorax | reverse complement strand
GGGTGTGTGTGGGGGGGGTGTGTGTGTGTGTATTTTTTTATGATTATGGCTTTCTAAATATCTAATTTCTAAAACTAAAACCATCCTCTCACACAGAGGGTAAGAAACCCAGCCAGTAACGTGCCATTACAAAAAAGATACTTCGGCAAAACTTTGTATTTTGTGCTTTTGATATGTAAGAATCGTTCCTTTTTTGGATTTCTCTGCCTCTTTATTAAGGCTGTACCAAAAAGAAGAAAAATAATATATATACACATGCATATTTCTATACACACACACACACACACACACACACACACATATATATATTTTCTGTCTTTCTGGTTTCAATGAATCTGGGAGAAAAAAACCCAACTTGTTTTGATGGTAGTAAAAAAGGATTTCCTAGCATGATACATGAACTGGAATTGGATGTGACAAGTGGAGCAGCAAACAATCTTGAGGAAATAGATTATTGGATTTTTCCTATTTATAAGTTTCATGCTGTTTTAAAATAGGGACACCTGTGAAAATGAAAAGGAGTGTATTTTAGTGCACTTCGTTAGAGAAAATATAGAGCATTTTTAATGAAATTGTGTGGTGACTAGTCAGCCTGATCTGTTCTCCTTGGAAATCTTGTGAATTTTTTATTTTCTTGGCACCACTTATTTCTTCCTTTCTGTTTGTGCCTCTTTAACCTGTAAGAATTTATACTCTCTTCCCCCTGTTTTTCCCTGTTTACTTTTTCCCTACAGCACTGAAAACGTGCCCCTTTGAGGTCCTTCCTGGCTGGCATAAGCTCATATGGCACCCATTGCTTAGGGAAGAGGAGTTAGAAGGGTCCCATTTGGGTTTGATTTTTGAGGGCTTTCTGTTTTATTCTTTTCTTGGAATAGTTTCAGCTGGTGAAAGTTGTCACAGTTGCAGTTTTACTTTGCAAGTGGCACTTTGATTTAAACATTGTAAGTCTGGAAAACAGCAGGAAACTGTGCCTAAAAATAGCTGTAAATATTTCCTTATCTTCTTAAGTACTAATTGACAAAAATCTATACTGCCCTCATCTGTTCTTTTCCTTTCAATTCCTAAACATCTGCTTCACCAGATTTTCCTCATAATAGCCAGTTCCAAACTCTCAGATTTAATCTTAGAACCAGCATCTGACTAATTATTTTAAATGTATATTCACTGTATTCAGCACCCCAGTAACACTTTACCATGAAAAAGCAGGATTTACCTTGTAAAAGCAAAGGGTTTTTCTTTTTTGTTTGTTTGTTTTCATTTTTGTTTGGGTTTAGGTTTTGAGGGGGGATTGGGGTGGGTTTTTTTGGTTTTTTGTGGAAATTTCAATCATCTTGCTGTAGTTTGTCCTGTGTTTCTTCCTTAGTGTGCATGTCTCTTTTAAAAATTCTCTTTTGCTGTGAAATGCTTTCACGAAGTTCATGAAGTGAAATTTTAGCAAATCATTTGTCTTAAGTTCTGAATGCAGAGTTCTGCAAGGTTTCATTTAGACATTTAATTTGCTTTTTAGCCAAAGAATGGTTACAAAGGGATGGCATACTGAAGGTCAGGAAAGATGGTTCTAACCTGTCTGGTAATGTACCCTGAATGACACTTTATTTGGAATTTAGAGTCCTCAAGTGCAGTTTATAAATGTGTACTGTTGTTAAGATTTAGTTCCTGTCAGAGATCTGTTAAGTAAGGTATGTTCCATTTTAAATAGTTAAATGTTACAAATTTTTTACTACTAATCATAGTAGCTCTTATAATTTCAGGAGTCCTCAAAATGATCATTTTTAGGTGTCCTTAATACCTCTCAAACTGGATCCAGAGCTGAAAAACCACTGTGCCTCAGAGATGAGTGTGATTCTCTTCAACATGATTTCCTTAACTGCTTATAATCTTGGAATATCATCTAAAAAGACAAATAATAAAACAACAAAGGTTTTAAAAAATGTGGAGAAACTGCCCACAAAATCTGAATTATCCCAGTCATGCACGCACTTGAGAAAAGCCTTGGTGTAATGTTTTTTAATTGAATATTAAATTCTGTGTGCCTGTCACATTACTTTGATATTTTGTTAACCTCTCTGAATTCTGTGGGTTAAAGTAAAAAGGCACTGCAAAGTGGTGGCCTGCAAATAACTGATGGGGAAGAGAAGGCTCTAAGGAAACGATCAAGGAGCAGCTGTGGCCAGGACTGCCATTGGCTGAGCTTGCAGGGACATCAGGAGTGTAAATGTTTGCAGAGGCTTTTAAGGTACCAGAGAATATTGCACAGGTAAAGCTTTGTCTTTCAGACTTTTGCTTTCATTCACATCTCTCTTCAGAATTTAATGAAAAGTATCTTTTGAAGATGTCAATGCAAGGTTGTTTCAGATCTCTGCCTGGAAACTCTCAAGAGCCAAAGTAAATTCACCAACATTATTGACAGGAAAGGAAACAGTGTTGAGAAGAAAGGAAAGGTGCGAGTCTGAGATCCCATCTAAGCACTGAGTTATCACAGTTGTTATGCAGAGCAGCCAAGACCCAAGAGATCAGCCTGGACACCAGCTGAAGGAGAAGAGTATATGTAAAATGTGAAGGATGGCCCCTCCATACTTGGAACAATTACAATGGTCTGTAATTATAGCTATGTACTGTCCATCACATCTGTTCCTCATTCAGTGGTCAGTGCACAGAGCTTGCTCTGGCTGGGTAGATGCTGCTCAGGTCACTCCTGTAGAGGCACTTGGTGTTCACAGGAGCAGCTGCATTCTGTTGAAATTCTGATCTGCACATGTACATGGCTGCCAAAATGATAAATACTTTTAAAAACTTGGACTTAAGTACTTCGCATTGAACTTCCAAATTATTGAGCACTTTGTTTTGTGGTGGTGTGGGTTTTATGTATGTTTTAAAGCTGGTCTTGCTTTGTCAAATGGACCCTAGTCTTCCTACTGTCAGAGCGGTGATGTGAAGATGTTTAAGTATATGGATACAAAGAATCATAGAACATGCTGAGTTGGAAGGGACCCATCAAGGATCACTGAGTCCAACTCCTGGCCCTGTGCAGGACACTCAAAGAGTCACACCTTGTGCCTGAGAACATTGTCCAAATGCTTCTTGAACTCTGTCAGGCTTGGTGCTGTGACCACTTCCCCTGGGGAGCCTGTTCCAGTGCCCAGCCACCCTCTGGGTGAATAACCTTTTCCTGATATCCAACCTAAACCTCCCCTGACTCAGCTTCCTGCCATTTCCTCAGGTCCTGGTCACTGGTCATGAGAGGGAAGAGATCAGTATCTGCCCCTCCACTTCCCCTCGTGAGGATGTTGAAGACTCCAATGAGGTCTCCCCTCAGTTTCCGCTTCTCCAGGCTGAGCAGACCAACTACCCTCACCCACTCCTCGTATGGCTTCCTGTGAAGGGCCCTTCACCATCTTCATCACCATCCTTGGGATGCTCTCTAATGGCTTAATGTCTTCTTTATATTGTGGTGCCCAAAACTCACCGGAGGCTGCCCCAGTGCAGAGCAGAGCAGGACAATCCCCTCCCTCACCTGGCTGGCGATGCTTTGCTTGATGCCCCCCAGGACACGGTTGGCCCTCGTGCCTGTCAGGGCACTGCTGACTCATATTGAACTTGCCATCCACCAGAACCCCCAGGGCCCTTTCCACAGCACTGCTCCCCAGCCTCTCATTCCCCACCCTGTGCAAATAGCCAGGGTAGCCCCATCCCAGTTCCACAGTTCAGCACATTCCCTTGTTAAACATTGTATGAGTGGCGGTTCCCCATTTCTCTGATTTGCCAAGGTCTCTCTGCAGAGCCTCTCTGCCCTTGAAGGAGTCGACAGCTCCTCCCAATTTAGTGTTATTTGCAAACTCAGTATTCCTTCCAGTCCTACATCCAAGTCATTAATGAAGATGTGGAAGAGAACTGGGCGGAGGATGGAGCCATCTGGAACCCCACTAGTGACTGGATGCCCTCCTGATGTTGCCTCATTCACTGTAACTCTTTGTGCCTGACCTGTGAGCCAGTTGCTCATCCATCATGTAACACAGATATCCAGCTGTGTGCTGGACGTTTTGTCCAGAAGGATTCTATGACAGTATCAAAATCTTTCCTGAAGTCCTAAAACATTACATCTATAGGGTTTCCTTGATCAGTCAGTTGGTTACCTTGTCATAAAAGGAAATCAGTTTGAATAAGCAGGACTTGCCTCTCATGAAGCTGTGCTGGCTGTGACCAATGACTGCCTTGTCCTCCAGGTGTTTTTCCATACTCCCAGAATAATCTTTTCCATGATTTTACTGGGCACTGAAGTGAGACTGACAGACTGTAGTTTCCAGATTCCTCCTTCTTGCCCATTTTGAAAATTGGAACAACATTTTGCCAGCTTTCAGTCATCTGGGACCTCTCCAGATTCCTAAGACCACTTGAAAATCATCAAGAAAGTCTTTGCAATGACATCAGCCAGCCCTTTGAGAATTCTTGGGTGAATCCCATCAGGCTCCAGAGATTTGTAGGGATCCATCTAGAGCAGCAGATCCTGCACAAGTTCATGATCAACTGGGAGTTGATCTTGTAATGGTCCCCCAGCAAATTTTGGATTGAGTGATCCTTCAGTGATACCTATGCAAATTAAATCTGACCACCTGCCTAGTGAGAAAGCATTGCCTGTCTTGTACGTGGAATGAGACAGAAATCACGTGGAAAAATAGCAGGTGGTTAGAAGTGAGTGAAAACTGCAGTAAAATGTCATAGGGCCTCAACCTGAATTTGCAGAGGGAGCCATTATTTTCCCCTCAGCTGTGCATTTGTCTTCCTTGCTTAACTCCTGATTGTGTCTTTTATGTAATCTATGCTGAGTTATTTTTATATGCTGAGTCTGCTTTTATCTCTTCTATAATGCTCAGTGCTTTTCAAATTAATCCCTACAACTGTGTATTAGTCAGAATGTTGATGTATCACATGCCTTGCAGAGGGTATCTGCCAGTGGCTTTCAACAGCTGATTTGTACATCCTAAAACTTTCCCAAGGACAATGCAGATGACTCTGATGAGCACAGCTGAATTCAAGTTTTTAATACATTTTCTTGGTTACTGTAAGCGTTAGTCTTAAAAATAAGATCTGTACTGATCTGTAAAATAAAAACTTGTGTATTTGTTCCTTATTGTGTTGTTTCTGTCCTACATACCCCTGAAAGTGTACTCTTGTAGGAATTTAGTTTTATTGAAAATAGTACTTTAGTCGGTCCTGCAGAAAAATTTAAAACATGAACTTACAAAGATGAACTAATTAAGGCAGGGAAGTTAAGCGCTGACCTAAAAAAATTATTCAAGTTAGAATCAGAGTTAAAAAAACCAAACTAACTAAAAACCAAACTAACACAAAACTTAGATCTGCTTTTAACTTTATTTCCCTTTAATGTGCATGATTTTCTGCTTTTCATCTCAATGTTAGCAGTTATACCTGGTCATGTCTTTTAAAATTGGGAATTTAGTACTGTGTCAAAATTAGAATACATGTTGCCAGATTTGACAGTTTTTTCTTCACACTCTAAATCTTTAATACTGTTAATTTGGGGTTTGCTTTAAGCTGCCAACTATTTTTAGCTTCTAAAATTTCAGACCTCTTCATGTCCTGAGGTACAGCTTGCTCACCTAATAGCTACAGCATAGCAACTGGTTACAGGATTTTGCTCTTACTGAGTATCTAGGACATTAATACATTGCTGTAATAAACCTGGAAGTGTTAAAGTAGCTTTGTACATGAAAAGGAAAACATAAGAATTATGTCTTGCAGTTTTGAAAAGAGAATATTAATAATGCTGAGAACTCCAGGAGCACTTCTGTCCAGGCTCCTTGGAGCTGGCTTGAAGTTTCCTCTTTGTGCTGATGTGGAGCTCTCTCTTCATTCCAAAAATGATGACCCATGTATTTATTGCAATTTTATTGACTCAGCAAAGGCTGTCAAACACATTTTTTTGAGTGTAATAGATTCTGAAAGTAATTTTTAGTGTAGCTAAAACCTTAGAAATTGGACAGAATATCAATGAGCAGGACAGCATGGATTTCTTTGAATGAATAGTGTAACACTGGAAAAGCTGCTGGCAGGTTGATACCCATCTTGCCACCACTTAATGTCTGGGAGAGGATACACAGTTAGCCAGAGGCCTGAAAGAAGCAGAAGTAAAGAATGTTTTACTTTCTTCATCCTAGCATACTGCCTACCCCTGTTTGTTACCAGGGAGGTTTGTCCAGCCACTTGTTCACCCATAGTCTCTATTTTCTTCTGCTTTGAAGGAGAATAGTAGTCTTTAAACAGGCTGAAACAATTTCTCATTCTCATAGCAAAATCTAGGAACAAATAAAGCCCTGAAACTGAGAGAAAATGCATTCTTTGCTGTCAGGGGTGGGAGGCTTCCAGACCTGTGGATGAGGGCAAAGGAACTGGCAAATCAGCGGCACAGGAAACCCCTTCTGCTCTTGCCCTTCGGTGAATATTCACCCATCACTGCAATCAAGCCCTATAACTTGGTGCTTTGCAGTGTGATCAGTTGGGTGATCAAAGAGTTTCCCTCTCAATTATCTAATGCAACTTTATTTTTCAGGTGTGTTTTGTGAAGTTTTATAGTTTAGCTATACTAAACATAAGCAGTAGCAGATATTAAACATAAGCAGTAGCAGAAACTATTGCTTTGAGAGGCTTTCTCAGGTCTCTTAGGGTTTTCTGTCATAGTGGTGATGTGCAGAGGGAGGGTAGGACTTACAGTCAGCCAGCCAGCTTTTCTTTTCACTGTTTAACTTCATTAGATCTAATTTGATTCTCTTAAAAGTGAAATCCTTAACTGGTGACAATTCTGGCTATTACATCTGGCACTTGAATCTTTTTTGTTGGAATCAAATAATACAGTCAAAATACAATTTTTTCCCAGATATGCTGCAGTGAGGTTGTACTGTCACATCAAGAGCCACAGACTATTTCAGTGCACTCTTCCCAAACATTTCAGAGGAGGACAGTCAATGAGCTTAGTCTCAAGGTTTCAATATTGAAGTGTTTCTTTTTTTACCTTCCTCCCACCTGATGTCAGATTATCATTCTAAGGATACTGCTTTCAAATGTGGTGGGACAACTGAAATTAGTCTATACAATGACCTCTCACAGTTAACATTGGAACAGAAGGTGTAAGATCTTGGTAACATTTGGAGGAATTTCTTCATAGAAAGGGTTTTCAAGCATTGGAAGAGGCTGCACAGAGAGATGGTGAAGTCACTGTCCCTGCAGGTGTTTAAGTTAAAACTGGACATGGCAAACAAAGGCTGGACTCAATGATCTCAGAGGTCTTTTCCAAGCCCGTTCATTCTGTGATTAATTTCTTTGATGCTCATGAATGTGTTTTGTAATATAACTACAATTGATGAGAATTACAATTTGTTTATATGAATGTTGCATTTTTGAAGTTATGTACAACTCAGCATATCTGGTCACTCTTCTGTTCTGCTTAGAGCATAAAGATGCCTCTGACAAAATGTTGAATTTTCTTATTTTAGTCATGCATGTGCTAATACTTATCGCTTCCATTTCTCCTTCATTAGTTGCAGGAAATTTTTTCAGATTTGAAATGAATTCTCGGTTAGTGAATGCACAGCTGCTCCTGACAAGTGCTATAAAGACTGTATCTTTATCTGTTTAAGTGACAGACACAATTCATTTATGGGTTTGAAAACTGCTATCACACCACAAGACCGGGATTGTGGAGAAGTTTGTTTTCCTTGCTGTTGAAAATTTAAATATTTCTTGTGGTCTCTTACCTGTGTTTTCAAAAGTGTGAGTGCTATCATGGTTTGTTTTCTAAATTTATGGGCACGTGTGTTGGGCATTCAGTAGGTGAGCTGCACAGCAAGGGCAGGGGTGCAGCACTCAGCCACTCCTGCAGAGATGCTCTGATTCATGGGGTTGATGCTGATTTATGATGATAATGTGTTATTGAGATACTATGCAAAGTTAGACTAAATAAGAAAGCTGTAATGAGCCTGAGGGAAGTGATTCTGCCCCTCCACGCCATTCTCGTGAGACCCACCTGGAATGCTGCATCCAGCTCTGGAATCCCCAGCACAGGAAGGACACTGACCTGTTGGAGCAAGTCCGGAGGAGGCCACCAAGATGATTAGAGGGATGGAGCTCCTCTCCTATGACGAAAGGCTGAGAGAGTTGATTTGTGCAGCTTGGAAAAGAGAAGGCTTAGGAGTGACTTAATGGTGACCTCTCAGTACCTGAAGGGAGCCTACAAGAAAAATGGAGACTTTTTACATAAAGAACATGTAGTGATAGGACAAGGGGGAATGGCTTCAAACTGAAAGAGAGTAGGTTTAGATGAGATGTTAGGAAGAAAGTATTTACTGTGAGGTGAAATAAGTTGCCCAGAGAGTTTGTTCTGTCCCTGGAAGTGTTCAAGGCCAGGTTGGATGGGATTCTGAGAAACCTGGTCAAGTGAAAGGAGTCCCTATGCACAGTGGGGAGGTTGGAAGTAGATATCTGTGATTGGGATATAGAGGATATTGCATTACTGGAAATAAAGCTAATTGGCACAGCTTGCAGATGGCTGTTGATCTGCTAACTGCCTGTTGCTGATTCTGGACATAGAATTTCTTATCAGTCAGTTTTTAGAATCTTTCCAAAATTAATTTAGAAAATAAATGTTTTAAGAGCTAAAGTTTATGTGTAAGCATTTTTTAAATAAAACCTTTCATTTGAGATGGTACCATGCAAAAATAACTTTCCACTTCCTCTTTTGTAATCTCTAAGATCAATTCATAGTTTCAAGTTTAATGTTGACTTTGTGTTATGATTTTTTTCTCACCTTCAAACCTGTCTATTTTTCATTTTCTTAAATGTGACTATTTCAAATTTGCTTTTACAGAACAATATAAATAAGGTGTGTCTGTACACAGACTTTTCTTAACTAACCTGGGGGAGGAGGAGTTGCCATGTAAGTACTTCCTGAAAAGATTTCACTAGAGGAAATAAAATTTTAGTCTTCAGAACAATTTTTAGTCTAAGAAGGCAAGGCTCCATATATGTACAAAACAAGTCTAAGCTGCTAATTAATATTAATAAAGTAAACATGTGCACCTGCAGGTGTGGATTCCAGACTTCTTTCATCCAAGCCTGTCTTGATACTGCTATCTCCACCTGTCCTGGGATTTCTTGAGCCATTCACTTAACTGGGAGAATTCCATCCTTCCCACTCTCACTTCTCATTCTCATGTGGTCAGCAGAAACCCAGGAGCTCTGGGAGGCTGGAGCCTCAGGCTCTGACCTTTCATAAAGCTGGCAGAGATCTGTGGAACTTTGTGTTCTGTCTCAGCACCCCTCACCTCGCTTGTGCTGTGTGAGGTTGTCCCTTACCAGCTGGGAAGAGACATTTGAGACTCTTTACCACTTACCTTACAAATGTATGGTTTTCTTTGTCATTAGTCAAAGAAGACCATCTTTATATATCAGAATACTTATTAAAAAGCAAATATGGACAAAGTTATCTTTCTCTGAAACATGCTTTTCTGTGTTCTGAAAATAAAAGCAGTTGATCATTTTGCCTTGCAAGCCTAAGACGGAGGGAAACCTGTGAAATTCTATTCATGTGAAGTGATTTCAAATGTAGTTGCTATTTAAAAGTTAGAATCAAGTTTGCTGTCTGAAATATTTCACTAGGTTATATAAATAGATATAGTTTTTGATAGGTTCGTTGAAGCTCTGGCGTTGGTGCTAAGGTGAGAATTCATCTAATGAATAACTTTAAATAGTGTAGTGCTTTTTTGTTCATAACAATGGAATGTTTTATGTTGCTCATGCAATCAGGTTGTATGGATCCTAAAACACTTGATGACATCGTTCAGTTTTACTCTAGGAAAAGCAGTACATTAAATTCAAGAGTATCATATTAATTCTGTGACATTTCCTACTAATAATGAGCTTTTTGTAGTCTGTTGTCAGTGTATCAGGTTAATAATGAGTTTTTAAAGTTGAAATAGGTATAGAAATCACCCTTTGATGTATTTTCATCTTAAACTAATTTCTTCTTTGGGATGATTTAAATATGGACCTGGAAGAGGAAAACCATAAGCTCCCATTTTTAAAAAGGGAAAAAAAGGAAGAACTGGGGAACTACAGGCCAGTCAGTCTCACCCCAGTGCCCAGCAAGACCATGGAGCAGATCCTTCTGGAGACTATACTAAGGCATGTGGAAAATGAGGAAGTGTTTAGTGACAGCCAATACGGCCTCACTAAGGGGAAATTGTATCTGGCAAATTTGGTGGCCTTCTATGACAAGGTTATGTCAATGGTGGATGAGGGAGGAGCAACTGATGTCAACTGCCTGGACTTGTGGAAAGCATTTAACACTGTCCCACGTGACATTCTTGTCTCTAAACTGGAGAGACATGGATTTAATTGATGGAGCACTCAGTGGATAAGAAATTGGCCGTTTGGTCCCACTCAGAGAGTTGTGCTCAATGGCTTGGTGTCCCAGTGGAGACCAGGACGAGTGGCATTCCTCAGGGATTATTGTTGGGACTGGCTGTTTAACACCTTTGTCAGCAACACGGACAGTGAGATCAGGTGCACCCTCAGCAGGTTTGCTGAGGGCACCAAGCTGTGTGGTGTGGTGTTCCTACCACTGGAGGGAAGGGCTGGTTAGAGTGAGTCAGAAGGCCATGAACGTGGTCACAGGGTGGGAGCACCTCTGCTATGAAGACAGGCTTAGAGAGCTGGGATTGTTCCCCCCGGCAGAAAAGAAGGCTCTGTGGAGACTTTATAGCACCTTCCAGTACCTAAAGGGTGCCCACAAGAACACTGAAAAGGGACTTTTTACAAGCACATGTACATTTAGGACAAGTTGCAATGGCTTTAAACTGAAAGACAGTAGATTTAGATTAGATATTAGGAAGAAATTCTTTACTGTGGGAGTGGTGAGACACTGGAACAAGTTGTGGATGTTGCATCCCTGAAAGGCCGGGTTGGATATGGCACTTTGAGCAATGTGGTGTGGTGGAAGGTGTCCCTGCCCATGACAGAGGAGTTGGAACAAGATGATCTTTAATGTCCTTTCCAAACCAAACCATTCTGTGATTCTGAACACATAACTTCTAAGATATAGAGTAGGAAAAAACTCTCCTGTCAAATTCCTTCTCAGAAGGCCTGTCAGCTGCACCAATGTGTAGCTAATTCAGAATGACTTCAGAAAGCAAAATTAATCTTCCCATAGATACTTTCTGACAACTGGCTCATCTTTTCATATTATTGGCAAGAACCACGTTAAGCCATTCTGTCACTGATCCTTTTTTCATTGTTCTAATTCCTTTGCTCAGCAGGGTAAACTACACATTCTCTTGGAAATTCCCTGATGGTAAGCTGAGAGAAGATGTACTCCATGTGACAGGACAGCTGAACGTGGGCTGATGTGTCCACAGTGAGGCCAGTTGTGTAGGATGGCTTCTGAGTAGCCCAGGTTAGCCCGCGGATAGAAGAGCAGAATTCAGAACTGAGGATTAGGTGATACCTTTTTTGTTTGTTGTACCTAGCATCAAGTTATAGTCATCATAAATGAATATATCATTTAGTTACCTTGATTCATTTCTCTGAGGATTTGATAAAACATCCATTTTACCTGGTATATCGTCTGACAGCAACAGTGTAGGCATAGACACAAAAACAAAGGAAGCAATACATTCTAAATCCAGAAGGAATTTGAACACTTCTTAGTTACGTGCAGTAGGGAACGCTGAAAGCAAGTAAATTAAACTTTAGAAAACTAAAATTGTGATTAAGGTATTTTGAGCTTGGGAGGGATCCCTTTCCTTTGGTACTGCACTGGTTAGTTCTTCAGCTGTGTGACACTATATTTCTCTTTGGGCACATTGGCAGCTGTTGCTGTATGTGTGTGCTCCTGCCATCACAGGCACAAAATTATGTCAGAAAGCACTGCAGGCATCCTGAAGAGAACATTGCACAGCAGTGCCCTGTGATCAAGGAAACATTTTACACGCATGGGAAAGATGAAACTGGTCACAGGTCCATGCAAGTCTGTTTGAGGTCTTGCAGATCATAATTGGACCAAAGACTCACCTAGTTTAAAACTTCCAGACATCTATTTTCTGCTTTTACTGTAGCCTGTGTTTTTGAGGAAAACTTTTACAGTTTGAGTAGGTGTATGTAATAAGTTTGTAACTCACATTTGTGTGTTCTCATAAAATTGAGGGTAATGGCTTTGTAAACTTATTTCTAGTCAGTGTCATAATTTCTAAACAAAAATTTTAAAGAAGCATAAGAAAAGTGGTGCTCTGTGTTACTTTAATGTTAGGATGCTCAAACCTTGTTTAATTGTTCAATATGTTTTAGACTTTCTGTTGCTTTTCCCACTGTTGCTTTCTAGCAGTTTATGACTGGATTAGGGACCCAAGCATTAATATATGGGGTAGAAACGTGGGACAAAATTAAGCTCTCTACAGACAATCATTTTTTTTCAAAAAAATAAGACTGAATACTCCCTTGACATTTGTTTCGCGTCTTTCAGGCTATAAATTTGTCTGAAGAGGGTTTGGAGTGGCAGAGCTTGACCTACAAAGAAAGTTCTCTGCTCAGAGTATGACACCCACAGCAGAAGGGTTAAGCTGTTTGCAAACTTTAGGAGTTCCTAGCTGAAATTACTGCTTTTTTTCCACCCTCCACTTAAGCTTATTTGTAGTTACATATTCTTTTTTTAATCCCAATTTATCTGCACTACTGCTCTGAATGACTCTGAAGTAGGTGATCTGGTTCTCTGTGGCAGAAGCCCTGCACTACTAAGTCAGACTGAATAGCAGGATGGGTTTGCTTGGGCCTGGCACAATGTTGTGACACCTATGAGGGTTTTGCTGTGATGTTGTCTTCTGTCAAGCCAAGCTGGAACATGATGGAGCTCACTTCTGCTTGCAGAAGAGACTTTATACATAGGTAGGCCCTTCTGTGCATATACAGCATGCCTTACTGTTCTGCAAGTCTAACTCAGTGATGGTGGTACCATCAGCCTTTTGTAGTAGCCCCTAATGAACTGGCCAGGATCGCTCTCCCATAATGCTGTCCCCCCTCATACTTTTTGCAGGTGTCACTCACAATTTTTGCACATTTTAGGAAGTTCAGGCATCTGTTCCCAAGTATATTTAAATAAGAATGTTAGAGAACACTAAGGATAAAACTGAAAGCCAAATGGATTTTGTTCGAGGGAAGTTATCTCAGTTTGCTGATACACATTGTCTACCTGCTGGGTGAAGGTTCGAGCACACCTTAACCCTGAGGTGTCTGTTTCCTTTCAGGCTACTGCCAGGTATCTTCTCCCAGGTATGTTCTTCCTTAAGTACCTTGTCGTAGTCACCTGTGCTAATGAGTTGTCAGCATTTTAGATGCTGAAATCTGGGCTGTTCCTGCTACATTCATTCCATTCGGTCTCAGAGAGAACTAAGCACTCTTACAGGGCAGCCCAGCTCTCCTGAAGCTGACAGGGTGCACTGAGCATCTATTTGAAGCATCAAATATATTCTATTTTTTAAAACAAAGTGAACTTCTTCATTTGCATAGTCATCAAAGAGGAATATAAAAAAACAAAACATAATTTCAGATGTTGTTTACTACTTAGTCCCCTGATGCATATCCAATGGAGCTTGAGTATAATTAAGGTGTAATTGATAACATACTGTGTCTCAATCCAGATATTGCATCATGACTGGGACACATATACCTGTCCTTAAACTGTTTAATTCAATGTAATTTGCATTAGTGTATCTATTAAACTGTGTACCAAATGATTTATAATAATGTAGATAAACATTTAGAAAGGCATTGGTATGTTATTGATAATAACAGCTTGGCTTCAGCTATGCTTTCAGCAGGTGGGATGACTGGGATGTGTTGAAGCAAGTAGAGTCAGAAGTGAAATGTAGTAGGGCTTTTCATAAGCAGATCAACAGATGAGACTGTGTGTTTTTTAAGTCTATCTTGAATAGGTTACGGTAATTAGTATAACTGATTTATAAAGTTAAAAATAATTTTATTGTAGTATGATAAAAGGAGGGCGGTGCATTTGTTCATTGTTCCTGTTGCAGTGAACTCATGTTCATGTGCAGATTCCTGTTTGTGTGTGCCCAAAGACCTTCTCTGGAATGTTATCTCTAAACTTGAATTTAGTTAGCTGATATTTCATCCCCTGTGGGCTGCCCACCTGCTAGTTTTTAAAGTTTTTACTGCATAAGTATTGGTTTTCATTCTCATTTACAGCTCATACTGGCATACCTGTTGTGCTGCTTCCATCTGTGCGTATATCGTGTTCTTCGCCGTTTACTGTGTTGTGGTCGTAACATACTGAGTGATATTCTTCTATCACATGAGAACTGGGTTTATTTTTAACTCTTTTGGTTCATAGCTGAATTGCATCCTTTCTGGGGATACACCCTTTTTCATTCCTGCTTCTGTTCTCAGCTCAGATGGTTAGAGTACAAACACAGCAATCCCTCTTGCTGGATTACAATAAAATTGTTTCCCTCGTAGGATTAGTTGACTGTTAAATAGATTGCAATGATTTTCAAGGATATTAGGCACTCATAAATTATTGTAGTTATTTATATGTGTGTAAATGTATATGTATATCTGCTTTTATATATGTATTTTATAAAACTCAAACCATGTTTTTTCTTTTTTACTTTTCATAGAGGTCACATCTGATACTAATGAATACAAAGAACAGGTATAAGTTTTTTGTGTTCTATGTCTTTACTGCTTTTCATTGGGTTTGGGGCTCATCTTGCTCTAGATTCTTTGGTACTTTGGGGTGAACTTGCTCTTTTTGGTGTTGGGAATATGTAGCATCACTCTTGGTACCCAAAGGTCATGGGATTGGACTGGTTTCATTTGCATGATCCTTTCATACTTGCTTGTGGAGTGCCATGTGGGATTGCAACTCTCTTGATCTCTGAGCAGTAGTGCTGAGTAGCTGTGTCCTGAAACATCTTCACAGTTCAGACCTGTCACTGCTCCAGTGTTTTGTGCTTTGTGGATCAACACTCTGCTCTTCTCACTGTGGTAGGAAGCATATCACAATTCTTTCTTTTGTTTATCAGAACTTAATATTCCTCCAAATGAAAGCCAACTATCATGATACTCACAGCAACCACTGAAACTACTGTGACACTCGACCTCTCCCAATTACCAGGTTGTAAACCCTGCTGTATATTGAATGAGAAGACATGTCTATTTTGTTGGCGATAGTTCAATGAAGGTATCCTCTCTAATATTAAGAAAAGCTTGGAATCCTCCCTCCCAAAATGTCCTACAGCTAAGAAAACATGTGTAGTTGATATTGTGTTTCTTCCAGAAAAGGGCAGTTAAATGCCTCCCTGACACCCGATCCCGTCAGATCTCGGAAGCTAAGCAGGGTCAGCCCTGGTTAGTACT
>JAOXXN010000395.1:13987478-13999346 GCA_026770055.1 Myrmophylax atrothorax | reverse complement strand
CCTGAAAATATATATGTAAGTATGTTTATGTATGTATGTATGCATAAACATATGTTTTCCTGTACTTCAAGATCATTATCGGCCCAAGGCTAAATACCTGAAATGTCTGTGTGTGTTCTCTTTCCTGCACATCTCTGGACTTGTGTCAGTTCTACACGCAGCTAAATTCTCATTTGAGCACTGGAGTTGATTTTTTAAGTCGTTTCCCACCCTTGTAAGGTCTATAAATTTGTAACAAGTAGGATTAAGGCACCACTGATGGCAGGAACTCCCCCGTGTCTGCCCCACTGGGAAGCCTTGAGCTCCTTCTGGGTTTCTAAATAGCATTACCAAATATTCCTGTTTCAGTGCCATTTCACATATAGGACTAAGTTACCCTAAAGTGGCCTATGATAACAAAGGCAGCCAACGGCAAATTTAATCACTGAGGCTGGAATATTTGCCAGATTTGCTCCAAGTATCACTTATGTCATCTCAGAGTGAAGTGCCAGAGCTGTAGCCGTTACCCTCATTCTGGGGACCTGGTCGTGACTTAAATCATCAGGCTTTGCTCCAGACTTTGCCATCAACATTAAGGATCAGTTTGTTTTTAGGGTCGAATGCTGATTGATTTTAAAACCACGATTCAAAATTGACAAGCAGAAAAATTCTGTTTACACCATTGATTTTAACGTGTGTTGGGTAAGCCGAGCCAAACATCCAGTCTCCGTTTTGGTAAAGCATTCAGAGTACATTTCAGTCTTCAGTCTCCTTGCAAAGCATGTATTGTAAACTCAAAGTTTCTTTGAGTTGACCCAAAGACCAAATAATCCAGTACATGTGTATTGAGGTGATTTTTATACCTTAGTGCTTAGTAAGTTTCTTGAATTTTATGGGTTTCAATGTGTCAGAATATTCAATTAAAGTGTGTGTCAAGCTGCATTTGACTTGACATTAGTGTTCAGTTAAGAGGTGTAAAAACATTTTTGAAAGAGATTTTTATTAGTTAAACAAAATTATCAGAAATGTGCTCGGTACATGTAAATATTTAGACTTATATTTTTTTCAACTTTGTGTATTTATACAAACACAAGTGGGAGATGTAATTCTGATGACTTCAGGCAGAGGAAGGACTGAATCCAGTTTCCCTTTTCCTGTGTGAGCACACTCACACGTGTATATGTCTAAATAAACATGAGACAACCTTTTATATATATAGTTCTGTATTCCACAGTTACAGCACTGTTCTTAAAAGCAGAATTACTTTTCTGAAAATTGCAAGTATGTTCTTAAATTAAATTTTGAATGGATTGCTTCAGAAACTAATCTCTGGCAGGCCTTTTGTTCCTGAATGATTTAATTGAGAGCATAATACAGTTTCCTCACACTTTGCACAAGATCTCACTGTGTATTTTGAGTGAATTCATCAAGCTGCCCAATGGAATGTTTCTTGCTGCCTCCTCTCTCCTCTGTAGTGCTGCTGGCCATCCCAGGGCTACAGGAAGTCACCCTGCTCCCTGAGGGATTGTGAAGCAGCAAGTATTTTCGCTAAGGGTTGCTTGTACCTGTTTGAGAAATAAAGTATTCCCAAATAGTCAAGCCAGTAGTATGGCAGATAAAATTCTATGTGGATAAGAGTGAGTTAATGTATGTGGAGGGAAGGTTCTGTGATGGATTCTGAGCTCATTGTTACCATTCCAGAACAGCACTTCTGGGGTTACAGATAATAAACCTTTAGTAATGCCAGTTTAATTACTTGTGTAAGTCAAGAAAAGCCCTAGAATATACTTGCATTATTAGAAAGGGAAAGAGGAGCAAGCAGTGCACTGTTATGCTGCCATTCTAATCCAAGATGAGTGCTATGTCCAGTTCTAGGTTGTCACCTCTCCCCCTGTAAACACAGTGATGCAGCAGAACAGAAGAAGGTCCAGAGAGAGGCAGCAAAAATGATCAGTGGAACAGCTTCTGAATGAGTAACAAGTGGGCAAAGACTCCTCTCATTGCAAGGGAGGGCAGAGCAATGAAGTGCATAAAATCATGAACAGCATAGAGGGCACAGGTCGGGAGGCTTTGGGGGACACCCACTGAATTCAGTGCAGAGCAGGTTCAAAATCAACAGAAGAAACTTACTCTTCCCACAACACAGAGCTGTGAAACTGCTTGCTTCTGAATAATATGGGTGCCAAAATTTTCATGAGTTCAAGAAGTAAGCAGACAAATTCACGGAAATGAAGCTATTAGTAGGTACGTCTCATTTTCTCATTTCCAGAAGCCAAAAAAACTCCAGGCAGAGAATTTTAGTAGAAGCATCAACATATGCCTTCTCTTTTCTTAATCTCTTTCCCGTGTTTTTGCTTCAGATGGTAACATGGTCCTGTAATATTGTTGCATGTCAAGTGTATGTATTAAACTGAGAGGAAAATTAGGAAAAGAACGTACGGGTCTAATTTTACTGAAGCTACTGGGCAGCTTGTCAGTGGGTAGGCAGAAGTATGACATTTCATTCAGAAGTAGTAACAAAATCAATAGTATATCCTAAAATCTAAATATGAAATATTGAATGTTAAATTATTAGGTTTCAGACTTTGCAATATGTTTTGCTTAAAATATTTTTCAGACTGGAGCTTAATATTATATAGGTGCAGATTTTCAGTTGGGCTGACAGAGAATTTAAATGGTTTCCAAGAGATAACTGTAGACTCTCAGCAGAAATCCATGAACCAAGAATTCACTTCAGGGAGTACAGGAGTTGCTCCAGTTTGTAGAATCAGGACTTTTTTTCCGAGAGTATACATGCATAAGCTTTCAAAACTTTTTATTAGAAGAGCCTTTAGAAGTAGGATTTCTAAAAGATCAGCTTCAGAATCTAAATCTCCAGCCTGTTCAGTGCTGAGATACTGAGCCCACACAACGTGGGCTGGTTATGGGGTGTGCACCATCTTAAAAAATTCAAGGATGTTTGTGTTAACTCACAAATTCCTAAAACTTTGTGGGGTTTTTCCAGTGAATTTTTTGATTAAGTATGGAAAGGTGGAAAAGAGACAGGTAGTAAGAATGCTGGACCAGAGTCTCCATAAAAGACAGTGACCATTGTCAGGTATTGAAGAAAAGGTTGTAAGAAGTTCAAAGTGTCCTTCTGTCCTGTGTGCTTCCAGATCCTGGTATTCCATGTTAGACATTTGAGCTTATTCCGTGAAATCCTGTTCTCTTTTTAGTGTAGTTCTGTGCTGTTGCCACTGATTTCAAATTATTATCATGCATATGCCACCACATGTTTTTCTCTTGTTGAAATGAGTAAATTTCTATCAGGATTTGAGTGGTATGAACTTGATGGGGTCATTCTTCATGTTGGGAATGTCATCTTTCGTGTCTTGTAGTGATTCTGAGGGCAGGTGTGGATGGGGAAGCAGCGAGTGGGTACCTGCTGCCACTTTTTTGGGGAGCTTTCCTTCTGTTGCCACCCAGGTCACTTGTCTTTTGGGGGATTCCCCAGTTACAGTATGTGTTATGGAAACAGTGGGTCCTGTAGTCTTTCATCATCACAATATGAGTGTTTGCCTTGAATTTCCTGGGTTTGCTGGTTTTAAATCAAAGAACTAACAACTATTTTCCTTTTAAATATCATTTTAGAGTTTGACTGGACATATGTATCATAGTTTCCTAGCTGTATTCAAACAGCAAAGTGAAATATATATCTTTTTTAGCTCTTTAATCACTACTTCCATTTGAACATGTTTCTTTTTTAATTAGAATTGTGCAATATCATACATCTGCTCTGCATTTAGGACTGTAAAAATTCAGAAAGCAGAGCTGATTTTCTGCATTTCATTTTGCAGTCATTTGCTCTTAGAGCAAGGAAAGCTCCAGCTACAGATAGTCATTTATTCTTTAAGAATCAGGATGCTGTATCAAGAAAGTGGTCAACAGGAGAATAAGTAATAATGCATTTTTCATGTATTTTTAATTAGTATTTCATAATTATTTCAGATGTTATATAGTAATGATATAAAAATTAGTTTTATAGAATAAATATTTAGTCTTCAGTGTCATTTGTAATACATTTGTTGAGGCTTTCTGTTAATCTGTGAAAGTAAAGCGGAAATTAATAATTAAACTTTAATAATTTTAACTTTTTTGCTAAGGTTGCGTAGCACACATTGAATGGAATAGGCTGGTACGTGTGTGATAAATCCCATGTGCTTGCCTGGAGACCTGTTCTCAGTGCTTTACAGCCATGGGTCATGATCTGAGTCTGGCTTGGCTTTCACAGTGAAGATACGAGACCCTTCAGTGTTCTGCTGCTTCTCCCTGTGGCTGAGGCGTCCCTGGAGCGCCGGCGGCTGAGGGTGACGTAACCTTTAAATTGTCCTGGCGTTTCACAGAGTGGTGTCTCCTCATGGAGGCACTGACTGCTCTTGGTGCCAGTTTGCTGTGGTCCAGGCTGGATTATTTTATTTAGCTAGTGACTACTTTTAAATGACATTAACTAAAAGTAACTGGTACTGAAGTCTGAAATATTTGTAGTTACTTCATCAGGAAGCCGTAACTGTTCCAAGCAAGGGTTTACGTGTGGGGTTTTTTCCTGCATGGGATATTTTGCCAAATTAAAAGCTTCTTGAAGCCGTCATTTATGTATATTCAATTGAATTTCTTTGAGAGGTTGTAAGGAGTGGTCTGTACATACTGTGTTTGTATTGAGTATATTTCTTTCTCCATCCAAAAAGGTTTAATTAAATGTATCCCTCCTAACTTCAGCATTACTGTGGCACCAGGTATTGAGCAAGGTTTATGAGCTTGTCCTCTTCATTCAGCGGTGACTATTCTGAGGAAACATCAAGGATGAGAGGAGAAAACACCCAAAATGATGTGCAGATAGCAAGGTCTAAATTTGGCTCTAGGACTGAACTGGAGAAGGGAGAGGGGGAGGGTGGTTACCCATGGAACTGGATCCCACGTGCCACAGTTCCAGTGCACAAGGAGCTGTGAAACCTGCAGCCAAAACCTGTCTGACCAAATGAAGGTAGCAACTTGCTGCCATCCCTTAGTCTGGTAGGGCACCAGGGGCAAATTTGCGTTGCTATTGGCAGCCATGAAGGCATCAGTGTGGTACCATGTAATGGGATTTTAATTTTAATTATCTAAAACCACAGTAAATTACAGTGTTTGATTGGGGGTTTTTAACCATAATTTCTATTAAAAACTATTAATACATTCTTTGAAATCAAACACTTGACTTTGAAAGCTGAGCATTCAAAAGAAGTTGGAAAATGTCAAAATGAAGATTGTTCAAACTGTATTAATTTGTCCCTTGCATGTATGCATAATGATAAGATCTTTAACTACGTGATCACTTAATTTTTTCACAGGAGGAATGGTACCCAGAGAATGAATCAGGGGTGTTTGTTAAAGGAAGCTGTTGCCTCCAGAACCCTGGCCTTAATTGCTGGAAAGCATAGTAATTTAAGTAGACCGATGCAGGAATCAAAAGCCACTCTCTCTAAGCATTTGAAAGCTCCCCTGAAAGACTAGTTTTCATTCTCTGTCTTTCAAAGAGTTTTTATGTGATTCTGGAAGGTCACTGATTTGGAGGTGATCTCTGTATGTTTCTGGTTGCTGTGGCACTTGCGCCAAAGTACCTGGGCTCTGGAATTCCAGCTGCACTTGGAATGAACACAAGTGTGCTTTGAATACATAAAATGCTGTATAAATGCAAAGTCCTCTGAAAAGTAAGGCCTGAAGTGCCTTACACTGATGTGGCAATGCCAGGATTGCCAAAAGACCCCTCTGGTTTTTAAGTGGCCAGTTTCTTCTCTGTAAAGTGGAGATATCATCATCCTGCTAAAGTTCAGTTAATGGTATGTTTTGAAGGAATCCTCCTGAATGCCATGTAAAGAAATCATATATAATGTAGAATATATAATCATATAATTATATAGCGTATAGTTACATTGCATATGAGCACAGGCAATACATTATCATATATAATATGGAATCCCATTGTGGATAACATCCTATCAGTGAAGCTTTGGGAACACAGCTGGATGAAGGGGATAAAAAGAATGAGGAATCACTTTGTAATATGAAAAAAAATGAAATAAGATGCTGCAAGTGCTCAGTTCCCTCCATAAAACTGAGCATTCCCTTCGTATCACAGCACTAGATGAGGCAAGGATCCTGAAGAAGGAAAACAGCGTGTAATCATTTAGTTAGAGTTACATGTAGGTAAAGGAGTTTTTCCATCATTTAAAGTGCTCGACTTTCTGCTGCGTTTGGTGGTGGTTTTCTTGGGCATCCCAAATGTGCTGATGCATTTTAAATGCAGGCTTGGCAGTTTTATTTTCCCCAAAGCTTTTTGTAAGGGGAAAACAGAAATGTTAAGGCCAGATTTCTTGCTGGTTTTATTGTGTTGCCTTGTTGACAACTGATTTTTAGTGGAAGAAGCTGAAATCCTGGAGACCATTTGTTCCTTGCTTTTTATGGAGAAGGAGGAGTTTTTAAGTTTTGCAGAGTTGGCACATAAGTATAGTGAGAATGTATGAAAATGTTTCAAGGTGAAGAGAGCCACAATGAATAGATTATATCTGAAATCACAAAATGTATGATGAGGAAAAGATGTTTTTTCTCCATAAATGTAATTCTTCAAGACAAGCTTTTTATTATATTTTTGTTTTCCATAAAACCACTCTGACTTTAATGTAAGGCGTTCTGCTTGATTTCCCAAACTAAACAGGAAATTTATTTTTAAAAAATCAAGTACTCATTATCAACATCACTGAAATCTGAACTTATGCCTATGAATCTTGATCCTTGTTCTTACTGATCTCCTTTACATGTGGCAAATGTGAATACATTGGTATTTTACATTAATAATCCTCTACATTTAAGCATCACAGTAAAACCCAGTCAAGACAAAAGGCTAAAATGAGTTTTCCACTTCCTCCTGTTTTATGTCTGTTGTTACACTTTTTTTTTGAAGTTGCATTTACCATTTCTCAGGAGAATAAATTCATAAATCTCTTCTACTTGGTGAAGATATACATCTCTGCTTTCTATTTCACACAACATTACAGCATCACTTACAGTAGCTATTTTACTTTGCAAAATCCGTTACTGAATATTAATCGAACAACAATTTATTGACTGAAATGGACCAGATAGTATTTTTAGGCAGTTTGCCCGAATTTGTTGTTTTAGATGTCAATACCACAAATAGTGGGGATTTGCTACATTTTTCAAGTAAGACTATGTAAAATATAGAAACATTGAATGATTGTTTGAAATTCAAAAGGCTCTTTTGTCATGCTCATGCATGTTCTATGTGAGACATTTTTTCTCTTGAATTGGAAGGAAATGAGATAGTAGCCTGTCAGTTCATAATGTTATTCACTTTTCCTGCTTACATACATTTTTAAAGACTAAAATATCTACTTTAAAAAAAAAAGGAAAAACTAGCTTCAGAAGAGCAGGAGACTAGTTTGCTGTTTATCTCCCTTAATAGGCAGCATTTCACATGAACGAGTCAGTCTGGCTTGTCGTGGGCGAACAGTGACAGGTGCAGGTATCACAAAGTACTGTGATTCTGTGCCTCCCAAGTGTAATTCTGACACCCGCTGAAGGAGTGCTGCAGCCAAGACATGTGTGCACCTGCAGCCCTGGGCTTGCTCTGTGGGACCCGACCACAGTGCCTGAGCTGCCCTCTCCAGAGGGGTCTCAGCCTGGAGTCGCTTGAGCTTCAGTGCCAGTTGTTTCCCTGCAGTTTGGTTCCTTCTACACCCCACTGATTGCTAAGTACATACAGCCTATCCTTGTTATACATATCTGTCTGTAACAACATGTTGTTTGTCAATACTGTTTCACAAACTATTGTCCAGAACATAATAATCTCAAAGGAGACATACAGTAATGCTGGCATTCACATTGGAGTGATCCTGTTGGGATTCTGTTGCTCCACTGTGGCTCCAGCTCTGGAGTTGTCCCCTGCCTGTCCTGGTGCAGCCTTGTGCTGGGTGTGCACGAGTGAGAGGCACCAGTGGTGGAAGCCCAGCGGCTGTCAAGGCACTGCCATCCCCATGTGGAAAGAAGGAATAATAGTGTGACTCCATGGAGATGCCCCAGATACACCATCTGGCCAGACTACTGAAAGGTTTGGACCTCTGTGCTTCAATTAGAAGTATATTGATCAGTATTTTGTTTTTGTCTGTCCACAGTCACCAATTATAATAACGTGGTAGAAGCAAACTCAGATTCAGATGATGAAGACAAATTGCATATCGTGGAAGAAGAAAGTGTAACGGATGCAGCAGACTGTGATGGAAGCGTGCCAGAAGATGACTTGCCAACAGACTTGTTACCAGAAAACAGTGAAAGAGAAGGGAGTACAAACAGTTGCTGGGAAGGTGAAGGTATGTTTCTTTTCCTTGATGATGCTATGTAGGGAAAGTTTTCTAAAACAAAGATTCAATAGAATGGTTTTTGTCGCTTTGTTACTAAAATAACTTGTAATATTCACAATCAAAAAAGAGGTTTTCTAACATATTTATTGTAACATACTTCATGTTATTTATTTATTATTTGAAACAGATTCAGAGGTGCATTAATTCCACTGCCATTGCTAAACAGGAGTTTCCAATCTGTAGATGCAGCATTCCAAAGGGTGATCAGAGACTAGTTAATTGCTTTTAGTTTTTCCAAGTCTTTTTGCCTGGCAGGTCTCTGCCATTGCTCCCTGTAAGGTTCAGGATTTACTCTGCTGTGGGAGTGAGCAGTAAGCCAAAAACATGAAACAAAATAATATTCAGATGTAAATTTCTCCTTGTGAGCTGCTTCTGCCTTTTTCCTTGTAAAATATAGACAGAAAAAAACCTTTTTTGATTATTAGTTTTAGAATTGTCTATGTAAGTCATAATGAATCTCTGTTTTAAAAATACTGGAAGGAGGTAAATGTTGTACATATTATGCAGCAGCTTTAGAAGCTGAAAATTTTAAGCAATCAGGAAATGGGCCTTTTTTTACTGTGGAATCAGATACTGAGTTTCATAATATCACACAGCATGCTTACTTTTGAGCCAAATTGGGATGCATAAATTAATGGAATTTATTGTGGAGTTTGGTCTTAATGCCCTGAAAGATACAGAACGTTTTCCAGCATATCCCTGTTTGTGTCTGAACTCCAGCTGCAATTCTTAGCGTCCGCCTTTTAAAACTGATGGTTTAATACACAGTGCATGACCTCACATCTAAATAAACAGAAAGCAGTCATATGGTCCCTAACTGCAGTCCAGCTGAGAGAGAGCAGCTGAGAGTTCAAAGAATAGCATCAACTCAGCCTGGTTTTACATAGCTGTTATTGCCAAGGTATGCTGTGCCAGGAAATGAGTATTTTGGAGCTAAATTATTAGGTAGGTAATTTTCTTAGTTCTCCGGTAATATTTTTGCTCTCCTGCGGGCTGTATCTATCAGAAGTTGCAGTTACATTAAAATGGGTTGTGTGTAGACTTGAACCCTTTAAGCATAGGTGTAGGAACCCTGAAATAGGGAGGGAAGAGGAGAACTGGCTCCCAGAGGTTCTGGGTCCAGACCTTTTGGACTGGATGTTTCCTGGACATGTACCCATCACACAGTGTCTTGCCTCAGACAACCTTCTAGGGGTTTTCAGGGCTCTAGATATATGATGGCATCTTTTTTGACTCCTTATTTCAAATGTACCATTTTAAACCCAAATTCTAAATTCTGTTTAATTTCAAATTCTACTGGATTGTAGATTCAGAATGTAGGCAATGTCTCTGCTTTGGTCTTTGCTGACAAAGACAGTATTTCATCTGTGCTTAGACAGATAAAAGATTAATCAATTGCCATACAGGCTTGCTCAACTGCCGTAAGTTTCCTCTGTAAAAATTAAGCACTCTGAAGCCTCCTTTGTAGCAGTCTGGAGGGGGCTTTATTTGATAATGAGTTTTTTTTTAAATAAATTGTTCAAATTTCTGGCAATGACTACATGAGAAAAAGGAAGGCTACATTAGATATTAAGGAGCTTTGATTTGCTCTGGTAAAGTACTGTTTACTCTTTTTATAGCTTTCCTAGAAGGAAAGGTGTGAGCTGAAAATCATATCGCCCGTCTTGGTTGCCTGTTAGAAATCTGGAGGGAGAGGTACTGAATACATGATCTCCCTCATACAGGGAAAGGTACTGGGGTGGGTGTTGTGCAACACTAAATCATCTTCAGGACTGGTGATTATCTTTTTAAAACATACAGCAGTTTTACTAAATTGTGTTTCATTGGTGAAATTGTGCTGAGTAGTTCTGAGTTCAGCTGAACTTGACAGAATGAATTTTTTACATACTTATTCTGTTCACGAATGCCCAAGAATAGAAACAACACATGTAACGTTTCTTTATCAGATTAGTTTCCTTCTGTTTCCAGTCATTCTAACTGAATTTCTAGAAGACCTTTGGAACAGGTGTTTTAAATATAAGGTGTGTTTCTCAAGAGGTTTAACTGAAACAGTGCTACAGGTTTAAAACAGTGAACCACGTGTATCCTGCACGAGTTGTTGACAGTGTGCCAGCATTCATGTGTGCAATGATTCTGTAATCTGATTTTTCTTTGCTACAATTAAAAGGAAAAAATCCCCAAGGGTTAAACTTACTGTTTTAATACATTTTAAAAAGCATTATTGAGTACTATAAGTGTTTAGCTAATCTGAAGGTCTCAGAACTAGAACTATCTTTGAAAAATTGAAAATTAAAAAAAAACATTCCAGACTTTGAAATGAACTTTAGAAATGAATGAAGTTATGTTTTATGTTTAAACTCTTTCTGGAACTCAAAAATTCCTTTAACTCATAAAAATTTAGGTTGAGCCCATGTGCTCAAGACTGTGTTCTTACATTTGGTGGGTTGTTGAGGGCAAAAAAATCATTGGGAGGAAGGCTAAAATAGTGTGGCATCTTTCTGATCAAGAAGCAAGCAACCAGTCAATACTATAAGCTGCAAATAGCGCTTGCTACATCCATATCAGAAAATTAGCTCTAAAGAATTTTAATTAGAAACTCTTGATGGGCTTTGGAATTTATTCCATTCTCTGCAGATAAATACTGCAGTGGAAATTTCAGTGAGGTTTGTCTTTCTGCCTACAACCAAAATTTCCATTTTGCCAGTGGTTTATATTTGATCAGTTATCTTAGCCGTGCAGAGATCTTTGCAGTCAGCCCATGACAGCAGTTGTCGTGCATGTTCACTGCTAGTTAGCACTGTTCCCTCTGATCTGAAAATCATTAGTGTTTAACCTTGGGAAGCCCCACTGTGTCTCTGAGCAGCAGCTCAGAAGCAGTTAGGAGATACAGAAATTCAAGAACCTGTTTTACTACTATTTGGTATGTCCAGATGAGTGCCAAGATGAGTATTCATGCCCTGGATGCTATTCATGGAGACCTGTAGTTCAGCTGTCATTCAGCTGGTAGCTTGAGTTTCCTCTGGAACTCAGAGCTTTGGCTTCTGCTGGGCGGAACAGTGTCCCCCATCATCACATCCCATTCCATTGCTTCCCAGCAGCTCTATTTGCTGGGAATTCTGAGAGCACAGTTGCAAAGTTACCTTTCTCCGTGGGCCATACATAACTATAAAGAAGGAGTTCTGCTTAACATTTTTCAAATTATTAATTGTTCCTACAGCATTCAGGAAAATCATCCACTGTGGAAAAGGGCTCCTCCCCTGTCTTATTCCCACTTTGAGCTATTGGAAAGAGACAGTACCAAACAGAGGTTATGATTATTAGAATTGAGAGGAGTTTTAATTTCACTGACATTAATCTATAAGGCTATAAATCCCTTCACATCCCCTGGGGAAGCATAGCTTTTATTTGTACTGAAGCCAGTGGAATTTACTAGAAA
>JAOXXN010000395.1:13959913-13984692 GCA_026770055.1 Myrmophylax atrothorax | reverse complement strand
TAGATAGATAGATAGATAGATAGATAGATAGATAGATAGATAGATAGATAGATAGATAGATAGATAGATAGATATTATCAGAATAAGCCTTACTTAGAAACAAACAAAAAAAACAAACAAAAAGACAAACCCCACATCTAAATATTGATATGTTTAAAGCTGTAGACTCACACACTCTTTTCAGCTCCAGTGAGGTCAGATCTCTCCACACATGTATGGAGAGCTACATTATGCACTGCATTACAGTCTCTGTGTGAGAATACCTCATATCATAAAAAGATTGTGGCACATTGTCAATTGGGTATGTGACTTCACACTGAGAGCTGAATGGTAAAACTCTCTCCTAATAAAAAGATACCTCACATTAATAGTGGAGAACAGCTGTCATGATTTAGTGTGCTGCAGGCAGAGTTCTCAGAGAATGTTCCACCATGGTAAAAATAAATTATATGAACAATGTATTTAGGCAAATACTTGGTGGTAAATATTTATCATACAAGCATTAAGTAAAATATTTCCTTTATTATTTGCTAACATTGGAATACAGTTGTTCATTGGGTTTTTTAATTTAGTTTTTAACTGGAAAATGTTAAAGGTTGTTAACTAGATCTGAAACCTTTTTGGTAGTCATTTCCAAAACCAGAGAACAAGCCACTCAGAGTTCAAGTTTGCTGCATTTCATCTGGCCAACTTGTTACTCAGAGTTCAAATATCTTCTGGGCTTGTGCTAATGAACAGTTATAAATAACATTAAAAATTATGTCTTGAAGGCAACACATTTCCTTTTGCAGACATAGGAGCCAAGATGGTAAACTGGCCTTCAAACTACAAGGGCTAATTAATGTTCTGTTTAAGATTTCCAGGGAAGTTGAGAGGAACAGCTAAATCTAAAATGATAAAAATGCACTGAGTTGAAGAGGCAAACTGTGTTTAGTCATATTTTTAAATATCATTATGCTACTGGTTTTCTGGTTTAAAACTTGGTATAATCTGGCATCTTAAGGGGCTTGACCTACATTAGTATTTGTAAAGAGTTTTTAAATCTTTGGGTAGAGGGAGATTTGGCACTGTCAGTTACTGAATCTCATTTGTGTTCTTTTTAAACTCCTAATTTCTTATCTTGTCTTGTTTTTCTCTCTTAGTAAAAGAAGATGAATGTGATTCTGATGCAGAAAATGAGCAAAACCATGACCCTAATGTTGAAGAATTCCTTCAACAAGAAGATACAGCTGTTATCTACCCTGAAGCACCTGAGGAGGACCAGAGACAAGGCACGCCAGAAGCCAGTGGTCAGGATGAAAATGGTAAATAGGTCACCAGTTCAGTTCTCGTGACATAATTGTATTAACTACTTCAGCCAAAAGTTCTGTTGCACTTTAGGAGAAAACAGTGCATACATCTGTAACTTCAGGTGAAAAAAACCTTTATTAAATAATTATAAGGGGATGGGATCATCATGCAAAAAACATTGCTGCTCGATTTTGTGAAGCAAGGTGTGCACTGGGGTTCAGTTGTATGAGTACAATTATGGCCTCAGGTAACTGGAAAGAAAGATTTAAGCTTTCATAAATCCATTCAACATCATTATAACAGAATAAACATTTATTAAATGTAATGGGAGTAAAGCAAGCTGGTGTAGTTTTATATAAGGATAACTTAAGGGGAGTTGTTATGTTTCTTTTTATTTTTATATTTCTAAACAAAGCTACCAAAAGAATCTATTAGATAGGATTTCTTCTATTGGGAAACCAGTCTATGACAGGCTTTGGGGATTTTTTGCCTGGAAATACAACAGTGGAGACAAAAGAAGCATTGCTTATACAAAAATGTCTATGTGAAAAAATAGTGACTTGTCATTATTTAGGAGTAGATTGTGGGGTTTCTTCTCTGGAGAAGTTTCATGCTCAAGGTGTTCTTCTGAGTGAGGTGAAAAGTCATACTTTGTTTATTTCTTCATCATGAGATATTTGAAAACAAATCCTGTTCAGATTAGTTTTGCATTCTGTGCTGCTTTCTGAAGTCTTCAACTTGCATAACCTGTGACAACTGTAGTTTCAACCAGATTGTGTTCCTTGATTGGAGTATTTACAATTTTTCAAAAGAAAGTAGCATCCTAAATAAATGGTTAGGAGTTGTTGTATTCTAGTAGTTTTAAAAAACGTATTTAACTAAATGGATAAATGTCACTATAGCTGTAGTACTGTACTGGATTCTGAGGGAGAGCAGTGAAAGAGGTAATGCTAACCTTTCTGTTCTGATCCTCCAGAGATTTTATTAGAGATTTTTTTAAAGTACATTAATTAATTTAAGATTTTAATATGTGGTGGCAGTGGCACGGGTGGTCAGATCAGTTTTATTTCCATGTATGCATTGAAAATACAGATTTGTATTAAAAATTGAAATTGGACCTATCCCAGTAACTTCGCAGAGAACTATTCTGAAGATCACAATGCTGAACAAAAATGTTCATTGTTCTAATCATTTGGAACAGAAAAAGCCAAAAATAGAGTGAATTTTGCTAAAGATACATAATTCAAACTGCAGGACTGGACAAGAGAAGTCACAGAGGATCAGAGTTTTAGTGACTTTGGTAAAGCATTGCTGTTTCACCATTTACTCTGATGGAAACAGAATTTAAGTGACATTTCCTATGAGTTTTATTTGTGCTGAAATGGAGTATTCTTCATGTCAGGTGAATTGAATTGTAGGCTGAAAAAAGAATTGAAGGGAAGGATACTGTATCTCTGCATGTGGAGATGGATTCATTTTGGACAACACGGCTAAAGCAGGAAAAGCAGAAAGGGGTAGAACATCACAAAACCCATTGCAGTAGGGGTGTTACCTTGATTGTTACTGTAACAAGTGTAAAAACCTATATGACAGAAAAGGTGATGCTTTTTAGTAATTATGGAAACTAGTCTGACTCTTCATTGTTGCAAGAGCAGTGAGACATTCAGTAAAAATGAAGTCAGTGAGTTCCACACAAAGAGATGAATCTCTACTTTGTAGAACATATAATCAGTCTATGATGATAACTGCTGGAAGAGGTCAGAAAGGTAAATAATTCAGAAGTACTTTCTAGAGTAGTGGTTAATTTTATGAGTATTAATAATTCTTATAGTTCTGAAACTTCAAATGACAGTGCATAAAAATGTACCCCTGGTGCGTCAGAGCATAAAATGTTAATCAGAAAGACCTTATGCCTTTCTTCCCTGCTCATGCTCAGCATAGTACACAGGTGCATCCTTGCAGTATTTGCTTCCCCTTTGTCTTGGAGCATGGAAGAGTCACGTGGTCATGGGAGGATAACATGCCTATAAACTGATGGTTTGATCAAATACAGCAAACCCTACATTTATTTAAGCATACTTTTGTCAATTTATAAAGAAAGATTTTTTTTTTTCCAAACCTTGATAAAAGTTTATTTTTCAAGGATAGAATAAGTTACGACATATGGTGGGTAAATGTGTGCTAATAAGAAGGGATGGAATTAAAACTTCATAAATGGTGGCATGGCAGAAATAGACTTGCGAAATCAATATTGAGCTTCAATCTGATTTCACTTTTCCCTGTACTAATACAGAATTAACTTTATTAAAACCAGCAAAATGCATTCCATAGATCACATTAGAGTCATGTTTATGGCCTCATGTTTGATGTCTCTCCCTTCTGTCACACAGAAAGTATGTCCTACTAACACATATATGTCTGTGTATCATAGAATCATAGAATGGTTTGGGTTGGATGGGAACTGTAAAGGTCATGTAATCCTGCAATGAGGAGGGACGTCTTCAACTAAATCAGGTTGGTCAGAACCCTGTCCAACCTGACCTTGAATGTTTCTAGGGATGGAGTATCTACCATCCACCTGGGCAACCTGTTCAGATGTTTTACCGCCATCATCATAAAAAATTTCTTCCTTATATCTAGTCTCAATCCACCTTTTTTTCGTTTAAAAACATTCTGCCTTGTTATGCTGACTCCTTCCAGTGTACACTGGGGCAACCATACCACAGTGTAGTTAGTAGCATAATACCTGTGGAAAAAATCTAAATTATCATTAGTCCTTTTCTAAAACAAATGGAGCTTCTAGCAGCTGCATATTTTCTCAAAATAATATATATAAATGTAAAGGCTGTTTGTTGAGGATAATAAGTTTGGAACTTGCATTTATTTCAATATGTTGTATTGTTTGTCCTGTGTAGGAACACCGGATGCATTTTCCCAACTGCTCACGTGCCCATATTGTGATCGAGGGTACAAGCGCTTTACCTCTCTGAAGGAACACATCAAATACCGCCATGAGAAGAACGAAGATAACTTCAGTTGCTCCTTGTGCAGTTACACGTTTGCATACAGAACACAGCTCGACCGCCACATGACATCACACAAATCAGGAAGAGATCCAGTAAGTGGCATTCGAATTAACGATTTATTGTCCTCTGTAACAACCTGTGATTTGTTATGTGGGTAAAAATGTACAGAGCAAGGAAGCTGTTCACACGAGGTTGTCTGTGTGCTGAAGTCGCAGTCCCAGAGCACACACTTAAGCTCACTGCTCAAGTCAGGATTTTTTTGTAGCAGACAAGTTTGAGATCTGAATTCCTATGCTTTCATTCATTTGGGCACTGTGGTTGGGCTTCAGTTTCAGTTTTCAGAAGTTCTTCATTACATTTATTAGTTCTTCATTATTAGTTGGGTTTTTTCCTGTTCATTGGCTAAAATTGTATAAAATCTTCAGTGAAACACTTTCTTTCATAAATCCTGTTTGGATAATTCACAACTTACTGTAGCATTTTTGCTCTTAAGAACATACCACTGCATTTCTTGAACTGTGAGGTATGGTTTTTAAATGCAATTAATGCTATAACACAAAATACAAATAATTATTACATAAAATAGTGTGTCACTACTAAATGAAGCAACAAAAATGGCTAAAGATGTTGTTTTCTCTGATTCATGGCCCGACTTGAAGGCATGGTTCCCTGAAATGCCTTCCATAAGTGAGCCATCTGATCACTACAGACGGTCCTGAGATGCTCTTCTTCTGTCTCTCTTTTCTCTTCTTTTATGCCCCAATTTCCCATTATCCATCCCAAGCACACATTTCCATAGCTTAATCAGGACATTCAGAGGCTCAGGAACCAATTGAAACAGTCAGGAATTATCCAGATTAAAAACTATATAGATTTTCCACCACCTGGTTAAACAGGCTTGGAGATACTCCCTTCTAAGGACAGACTAGAAAGATTGATGCTCTCCAGAGATGAAACAGGAGACAAACATAATGGAAAGATACTAAACACAGTGTAAAGGTAAAGGTCCTTCAACATGTCTGGTAGCTCCAAATCAGCATACATTTTGTTAAACTGGAAAGACTATAGCCCAGAGTAAAGGAGATGCTTTTTTACACATTGTTCATTAACCTCAATTCTACAAAGTATCACTAAGTCGAAGAGTTTACCAGGCTTAAAAATTTATTACACATTTTTATACCTGAGTGTTCACATTCATGGGTAAATTAAATATGTAAAAGAAATATTGACCATCCTGTTGCAAGGGTTTTACTGTCTGACAGGGTTTGGAATAACCTCACCAGCATATTCTGGTGTGACAGTTCTTTTTTATTCAAATATCTTTCCTATGAATAGATTTCCTATTTCTGTCTCACTTTGGTTTTGGCTTGGTTTCCACTTTAGAAGTTACTGTTGTCTTATATGCATGTTGTATTTCTAACTATAAAATCTATGAATGCTATTTGTGTAATGTTTTTTTTCTGAGCTACCACATTTATTTTCAATTTTTTCCAGTTACAAGCCTAAAAGCAGAATAATAAAGTAGTTGGGGGGGATGTGTGTAGTTTGAATGACAAAATAAAAAATACCAAGTGAGTAAACACTCTCAGAAGAATTACTACAAAGGAAAGCTTAAATCATATTCCTGCAGATACATTTTAATGGGTTTGTACTTTTGAAGGCACAATTGTATTTTAATTCATGTTGTTTCTATGAATTATCTGGAACTCCATATGACCCCTGTTTAAACATGCTCTTTTCTCTAGAGCCATAGCCAGAATTAAAACTGTAGTAGTTTAGATACTTGCCAAATTTGAAATATGTATTTGTTTATGTTATTGTCACAAAGTTGTCATGTCTTCAGGATTGGCTTCATGTGCATGTACATGGTTACATCCTTTGTGTAATGGACAGTGAACTTCTGTCCTTCATAAAGTATAGACCTATAGTTGTGAATCTTAAACGGCTGCATATTTAAAACATAATGTCTTACTCTTGAAGAACTTCACCTGAAAGTAGACTATTTGGATAACTTTGTTAGCTGGTTCATGTCCAGCATGTGACAATTTTGCAATTGTCCTGTACAAGGAAGAAAGAGCAAAGATTAAATCAAGTGTAACGAAGGCAGTGAAAGGGCTATGTGCACATTGGGCCTCCTTCTGAGTAGGGGGCAGATATGCCAAACTGAAGCTATTTCTGCTTCAGCAGAGAGCCTGCACCTTCTCCTTCATCCCTCCCCCCTCCCCCATGTCCCTCACGGCTCTCCTGGCTGCTCCTACACCACTGACAGTTCATAGGAGGTGATGCTGCTTATGTATCATCTGCCTTCACATGTGAAGCACCAGAAAAGATGTTGAAGTATGAAAAGGTGCTTCTTGTATTTGTTCTAATTTTTTTCTCATCAATTTACAAAACACCTTTAGGTAGTCTTTCAAAATTCATAGTGCTGTGCACACTGCTGAGAAATGGCAGTTCTTGAAGACCATGGTCAAAACCATTTGTGGAAATAACCCAATATACCTGTAGTTCCTGTCTTTCAAAAACCTTTTTAGGATTCTCATTAATTAGTTTTGGTTCTCTGGTATGAAAAGAGTGAGCTTCAGTCATAAGCACAGTAAATATTTGGTGCAGGAATATATTAGGTGCAAGTTAGACCTTAATTCTGGTGTTTGTTCTTTCAGTCCCTGAAGGAGTGCAGAGGAATATTCTTTGAATGCTGCAGTTAATTCTTTAATGAGCAGAAAATGGCAGTTATATACAGTGTATTAAAAATATATCACACATCACTGGCTTTAACAGTGCTGAAACAGGGGAAACCATTTGAATCTAAGAAAATAAAGGTGAATGATCACAGGTGGTACTTCAGAGAAGTGTTATGATTTCTCAGTTAAAGAACCTTCAAGGTAATTCTGGGAAGTCCCAGATTTATAAAACACTATAGGATGGACAGCAAGAAAGAATTATAGATGTAAGAAGATAAAGGCAGAATAGGTTTGGAAACACTACCTAGCAGAAAGCTCAAAGCATCTTATAGCTATGACCAGGAAAACAGGAAAACTCATTAAAAATTTGATAAGAGAAATGTGGACTTCCCTGCCTTAGAAACAGAACATTAAATTTCAAAGGCTGGAGCAGAAACGTTTCTGACAGATTGAATACACGCACTGATATTTAGCATGAATATTTATGTAGTCCGGCATCTGCAGTAACTGTATATCCTGAGAGCCGTTAACTTGTATAATCTCAAGTCAAATGGTAGTAACTGATTCTCTGCAGGCTTAAGTAAATCCTGACATGGTCCTCTGGACTCAGTGCAGTTGGATCATTAAAGTGAAATGCAGTGAGTCAGCCACAATCATATAGAACATCATCTTCAAGGGACTTAGTTAAACAGAGCTGAAAAGCCATGTGGACTAGCAAAAGACAGCTGACAAACCCAGGAATAAGGGTCAAGTGCTAATCAGGATAAGTCAGAGTGGAGACTTCACTGCAGAGCCTGGGAGGAGGCAGAAAGGAGCCACCCTGCGGAGGGTGGGAACAGTATCTACTGAGAGGCAAAATCTGCAGGTTAATCAAGCGCTTATCCCAAGGGAACAATCGAATTAGAGTATTTGGAAGTAATTTAGATTATCTTGTTTCATTTTGTCTCCTGTTAGCATTTGTAGCATATAAAGGAGGACAAGAAGTTGAATGGGAAGCGTTGATTATTTGGACATCATATCTCATAGCAGAGAGCTCAGACTTTCACCCAGCAACCTGTGCAGCTCCAGATTCTTCAGATCTGTAGATGCCAATCAGAGCAGGGTCATCATCCTGCATTTTTCTCCATTCCCACTTCTCCAGCGCAGTTCTCAGCCCCAGTTGTGCGCTCAGGGAAGAGCCTCAGCACTGAGTGAGCATCTGCTCCCAGTGCTGCCGACCGCAGCAGAACCAGAGTGAGGGGTAGGAGCTCCCCACCATGGTGTCATACCAAAGGAAGCTAATCCACACCAGCCTGCTCCTGGGGCTGCCTGTAGGAAGGCTGTTTCCCCCGAGTACATGAATAGCTCCATTAATGAGTTTATGAAAATACATGCTCTGGATACCAAAAATCTGCAGCTGCGTTCAAATAGTGGTAGACTATCTTTTTGCCAAGTGAGCTCCTTAAAAAGGAGCTGCTGGGGTTTTTTCAATAAATAATTTGTTTGAACAGAAAAATTTCTAATTCCTCCATTTCATGTTGGTGATTAAGCTGCTTCAACTTCTAAAGTGCATGTAATTCTTATCTTTAAAAAATACATGTTCATGTATTTATACAGTTTGTGACAAAATTACAGATCTTGCATATAATGTCACATACATACTACACATACTTACATATCTGTCTGAACTTTTGCTTTTTTTAAACTAGCAAATAGTGAAGAGGTTTGATGTTTTGTAATTGGGAAATCCCTCCATATTTTTATTTATTTTTATTTCATTTTTTGCATTTGATTTGTAAATTACTTGTGACTGAGGGTACCTTGATTGTCACTGAGCTAACTTCTCTTTAGCAATCCTGTGGCATCACTATATAGAGGAATCCCAGGCTAACAGTAAGCGCTGGAAGCATGTAAATGGAAAAATCAAGTCAACTGATTAAACTTTAAAAAAGCTTTTAGAGGCTTTAATGTTTCTCTGTCCTGCATGAAATATTCTGTGGGTGGTGGGCTCAAGGTTTTTCTTGATGTTTTTGCTGTCACAAGTAGAATTAGCCAACCCCTGAAACTTCTTACTTACATAATGTGTCAGTGTAAGCTTCATCTGAGCTTAGGAGAAGGGGCAACTATATTTTGGGTTTGTTTTGTTTTTAATTTTTACTGTGCCAGATTTACTGAGAATACATGTCTCAGTTTTTACCTGATTTGTAATTTGTTCCTTTCTCATGCATTATCCATTCCACCTTTAGTCTCTTACAATTATGGTTGATTCTTCTCAGTTTTGTATTTCATTTTCTCTCTTGCAATGAAAATACAAGATGTTTCTCCAACACACTGTCCTGTGCAATAATTAAGAATTCTTTCTTACAGAGACATGTGACGCAGTCCAGTGGTAATCGAAAATTCAAGTGCACTGAATGTGGAAAAGCTTTTAAATATAAACATCACCTAAAGGAGCACCTACGAATCCACAGTGGTAAATATATCAAGCATTGAACTGAGTACAAATGTTGTCATTTCTACTTTTTGTAACTTTAGTGTGATAGCAGTTTTGTATGTCCAAGTTTAAAATACTAGTGTTTTCCTTACTTTTTCCCCTTTGGGACACTGAAAGCACTGACTGCAGCCTTCAGCTGTGTGCAAGGATTATGTAAAAAAAGAGTATTTACAGAGAGTACTTACAGTTTCAGTTTAAGCTCTTACAGTTAAGGAAAACTTGACTTGTGGCAGAAGTGGGGACATCCTTCTGGTCCTTTTTCATTTGTCTGTTTTTTCTGCAATGTTTGCAGATCATTCAGTGTTTTATAAGCCTTGCTGGAGTATTTTAATTGATAATTATCAGGGCATAAGATCTGTGTGTTCCTACTGTGGTTATGATTGTCACCATTCAATACTAGGCATATTAAAGTAGACTCAGGACACAGCGATAAACAATTTATTTAAAAAGTTACAGTTTATAGGAAATGTTATATATAGTAATATATTTTAATATATAATATAACAATAGGTTAAATGTGGTCACTCAAAAGAGATTCTCAATTTTGGTCTTTAACTGAATGGATAAGTATTATAGGAAGATATGGGTAGCTTATATTGGAATTTGCCACTATAAAATGTGCATAGTTTCTTATACAGTTATGATTTGCATTTATGGTAGTTTTTCTTTAGTTAATCATTTTCTTTTTTTTTTCCCCCATTCTGAAGTAGTTTATGCAGCTTCTGATGTTAATAGTGGTATTATTGAATGGAATTTAATTAAATCTGTGATTTTCATATAGACAGAAATATTGGAACACCTGATCATGTGGGCTCTACTAGTGGTTCATATACTTATTAAAGGAGCCTTGGACCAGAGCTATAGATGATGTAATTACTGTTCAATTCACTGTATAAGATTTTTTCCCCCCTAGGTCTCTTTGAGAGGCCACTTTGATGTATTCTTTCTGGTTATTATTTGATTTTTTTAACCTAGCAAACTGTTGCATATGCCTTTTTTTCTTTTTTTTCTTTTTTTTTTCTTGTCTTTAGGAGAGAAGCCATATGAGTGCCCAAACTGCAAGAAACGTTTTTCCCATTCTGGCTCATACAGTTCACACATAAGCAGTAAGAAGTGTATTGGTTTGATGCCAGTGAATGGTCGAGCCCGGTCAGGGCTCAAGATGTCTCAGTGCTCCTCCCCTTCCCTTTCTGCATCACCAGGTAGCCCAGCAAGACCACAGATACGACAAAAGATAGAAAACAAACCTTTGCAAGAGCAGCTTCCTCTTAACCAAATTAAAACTGAACCTGTGGATTATGAATTCAAGCCCATAGTGGTCGCTTCAGGAATTAATTGTTCAACCCCTTTGCAAAATGGGGTTTTTAGTGGTGGTAGCCAATTGCAGGCAACCAGTTCTCCTCAGGGTGTGGTGCAAGCTGTTGTTCTGCCAACAGTAGGCCTGGTGTCTCCCATAAGCATCAATTTAAGTGACATTCAAAATGTACTTAAAGTGGCAGTGGATGGTAATGTAATAAGGCAAGTACTGGAAAACAATCATGTTAATCTTGCATCCAAAGAACAAGAAACAATCAACAATGCATCTATACAACAACCTGGCCATTCCCTCATTTCAGCTATCAGTCTTCCTTTGGTTGACCAAGATGGGACAACCAAAATTATCATCAACTACAGTTTGGAGCAGCCAAGTCAACTTCAGGTTGTTCCACAGAATCTAAAAAAAGAAAACTCTGTTCCTGCAAATACTTGCAAAAATGAAAAATTACCAGAAGATCTTACAGTTAAGTCTGAGAAAGATAAGAACTTTGAAGGAGAGACCAATGATAGCACTTGTCTTCTTTGTGATGACTGTCCAGGGGATCTTAATGCACTTCAAGAATTAAAGCACTATGAAACAAAAAGTCCTCCTCAGCTTCCCCAGCCCACTGGAACAGAAGCTGAGAAACCCGACTCCCCTGTCCCATCAGAAGCTGGGGAGAACAATTTATCTCCTGGTCAGCCACCTTTAAAGAACCTTCTATCGCTCCTAAAAGCGTATTATGCATTAAATGCACAACCAAGCGCAGAAGAGCTTTCAAAAATAGCAGATTCAGTAAACCTTCCACTGGATGTGGTAAAAAAGTGGTTTGAAAAAATGCAAGCTGGACAAATTTCTGTACCGTCTTCTGGACCATCTTCTCCTGAGCAAGTTAAATTAAGTAGTCCTGCAGATAATGATGATCAAGCAGCAACTACAAATGTGAGTGACCCACAGAACAGCACAAACAGCTCACAAAATTCTGTCAGTACAACGAAATCTCAGACTTTGCCAGGGGGATCAACTCTGAATGGTTCACACAGTAGCACGCCATCTGCATCGCCACTCAACCTCTCTTCAGCAAGAAACTCACAGGGTTACACGTACACAGCAGAGGGTGTACAAGAAGAGCCACAAATCGAACCTCTTGACCTTTCGCTACCAAAGCAACATGGAGAACTGTTGGAAAGATCTACCATAACTAGTGTTTACCAGAACAGTGTTTATTCTGTCCAAGAAGAACCTTTGAACTTAACTTGTGCAAAAAAAGAACCACAAAAGGACAACAATGTTACAGACTCTGATCCTATTGTAAATGTAATCCCACCAAGTGCCAATCCCATAAATATTGCTATACCTACAGTCACTGCCCAGTTACCTACAATTGTTGCCATTGCTGACCAGAACAGTGTTCCATGCTTGAGAGCTCTTGCTGCCAATAAGCAAACCATTTTGATTCCACAGGTGGCTTATACATACTCTACTACAGTTAGTCCTGCAGTTCACGAGACCCCACCAAAACATATCCAAGCCAATGGAAATCAGGTACTTTCATCTCCGTATTCCTCTATGATGTATGTGTGATGTATTCAGTCCATATCCATGCTGAACTAACAGAAAACTATCAGGATAAGTTAAATAAAAATACAGATACAAGCTGTCATGCTTATTCAACTTGATTGTAAATGGGTAATAGATGTTACTGTTCAGCCCCCTGCAAAGCTACTTAGCTCAGGCAGCTTGAGTCCAGACTAACAGAAACTGATGTGCATGAACAACTCAGTTCATCACCATAATTAATCTTCTAGGACACTTAGAGCTCACTATTTTAAATACAGTCTAATTCTCCTGATCAAAAAGCAAAATAAAACCATGGGCTTCTGTCTTTTGCTGGCTCCATATCTATTCTTTTACCATATTGAGAAAATAAACTCTCTAAACTTTTTGTTACTCCTATCACGCCGCTCTGCTTCCTTCACTTGCAGAGTAGCCGAATTCACCCTACACTACAATGGCACTTTAAACAAAATGCAGATGTATTTTCAGTTGAAAGTCATGCAGGTATTTATGTTCTTCATCTGCCATTGCTGTATCTGGTCCTGCTCCACCCTGGGTACATCCAGGTTTGGTCTAGTACAAGTCAGTCCTCCTGAGAGGCACCTGTACACAGTGAGGTAGGGACAGGGCAGAAAAGTGACTCACATAAAGACTGAGCATTTCTACTTAAATCTTCGAAATTGGCTGTTCAGCATTTCATGCAGGCTTCTGTGTTGCCAGAGACTGAGGAGCCTTGAAGAGTTACAAGGTTGCTAATACATTAAAGTTTATGAGACAGACATTTGGGGTAGCTAAACATGTACACTTCTGTATTCAGATTTAATAACATATCATAAAATCTGCTTGTAGTGATACTGCTGATGTCAGTAGAAAATCCTGTGCTTCGGCACTTGAAATGCTTAGAAATAGACAACAATTAGGATATTTTTAAAAGTATTTACTAACGAAACATTTGAAGTCCCCAAATTTTGGGGTAAAGTAGTATTTGTGGTAGTTTCATTAGGAAGAAGGTAGTCAAGTATGCAAATCTGAATGGTAAATTAAATAGCTTTCTTTGAAAACTTCAGCAAAAAAGTACAATCTTAACTTCATAAAATCTGCAAGGTAGCAAAAGGTGGGTGACCAAAATTAGTTAAAAAATGCAGTTAGATGGTGAATTTGGTCTTCAGCTTACTGAGGTACTTTATAGGTCCGTAATCTTCTTTTCCATCCTAACATTGCATTTATTTTATGGGCCCTAAAATATGATGTGCCAGTGTAGTTTCAACCTGGCCAACAGTCAGATTTGGATGTGATTAAAGCCTGTCCCAATGAGAATTCTGCATCTGTACAATGGCAGGGACTGCAGAGCAGAACAGTGCAGGGAAAGACTTTTTTTTTTTCACTCTGGAAGTCCAAACAATTTTGTTTGCTTACTTATGGAATTGAATAACAATGCAGCTTCGGTTTATATGAGTGATTTTTTTTATTGAACTCAACCTTTTTTGGAATTTTTTCTGAAGGATGAAAGGCAAGACACTAGCTCAGAAGGAGTATCCAATGTAGAAGATCAAAATGATTCTGATTCAACACCCCCAAAGAAAAAAATGAGAAAGACAGAAAATGGGATGTATGCATGTGATTTATGTGACAAAATATTCCAGAAGAGCAGCTCATTATTGAGACATAAGTATGAACACACAGGTATGTACTAGGAAAAGATGTTTATGATCATTATTCCCTTGATATTGTGTAACTGATAGTTCTAACTGGAATCCAGTTCTTGGACAGTGTAGGAAAGTGTAATAGTCCTTATTGCCTGTGCTCAGATTTCTTTAGAAACCCATGTTTTGTATATTTGTTTGACAGAACAGCAATTCTGTCTGTCTTTGAAAGAGCTAAATCCTGAATATAAAAAGGGGAGTTTTTGCATCTGGCTTATGAATAATCATCTGCAAGCCAAGTCTGTTATTGAGGATGTATTGCTTCTAATTTACCTTACCTGGTTATAAATTAAGAAAAATTAAAAATTAAAATATAAATCAGGAAAAAAGGGTAGTGTATGTGTTCTGTTCTTTACATGAAAGGCTGTGTATCTATCTGGCATCAAGGATTTTCAAACTGAGCTACGTTTGTAATGATCTGAAGTTAACAGCTATTCATTAGGCATAGAATCTAACCCCTAAAGAACACCCTTTTGGCTTTGATTTTTAATTTCTCGTAGTTGTTCCTCTTGGCTCCAATTGTGGCATATCTTTAGGATTTTATTAGTAACTCTCACTCTCTTATTTCTTCTGTAATACGTTAAAATGAAAATTCCTTTTTTTTAAATTGGTTAGGTGCCAAATATATACTGTATTTTGTATTATATATTTCTTTCCTTCTGGCTCTGTGTTTCCTCTTTCCCCACATCCAGAAAATAAACTCTTTGGAACTTCTGCTACATCCTTGATACTGCTCTGCTTTCTTGGCTTGCAGAGTAGCTGAATTTTTATATTAGATTAATTATATTTCTACATAATATTGTTTTAATGTTATCTCACTTATAGAATTTAAAATGATAACACATTCTCTTTTGTCTTTATTACTTGATCAAGTTTCTCAAGTTACATTCAGTAAGAGTATCTCATTTCATACCTTTCTTGTCCTGAGTCTCTTTTAACTCCTCCTTTTCCTAACACAATTGTTCTTTCCATTCCAGTTTTAAGTTATATGAAGTGTTCAAATCACAGAATCATTTAGGTTGGAATAGACCTTTAAGACCATTGATGCCAACCATTAACCCAGCCCAGTCTGCCACTAAACCCTGTCCCAAAAGTGCCACATCTACATGTCTCCAGGGATGGTGACTAAAACCCCTTCCCTGGGCAGCCTGTTCAGTGCTTGGTAACCCTGGCAGTGAATGAATTTTTCCTAATATCCAACATAAACCTCCCCAGGCACAACTTGAGGCCATTTCCTCTTGTCCTATCATTTGTTACTTTGACAGAGAGACCAACACCCACCTCATTGCTTGTTTGACATAATGGGGCATGGATGTGCTGATCATCTGTGTAGTGGGACCAAAAAAATGCTGTCTTATTGTCTTTATCTTCTCTGTCTGGGCTAAGACTGCAAAGTTGTTTTGTGTAACAACTTAGGCAGTTGAATTCAATATAACATTACTAGGCTCCTGATAGATTTATGAGAGTCTTTCAAAACAAGACAAAGTAGAAAGCTGGAAAACAGAGCCGAAAATGAACTAACTCAAACAACGAGGATTTTTCTTGTCAATACATGTGTGGTCAGCAAGTTTTGTACTTTAAGTATTCACGTGTGTCAACCTAGATTTTGGAATGATTTTTCTCTTTACCTGTAACATGGAAGAAGGACCCAAAAAACAACATAAAAGCTTAGTTGATTTCAAATTACCATCAATATAGAAAAGTTAAAATGGTTTCAAGTTGAAGTAGTTTACTGCAAGAAAAATGTCTCCTTTTCTGATTTATATTTGCACTTTTTTGTGCTAAAAGTTACATCTTAGAATCTGTTTGTCCTTCTTTGATCAGTTTTGCTAAAAAAAATAATAAATTATCCTTGTAATTGTGGAAATGTGCCCTTGCACCCTTTGAGTCCTTTGGGCTCAGATGAGAAACTCGGGCTGAGAATGCATGGAGTAGAACATCTTGTTAAATAAAATTTAATCATTGTTGGTAATACGTTTGCCAACAGCCTTTTACAATGAAAACAACTGTGTACATGTTTAGAACTTCAGCTAAGAGGTGCCCAATTTTTTGTGCTTTGTTTTGTAGGTAAAAGACCTCACGAGTGTGGAATCTGTACAAAAGCATTTAAACACAAGCACCATTTGATCGAACACATGCGACTGCACTCTGGGGAAAAACCCTACCAATGTGACAAATGTGGAAAGCGCTTCTCACACTCGGGGTCTTACTCTCAGCACATGAATCATCGCTACTCCTACTGCAAAAGAGAGACAGAGGAGCGTGACAGCACGGAACAGGAGGAGCCGGGCCCGGAGGTGCTGAGCAGTGAGCACGTGCCTGTCAGGGAATCTCCATCGCAGATCGACTCGGATGAGAGGGAGAGTCTAACCAGGGAAGAAGAGGAATTCAGTGAAAAAGAGGAAGAGGAGGAAGAAGAAAAAGATATAGAAGGACTTCAGGAAGAAAAAGAATGTAGGGAACTACAAGAAGTAGAGGATGAAGAAGTAGAAGAGGAAGAAGGGAAAATTGAAGGTAACAAGAACGATGAAGCTGTAAATCAAGCAAGCAATGCAGAACCAGAAGTTATACAAAATGATGGGCAGGTGTCCGAAGAAAATAACAAATAAAGCTTAAATGCTAGGTTTTTTCTATAAGGAAAAAAAAAATTGGTAATGAAGTTCGTTCTATATTATACGTGCTTTTCATGGAAACGCAGTAGCCTGCATACTGTGATTTCTGTTCACTACTGTGTAAAAAAATATATATATAAAAAAAATGAAAAGGAAAAAAAAAAAGAAATCCAGGTGTGCCTGAACCTCAAACTTAGTAATTTTTCACACAGTTTTCAAAGTTAGAAACAAGTTTATAACATGAAGCAGATTAGAAAAATACAGTGACTCTGGAAGAAAAGATTTAACAGGTTGTAGGAAGCCTGATTTATTAGACAAGCATCTGGCATTGTTTGTTTTATCAGTATTAATTTTAATTCTTAAGTTGATTAATTTTTAAACTGTACAATTGGGAGAGATTTATATGATTTTTTTTTAATGGTAAAACATTTCCTAAATCCGCTTCAGTATTTTCTTATGTTTTAAAATGTGAGAACTTCTGCACTACAAAATTCCCTTTTGCAGAGACCTGTAATGCAGTTGCAAACAGTGCTTGGCTACCTTTGTAAATTCAACCTAGAAGGTAGCAGTTTATGACATTAGATGTTGTAGTAGAGCATATTATCATTTAAAGTGTATTGTTAGCCTTAAGAAAGCAGATGATAGAAGAACTGAAGTTTCTTACTCATGTGGTTAAAAATGTAGTTGAGAAGATTGTCGTTAAGTTCTGATTGCAGGGACTAACAGTGTTAATACTGGTAAGGACAGGAAAGTCGTCAAAAACAGTGTTTGTAATTGTGTTTTGAGTATGTAGTAACAATATGAAGGATATGATATGAAGCTTTGTATCTCCTTTGGCCTTATGCAAGACCTGTGTGCTGTAAGTGCCATTTATCAGTATTACAAAGGCTCTAAGCAGCCTTTATCCAATGTGTGGCCTACAATAACTAGCATTTGTTGATTTGTATCAAACTTCTAAATTATACATGGGGAAAAAACACTCAGCCATCAGAGAAGTAAGAACACTGGTATATTTCATTATTTAATTATTTGGTGGTATTTTGGGTTAATACCTGACTTGCAGAATTTCTCTACAATAATTACAAGGGAAATTTTCTAATCTGCTTTATTGCTTTATTGGTTTACTTTATTTTCAGACACATACATGACATGTTATCTGGCTCATAAGTATTTTCAAATGTTAGTTATTATGGACCCCATTTATTAACAATGTTAGCTGATTTTTACCTATCAGTATTATTTTATTTCTTTTAGTTTATAGATCTGTGCAACATTTTGTACTGTATGTCTTCAAACCTGGCAGTATTAATACCCTTCTTACTGACATATGTACCTTTTTAGTTTTAGAAAACTTTTATATTTATGTGTCTTATTTTTATATTTCTTTATTTATTACACAGTGTAGTGTATAATACTGTAGTTTGTATTAATACAATAATATATTTTAGTATGAAAATTTGGAAAGTTGATAAGATTTAAAGTAGAGATGCAATCGGTTCTCTTGCATTGAGATTTGATTTAACAGTGTTATGTTAACATTTATACTTGCCTTGGACTGTAGAACAGAAGAATTAAAATGGGAATGTATTAATTTTACAATTGCAATCAATTCATTTTACCTTTACCCAGTTTTTAATATAAAGCTCTTAAATTTTGAAATTCACTGTGTGACTAATAGCATGATGCTCTGCAGTTTTCTTAAGAGATTAGTCTAACCATAAAACTCTCATTTCCTTAGTAAGCCAAATTAGAATAATCTTATAAACAGTGTTGGGAACAATGTTTAACATTTTTGTGCCAATTTGTTCCTGTATTCATGTATGTATGTTACAAATCTGAAACTTCATTTTTAAGTTCCTTGTTACATCACAGTCATTTTCTAGTTTTTTACCAGACTCCCCATCTCACAATAAAATGCGTCAACAAGTCTGATTTACTGTCATTATTCTGGTAATTTAGAAAGTGGGTTTAAATTCTTTCTCTGAGGTGTTACTCAGACACAGTTCCTGCTTCAGTGCCAATACTCAGTTTAAGTTGTACGTAAGGAGCACAGGAGTGAAGGAAAGATGGGGCTGTGCAGGCACAGGGACTGCTGCATTAGTGTGTTGATTTGCCAGCATCAGGAGAACAACTGAGTTTTCAAAATAAACCATGTGAGTTCGTCTTTTTCTTTTTTTGCTGTATCTATCTAATATACAGTTTAATGCTCTCTTTTGATAAGACTGGTTTTAGATGAAGTCAGGCTGTAACTGTTTTCTTGACTCAGCAATAAGGTAGTTGTCTGTGAAAAGATTGATATATATATTGCTGTTGAACTTTCCAAAGATACAGTGCCACCATTACAGGTAAAGCATTTCAGCAATGTGAGTACAAAGGCTTCAAAGTTGTATTACATATGCATGTTTACAATGCTTTGCCATTTAAGCAAAGTTTACATACTGCTCTTTAAGCAAAATTCTGTTCTTTAATGATCTCTAAAATGGGATTTCAGTTTCTAATTTGTGGGATTTTTTTACAGAACCATCATGTGCTTTTTTTTGTATTTATATACTCATGTTTTGGATAATTTTCAATCTTACCATCTCAGCATACAAAAGATTTATTCCATATATTAATTGTTTTACTTTATCTGCATTTTGCTTTACAGTATACCAATATTGCACTTCTAAGTGGAGTAAGCTCATAACTCAGTAGTGTCACTGAGGTAAATAGGAGACAAGTGTTTTGAAAAATATAACCATTTATATTGCATCAATAATATTGCCTTGTAATTATTATCATAACAGAACTAATCAGAATTTCTCACAGGTAAAACTGTCTCTGCTGTGTTCTAGGTAATGAAATGCACTTTTTTGAAACTATGTTAAGATTTTTTCATATTTTTTATATTCCAAGATGTCTGTGGTAATAAACCCAGTGAGTCATTTTTTGAAATGGAAACATTTTGCTGTCTTTAGTATTAGAAGAAATAATCTTAATAAACCCAAGGTTACTCACAGAAGTGACTGCTGAATGTGAAAGGCCAGTAACTTGAATAGAGAGCAAAGTCCGAGCAATTTTGATTCAGGAAATGCCATTGGTTTGGAGAAGAAAATTTATATTAATTACTTAGACTATGAAACTGTTATTAACGTTTTTATATTCAAAATGGATCTGTGTATTGAATGTTACATCTATTAAGCTCAGAGGTGTCTCTGATGTTTGTGACCTTATAACATCATTTATCATCTCTTTGAAAAATGCAGAAGCCATGCTGTATCTTCATTTAGCTGAGTAAACTCGTCTGGAACCCAGAGGTGCTTGGGAGATGAGATGCAGCCCCTTCAGTGAGATGCCTGCAGTGCAGGTGCCTGCGTGGTGTGGAGATGCCCAGGCAGCCCTGGAGGAGTCCAAACCCACGGTACCAGCAGCAGTCCAGCTGTGGCCATGTGGATCTTCTCTCTACATTAATGGCAAAGCAGTTAAAAGGGCAGCAAGTCACACATGGAAAAAGTGAAAGCAAAAGTGTGAAAACTTTGCGTTCTCTCCTTCAGAGATAAATAAAATGTGCCAAAGAGCAGCAAACATGGAATGTGTAGTTTTGATGAAACTCCACTATCCTATGACCTGCTCTTCAGTCAGAAGATGACAAGTCCATCAGTTGCCCTGTGAGCCCAGGCTGGTGTCTGTGCCTGCCTCTTCCTCAGGCTCACCATGCCTGGCTCATCTTAGCACAGCAGTCAGGGACAGGCACCAGTCCAGCCTGGCAGAAAGGAAAGCATCCTTGGAATGCAGCATGGGAAGAGCACTGCTGTGCCTGATGTGCTGGTTTCGTTTCTACTACTGACCCATCTCATGAATATAACACATTGCTGTTCAAAATTAGTTGTAGTTGCAAAATTGTGACAGTGGTACATCCTCATTAATAAAGTAATATGAAAATAGGAAAAATACTACAGAATAACTATAGGAAGAATGTTACAGAAGAAAATAATAAGTTTAATGCCCTGGGATGAGGAATAGCCTTCCAAGATCCTGAGCTAATAGGAGTTTCCAAGATCCTGAGCTAATAGGAGAAGAAAGACAGGCTTAAGTCTACAGAGAAAAGCAGGAGATACCTTGAGGAGCAGTAGCTGCTCCTTTCGGTAATATTTGTGTGGCATCCCAGTCATGATTCTAGTGGCAATCTCAAATTCTCCATAGCAGCATTGCTGTTACTTGCTGGTTTTCTGGAGCAGCCTCTCCATATGTGTAATTGGTAACAGCAATAATCAGCAATGCTGTATGCATGAGCTTAAAAGAATTGTTTTGACTTACAAATAATCAAATAAATTAATGGATACTAAAGAAACAAATGAGGAAGTTCTGTTACTTTGGCTAATCTCAGGCTGACAGTGTGTTTCAATAAATATCCTAAATTTTAGTAGAATAATGCACCATGGCATATCATCCCAGAATATAACACAGTTACCATGAAAGGCACTATTTTTCAGACTGATAAGTGCTTAAACTGGCAACAAGTTTTGTGCTCACACTCTTAAGTAAAAATATTCTAATGCAATTATTGCCAGTAAATCCAAGGTCACTGTCTATACAAGCAGCACTTTACTGATGTTTGTGCTGGCAAAGTGTACCTGGGATGGTGGTGGCCACCAGACTGAGTGACAATTTGAAAGCAAAGCCATTTACAAGAGAGGAAATATGACACTGCTAAAAACACAGGTTTTGCCACAGCAAAATGCTGCACTGGGGTGTTTGTCATCAAAGCAATGAAAGATCAGGAGTTCAGACTCCAAACCAACAGAGAAGTCTGTAACAGAGAAATGAGAATACTTTGAGGGTACTGAAGACCATTAGTGGTGAAGGTAATGGCTTGAGGATGAGAAAAGTCCATTTTGGTCCTGGAGGATGTAGTGAAGATAGGGGATAGCTTTTGAGCAGAGAAAGAGAGAGGAAAGAGCTTAATCCACAGTGGCTGAGCACTTCTTCAGAGTGTGTTCTTTTTAGTGTATTTACTACCAGTGTGTGAGTCTGCACACAATTCTCCACTTGGATAGAGGTTTTGTTGCATGTGTTGCATGTATTGCACTGTGTATTCTGATACTTAAGCAAAAAAGTACTTTTTTTCTCTTTGCTTGGCAGAATAGCTTGTTTAATTATCACTACAATAATCTCTAAATTTCCTAGGGGAAATTCAATATTAGAGTATCTTTCAAATCTGTACTTTGTCATTTATTGTTCATGTTTTTCTTAGACAGTTGTTCTAATGATATTTGCATAGTCTGATTATTACAAAAGAAAAAAGCACAAAAAGGTGTGATGATCAAATTAACTCTTAAAAGTGATCAAATATTTACAACTTTTATCCCTCTGCACTTTAAAGGTCACTAATTTCTCACACAGTCATCTTAATGTATTATGCCTGTCTTACACACCGAATATACGTTGTCTTTAGGGGAAACAATATATTGCTTCACAAGAAAAATCTGCCTTTTTAAAAACTGTAGTTAGAATCTGAGCTATCAAATTTGAGAATTTGATTGTTGGGATTAAACATGAAATTTGCTGATGTCGGGAACACTTTTGTGGCAGAGTTTTTTCTAGTAGCCAAGTGTGAAAGTCATGTGGTATTAATCTACAACTAGGTAAAGTTCTCCAAGGGCTTACTGCTACATTAGCAGATCCCCCCAAAAGATCTTTAAAAATCATGAAGACAATCAGAAGTGAACTTTAGAATAAATATATTGAGAATGCTATTTTGATCTTTCTTTTGGTTTCCTGGTGAGTCTCAAGTTCTCTGATTTTGCTTTTAGATTTCAACACTTCTGTATTGGGGACTGTCCTTGGGTTTTGCTCACCTTTGTGTAGACTAGGGTTTGTGTAATAGAAGATTTGCATTGAGTGTTCATTCAGGAATTAAGGGGATATGTTATTAAATGCAAAAAACCCTGAAACACGCCCACTAACTTGGTGTCATTCCTGCTGAGCTTCTGCTCCTGTTCTCCTTGGAAAGCCTTCCTGCTTTTAGCACACTGTGGGCCCACAGAAAGGCCACAAGTCTGACAGCATTTAGTATGACAGTCCTGTTTCCATCTCTGACTCTGCAGCAGTTCTCTCTTTAGGCCAAATCCTGCCATGGCTGGTGATGAGCGTCACCAGAACCCTTGATGAGTCTGCAACACTTTCTACTGTTTTAATGACAGGTAAGCTATTGCAAAGGTAAAGAGGGAGCATTTTCCTCTTTCGGTGTCCAAAATCTGTTGGACCAAGTTGTTCAGGAAATAAGTTAATTGGAAAATCGTGCAAAATTCTGAAAATAACAAGGCCTTCCAAGAGCTTTGAAAGGCCATGTCACTGTATTCAAAAGGGTTCTTGGAATTCTTCCTCCTCCTCAATCAAATCAATCCAATAATAGGAAAACATCTCTCTGGACAGTAGTCCTCAACTTCTGGCGGAGTGTAATGCTGTCTCTGGTCGTCTGCAAACCAGGAGTTGAGCAGCTGTTTGACCAGTACGGATTCTGAGTCCTTGTGAGCAGTGTCGGAGTGAGGGGGAGGAAGATGTAACTTCCCAAGGGTCAGAGCTAATTGTCCTGCCAGCAGCACTTTCCCATGAGCTGTTGGGGTTGCTGCTGGTCAGGCAGTGTCTGAAGTGGTCACAGCCTGAGCTGGGTAAATGATTTCAGCTGTGGTTGTAGAGATAACGAGGGCTTCCATCAAGGCAATCTGACTAATTTGACCTCTAATCAGCCTTTTCCCCCCTATTTAAACAGCTTCAAAGAATGCCTCTAGCCAGAGTGAGCAGCCATGCTTTGGAGGACCTGCTGGCCTGCATCACCCAAGCCCAGAGGAAAAGCCACCCTTCAGTCTGTAAATTACAAATGCTTGACTAGTGATTTGTGTGTCCCAAAAAGATGGCATTGTCTTTAAAATCCTCTTTCCATCTTTTTAATTAGGCTTCTTCCTATTGACATTCTGGTGTCCCAGACAATCTGTTGTGTCAAGTACTCTTAAAAGGTCCTGAAGCTTAGTGAGAGGCACTCAATAAACCAAGGAACAAGGAACTCTAGTACTTGGACTTGTGGTGAGTGTTATCACCATTTTTGTATCTTTTCCAACCTTGATTATGAGTTTTCCTGTCTTAGGAGAAAAAAAAACAAAAGCAAACTGATAGAAATAAATGCTGAATGATAGCATAACTTGCACAGGGTTTTTCAGGCAGAGTTGGGAACAGAACTGAGGACTAATATGGAAAAGCCTTCTGCCTTTAGCACGCAGCTTGTTCTGACGAGTGTGGCAAATGGAGCATTTCTGTGATTTTCAGCAGCACAGGGAAGCTCAGCCTTTAGCAGCAACCCTGCTTGACTAAATTATCCTCTTACACTGCAGTCAGAGGCCAGTTCTTCAGCTCAACCAACAGTCTCAGACTTGGTATACAATAAAAGTATCCTGTTCAAGGCCAGCAGATGCCAAAAAAGCGCTGGTGGGACATTTGGCTTGGTGGTCAGTTGCCACTAGCAATTGCCTTCCAGAAATGTTCCCAGAAACCAGTAGTATTTGTGTCTTATTACTTCCTGCATAAACTAATGCTGGGACACTGCTGTAAGTGAAGCAGTGAGGATATTGTCAGTTTGGGAGGAGCTCAGGTTCTGCTGGTGGCTCTTATGGAGGGGAAAGCTTTGCTGTTTCTCTAGAGCTCCTGCTGGCCCAATACATTATCTGGTTCCTTGTAGGGTTTTTTGTGAATGCCACCTGTGAAGGACATGGTGTCTGGGTCTCAGTGGCTCCCCAGTGGAGGGTCCTCCTGCAATCCTCAGGGAAAAGGAGTGGAGAGGAAAAATCATGTCGGTGCAGTAAATTGCGTGTATGGTTTAAAATACAAATTGTTCCATCCTTCTTTACAGAAATTGCTCAACTCATGATTACTTATGTCAGTAAAACCATTATAGGATCTGCTTTTTCTCCTTTGCTATTATTCTGATTTTTTTTAACATGAAAGAAAACAGGAACTTAATTCCTGCTTTACTGTAGTTTATTATTTAATGTAGTTCTTAACTGTTGCCTGACTATCTGTGTTTAAGAACAGTATGTATGTATGGCCAAACTTCGCTAACGAAGATTTGGGAAGGACTCTCCCCCACGTGGGTGTGCCCTTCGAGCCT
>JAOXXN010000395.1:13929634-13959813 GCA_026770055.1 Myrmophylax atrothorax | reverse complement strand
TTTAACTGCCCGGGACGGTTCCACTGAGACTCGAACTCACGACCTTGGGATTCGGAGTCCGGAGTGCTCTCCATTACGCCACGGGACAGTGCTGCATTACTAACTCTCTGATAATAGAAATATATTTGGTTCAAGAAACTCTGAATCTTTTCATCTCACTGCATCTAAAACTAATTAAAAATAGCTGGAGAATCTGATGTAAAGAACTGCAAATATTTCATGACCAGAACCATCTATAGGTCAGAGACTATGTATATTCCTGGTTTTTTAAGTTGTATTTTCAAAACCATTGTTCAGGTCCATCTCCTGCTCCTCCTGCTAGCCAGTTGCTCTCAGTTTTGCCCCACAGGCCAAATCCACCCAAACACTTGTGCACCCCCTGCCATTGCTGTAGGTAAATACAGTTCTAATGCTGTGGCCATGCTCCAGTGACTGTTTCTACTGCTGGAAAAGCAAAGACTTGAAAACACCAGAACAGGAGGCAGCCTGGCTTCATTGTTGCAGCAGAACTGTGTTGTGCAGTCAGCCAGACCACTGCACCATAGTCTAGTCACAGATTTCCTTCTAAGCACAAATTTTAAATTTCTGTGGGATTTGTCATGGTTAATACCTTTTTATTTCACAAATTAGTTTTTCCTGTAATTACACTAAATTAGCTGTCTCATGTAACTTCTGAAATGCATTTTGCCCACCTTCCTACTTCATTTTTTAAGGCAAGTTTTGTTACCTGATGTGGAGTTTGCTGAGTGAGTGCTGATACCCAGTTCTTGTGGAAAACAGAGTCTTTGCTCACCCACAAGCTGCATGTTACTCTCAGTGTCCTGCAGCACATGGAGATGCTCTGCTGAATGATCAGTGGTGAGAAGGAGTGGAAAAATGCTGCTGTATCATCTCTGAGGTGCTTTAAATTTAGGATAATTATAATTCTCAGCCCCAAAATGGCAGCAATAAATTAAAGATCTTTGTAAAATATTATTCCTTTGCTATAAATCTCAGGTAACCACCTACTTTGGTTTTGGCCCTGATCTCCTAGGCAGTGGTGTTTGTGAGTGTGCTGTGTGTCCCCTTCTCTCATCTTACATTTTGACCTGATGAGTATGTCTGCCCCATTGTGACAGAAAAGGTGATGTGTCAAAGACGTGAAATCCTTGCATGACTTGTGAATCTTGGCTGCCTAGGGCAGAGGACCAAACTAATGCCCTTGCTAGGCCAAGGCAGATATTGCCTCATCCTTTACTATCCTAAGTGCAGTTCTGAACCATCCCCAGCATGTGCTACTGCATATCCAGCAAAGAGAGGTAGGGAAGGTGATAATGGCTTTCATTAGTTCAGTTGCCCTCTTGTTAATGCTGTTACTTGAGAGGACAAAAGATAAAAGAAAAAAACCTAAAACATGAGAGAGCAAGCGTGAATGTCTAATTAGTAATTTACTATAGCACTGCCTTTAAATAGGAGACTTGAATCGTGGTCCCAACCACAGTGTCTGGCCATTATCCACATGGGACACTGCCAACAGGACTGACACCCTCATCTCCATCACAGGCTAAGAATCATGTTCATTTGTTCACTCTTTAGCCAAACAAATAGGAAATTCTGCCATGCAAAGTACAACTAGCCCAGCAGTACAGTCTTTGTCTTTAAGGGGGGCCAGGACAGAGCATGCTGCCTTGGAACCTCCTCATTTCCATGGAAAAACTGAGCCCAAGTTTCATATGTCCCTCATGAGTGCTGTAACATGAATGTAATCATGGATCATCCTGTTATTCCCACACCAGTGTGCAGCTCAGTCCAAATGGTTTAACTGGGTTTAAGCCTGTTTCACCATGCTCCCCAAGCGGCACAGGTGAGGTAAGAGCCGGTCTGTGGGCTCTGATGGATTAGTCACAGTCAGCACACTGATGCTGGTGCACTGCTGGGAATGCCAGAAGCAGATGTTTAAAGCTCCTGAGAACTGTATTTCCAAACTCTGAACCTGCAGTTTAGCAACCATGGCAGTCAGTGACTGTTGCTGTTGCTCCTGGAAAGGAGAATCCATCCTTTTCTCATCCTCTGCCCTCTCCCAGGCTGGTACAGCCCCATCAGGCCTGATCCTTAACAAGTAACAAGTAACCAGCCATTTTTCCTGGGTTATTTTTCAGCTGAATCAGTTCACCAAGTAACACCAAATCTTTTACCAGACCAAGAGAAAGGTGTGTGGATTTTTTTCCTTTTACACTGATGCAAAGCAGGCACCAAACATGTTCTGAAATGTTCTCCACTTTAATTTAAAGCTGGTTTGCCAAATAGCAACAACCTGTGCAGTTTATTTGGCTAAAACACATGTCCCAGTATCAGTGTTGGGAAAAAGTTTAGGAAAGATCCTCTCATTGCTGTCAGTAGGAGTAACAGCTCACAGTTAAACACAGACTGCTGTGTTTGCTCTGCTTTTAATATTGCACTGACACTGGTTACTCTGAAATGCTGTGTAAGTAAGCAGGGTCGTGTAAATGAACTTCTTGGTTCCTTGTGACTGCACAGACTTCCAGCCATTGCTAAAAACTTCATTTATTTTGTGATGCATGCAGATAATTTTTGTTTTGAGCTAAGAACCACTTCCTGTGCTAGTTGACTTAAAATAGTGCTTCCTCACTCTCCCACTCCTATGTCTGTCCTTTGCATGCTGCTGCTTTTGATAAAAATACACAGTCTGGATTACAGGTATTCTACTCCTCTGGGTTTGCTCTACTCATCACAGGGTTCCTGTGTGTTCTGGTAGGTACCAGAGTGAAGCAAAAAACAATGTAGCTTAAGATTGTACTGAAGGCCAAAAACTGCAGTAAATGACAAAGGTGAGCATAACCCCAGCAAGAGAGGGCTGCTGGCAGTGTGACATGTTCTCTGCAGAGTCACAGGGTTGCTTTAGTCTGGGCTGCTGAGTTATTGTCAGAGCTAGGAAATGACCTTTGCCCTATTGCATCAACCTCTCTTTTTCACTTTCAAGCTGTTACATGAGCAGAGGACACAATTAGCTCTATTAGTCACTTAGCCGATTCAAAATCTGAATGAGCTGGATTTTCCCTCGCTTATAAATGAGGCACTGGCAGCAGGATGTCACCACGCTGAGACTGCAGGCTACACATAGGAAAGAACTTGAGGGCTGACCCTGGAATAAAGTCCAGAGATCTCTGCTGGGAAGCTGTACAGTGCAAAGGGAAAATTGAGTGCACCAAAATGTGATGCAAATCTGCTGGCATTGCCTTGGCTCAGGGATGCACTGGGGGCCTACTGTCCAAGAAACATGGATTGCTCCCTGGGAAAGGGCTCGCTGTGCTCCTTCAAACCCAGCTCCTGCCCATGCCTGAAAGGTAAAATTATTTGGGTCAGAGGAAGGAACCCAACATCCTAATTAATCCATCCATTACCACCTCAGTGACTGATCCCTGTAACCCAGCAAACACAGATTATTTCAGAGCAGCACTTCGGTGCTCCCTTTCCTTTTATTGAGGATGTTTTCCTCTTTAGGCAGTATTTCTGGACCTGAGGAAGAGGAAAAGGCGGACAAAGGAGAAAAACAAGTACAGGCACCAGAGGGAAGCTGCCCCTGATCCTATGGGAAGAGCAATCCCTTGGCAAAGAAGATGCCCCTGTGCTGATGGCTGCATCCCAAGGACTGGTCCATTCATGTTCAGCCACCACGAGGGAGCAGGACATGTAAAAGCACCAGCCTGAGCACAGCACAATCTCCTTGGTGAGTGCTCTCACCAGAAGCTGCTGCATAGGGAGCAAGTACCTCCTCCACGCAAGCTTTAGAAGAATACACCAGCTGTGCCTGTGCTTCACAAGCAGCAAACACCATTACTACACATAAGATGGCCTCAGGGCACAGCAAGCAGGTCAGACTCATTAGGAGATTTTGGGATCCCTCAAAAACTAGGTGTCCCTCACCTTGTAACTGTGGGCAGGAAAGATGTGATGACCCGCTGGCACTGAGGTGGACCTGATTATCTGGGCAGAGGGACCTCTGGGTATCTGCCAAAGAGGCCAAGGCACTCACATTAGATGTAGATTTTGCTATCAAATGTCAGCAAATACATAAATTGGCTGTTTCTATTAACCATGCCAACAAAAAGGAAAAGAATCCATGTCCTTTGGCTTGCTGGCTTTCACCCAGTCTCCACGTGAAATCTCTCCACCTCAGAGTGTGGCCCTGCAGGGTTTTCAGACCTGATCCCACAGAAGTGTTTTTATAGCTATGCAGTAGATCGTCAACAAAGCTTCCAAAAAATTGCCAAAGAACACCCTTGTTCCCTGTGCCCCTCGGGGAGCACTGCGCTGCTCTACTGGAAAAAAAATAAAAAACCCACAACAATTTTTGTGGTCATCTGAGTGGGTCTTGCTGCCTTACATTGCCCCTTTCTGTCAGAGCCAGGTGGCAGAGCTGCTGGAGGGACAGCCGGGTGCCTGCATCCTACCCCTGGTCAGGAATACACAGGGCAGAAGGCAGAAGTCCTGGATCACAAACATTACATTCAGAGATGGAAACAACTGAACCATCTCTACAGCATGGAAAAAAACCCCTTGTCTTTGCTCCAGGTTCCCTATCTTTAGAGGAAAGATAAGTCTAAGTTGTTATCCACAGGCATGCTGTGGCATCTAATTTCAGTAATACCTGGCTGGTGAAGCGTAGGAGCTCAAGGAGAGCAAAAAGCTGTTGCTGTGTGGATGGGGTTGGAGCATTTTTTATGGTGTGGAGGTCACCTGGTGCTCAGTTGCCACATGCCCTATGCAATATGAGCTGTCCCTTACTTACTGCTCAGATCCCAAGCGTCACCTGAAGCTACAGGCTGTGGCTTTCCTGCACTTTTGCTGCCACAATTAAATCACACGTAAGTGATGCAGCTCTCCCATGGCTGCAGCATCCCCAGCTTGAAAACAGGGCACAAAAGCAGATGGATGGACATCTCTGGGCCTGCTCAATGTTTAAAGTCTGACAGCTTTGCTTGACTCTCCCCCAACAAGATCTGCTTCAAGCTGCATAGCATTTTTGCAAAAGCTCTATTTTCCATGTGTAGATCTGGCTCTCAGATAGTTTTCCAACTATTTGTTGAGGTTTTTTCCCTAAAAAATAGGGAGAGAAGACAAGCATCTTTCCCTTTGAGAAGATGGGTGGTGAAGGAGTTGGTGGAGCATCCTCAGTAGAAGGAAAATCAGCTCTTTCAAGGGTGGGGGTGTCACGTCTCCTTTTTCCACTGGAATATGTGGGCAGCAGGTTTGTGGAAGCCAAGTCTCTTCTGGCCCTTGGGGTGGTGCTAAGGTAGAGACCACCTGGACAGAAAAGAAGCTTGACAAACCCTGCTAAAAATGTGGAAGAAGGGGTAGGCCAACCAGGCAGAGAGATGGGACAAATGGGCCTCTGAAGGCTGGAGCTCCTGAGGACTTGGAACAGGGTGTCTAGTTACTTTGATTAATTCTGTGGTCCCTGCCCAGGGTCATCCTCCAGCTCATGCTGAAAACTGAGGCTGGCACATGCAGGGTAGGAAGAGTATGTTTTGCCTTTTATTCACCAAAATATACCATTTGTTTTATATTTTTATGTTATTGCTCAATACTTATTTGTAAAAGTAAAGAGCTTGCTTCAATTTCAAATATTATGAGAAAAACACTCTGAAGAATTACTTCAATATGTACTTCACCTGCTTGTTACTGCAGTCAGGCGAGAACGGTTCATGTGCAAGTAGACTGCAGACCTGAAAGCCTTTTTTTCTTCATAAGTAACTTCCTCTGAGATGCAATGAGCTAAGGAGAAACATTCCAGCCAGAAAAAACTGGAGGCAGTCATACTTGGCCATTATTTAAGCCTGTTGTGCAATACCTCACAGTAAAACCACCAGTCATAAAGCAGCAGAATTATTTACCTTCATTTCACAGAAGAAAATCTGCCCTGAAATCAACCTGATGTTTCTCTTTTGTTCTTCTGCTGTTTCCCAGCAAGCTACTGCTGGACAACTTTCTCTAGAGACAGGAAACTGCATCTGAACGTGATGGGGGATGCTTGCAACTGTCTCAGAGGAAGGGCATCAGGCTTTGTGCAGCTGTTTCCTCAGCTGACTTAGGAAGAAATAGTCTCACTCCTTACAGCTTTTTATTTTTTGGCGGTGGTGGTCATGATTCCAAGCTGTGAAGACCTTTTCCACTTGTAGTAACAGGCTCTCTGGAAGACCTGCCACTAAAATTTCTGAATGTTGGGCAGGAAAGTCACAGATGATCTTGGTGGCCCACAGTACTGCCACCACTCCTCACCTCCGGTGGTGTTGTTCCTTTTATCCAGCAGTGTTCCTGTGAGCCTGCTTTCAAGGGGGAGCCAAAGTACAGCAACAATGAGGGTATTTTAGTGGGATAACTACAAAGACCCAAATGAGAATAAATTGTCCAAAATCTTTCACAAGAAATGGGGACAAGGGGTAGCTGGATATCTGGAAGTTGCCCACATTGCCTTAGAGATCAATGCCAGCAGCCTACATCTGTGCACCATATGAGCAAGTGAGAAAGTGTCTTTGAGAGGGGTGTAATGTTGGTCCTGTGTCAATAATGGATCTAGTCCAAGGCACTGAAGCATCTGCTCTATATTTCAGTATTTTATTTCTTACACTTGTAAGGATATTCGAGAAGGTGAGTATCCACACTAAAAAGACTGCATGTGAAAGAAACGTTAAGATGTGGTCACCACCAGCCAAAACACTCGCTATGCTAGGAGGTAATTTGGACTCTCCTTCAGGTTACATGTCAGCATTGGAATCAACCGATCACCATGTGTAGGTCTGTAAAGCTCTGAAATTAGCTGTGCTGAGACCAGCTCTGTGATGGTTACTGCTGGATGCTTAACTGCCAGTGCAGGAGAATTAAAATATTATTGGCTCCCAGCATGACTCCTATATACTGTTAATTCATTACCTGTGGCTGAATTGCCAGCACAGTGAGGAAAGTCTCTTCCTTGTCTCAGGGAGTATCACCAACAGAGAAGTGGTTAGTCAGTGGAGCCCTAGCAGAGAGGCCCACAGCTCATTCTAGCTGTGAGATAAGTGTGTGTGAGAAGTGGGGTTTGGAAAGCAGCAGTTTAATCCATGTTCTATATACTCACACTATTGAGAGCAGACAATATAGACTCCTACTCTATGTGACATGGAACAGAATGAATCTCAGCTACAGTTTTTCCATCCTTTTCTCTTGTACAGCCTCTCACTGACCTGACACAGGGAATTTTCTTCTTCTACTATTACTACATATTTCTTAAACCTTGGGAGGGGTGAGATACTCTTTTGTATTGGGGCATTCTCCCCAGCAGCACCAGCAGAAGGCAATTAGGATGCTGGTGATGTTCTCTCCATCCGTGAACAGTTAATGAATTCCATCCTCCCATTGTTGCAGAGTTTCCCTGGGACCTGCAGCAGGGCAGGATCCTCCACACTCTGCAGAGGGTTTGCTTCCTGGTAACAGAGCAATCCATTAGCTCTTGTAGCTGTTGTTCTTGAACTGAAAGCTCTGTGTTCTAAAGCCCAGCAGGAAGAGATAATTAGCACTAAATTGTGTATTCTGGGCAAAATCCATCCACTTCTGCCAAGATTACAAGGCCCCAAATACAGTGGAAATACGTGTGGGTTGGATGCTTTTTGCATAAAAGTGGAAGGAAGTGTGCATGATTGCACTGTTGGTCAGCGCAGCCCAGAAACAGGATCTGGGGTTGGTGTTGGTCTGTGCCAGTCCCACACCCTGGGTAAGCTGCAGGTTTGGTGGTGGTGGCTCCAGCAAGGGACAAGGAGGCAGCGCTTGGAGGGACATGTGTCTGCAGTAACATGCCAGGGCAATAGCCCCTATCCCAGCTGTTCCTCTTGTCCTGTTGCCTTCCTTGGCTTTCACATGTGCTCTCTGCTGTCAGCCCTGCTGGGCACTGCATTGTTCATAGTCCTTCAACCAGCTGAGCTTGAGGATGCCCCAGGCTTCAGTTGGGAGTCTGTTGTAGGAGAGACAGAAACCCTGTCTCCTGCACAGCAGTGCAGCACAATCTTTATCCATGTACTGGGTTCCCCTGCTATATGTGCTTTAATAAACACACTGCTGTTCCAGTGTTTCTTCCTCTGCTTGGGCAGCCAGCAGTGTTCAGATGCTTGTTGCCATTTTTCCCTAGGAAGTGCTGCCTGAGTCCAGCTCCTGGTCCAGGAATATGTATGTTGCTCTTCTGTAGGTCCTGTGTCTACCTGCCAGCCCTGGCAGATGCACCACTGGAATTGCCTGTACTGGAAATTACTCCAACCCTCTGTGTCCAGGTCATGTCTCCGAGACCAGGTGAACTGGTGCTGTGCGGTAAGACCCATCGAGTCTCAGAGCTTGTCTCAGCTTGATTGAGTGATTTCAGGACTAAACCATTTGATGTCCCATACACCTGGATATGTTCAAAAGCAGTTGGTCATGATGGATGCTGGCTGCAAAACTAGATCCTAAGGATAATCTTGAGGGACTTTGATCTGAGGAAGGTCTGCTTCCTTTAAGATTAAAGATCTGGAAGTGCTCTAAAAGGTGGTCTAAATTTGCACTGCAAAAGCAGTCCTGCTGTACCAAACCCCACCGAACAAAAGCAGAGATTGGAAGACATCACACTTCACCCGTTTATGATGGATAAAATGACGTCAGGTTTCTGTCTGACAGCTAAGTGTTAAGTGTTCCTTATCTTCTCATTCCCACACAGAAAATTCCCAGTCCATCAACCTTTTGTCTTGGGCTGAATCTTCTAAACTTTCTGGCTTTCACATGAGCTTCTTTGGACCTTGCCCAACTTCAATTTTCCTTAATGCATGATGCTGAGAACTGGACACAAAACTACAGCAGAGAATGCACCAGTGCCAATTAGAGCACAATAATTTCTTCCGTGTCTTACATGAAAGATGCTTGCAGGTGTGTCCCAGGATGACATTTGCTGTTTCTTTTGTTGTGAGCCAACAAGGCTGTGGGGCCCTCTCTGCACAGTGCTGCCTGGCAGGTCACTCTTCATGAGGGCCACAGCTTGGGCTTGTTTCTTGGGGACTTTTGCATTTGATATTTCCCTCTTAAGTGCTTTTTACTGACATCTATTTGATTTCTGACAATTCCTTGGAGGTTTTCAGGATCAATTTGAATTCAAACCTTGTCTTCCTCTGGTAAATAGTATAGATGACTTGTGGACAAGATGATAATTTATCTTAGTTTGAGTGCTAAAAGAGTAGCTGTTATGCACTGGCTGCATGGACTTGTGCTTGAGAGGCAGGAGAATTATTTTACTCAAAGGCTGTAACACTTCAGACAAATTACTATTGGTTTCCCTTCTACATTAGATGTCATAATGATTGGGATATTTAGCAGACCATTCTCAGATTGAAAAAATGTATGGGTTGGTCACTTACCTCATGAGCTGCTCCCCCTGGTCCCTGGCTACAACTAGTTTTTTCAGAACTGGCTTTTATTCCAGCCCTGCTGAGAACTAGAGGTGATGTGTCCTGGAAGCCCAGTTCTGTGCTGGGTTTGGCAGTCAGGTTACTGGGGCAGGATGGGAGGCACAGTCGGATCTGAGTGAGTGTCCAGTGCTGATCAGTTCCCTTCTCATGATGCCCAAAATGCTGAAAAGGGTAAGATCAGAGCCTTGCGTGTGCGGTCTCATAGGTTAGCACATCCTCCTCCTGCACAGAGCTGTGAGTTGACACTGAACCTTTGGCACATTGCACAGACTCAGGGCTGAGGTCACCAGGCCAGCCCTGGGCAGGGTGTCACTCTGCTGCTTTGATACTCCATTGTCCCATTAAGTAAGTGGCCAAGAACTTTCTGGCATCCAGCTGTCAAACATATCATGATTAGATCAGAGTGTTCTGTGAGAGTTCATGTTTTCTTAGCTGATGCATAATGTTAAATGCCAGCTTTGGCTTTTAAAATAGCTTCGGGCCACTGCCTTTGCCTGGTCTGTGCCAGATTTGTGACAAACCTTGCTGGAACATTATTTAATCCTCCCAATATGACAATGAAATGTTGACTTTTTTAAAAAAAGCAACCTACAGTGTGTTTTACAACTAGTTTTATACCTTTCCTGATATTAAATCTAGACCTTTTTCCTGCTAGTTTCCATGCAAAAGTGTTTTCAGGATGACACTGAGGAAAATTAATTAAAGAGAGAGGATGTAAAAACACAAAAATCCAGCAAATGCTTACTGCTTCAATCCCAGCAGGGCTGTTTTTATAACATTCCTGCAAAGTTAGGCATTGAGTTATTATAGAACTAGGCTTTTTTCTCTTAGAAACAATAAAAAATGAAGTTATGGGAGAATTTGCTCGGGAAAAGCACTAAGAAAGAAACAAAGAAGCTTGATGGCAGACATGGCAGGTGCTGAAAGCCCAGAAAGTGGTGTTAGTGCAAAGAACCTGAGAGGTTGGAAATAAGATGGTCTTTCAGCAACATAAGAGCCAACATCGCTCTTTAGAGCTATTACTGTGGCAACGTTGTCATTGACTTGAAAGATGCTGACTGAACCTGCAAAGGGTTATCAGGGCTTTCTGTGGAGTGTCAGCGAGGGGACTACTGGTAAATTTGTATGGGCTGGAATCCTCACCCCCTCTTTGAGAGTATGATCCCAAGTGCATCTCTCATTATTACTAAATAGATCTCTTTCCAGTTAGTGGTTGTTTACAGTGCTGGGTGGCTCTGGATGCCTGAGAAATAGAATTGTGCTAAAGTTTTATGAAGATTTTTTTGTTTATTCCTATACCTATATGTCACTTCCCTTCCCCCTCCATTTCCTAAAATAATTCCTGTGGGATTAACAGCACCCGCGTGTTGGATTTGCAGCAGCTGCTCTCAGATGGACTGTGTGTTCCACAACATTAGCAATTCTACTGCAAAAAGAAAAGGTGGGGAAAGTGGCTTAACTGGGTCCTTCGTGGCTTCTAGAAACACTTTGGTCTTTGGACAATAATCCACAAATAAAGCAGATGCTATTGGTATGACAAGCAAAACCTTCCTTCAGTGACAAGATTTGTCATCATTCATACAACAAATCCTCATGAATTAACATGTGAATAAGGAAGGTGGCAGGTCACTTTAACACTCCCTCTGTGTCCTGATTTCTCAGTGAGAAACAAAGATACTGCTGTTTGCCTGGATCCCTGGGACATGTCACTGCATTAACTGAGCTCTCCCCGTGAGGGAGCCCTCATGGGCAGGGCAAATGATGATGTTGGCAGCAGTAGCTTCTTGTGCAGTCAGCATGTAAACAAGTCTTCCCTCAAAACCTGGAACAATCTGCAGAGAGCCACCATCACATACACCACTGTGATGTTAAGAGAAGGAAAACTGGCAGCTTAGGTGCAGCAGCCTTCCCCCAGCACTCAGCTGCCCCAGCACTCAGCTGCCAGCTCCCTAGGCCAGCACAGAGAACAGTGATGAGGTTTACAGCCTAACTTCATGGTATAAATTCAAGGTTATTGAATTGCAGACTTGGTTGTGGATCTCCTGCTCACAGCCCTCTGGAAGCAGAAGGCAAAGGCTGTGCACTGAACCCCAGGAGACAGGTTTGCCACACTCAAACTGTGAGCAGCCCCTGATGCTGCACACCATGGCTGGTCCCGCCATGGACCTCTCGGTGGGGCCTCGGAACTCTCTGTCCATCCTGCATGGTGAGAGCATCTTGTGGGGCTGCAGCTTTGTACCCAGCCTAGGTATGGGGTGACCAGAGTTTGATTTGTGTTTTTCCTAGTACATCATGTTCTTTTCCTTTTTATTGCTCTGAGGCTGAGGCTACTTGTACAGTAGAGAGGTGTCCCTCTTTCCTTCCTACTCCTGAGCTAAGAGGCACAGCTCTGGCTCCTGGGCTCTGGCTGGGAAACCCCCACCTCTGTTCCTCTCCCCTTTCTCCCTCTCATCATCTTCTTCCAGCCATGCTGGGATTTGGAGCTCTTGGAAAGAGTGATGCTTTGTTTAATCCTCATCACCTTTTTTGCCTGGAAATTGAAAATGAAGGAAAAATTTTATGTTTTGAGTAAACTCATGAAACTGTTTTGAAGCCCCAGAATTAAGCTGTTTCACAATTAATTATATTTCTCTGCAAAGAAATACAAGAGGTCAAAGGACATGGTGAAGTAATACATTAGGGGAAGCTGACAGGAGAACAGTAAGTTTGGGCTTAAGTGAAAAATTTTTTGCTTTGCTGGCTCTTGGTATGGAGCCAATAACAACAGAGCAGGAGCTGTCTTGAAATGACCATGGAGAGCAGGTGTGCTGCAGGCAGTATTGGAACTACTGAAAATAATACTCTGAGTTAGTGCACTCTGTTCAATGTCTTTAAATAAAAATAATTATTATATTAAGGCAGTCCTGTGGTAAAGATTTGCCCTTTGTGGGATGCATGAGCACTGAAATGTTGTTTTATTGGCAACCACTTTGCATCCCTGGGAAGACTCATATGGGACCACCTCCACACCACGCGGAAACAAAGAAGTGTCTTTTGCTTTAGTATAAGTTTTGGTTTCTACAATCTGCGTTCTGTGGAAGAGTCAGGAGTGCAAAAGCCACCTGAATTAAGAGATTTTCCTCCCTTCAGAGAGCCAGACAGGCATCTGCTGCCTACCAGCCCCTCTGACAGCAGCTCTTGTTGTTCCTTCTCCATTTTACGCACTGTTTCTCCATAGCAGGTTGAGAAGCAGTACTACATTGCCAGAACCAGGAGTCATGTCCACCATTGCCAGGGGAACAAGTACTGCTGTTACTATCCCCAATCTATGCTGCCTGCTCCATTTCATTGTGCTCAAAACATGTTCACTCTCCATCCCGCCCTTTTCAGTAAGTAAGAGTTTTGTGTAGAGATCCTGAGGGCAGATGAGCTCCTGAAGTCCTCTTGGAGTGAACAGTAGTTGGTTGTGAGGGCTAAAGACCTTTCAGAACTTGGCTGTATGGGCTTATCCATCCCCCCACTGACGTGACTTTTATTTCCCCCTAGTGTCTATTATTTTAGAGCCTGACCTTGCTGCAGCATGTGTTTCTCCTCCACATTCATGGCATATAAAACTGCTTTGATTCCTGCTACAACTTCAGCTGGCTTCTCACCACCGCACTGGTGAAAGATGAATTAGAAATGGTTCCTCTGTGCTGCAGGCATGGCAGAGCACACCCAGCTTGCCCCCAGCTCGCTCTGTACAGACAAGAGAAGTAAGATGAAAGACAGACAGCACCAGAAACCACAGGGACAAGGAAGAGCTTTCCACTCAGATTAAGTTTCAATGGCTTTTTTCAATTGTCAAATCAAAAACATAAAGTTCATGTGCTGGTAACAATGAGATTTGTACTGTACTTACGCCAAGGACTGTAACACTACACGAGAGATAAGCTTCTCCCTAAATATGAAACCTCATTGCCAGGCAGAGGCAGGAAAAAAATTGCCTTACTTCATTCAAGTGAAGCTTAGACATCCCTCTGAAACTTCCAGCACCAAATATTCCTGGAGAAGAGCACCTGGGCTAGGTTGTTTTGCATTAACGGTGTGGCAAACCATTATTTCTGAAAAAGAAAAGGGCCCAAACAAGGTTATATAGCACCAAGTGACTGAAGAGAAAAGATGGATTAATATATCTTTATGTCAGGATGGTTAGTATTATGGGGGGTTGATAAATTTTCTTGATGTGGCAATTTTTTCCTAAGACCAGATTATTAAATAAGTATGGTGCTAATTGCCTGACAGCATTGTATTAGTTGTAACAAGATCCTCTGAAACTTTTTCTAAATTCTCTTCTGGATAAGATTACAAATATGCAGAGGAAAACACTCAGAGTAATTTGATTTCATGTCACCTTCATTTTCTTTTGACTGGAAAGAGAAACATGATGATATAGACTTATGAAGACATAATTTTTGCTGAGAAATGAGCAGGTATTATCTACTATTTTCATGGTAAGGGAGATGACATAGCAGGAGAGATGTGGTCAGTGTCAGAAATAAAAAGGTAAGAGGGAATCTTACATGTGAAAAATAATAAACCCAGAGAGATATATTGGAAGAATAATTTCATCAAACCCAGCCAACTCCAAGTGTGTGTGACTGCTGAGGGCAGGGCAGGACACAGGTGGGGTGCTTCAGTTTCCCAGGCAATAGATTCATCTGTTACAACATCACTGAAATCTGCCAAGACCAGAGCGTTGTTGGAACTTAAAAGGCACAGGGTTCCCCAGTTCAACTCATCTAATATGTCTTCGAGCATAAAATGCAAGAGGGAGGGGAAAAAAATGGGAGGAGTCCTTTGAGAGGCAGGTGCAAGGGCAGACAGAAAAGTATGACCTGGAGAGAGCAGAAAACGTTACTGAAAAGGTAATAAAAATTCCTGAGAAAATAAAATCACTTTGGATCAAGAAAAAAACTGAGCTACTACCTCTCAGGATGAACTGAAAAGTCAAAGCCAGACATGTTAACACACAAAATCTATGAAGGACAGTGGGGGAAAAGGAAAGAAAAACCTGGCAAAAGGAAGAACAGGTGGGGACTGAGGATAAGCTTCTCCCCTTCTGTTTCTTGGCAATATCCTGCCACCATGGTGGGTGGCTGGTCTGAGTTAAAAAGCAACAGCAGGATGTAAACGTGTGTGTCAGGTGATGCTGGGCAGGTGCAGAGGACAGTCAGAGCACAGCATGAGTGTCAGTGAGAGGTGATGGTGCAGCTGATGCTCTTACCGTCAAACCGTACGCAGCCCACAGAGGATGTCAGGGGGAATGGATGGTGGGTGGCAGGATGGGGATGAGGAATACAAATGAAGAGGCAAATTGCACAGCTGGAGAGGCTGGGAGAGAGAGCAGTCAGGAGAGAAAGCCATTTCTGCTGGAGCAATTGTCCATGGGAAAGGCAATAGACTCTTCACAGGTTCAAGCTAAGAAGATGCTTTCCATCTGCTGATAGAGGAGAAATACTCAAATCTCCACTTCAGCTGGATTCTGCTGAGTCTAATGTTGCCTCCAGGCAGCAGGAGGTTTCCCTGAAGGAAATGCATGTGCAGGGAGGCAGTGGTGGAACTGGACTTCAATGTAGGAGGCCATGGGGAGGCACAAGAGGGAAGACCCAGCAGAAGCTGGGCAGAACTGATGGGGAGGGAACAAAGCTGCCCATATGCAGAATGTGCCATTTTCCCATGGGCACAGGAATTTGGGGAGGAGTTGGAGGGAAAGTGGAGAGAGGCTGTGGGGTAGACACCTTTGGCAGGACACAGACCTGTCAGAGGAGACAGAAAAGAAAATACAGACATTGGGAAGGAAATCTGGAGAAAAAAAAGAAACTAATCCTGTGCCAGGAGCAGGCACAGGTCAGCAGCAAGGTCAGCACTGGGAAGAGGGGCAGGACTGGGAAGGGCTTTGATCAAGGACTTTAAGCTGAGGGTTTGAGCCAAAGAGGATGTGCAGTTCAGACAGATGTGGTGCCCTGAATTCTGCTTGTGCTGTGGGCTCACCGACTGGGGCAGAGAAAGGCTGCCTACAGCCAGCATTGTGGCACAGGATTGTTACTGTTTGTTACCCTATTAATGCTTTCACAAAGTACCTGTTGAATTGGAGAAGCACCTGCTTCTTCCAGAGCCACTGAACACCAAAGGAGAGGGCTTAAATCCCACTACATTTTGTCATCAGCCATAAAATTTTCAATGTCAGGACAGCCTTAAATGGGTGTTCTGGTAATATTTGCAATGGCAGATGATACTTAAATAAGTGTTTAGTGTAGAGCAAGCTCTTTTCTTAGCAGTTTGTGCAGTGCAGATTGGTGAGCAACAGTTTCATTTCTGCTTTCTGCCTCTTGTATGTTTAAGCATTTTAGACTCTGGCCTCCGGCAGATTGTGTAGGAAGTGCACCACTCTCAGATGCCCGTGGACAACTCTTTTATGGAATGAAATTATGCCTCTCTTCTATGAAACTTCCCCATGATTTAAAAGTAAAATTCCCTTTAAGTGTTTACACTCATCACAAGTAGTAACCCAATAGCAGACATAGCCTTGAATTTTCAATTAAATCTCTTTTCCAATAACCAAGTCTGCAATTTCAAGGGGTAAATTAAAAGTTTGCTGAGGTTGTACAGTTCTGCATAGTTTGAAGGTTGCTGGGCAAATACCCCAGGAACATCCCTCTACCTTCCATCCATCACAGTCACTTGACTGAGCAATGGGAGGAAGAGCTAGGGATGATGGTCTGTTGGGAGAGTTGCTGAGAAACACACTGTAAAAGCAAAAGTAGTCAGAGAAGAGACAGAGGGGACAGAGCAGTTCCCTCACACAGGGCCAAGCAACTCCTTTTGCTGGAGAACCAGGAAGTGCTTCAGCTTCTGCAACAGACTTCCTTGGAGTGTTTTTCACCCAGTCCCCTGGCTGGTTCTTCTTTCATAGCCAATGCTCTGCTTCATGGCTGTGCTGCTTCTGTGCAGTTCAGGGCACTGGCTGCTGGCTGAGTCGGGCTGTGGTGGTACTGCACCCCACCTCCAAGATAAGGAGTGGCAGAACCCGGACCTCAAGCAGAGCCAGAAATAGGGAAGCCAGTTATCTGAATCACAGCGTCCCAGTTTAGCCTCTGCTGATCACATGCTGTCTGCTCCCTGACAGCCCTGCACTAATGTTACAGACATCAGCAGAGCCCTGCTCGGAGGCTGTGCCTTCCAGTCAGAAGTAGAGTCATGAGCTGGAAAAAAAGCAAATACAAGCTAAAATTGCAACATCTTGAGGCAAAGAGAAAGAAAAAGAAAAAAACGCAACACCTGATGGGGAGGGATGGCTCTAATGCTCTGCTTCATCTTACATAAAGCTTTTTCTTAGCTGTCCTAATTTAAAAGTGTGGGTGAGGGTTTAGTCATGTTTAAACTGGCATCTGAGGCTGCTGTTGTTTGTCACACTGCTGAAATGAGGTACAATGATAATAGGAAGGAGACACTGGTAATGATTCAGGTCCAGATATTCAGAGCAGGAAAGAGAAAAGATTGCTAAGAGAAACAGCATAAGCCCAGACAAAAACTGTAATTAGTATATCAAACTGAATGTTTTCAGTATATTTTATTGAAGATAAATATGTTCTGCATCACTGTTATTAGAGAACTGCTGCTTTCCTTCTATGATGACTGCATTCTGGTCACCATCCTTCTAAGTCCAGTGGTGGTGCCAGACAGGTCAAGGCACTGACTCTATTCTGACAGTGAGGCTGAGGCCAGACACTGAGGGTCTGCTGTTTTCCAGCTCTCAGGAGCTCAGTCTTATGCAGCACCATGGCAGGCTGACCCCACCATGTCCCCCAGCATCCTGGTCCCTTGGGACTCACCCTGCATGTGTCCTGGCCATGGGCCATACCTCCAGGATTCCCACAGGGAAGCTCTGGTGCAGAGATGGGGACAGCATGTGCTTGTGAGGCCATCAGTGACTGACCAAGACGAAATACATCAGTCAGTTCACAGTGAGTCTTGCCAGTGATGGGCAGACACAAGAGGCACAACTCACTTCCAACTGGGCTTTGTCTCTTGCTCATTCTCCACTCAGTGGTGAAGGTGGTGCAAGGCTTCCCACAGTGTTTGGTAATGAAGATGGGCAGCTCTTCTACACTGGCTCTTTCTGGTAAAGCAGCAGCAAGCAGAACCTCCACTGGGCTGCCCTTCTGGGGCTCAGAAAACTCAAAAACCCAAAAGGGAAGCGAAACCACCCTTTCTAGAACATGGAAATGCTGAGGTGTTTCATGCTCCAGCAGCCAGGGAGGTTCAAAGGGCAGCAGAAATCCCCCGATGTGTCAGCTATCAGCAGCAGAAGGTGAGGGAGAAGGGGCAGCACTGCAGACATCAGAAGGAAGCAGCTGGCAGGCAGCTGAGGCAATGATGAGGAGCCACTTAGTCCCTACTGGCACCAAGGAAGGGAACAAAGGACAGGAAGGGTGTCGCAAGATGAGGAGAAGGGCACAGTGAGGGAAAACAGAGACACACAGCCACTCTTAAACACCCAGAGAGGAATGGAGTGGGATGTGTAAGAACTGCACCATAACTACCCTGAGAGAGGTCAGGATAAGGCCTCCCTCAGGAATCCCTGCAATAATTTTTTCAAATTTCTACTGTAATACTGCAGTTCCCTTGTTCTGCTTGTAATCTCCCGACAAAAGGGACTCCTAGCAATGCTATGGGATATGTCCACAAGGAAAGGTTTTCAACATAGGTCTTTTAATCAATGTTTCCTGAAAATTGTGTGTTATAATACAGTGTAACATTCAGAATTGAAGCGGCACCTAAAACATAAAGCATAACAAATATTTTTGTTGCAGTGACCAAATTACAATGACTGCAAGGGCATGAGCCTGAGATCCTAAGGCAAAACAACATGCAATATATCTTTTTTTTTTATTATTTAAAGCAAAGGTAACAAAGGCAAAGAAAGGGGCCTCTGGAAGGAATACTTTTCGCATTAAGAGATTATAAGTAATAACAACCAGCTGGAGAATGAAAGATCTCAAATTTATGTAGAGATTGTCAAGCTACTCAGACACAGCATGCCAAAAAGATAAACCTCTCTCTTCCAGGTCAAGTTACTGCCAGCTAAATTATGTCTCAGCCATACTTGTAAGAAGCAATAGTGACCTCGCATGGCTTTCTAAATTATTCCAGCAGATTGTGATCCCAGATCTTGTTATTACCTTGATGGAATAATCTAAATTCAAATCAGGCAATCAGGTCTGAATGCCAGGGCACTCCTGCTCTCCTAGAAATGAAACTTCATTATATGATGGGAAAGTTGGTGACATGGGGTGGGAGAGAGGAAATACTGTTCAGCCCTTGAAGGATTCTGACAGGCCATGGACAAGGGTTGGTTCAAGAACCTAATACTTATTTTGCATCCAGTAGTTTCAGCACCAGTGATCTCCTTGGAGCTGACTCGGGACAGGGATGGAGTGATGCCCAAGCTTTGACGGTTCCCTACTGGCAAAACTTTTTGCTCAGGAGTGTTTATTTAAAGAAAATTATTTTTTTCACAGCTCCTTTGATGTAAGAGACAGGCTTTTCCATTTCCAAGATATCAGTAACTGTTCAGTTTAGGTAAAAGATATAGGAGCTCCCAGGAAAATTCCCTCTCTGTCATCCGTGGTCCTATTGCAAAGTTCTTACAGGGCTTGGGCCAGGATCCTTGTAACTGAGACACAGCACTCTCCCACAGAAAAGTCAGTAACATTCTTCTTTGAAAAATACAAGGCCAGATTTCCTACCAATGCCATATAGCAATGCAACAGCCCTGGGGGCTGAGGCTTGCTGGGCATCCAAGGCCAACATGTAGCAAGGCAGCTTTCTCTACCTGTGCCCCCAGACTAAGTATTTTAACAGCTGCAAAGTAGACAGCTCTCCAGTATAATCAAGAGTTCACAGTCCAAGTAAGTTATTCTGACCAACTGCAGTGGTGGGGATGATGTGGACAGTACTTAAACTTCCACCCAAGGAAGCTTATGAGCACAGAGTGCTTCGGCTCAGCACCAGTGTGATTACAGCCATCTCCAGGTTAGCACTAAACCTTGTTCCAGCTTCAGTTTGGTTCTGGAGCTCCAGATTCAGAGTGTGTTTGTACATGGGACACTGCCAAATCAGCCCATGTCACATGTCCAACATGAGCTCCAGGCAGCCTGCAGCAAAGTGGGGGATAAAAACCTCAGACAGAGTTTGTAGATGCTCCGGTCTGTTCACAGCCCTTTGGCAGATTCTGAACTCACACTGGAGCCACAAATCCACTCTGACCAGGGTGTCTGCCTGAGAAACTGCCTACCAAAATAGCTGCTCACATTGTAGTGCGTGTGCACAGGGTTTAGTTTATGAGAGACCTGTGCGTGACTGCCTGTGGAGGAAGGGGAGAGGGCCCGAGGTCACTCTTTATTCAGAAAGGAAGATGTTGAAGAAAGTTGGTGCTGCGTGTGCAGCTTTCCACCACCTCTGAAAAGCATTCCTGAAAGCTGACACTGCCAGTAATTTTTTGTTTTGTTCCAAGGTGCTCATACTTCAGATGGCGACATCTTGACATTCACATCCATTATGTGAACGGATTGCGGAAATAACTCAGCTCTTACTCTGTCTGTGATATTAATCCCCAGCTGCTGGCTGCAGCACAGAGCCTGCCTCCACAGCAGGCACCCCAAGCAGCCCACTGGCCCCCCAACCCCTGCTGAGCTTGGCCACAAGGAAGGCAGAGGAGCATTTCCAAAATCTGTCTTTCCCTGCTTCAAAATCTGAATCCAAGTTGGCACATTAGAGCTTTCCTCCTTGCTGTGCAGCCACAGGTGCTTGGGGTGAAATATAGGGCCTTTAACATGAGCATTGTGAAATATACTATCACATCATGGGAACTAGGCAGGCTTCATTAAAATTGTACAAATGAGAAGGGAGCCATCAAATTAAGATCCACAGCTCTTGTTCACATGGCAAAATATTATTAGCTTTGAGGTGGGAGACACTGTAGCCTTTTACACCCTGTTGACTTTTAGTGCTGGTGTTTTTAACACACACTCTGCAAGCTGGTTTGGAAAATACAAACTGTGGTAATTGTCCAAAGCTCAGTTCATCATTCCTTGGAACAGATGTCAGTGCAGAAGGAACCTGCTGAAGGAGAAGGGGAGGAGTGAGGGAAAGGGCTGAGGAGAGGAGCAGAAAATCAGAGTAATTTTGCATTAATGAAATGGGTTACCCATCTGGACACAGAGAGAGGGCTGGCAGGGCACAGGGCTCTGCCATGTGCCTGGTGCTCACTTTTACCAGTGGGCACTTGTACAGTCAATGTATTTAGGAGAAAACACATCAAATGAGGAATACATCAAAGGCTGAAAAACAAATACTCCCTTTGCTTAAGCATTCCCACAATTTAAACCTTGCCTGGCTGCAAAAAGCAAAGGTGATTAATTTTCTTTCTTATTGTCTTTCTTTGGGGATGGGAGGAAAAAAGAAGGGAAGAAGACCTGAAGTGGGAAAATGAAACAGAATAAAAAAAAGCCTCCATGGAGCCCTATGGGTGAATGCTGCCGAGGAGAGCAAAGACGCGCTGACAAAACAAGCCAGGAATGCTGAGGCCTGAGTTCTGAAACACATACGGTTTATGTTGTTCTTACCACAAACCAAAAATATGTTCCCATTTGAAATGGTTGAATCCACAGCTGTTTTAAAATCCCTTGGTACTTCAGAGACAAATGATCCAAGTCAGACTGTGCTAACAGGGTCAGTTTTAGAGCCAAGCGAGAGCTGTGACTGATGCAGAATCACTGCAGCTCCATCCCTTTCCACATCAATCATAGCTCAATGAAAATCCTGTGGGGCTGTCGGGCTCTCTTACAATATTGTTTACATTAGAAGATGATGTAAAGCTCCTCCAGCAAACTGCGCTGCTGGATTATGATCTTCAGCAACAGCAAACGAGCTTAAGTTGCAGCTGCAGGACAGCACAGAGAGATGCAGGCACATACCCCTGAATTTACACCTACAAAAGCAGTCATTAATGTTTCATAAAATATACCCATTGATGCATCTCTGCAGGCAAATTCTCTCGCTTTAAACCGATGATTATAAAGCACCTTGGGGTGAGTCTGCATTCTAGGTGCTCTATAAAGTAACCACCTTGTATTGCCATAAAAGCCGAAATGGCTTTAATCCATTTCCTCACAGTAGCAGTTTTAATTCACTCCGAGAGGGCTGGCTGTCAAGAAAATAGTATTTTTCTCAGATTCACACCTGAGGTCAAAACCTTGCCCTCTATGCCAGAGCTAATAAATCACAATTCTTTTTTCCTGCTCCTTTTGAACAGCGAGGACAGTCTCTTGCAGAAAGACAAAAAAGGGTTTTTGCAGAAGCAGGCGAGGCGATGCGGGGGAGGGATGTGGAAGAAGTCCCAGCAGCATCCCATAATCACGTACAGGGGAGGGCAGGCTTGCAGCTGTGCTGGGCCCTGAAAAGAAAGACTCGGCACCTGTTTACTCTTGACTGAAAGGTCTCAAGTTATGGCTGCAATGCTCTAATACATCCCATTAAATATTTGCATATTAAACATACAGAAAATAAAACCTTTCTGAAGTGACAGGGAGTGAATAGGATTGCAGCCTCTCCCACTCTCCACAGGTCTCTCTAATTGGTCCCTCTCAACCTGACACTTGATTGCTCTGAAGACAGGGTGGGTTTTAAGGCAGAAATTCCCCAGGCATTCCAGTGGTGCAGAGCAGCCACTGCTCACAGACAAAGCCCTGGCTGTTGCCATCACAGGAACCTGGAAGCTGGCAGCCTTTTCCTCAGCCAACGAGAGGAAACTGGACAGTCTCATGCAGTGTCAACAGGAGCAATTGCAGCAGATCATGAGCTCTCTTAAGCCCAGCTTTCCCATTAACATCCATTCCCCAAACCAAGGAGAAGCCTGAAATCCAGAAATATTTCCTTTTACCTACAGAATCTGCCTGCATCACCTGAGCTCCTGTGAAAGTTCCTCCTAACCACCACAGCTCCTGCTGTAACTACAGCCAGGAAAAACCAGTCTCTGGGCTGCTCAGTGAGATGACAAGGTGCCCGCAGAGCCTGCTGCCATTAGCCACCCAACAGCTCCTCCTGCTCGGCCAACCATGCTTTGTTTGTGACCACCCTGCCCACCAGCAAAGTGTCCTGTACCAGTGACTGCAGATAGAATCGGGTCTTGCTGCACTTCCCAGTTCAATCTTTGAGCACTTGGAAAACCCATGCAGTGCCAGAGAGCAGCCATGGGGCTGGGAGCACTGGCAGTGATGGGAGCATTCATACCAAAGTGCTGGAGGCCACTCCATCCCCTGGCCAGTACTGTTGGGATGAATGCTTTACTTCACGGCACCACAGTGCCCTGGGCCTGGGGACAACAGGAAATGTGGTTGGTCACACAAGCCATTTTGCCATGCACATTTGACAGACTCAGCTGAAGTCAGACCTTGCATGAGGTAGTTGATGTCTGGTTTGATATTCTGTTGACATGGTCTGTTTTCAGTTGTGGTTTCAAGCACCAGCCTCACAAGCATTCCTGCCTGTACTGAGCGCTTTTCATTTGTCAAGAGTGGCAGCAGAGGCCCCCACAGCTCATGAGCTGGATCTGGACAAGCATCAGGAGAACATTAAAAAATGACACCTCTGCCTGGGGTGTGAGCGCTTGTTTGGGGCTCTCCAGCCTGCATGTGAACTGTAACCCTGGCCCCGAAGGGCTCAGGAGAAGGGATTACCATCTCCTGGTGTCCCGCTAAATGCCTGGCATCCTTGCCAGAGGTCCCAGTATGGTCTGGATGCACCACAGCAGCAGCTCACCCTATCAGAGACAATTCTACAGCAACAAGTCCTTGGCTCTGCACCCCCAGGCTCCCTAATGCAACAGTGTGACTACCAAGGGCCTTACTTGGCTGGCCAGCAGCCCGGGGAACAGAGCCAGGTGCAAGAGAAAGCCCCTTTTGGTATCCTCTCTCTTTGCAATAAATGCTACTGTGTGCTTTGCAGCATCAAAGAAAGATGCCTCATGCTGGGAAAGGATGCCTGATGCTGCCCAGTCTCTAGGGGTGTTCCTTCCACTCCCTCACACTGGAAATGCTCTGCTCCTGGCACAAAGAAGCTTTATTCTTATGGCAGAGACTTTTATTGTGCCAAAGGAACTTGTTCAATACAACAGCCCCCTTTGTGCAGCTGCTTCACCCAGGAGCCATATGCAGTCCCAAGGCAAGGCTTGAATGCTGCAGAGGGCATTACATGATCCCTCTGCACAGAGATACATTCAGCTCAAACAGTGCTATTTTTGTCTTACTTTTTGGTGACTGCTGGGGGAAACTCAGATGAAGACAATGGCAGGGAAAGTGTGTATGAGCCCTGCAGACACTTTATGTCTTTTCACTTACAAACATGTAGAGAGAGAGAAAAAATCGCTGAGTTCCTGATGTGCCTAATTGCCCAGCAGCGGCAGAAAGTGAGTTGGCAGTGTCTGCGTCAACCCGCACCGGCTGGTTCCTCGCCTCACCATATGTCTGCTCAGACACAACTCCCCCGAACAAGCCACATGGCAGCTTGGGCACTCCATAAGGGCTGTGCATGCTGTTCTAGAGGAGTAATCAAAAATAATTCCAAATGTTCACTGTCCTTGCTGGAGACTAGAACTGTGCTTTTATGATGCTTTTCTATTCCGTACTTCATTATAAGCAGTACAGATGCTGCGAATGTAACCCTACCGTCTTACCAGTCACAAATTCCAACAAATGGTTTAATTGCAGTGACCAGCTAGGTTGGCACTTCCTACTGCTCTTTACTGACTGGATTATTTTCAGTCACAAAACATCTGCAATCACATGTTAGCTTGTAAGAAATGCCCTCTCTGTCAAGTGTTATTGCTAAATGACCCTGAGCTAGAATGGTCACAGACTCTCAGAGGTCTGGAAGGTTCAGCTAGTGCTGTCGCTCAGCTACAGGGTGAGTTTCTGGAGCATCCCAGCCTGCAGATCCCTGCCTTCCATCTGACTCCTGCCTTCATCACACCAGCAGAAGGGAACACTACTGGGTGTTACAACAGTTGCCCTATCCACCAAATCAACATTTTTCAGAATGACATTCAGCAGTACTCTGAGGTCCTCTCTCATTGCACAGAAGTACGTCTTTACCAGGATATATGCATTTCCATGATCAACAGAGTGGTCTCAGCTTCTTGGTTCTTGCTGATGGGAGGAGGAGAATGCTTGTAAAATATTTTGTCATTAGCATATCATTGTCATCAGCATATCACCGTTAGATGCTGGAGTGTGATGAAGGGTGTTTTGGTCTGGCACAGTCCTAACAGTAGCAAGGTTAATAAATGTCTTGACATGAGTATTGTGTGCATCTCTCTCTTGGCATTTGGCTTCCTAGAAGCAAAAAGTTGACAAATGCCTTTCTCTAAATCTGCTACTCTGTTACAGGCTCAATCAGGCAAAAATCTTGATTCCCTTCTTAGGGCAATGAAACAAAAAATCTTTACCAGCAAATAAGACCACAGGTACAGACTCAGACATTTGTTACCCACCAGAAGCTCAACACATTTTTCTTCTCAGACAGTTTTATACCCTATGATGGTCAGGTGTGTGAGCTCCTCTTCTGAATTACCTTCAGGGGACAAACACTCCCTAGAGGCAGGGCAGGAGCTCTACCAGCTCTAAAGGCCCTGGGAAGAGCTTGGATCTGGCAGTGAAGCCACTCAACCCAGGGCATGTTGGAAGGAGAAGGGGTGTGCAGAGCATTGCTGGACTCCCGGGCCACACTCCTCCTCTCTGGCAGCTGTGTGCAGAAATGCAGAAGGAAATGTTTTCCACACAGGCACTTTGCAAACTCTCACCCAGAGGCAGGCAGCTCAAATCCTCAAACAGCTACTAGCTGAGGAAAAGTGAGCAGCGTGGCTGTGCACAGAGCTTTGGGTCCACCACTACCGCTGTGCCTGGCGTCTCAGCCTCCCTCCCACCCCTAATCCCCTCACAGCTATCTGCTATAGTGCAAGGGTAGCCTTGGCTGGGCTGCTTTTTTTTTTTTTTGATCTTTCCAGGCTGCCAAAACCCAAGCTGTCAAATACAAGTTAACAGACCGAAAACACAGATGTCCATTCTTGACTGAGTTTTCCATACAGACTGGTGGTGCTCAGAGCAGCTTTTAAGGTCAAAGCACTGGTCCTTTTACCATGCCTGCCTTCCTCAGCAGTCAGCCACTCATTGCCAGCAGCATTCACCCACCGGTCCTCTGTGAGCATAACTTTGCACGCACACTGATTTCACTGAGCACTGGCATACAGCATACGTGGTTACAATTTATTAGGGACAAAAGCAAGGACTTCATGACACATATACTTTGTGTAATGTAGTGCAGTGGGGATCACAGATTTCTCAGCTGAAGTACTTGAGACTGGCCTGAGGCAGTGAAGAAAGTATGTCTAAATGCTCTTTTTGCTCACCTGGAAACAGATGCTCTCCTTGCTCACAGACCTGAAGAGGCTTGACCTGCACATAGGCATGCAAAGCTATGGCATACTGGTATTATTTGTGTGCTGCCCATGAAGAACCCAGAGCTGGGGGTCTCTAAGATTTGTTAAGAGCCTCTATTATTTACCACCCAAGCCTGGGCACTGAGCACCTTCTTCATCAATATGCCTCAGATCTCCAGAAGGCAATATACCTGGGCTGAGATCACCACTCAGCTTCCACGTCATTGAAACCTCAGTTGTTGTCCTGACACTGACAATAAAACCACATACTTAAGGAGCAGATCAGATCTGTCATTGTACCAGTGTGGGAGAAACCTGTCGATTTTACCCTGAAGAATGTCCTGGTCTGTCCTCCACCTTCCCTCCTGGCTTACCTGTTTCATTCACTTGCCACAAATACTCTTCTGGACAGTAAAATCTTTGAGGGCAAGGGATGTCAGAACTGAGATAGGCTTGTGCATGGGCCGCCACAGAGGGTCCTGGGCAGGGTAGCCTGATGAAACCTTAATACACAATAAACTACAATCATGAAAGCATAAGCTAGTTGTTGGAATCAAACAATTTCTGCCAAGGCCACCCAAGCTGGTGACTTCAGGGACTGTTGAGCTGTAAGTGAAAGGCAGTTTTTGTGTGTCAAACTGCCAGAGTGAAATCTGATTGATTTCTGAAACACTCACCCACCAAAATTACTCCTGAGAAGCCACAGCTCATTTTCAACAGCATGGGAGAAACTCAGAACTGCATAAATATTAAAGTAAGGTCTCTCCTAATGAAATGATCAATAAAGTGCAGCAAAAATAGAGTGAATACAATAATTCTCTACAATACTGTATTAAGTTATTTTGTCCTCTGTTACTCTAAGCCCAACTACTTTAAGGTGAGGTGGCAAGTCTTAGTGAAATATCTGGGATGCATTTCCAGACAGGTGGATTTTTTTAGATTTTTTTTTTTTGGCTTTGTCTGGAGCATAAAGAATGGGCCACTGCCAAAGGCAGGGTACCAGGCTTGACAGACCAGTGGTCTGATCAAGTCTGGCATATCCTTTGTTCCTCTGTTCCAATTTAATGCCTGCTGGGAGTGAATTTCAGTCATGTGGGGATGGTTTTGCCAATGAATATTTACCAATATCCTGACTACCCTGGGAATACAGTTAAAAAACTAACTCCTAGGGATGAGAATACATACTAGAATAAACACTCAGAGATAAGTCATGAGCTTTTTTCATTAACACTGAAGTGAACCACATTTGGTTCAATTTCCATGTACATTTAGGACTAAATCAAAGCAAAGGCACATATTCCATGTGTCATTGTTACTAGACCTGGATTTTTAGGCCAGTTATAAGGATGTGTATCATGTTTCAAGAATATATTATTTTAATGACCCACTGCATCCTTACAGTCCAGGAGTCAAATAGGCAGGTGCTAGTCTGATTTCCTTAACTGCAGATAAATTTACTCAGTAAAAACACAGGGTCTATGCAGTTATCTCCAAAAATAAATCTCTGAATAGTTCCAGGACTTCTTCCATCGTGTTGAGTCCATGTGTATGTCTGTACATGTCACCTTTATCATCTGCTTTCCCGTTATGGTCTGAGGACCATTTGGTGCTTATCTATGGGAACCTGCTGATGATGTAGCATTTGTTCCACCTCTCTTCACGCTGCTAAACTCCATTAAAACAGGCAGGAAATCATTAACACTCTTCCCTAATGTCACATGTAAGAGCAAGTAATTGCAGCAGCTATGGGAATGGCATGTCAGTCGAACAAGATGAGGTGAGATCTGTGACCATATGAAGAAATGAAGGATGTTGTCACTGGGTGGGTGATCTCTGCTCCAACCAGTTGATGAGTTTCAACCACCACACTACACTTTTCATCTGTTGATACAGCATCAGGAATAGGTAAAAGTGAACTGTTCCTGGCCTCAGACATATCAAGTGAGACCTGTGAGGATAGGGGGCATCTAAGGTCTTCCTCCCTACATGCAGTTCACAAGAAACACACCTGCACAGAAGCTTTGTAGCACAGCTCTACTAACACAGTGGCTGGAGGAATTCCAGAAGTACAGAATTGCCCTGGCCTATATGGCACTCAACAAAGCAGTGCTGGCAGCCTCAACACTCAGCCTGTCCATCTGCTTGAAATTACAAGACTTTACAATAGCTTACAGCAAGGATAGGAGACCTTTGAATTTTAAGGCTCTTACATGGCATTTGATAATCTTTTCTGTCATTTCTCTATGAGAAGAAGGGTTAGAAAGTTGGTGAGGAGTTTTGTATATATTTTAGTTTGTTTTATGCTGAAAACATCCTGTAAACCCTTGTTGCAGAGTGTATTACTTCAAGAAAAAAGAAATCGAAGCCTCACCATGAAAGCTCTGGTGCTGCCGGCACAAATGCTCTGTTCTGCTCTGTGATGTTGGCCCACTGTCCTGCACACAAATCCCCAGTCTCTAGAGGGGAGAGAGTTTCACCTTCCTGCTTTCATGTGCAAAATGATGACAGGGTCATGATTTTCTCAGGTGGAAGATGTTTTGGGCAGAGAGAGATCTGGTGTTGCCAGTTTCACCTTGGCTCATAGAACTTTGGAGGTCTAATAAAACCCAGGCCCTTGGAGAAGTTTGTTCCCATTCATGCCTTCACTGGCACTGACCTTTTCCCTTCCCATGCAAGAAGACCTCACTATAGGTATGCAAAAAGGAGCAGCTCTGAGGACTTTCTACTTCTTTCTCCTGCCTTATTTGGGTCTCATGCACAACTAATGGATATCTGAATCTCATTGGTGATGGCAAATAAGCAGCACAAGGATATTGCTAGTGGGCAGCCTGACCTGGGAATGCACGTTTGTACCACCTCTAGTCCTCGCTAATTTGGGGTGGTGTGGATCTGATTGTGGTGGAAGGAATGAGACAGAACTCCAGTATTTATACAGGTCACCATATAACCAGAAGAAAAGTAGGACAGACAACTTTGCACTAACCTGCAATGTTAAGTACTTAATCAACAACTTAAATATTCTTCAAGTTCCCAGCTTGACTGACAGCACCTGAATAGCTTTCTGCAAATTAAGTTGGCTTAAATTTAAGCACATTAGGGTTCTCTAGTTAGTACTGACAGTCATAACCAGGGTTTCAGCTATGCATATTTATGCTACAACACAGATAGGATGTTCAGTCTAGATCTGGAGGATTTAGGAATCTTTAGAGTTCCAAAAATAAATGTAATGGACCAAAGTAGCAGAAATATGACATCTGCTCTAGTGCGTGATTTGCAAGAGACTGTAGATCTGTTCCTTTGAGAGCATTATCATTGCCAGAAAATACTTAGTCCTAAAAAAGTGTCAACTATAATTTGCAAATACTGAGCCACATTTCTCACTCATTCCTTTCCAGGGCAGCCTGTCTACTCTGTATCCATTTTGGAGGCTTCTCTCTTTTTAGTGCCAAAGGGTCTCAGAGTATTAAATGTACATACCTTCATCATCCTTGCAGGGTAGCAAAGTGCTGTCACCAGTCTTTACAAGATGGGGAACATGAGCCTTTGGCTTGCCCACAGTCTCTGAGGTAAAGCAAGGAATAGAAAGACCGTTTTCACAATCCTGGTTTCCCTTTCATCCTTCCTACTGGGTGGCTCTGCTGTCTGGGCAGCAGCTTTTAATGTGTAGGTCTGCTGGTGAGAAGTGCAGATGAAAGCAGCGGTTCACTCTTCAGCCACAGCAGTCTGGCTGTGTGCTACTGGCTAAAAAAACAAGGTTCATGTGCGTGTTGGAACAGGCAATGTCTCTATTTTTACACAATGCTCAGCAAATAACAGGCAATTTGCAAATGATTAGTATTTTATACCTGTTATTCATTACTCTGCCTGTCATTTCCTTGTGTGCCCTGAGTGTTAGTGCTGTTTTATCGTTTCCAAAGTGATCAAGTCAGAAGTCCTGTTTACAGGGATGCAGTTTTTTTGGCACAGCTCCCACACCACTGAGAAAAAGGCACATAACTACCAGCAGAAAGGAACAAGAGCTTTATAGATCTTGTGAAGGCTGTTTTTAGTGCCTCTTACTCAGTTCCAACTTGCAGGAGATAGAGTTCTGAGTTAGACATGTTAAATGCTGCCTCCACAGTGGTTTTCAAAGTCTTTTTTTTTTAACATGAGTTAAACAGAACCTGAATTATAAACATTTGCTTAGTCTTTCTCTCTCTCTC
>JAOXXN010000395.1:13881281-13925177 GCA_026770055.1 Myrmophylax atrothorax | reverse complement strand
TCTCAAAGCATAAACCTTGCCATATGGGGCATGTAGGCTGAGAGATCCTGAAAAGAGCAATATGAATAATGGATTCTTTTTTTAATCTGGCAGCCAAAACTGTTACAAAAGAGTGAACCCCCAAATGCTTTCTTCAGGCCAGAGACAAAGGTTGGTTTTGTCAGTTTTTCCTGAATTATCTGCCCTTGCCATTATTATAAGAGCAATTCAAAGTTAAATAGAAATTAAAAGTGTTGATTCCTTTTAAATACAAAAATGAATTATCCAGAAGTTTCAAAGTTTTATTCCTGTTTTGGGTGAGATCATTGGGTTTCAGTCCAGATGGTTCACTGTTCAGCCTTACTAACAGATTTGATTGTTCTGAAAATTTCTGGACCATCCAACTTGGCACAGGGAGCTGTGGCAGCCTCGGCTGAACAAAACTGCTCAGCTAAAGGCTCCACCTACCGAATCACGTATATAGCAGTAGCTGTTTCCTCCTGCGGCAGTTCCTTGGAAGTCCAGCAGGGCAAGTTGCCTTTTAGGCCAGAGTTAGGTGCTAAAAAAAGCAGCACCTTTTGTCATATTATTGTATGGAAACAATTATACAGCAATCCTTAAGCCATAATGTCATGTCATCAATCTCTGTACTCAGTGTGTCACTGAGAAAATGAAAGATTTTAATTAAAGACCTTTAAACACTTTGAATAAATACCAGTTTGAGCTTTCAGAAGTGCCCAGTACACACTATTCCAGCATCTCTGAAAATGCAAGCGGTGTCTTTTTTCATCTTTTATTTTTTCCATTTTTTTTAATTAAAAAAGCTGGTACTTTGTGCATGGTGCAAAAATACCAAAGTTAGTGTAATCTCTAGAGGGAAGAAAAAACTCAGCAGGCTTCAGGGGTGGCTCCCTTGGGTGGCAGACTTGGAACAAGCAAGGGGCAGAGGCAGAGTCCATCCCCAATCCCAGGCATGCTAGCTTGGAGCAAACAGTTCTGCAAGATCTGCCTCCGAGGGAACACCTTTTGTGGAGAAAAAGAACATTTACTAATGAAGCTGTTAGCTGCATTAACAGGAAAACGGGTGTAGACCAGGTGGAAACCAGGTGTACTCACCAGGTGTGAATATTTTAAGTTTAATTTCATTTGGCACTTGGATTAGGTGTATGCTGTTTATAAGCAAGCACTGCCAAGTGATTCCTCAGGTCTTGCATCACATGGGAGCCTATTTAGTGTGGAGTCAGGGGGTTCTGTGCCCACTGCAGGGAGAAGCTGGGAGCTCTGTGTGGTCGGCACTGCCCAAACTCAGCATACAAAGAGGAGATTTAAGTGTCTAACTAATGGAATAGTTACTAATGGGCAGCCCACGTGTGTCTCCTTGGCTTTGTGGTCACATCCCTGAGAAACCGTAACCTTTTGTGCTGGATAACGTTTGTATGAGGTGAGTACAAGTGGGGTTTTTTTGCTTGAGGGCCCTCGCTGGCACAAGGAGAGGTTTGGTATCTTCCTCCGGGCACAAGGAGCCATTCCCACCCCTCCGGGCAGGAGGCTGTGGGGAGGAGCTGCGAGGTACCACGCTGGTGGCAGTGAGCAGAGGGCCCGCTCAGTGCATTCCATGTGCACTTTGCTTCACTGTCCAGATACTGTGACTTTTATTAGATCAAATTCAAATTAGAAATATGGCCCTGGTAAATTTTCCAGAGTTTTAAAACATTGTCAGAGAAAGAAACAGAGCATTTAACCCATCAGATTTGGACCAGCTGCAACTTTGCCAGTGAAGCAAAACTTTGCCAGTCCCAGCAAAAACAGTCAAAATCAGGATAAAACATGGTATAGGGAACTACTGAAATCAGTCAGCTCAATTAGGGATTGTTATTTCCCATGCCCACGGTTATTAAAAATTTTGCAGTGCAGTCTGATGGCAAAAGGATTGATAACAAATATAATGACATTTTGTCTCCTGCTCACTGTCCTAATATTACATTATTGAGACAATAAATCCTTCAGATAGAGCAGCTTGCATTCCCTAGACATTCAGTCACTGTGGTCCCACACTTCTGTCTGTCTGAAACATGATGGGCACCTAGTAAGGCCATGTGCAAGTGTCAGGACAGTTTGCACATGCAGATCTGGCACTGCCAGGTGCTGCATCTGTCCCCACAGCTGACTCTGTGCATGGCTGCTGCTAAAGTGTGTTGTGCAGAGAAGACCTCAAGCATGGCTTGTTTGAAGGTTTTGGGTGCATGTTGTCCCACTAATTCCTTCCTATTTCTATACCCTGCACTTTGCAGGCAGCACTGAAGTGGAAGGGATCATTTATATTCTGGAGGACAGAACTGGTGCTGTTCAGGGCTAACTTAAGAAGCTGGATAGATGAACTGAGAATAGTCTCATGAAACTTAACAAAGACCAACACAAAGTCCTGTACTAGGATGGAACAACCCCACACAGCAGGACAGGTGAGGGCCAAGCAGACAGAGAGTGGTTTGGCAAAAGAGGATCTGGAAGTCCTGGTGGGACATGAGGCAGCAGTGTGCCCTGCAGCAAAGGCAGCCAGCTCCACACTGAGCTGTGTGAGCACAAAGCAGAGGCAGTAGGCTGAGCAAGATGAGGGTGTATCTGGAGCACTGAGGCCACTTTTGGACTCTACAGTATAACAACAAACTGGATTGAGTCTAGAGGAGGCCACAGAGATAGTGAAGGGATTGGAACAGATTGGTGTGGGAAGAAGGACTGAGAGCTGGGCTTGTTCAGCATGGAGAAGGGAGGACTTCAGGAAGGGGCTCAGCAAGGGGCAGATGGAATCAGACTCTTCAGTGGGACACAGTGATAGGCAATAGACACCAGCTGGAACATGGGAAATTCAGATTAGGTAGTGGGAAAACCTTTTTCATCAGTAGGGCAGAAGAGGGTCCTGACATTGCAACAACTTTCCCAGGGAGGTTGTAGGTTCTCCATTCTTGATGTTCAAAACCCAGGTAGTCAAAACCCTGAGCAACTTGCTGTAGTTGACCCTCTTCTGAACAGCAGGTTGACAAGATGATCTCCAGAGGCCACTTCCAACCTAGTCTGTGGTTCTAAGGCACTGTCCAGGATAACTGGTGAGCTGTTGTCCTCAAGCCTGTGTTACAGAGCAGAGTTTCAGGTTGGGCACTTTGAGCTGACCACTAAAGAGAAGCCTTTCACTCTTTATTGAAACTTTAGAGAGGTAAATTTATACAGGTATTTATACAGGTAAATAGGTATGCAAGATTGGATTGAGAATATGGTCCTTAATTATCTGTAAGCCTTATGACACAAACACAGCTATGAACATTTAATTCTGGTGCAATGCTAGATCTACCTCTTTCTAGAAATCACAACCTGAACCTGAACCTTTCTGTTTCTTACAAAATTAATACACACTTACTTTCTCAGCTTTCCAAAAGCCTGAGCTAAATACTATTAATATTGCAAAGAATTTCAACACTTGCTCAGTTTAATTAATATAGACATTATTGGTGAGACCAAAGCACTTGTACCACATGCCATCTTCAGACAAAAGTCTGAAGTGTGACATACTATGTTTTTACTGGGATTTTCTGTCTGTTGTTTGTTTTCACTGTCTCAGTCATTTGTTACATGTAAAACTACACCATGAGATGTGAGAAATTTGCTGGTTTCAAAACTGCTTAAAAAGACAGCAAATGCTGACAGAAGTAGCTGCTTAGGATTTCCTAGCATTCTTTTATCAATCTATCTCAATACCTCTTATGAGGTAATTTTTCTTACTTGTTATGAAACTACTAATGCATCAGTGCATAAGTTATCTGCAGGCCAGTCCACATCACTAATTAGCTGGAGATTGGTCCATGAGCTTTCTTATCCTATGTTCATTTATATCTAAGCCCCTAAACCTAGATTATAGTGTAACCTCCCACTATGATCTTGAGCTTTGTCTAATCCCATGGCCAGTGAGCTTGTTAGAAAAGACTGAATTTTTCCCTTAAACATAACTTAATAGAGATTATTTTTCCTTCCTGCTGAAGAGAGTAGCCAAAGTTTAGAACTTCCAAGTACCTGAAGCCACTATGAGCTTGTAAAACCTCTGGCAAGTTATTACAACTGCTTGTGTATGGGTTTATGACATGGAGTTGTAAAACAAATGCATTTTAAAGCCTGATCCTTGCACTGCCCTGCATGAGAGTGTTTCAGTGTGGCATGACAGAGCTCCGTGCTTTTCAGTACATACTTGCAAGCTCAGGCCACAAAGCTATATAAGCCATTCTTCTGCACTCATTCAGCTTGATCTGAAATGAATAGAGGTGAGCAGGTTCTGTTCAAAATAGGAATCCAGTCTCCTCCTGGAATATAGATATATGCAGATATTCATAGCTGTAGTGAGATGGAGAAACAGAAAGTATGTCCAGAAGGAACCTATATATCTGTTTATGTCCTAGCTCTGATTGTCTTGAAAAGCAGAAAATAACCACCCTTGTCCATTACCTTTCAAACAGTAATGATTGCTTTTGAGTATTGAGGCACTTTATGTGCTAAGGATGTTCTTAGCAGTACTTTCATTATTCCAGAATGAAATTAGAAAATTACAGAATGAAATTAGAAAATTTCTGCCATTTCCCACTGATAAAAGGTACAGGATGGAGTAAAATAACAGCATCACACTTCATCTTTTTATTCTAGAAAGGATTGATTATAGCACAGAAACTTTCTGCATAAGGTTATCCAACAGGCGAACACTGAATGTACAGAAAGTGGAAGGACTTGTCAACTCTTCAGAGACAGATTCCTTTTAAAGGTGAACTCTTTGCTGGAGTATTTGACACAGGCAGAGAAGAAGGTGTTAATCTGTTCACATCCAAAGCACAGTCTGCAGGCTGCTGGAAATTGCTGCCCCATAAATGTGCCTGTCATGCCTCCTTAGTCTTTAAATATCCAAACTTAAAATAGATGTCTGTGCAACATGTTGAGCCCAGCACTATTGTTTTGTGAGGCAGTATTATTCATTTAGCTTCAGCCAGCTGCTCTCTATATTCAGCCTGGAGGAATAAATTGGAATTTGCAACCAGACAGGCAGGCTGGGAAGCTATAACTTCTTCTTTGGGCTGATAAACCAGTGCATCTAAAGTACAGTAAACAAACGCCCATTGGAAACCCATTCCAGTGCTGTGTCCCCTCCTTTCCCCCTGCCACAAATAGCAGTGATCACAAGGGAACCTGCCTTCATAAACAAATACCCTAGACCTTAATTCTAGTATCAGCTGCATGACATAGGGTTGCTGGTATGTTAAACACGGAGCATAACAGCAGGATACACTGTTAGGTCATACACGGCAATATAAAATACTAGGTAAGGTCTATGCCTTCTGCTGGGTGTGGCCCTGGAGCAGGGCAGTTATTTGTAACTACATTGCCCTCTACTGACAGATACACAAAGAGGTTGAGACCCTAATTCTGCTGAACTTAACTCGGAGTGAAGCTGTCCTGCCACTTGTGGTGAGGCAGAAGCACGAGGTGGTGTCACGGCTCAGCCTGGCAGGACATACCAGCATTCATCTGCTTTGGTGGAGGCACCCTTCATTCTAGTCCCAAAGGCGCGGACTTGGCCATGAGTCGGTACTTTCCACTGAGAGAGTCTCTTCCTTTTTTCGAAAACAAATAAACAATTGTTGGAGCTGTTTTCTCTGCATTCTTCAACCTTTTGTGGACACTGGAAGCAATCATGTGCATAATCCAGCTGCAGCCGAACAATCCTTGTGAGTGGGAGTGCCTCCAGCCGTCCTGCAGCACCCTGCAGCTGTGAGGAGCCTCGGCACAGCCACATCCTCTCGGCAATTGTTACTGCTGCTTGTGAAATAGGAATCTTCATGGGCTTCACAGGGATAAACTGGGATGTGTCCCTCCATATCTCCCTGCAAGAATCATCAAAGCAGCGGGTGACCAACAGGTCTCAGGCAGTGATTGTTGTTCTGTGACTGCCTACACGAATTACCAAAGCTGACAGAGCAGTGGGCTAAGTGAGCACAGTCTTGACTTCTGCACATCACAAACTCTCCATTGGCTTGTTTCTGGCCTTCAGCAGAAGCTGTGCTGTCTACTCCTTTCAACAGTCTCTCACTTCCCATATGTCTTTGAACCACCTCCAGCAACATGTGGGTTGCAGAGGACATGGCTCTCATCTGTGGAGCTGCAGTTCAAAAGGCTGACAGCTGGCACACCAGATTAAAAAGTCTGTGAACTCCTATTCTGGGACAATGGTGTATTTTACTAAGGTAGTTCCCCTTCTCTGGCCTCTGTTTAGTTGAGGTGGAATGCAAGCTCTAAAAAAGGCAAGTGCAATTCTACAGCTATGATAGCAAGGGGAGTTATATTTTATCTTCTCAACTAGCAATTCATACAATCAAGACTCATTGATATATGTTCATTAATGTAGGGAGAAATCTCAGATGCTATGCATTTTCCCAGGGGAAATTTCCATTAGTGCCTTTGCCATAACAATTCAAATAATAAAAATTTCTTGTCCGGACTATGCAATCTTTTCCTGTCTCAAAAGATACCATTTCATACCAAGAGAAACCAATAGAAGAAACATATTATTTGCATGAGAAAACATGTATACATGCACATGTGTGAAAAGGATGTGTACAGTATATGTGTGTGTATGTGTTCTTCTACAACAGGATGCATATGATTAAAATCAGCTCACTTGCTTCAGGCACGAATTATTTTCTTCCAGTCACTGGTGGACTTGAAATGTTTTCAAATACTCCATGAAAACAAAACAAGTGGGAACATCTGTGAAGCTGATGGGCTGTGCTGTGTGTGGGACAGGGTGAGTTCAGAGGAAGGAAACCAGACATCGATCAGCTCACCATCAGGTGTCATCTTGATCGCTGGAAATGCTGGCACGGAGGGAAGTTGGACATGGGAAGGAACTGAGCAGCAAACAAGCCATGCATGAAGCCCTGGGATAAAAAGTGCAAAAACAATGAAGCTTAGGTAATGGAGAACTCCTGCCATGTAGGAAGAGGAACAGGCTGCAACTCATTCCAGCCCAACCACTTCAGGACAAGCATGTAAATCCTCTGAGTGTGCACACAAGATGCTATTTATAGCTGCTAGTTGAAGTACTTCTTATTTATTGTTGTGTTTATGCAGAAGGAAACCCACTAGTAGAGGAAAGATGCTACTCCAAGTCTCCACTGTTTCCTGCAAATTTTATATATACTTTTTCTCTGGCTTTATTTATGTTCATGGTCTTTATTTTAAAAAGCATATGGACTAATGACAATGTGGTACTGATAGATGTTTATTGATATGGGTGTGATCCCCTCCCAGGGAGCTCTCCAAATGTGGGGGAGGGATCCTTGGGCTGATGAGCGTGTGCATCTCCTGCCAGGTCTTCCATTATCTCCTCCCTCAAGGGCACAGGAAGGGCTGAAAGTTGAAACGCTCAAGGCTCATCTAAAGATAAATAAGTAGCAGGCAGAGGGCTCGGTGGGCTCTGGGCAACTGGAGGCCCAGAGGAGGAGGTGGCAGGTGAGCAAGAGGGCATGGTGAAGGTCAGCACTGGCTTTACTCTGCAGAGTTTGTACAGCTCAGTTGCTCCTCACTAAATGCTCCAGGCTGGTGACAGGTGTCACTGCAGCAGCCCCTGGAGCCTGCCTGAGGGGCACAGCCCAGCAGCCATGCATTCCCCCCAGGGCTGCCTCCCCTCTGCCACCACAGCCTTCCTCAGGGCCATGGTGTGGGAAAAAGCATGGACCAGCCCCTTGGCCCAGCAAAACAGCTTTCAGGCCTTGCCTGCCTGTTGTCCCAAAGAGCTTGGGAAGGCTAAAGATGCATCCCAAAATCGTCAGCTCTACAATGCCGACAGGTTTGCTTAGCTCCCGGAGCTCTGCCCTTTCTGTCAGTGGGAACCCCCCACCCAGTAATGACCATGGAGAAACAGGATTGTTTAAAGGGCAGATCTGTTTACACTAACACTTCTCATGGAATGAGACATGAGACTGGCTGGTGGTTCCCACTCCTCCTGTGCCAGCTGGCTCCCCAAGGGCAAATTTGTGCCCTGCCCAACTGCTACAGCTTAGTAGGGTCTTTATCTGGTGGGCTGGAGATCTTCTGCCCAGCAAGGCACTGTCATAGCTCGGGTAACACTGTCCTGATTCAATAAGAGGCGAGCAGAGGCAGTGAGAGTGTTCTGCTATAGGAATTGTCCTCCCCATTTGCACACCCATGTAATCCCCTTTCAGTGTCGGCCCTGCCATAACTATCCAGCTCTCCCTTACTGGGGATCTCTGTTTAACCCTTTCCTGAAATGCTGGCTTCACTTCTGTCCTTTCAGAAGGCCTTTTGTGGATCTCAGCAGTTGACTGAAGATGTCAGTAGTTCCCGTTAACATCCATGAGTCAATACCATTTAGTTCCTTACTAAACAAGTATTTAATACATCATAAAAAAACCCCAAAATAAGTACTATTTAGAATACCAGTGCTTTAGTTTTAAACAAAATCCATACAGCAGTAAATCCAATGGCTTTTCTCATACAGCATTTTCCTGTTGTTACTACTACACATACTTGTATTGCATGGTCACACCGTAACACTTGCATTTCTGTACTTCAGTACACGCATATAAACATTGTCCTCTCTGAATGTCTTTCAGAGATAATTTTCCTGTCTTTGTAGTATAACCATGATTTGTAGTGTAGACCTGAATTTCTTAGACTTGGAAGAGTATCATCTTATTTATTTTCTAAACACTTCAAAACACTTCCAGCAAGTAGTCTGGGAATCTTCATAGCTAGCAATATTTTGCTGTTATGACTTGGACAGTCCCTTCAGCTGCAGTGAAACTCATCTGTAGCTCTGCTTTTTGCACCTATGCTAATATTAAATCATTGGGCCAATTAGTTCACACACTTATATTTAATTTCTAAATTTATAATCCCTCTCTAGGCAGAGACCTGGTTGTCTCAGTAGAGCCTTGGTCAATGAAGAGGAGAGACATTCACCTGGTTAGTTTTTTGAGCTGGATGAACTTCATCAGAGGTTATAAATTGGTGACTTTCATTACTTTGGCCCTTCCAGCTGAATTGTCCTGCAGGCCATGTAGTCAAATAAAAATGCATCATCATTTTAGGATCGTTTCTCTCCCTTCCTTTGCATTTCCCATCACAGCCTAAAGTGTGAAGAAGATGGTTTGTTCCTCCAATTTTAAATTGGAAGTGACCACAAGAGATCTCACTCAAACCTCACTCCCAGCAGATAGAGTCCAACTTAGTAGCTAACTGGAGTTTTCCATGTTCCAGGTTGTGTCCATTTTCTTTTGCTGTGCATGTCTGAAAAGAGCCTGGCTCCCTCTTCCATCTTCCCTCTCCCTGTGTAACTGCAGACAGCAGCAAGAGTCCTCTCAGTCTCTCCTGGTCCACATGCATCTGCCTCCAACTGTCTTGCTGGCCTCTACTGGGCATAATTCAGTATATCAATGTCTGTCTTGTACTGGAGAGACCAAAGCTGGACACAGTACTCCCAATGTGGCCTTGCACTTTCTGAGTGAAGGGTAGTCACTGCTTTCCTCAGTCCGTTGCTTCCTCAAAACATGAAAAATACCTCAGATAGTGGGAGCAAATACAGCCATTGCTGTGTTTCTGGGAATAGGGACATCATAAATAGGAATTTTTAAACAAAAGTAACCTCTTCCTTTCCTGTATTCATCTGAGGCTTTAAGCTAAGTGGCTGGAATCTTCTCTTTAGTAGTAGAAACTCACTTGGAAGCCACCTTTTCATGTCCAATTTCCCCTTCTGATAATTAAAAAGAGGATTCAGTACAAAGGGTAGATAGAAGAAAGTAGCCACTCTAAACTTTCCTTTCTATACTTCTTTTGTCCACAAAAGCCAAAGCAAGGCACATTTTTAATGTCTTGGCAGCAAGGAACAGGAAGCATTTAGCCCAGGTGCTGTATTCTGTGTACATTGTTTTAAATCACTTGCATTAATAACATCATGATAATAAAGCACAGAGAAGAAATTCAGTCTACTTTGCTCTCCCCTAAAGGGAATGCATTTCTCTGCTGAGTGCCCCTCCCAGCATCTCACAAACATATGGTCTCTTAGGTGTAAGTGATGCTCACCTGCTTTATTGTCTTCAGCAGGAAGGAACTAAATATATAACAGATGCTCAAGTACCTTGAAATGAATGTATTGTGCAAACAGAACTGTCATCACAGCCCTTGCAGTCACATTTTTCACCTGTTGTTTGCTTGTTTATCTGTAGCCTGTTTTGACAATGTGTTAGATGTTTTAAAACCTTGGAAAACTCCCGGTTTCAGAGCTGGGCTAGTGTCTTATGTCCTAATATGTGGCATTTTCATATCTAGACTATTTAATCTCTGCTTAAAGACCAAGTAAATGTATTCTACTGCCCTCCCACCTTTTTTTTTAATTGTGTGAAATTCATGCTTAGTAACAGACAGTTTGGCACAAAAAGGAGTCTAATCTTCAGACAACAGAAGACTTAGTCCTTTTTTGTTTTGCTTGGAATGGGTCCAAATATGAAGTCTGGACCTGAATTTGAATTCCTTGCATTTTTTCTGTTTTCAGGTCAGACTGCAGGTTTAGATCATCACAAAACATAAACCAAAACATATATTCTGGCTCCTGACTCAGGGATTTTTTTTCTTCTAAACCCATCACTTTCAGCAAGTAGGGTTTGGATTTTACCTGCTCTCATGTTCCTTTTTGCTGAACTAAAGCTGTGTCATGTCAGCAACTGAGCAAGTCCTCAGCAAGTCCTCAGCCCATGGGCTGGAGCAGGTCTTGGATGTAATCAATTTTCCCTGTTTTATTAAATGTTTAATATTCATAACAGAAGAAGAAGGTTTGCCCTGGCCTTTGGGGCCATGGTTTTCATGCTTCTATTAGGTAATTTTACTACAATCCTTTTGGCACAGAGAAGTAAGTATTTGGCACTTGTGTCCTGTGCACGGCTTTGCAAGGTCTCTACCATTGTTGGAAGGCAGTGTAAGAAAGGACCCATCCTCTCCTCATCTGTTTCATGGCTGCCTCATGATCATGGCTGTCAGCTGTGCTGCACACAAGGCATGACAGGTGCGCTACAGGGCTTACCTGCCTCAGGGCTTTTCTTGAGGCAAAAAAGAGAATATTTTCTGTCTAGACGTATAAATGTGTGGTGGAAATTATGTGTTCCTGGCCAGTTTGCTTGCTTTGAAGGTGTGCTTGTTACCTTGTTGAATCTGAACCCAAGAATGAGAAGCACCAGGAAGCTGCATGGCAAGGCTTTGGTTAAGTGATGATCAATCAGGTCCCAGAAATGGTGTAAAGGCAGCTCTGCATCTGCATGAACACTGAAACAACACACAGATACAGCATCTTGGCTGGGGAGGGGGAGAGATCTTCTAACATTAGCACACTTGCAGTCCAACTTCCTTCTCTTTAGCTGCTCCAGTAGCTGCTTTAACTTCAGAGGGATTATGTGGAAAGCCAAAATGAGCAGAGGCAGGCTTTTGACATAAGAGAATGGTAATTTCATCCAAGGCTTTCTCCTGCTGTTCTGTGTGTTAGCTGATGGTGTTCATTTGTGGGCTATCTAATTCCTGGTACTAAACCATAACAACCTCATCTTAAAAATAACAGCTTCCAGGATCAGTCCCTGATGTCTCTGGCATGAGTGACAAAGCACCCAGAGGGCTCAGAGGTGGAGCTCCTGAGCACAGACAGCATGAGCAGGGATAAAGTGGTGACTGTCTCCCTGACAGACCTTGCTTCAGGGCTCCTGTCCTCAGGCTGGCCTGGGTGTCTGGTGAGGCCCTTTAACCAGTGGGCAAAGAGCCTAAATTTTAATTTGATGTGAGACAAACAAGTAACAACTTATGTGCTGGAAGTTTCTCTGTTTAAAGTAAAAGGACCATGTCTTATTTTTGTTGGTTTGTTCTTTTTTAATAGTTTAAGGATACCTAGAAGGAATACAATGGCTGTCCAAGTACTTATGCCTTGAAATACTTTCAGGATGAGATAAAACAGAAAGTCTTGTATGGGTAATAGAATATTTTTAGAAGCCAGAAAAATCCTTGGAAGGTAAATGAGGATAGTTCTGTGGGTTTATCTGCTTCATGAAGAAATTATCTGAGAACAACTCACCCTTGCAAAACTGTTGCTATACCACTGTCATGGGTGGTTAAGCTGCAGCCAAGGTCTTTCAGCTCTGCAACTCTCAGGCATGCATTAGGATGCACAAATGCCCACATGTCTTGCCACCTGGGCTTCATTCTGTTGTTCAGCTACTTCAAGTTGCATCTCTCACAGGTTTTTTGTTTACAGCTTCATTAAAGACATAGCACTCTGAACCCCACTTCATGTTGAAGAACACATGACATCTTACTGCAGCAACGTGTCTAACAAGCAGAGGTGTTCACTTCTTCACTATAAGACCAGAACTATAGAAAACTTGAAACATTTGCAAGGCACATTATGTTCTGGCAGAATACATTTTCAATGGGTGTTCAGAAATTCAAGTAACAATGACCGAAGATAATCAGACCCTCATTCTCACCTATAATCTCTGGCATTTTTTCAAATGTAGGTTTTTGTGGCTGTTGTTGAAACTAAGACCAATCTTGGTCAACACAGTTTGAATACTAGCAAAAATATACCTAAATGCAACTCTCTGCTACTCCTGAGGAGCTGCACCTTGCAGGATCTTTTCTGTTGGCCTGCTGCAATCTACTGGCCTGAGGACAATTTCATGAACAAGGAGTAAATCTGCTCTTGCAGCAGCAGTGAGAGTTTGATAGCAGTCTGGCCACTGGGCTGCATAGCACCCTCTCGTGGAGACTGGCCCTGCTCCACCTCTCCCTTCAGATGGAGTGGTGCAATCATAATTTTCATTGCAAACCTGGAGGCTGATTTTTCAACGACAGCATGTCTAATTTTCAAAATCCATTATGGAGCACCTGCAGATGTCAGTATAGCCTAAAAAATATATCCTTAAAAACAGGGCTCCTAATTAATGAAGGTTAAGCCATTTACAAAAAGCTCATGACTTTACTCAAGATTTGAGTGTTTTTGTGAGGGAAAAGGCTACCACAGTAAGTGTCTGTATGTTTCAATCCAAAAAATCAAGTCAATTGAAAAGAGACAAAAGGGGCAGTGGCTGGAGAAAGTGACTTGTATAGCGCAGGTAGGAATGGCTTGGGGCTTTCTAGCTTGTGCAGAAGTTGCTGTGGCTCTGAAAAGCTCAGACTTCATAGTTGTCCATCACTGCACCTAGGATTTCTCTTTTGGCCATATTTCCAGTAAGAACACAAGCTGAAATAGTGTTTCAGGACATGTTATTTGCTTTTAGAACCACTGCCTGGCTGGTTCAGCCTCTACTGTCAGCCCAATACAACATTTGACAAAAAATTTTGGAGATTTTGCATCACCTTTGTGTATTTGCAGGAGGTTAAAAGTGTGACTTTGGGTGAGAAGTTGTAGGCTTTATTTTCTTATGATTTCTTCTTTGGAGAAAATGGCAATTACAGAGGTCAAATTTCCTGCTACATTCTGAATTTTTAGAATAATAATGAAGATGGGATGGGTATTCTTACTTTGTAACTCATGAAGGTAGTACTCTATGCTCAAGGCCACTCCCCACCTTGTGACCTGACGTCTGTGTATCAGAAGTGCTCTTTTTACAACCAGCAAATGGATGTGCAATGGTATCTCTAACCACAGTGGGTCGGGAGGACATGGGAAATAGGACTGTGAGGTTTGAGGGAGAAGAGGATGACTGGAAGAAGAGAATGACTGGGATGGCCACATGGAAATGTAGTCAGGATGGCTGTGCTCCTGTTTGTTGCAGAAATGAGGTGGCTATGGCACTGCACCAGCTATGAAGCCTGAGGCGTGGGGTTCGGCTGTGCCAACACAGCAGCCTTTCTGCTGATGGGAAGGGCAGAGCAGTTTGCAGGAGGGTTGTGGAGGTATTTGCTGTGTTTCTACTGCAGGCTCAGAGGTGGGTCCCCAGCCGAGCTGAGTTAGCTTTATAAGGTAAAACTACGTGTATTTACATCATCATTTTGCAGCCTATCCAAGGTAACCTTCTCTGGAACTGAGCAGCAAATGAATGTCAAGTAACTTTACTATAAAGGACTTCACACTAAGCCTTTGTGGAGCCTGGCTTATAGCAAATACCATGGGGATATAACACAGCAGCAAACAGCCTGTGCAAAAAGCTGGGACAGCTCAAGCATGGTGTCTCTGGAGGTTACTCAGAGGTAAAGTTGTGTATCTGGCTGAGCCCATGTCTGGGCAAGAAAGTGCATATATGTATTCATGTGTCACTTTACCCTTTTCCCCAAAAAACAAGGGGTTTTCCTGTTTGTTTGCTTTTTGTTTAGAGGTTGGAGGGTTGTAAAAATCACTGTCAGCCAGTGCCTTGATCCTGCCAGCAGCCTGCACACCAGCACATGGTCTTTGTGCCCATGAAAATTAGTATAGGCATGTCTAGTAAGGGTCTGACTCATGCATTAGCTCTATCCTGTACCAATTGTCTGTTGTTGGCTAAATAGGACCAAATGAAAATGGGTGACTAACAAATACCTTCATGTCCTATTTATAGCAGTTTGTGTCATGGGCCCTGGACTGAGTTTGCATGAGGCTTTTCCCAGAACAGGCATTGCAAGTACTTGGCCAGGGTCTAAAATTATGCCAGGAGATTTCTAGACAGGTGCAGACACAGACCAAATGGGCCTACACAAATCTACAAGAAGGTGAGTCTGGTGGAAGAGTACATGGAAGTATCTTCTCATCCAGATGTGTGCAGTGGTGCTTGCTCATAAGCGTGATGACCCAGTGATAGCTGAGGCGAACCTGACTGTGGCTTGCACTGGGAGGGGCGATGCTCCCAGGTGTGGATACTAAGCTGGAAGTACACACTGTACCACCATCTGCTCCAGCCTTGCAGAGTTCAATGCCTGTTTGTTGATTAGCTTATCCCCTTAATCTGCGTGTTTTAATCCAATAAACCAGTACATGCAGGAGCCAAAGACAGCAGAGGAGTGAAACAAAAGCTATTTATTCTCCCCCAAAAAGTCACACTGAGCAGTTTAAAGCTGATGGTATGGCAGTAAACAACCACTGTCTTTGGCTCTAAGAGTTTGCTCTAGGCCAAACAAAGCTGACACAAGTCCCCCAAGACCGGATTTGTTTTCTGTTTTGGTCATCACCTGCTCATAGGACAGAGAGGAAAAACTTTGCAGTTCCACTTGCTAACCTCTCTCCCCCAGTGTGGAAGGATACCAGCCCCTGCTGCTCTCTGACTGAGTTAAAAAATAAAAAAATGACTGCAGAAACAAGAATCTGAGTTTCTCTTGTCTTGCTTATCTACTTCAGATCTTCTGGGCTTGTATATAAACTATAGTGAGGTGTACAGCAGACTCAGGTCATAGCTCAAACCTCAGATCTAGACAGAAAAGCAACCTCTTTGTTCTCTCCCAGGGCCCACTGCATCACCATTCAAACTGCTCTGGTCAAGAGTTTCTGAGGTTGTGACAACCTGGGAACACACAGGATCCTTGAGGCTAGGATAGGAAATTACAGGATGTCAGGGGAGGCTGAAACACCAGCTGCATTATGCCCTAAAAGTATCACTTTTTCTCACTGAGTCCCCACAAAGCAGCCAGGACTACACCTGCAACAGAAACAACAGCTTTTCAGGAGCCATCTCACATTTGTCCCTTAGGATAACCTGTGCCTGAGTGGCCTGTGGTTGATGGCCAATATTAGATGAAGAGAGGAGAAATGTGGGGGATCTGTAAATGTTCCTTATTCATTCCTATCTGTTATTCCTTGCCCTCTATTTGGAGTCTTCCTTGATGTCCTCAGTGAACTTCAGTTAAGGGACAGGCCCTGAAATCATCTTTTTTTTTCTGCCAAACAACACATTTAATGAACACTAGTGGTGTTTGAAAGTCAAGGTTTGCTGGAAGTGCAGTAAATTAAAGGCAAAAGTGTGCTAAGCTCTTGTGTGGCTTGTGTCCCTGGGAAGGGTTGTGTGATCCTGAGCTGCCTCATTCCATCTGCTCTCTGGTGGCTCAGATCCTGACTGAAACTGTGGCTGCTCTAGATCCTACTGCTCTTGTAGGCCAGCCTTCAACAGCAGCACTGCAGGCAGGTGAGAGTGAGAGTCCCAGTGGAGCACTTCCCAGCACAGGAAAAACGTGCAAAAGAGAAATTTCCTACTGGAGTGCTTTCCTCCTGGTAGGTTTTTGAATAGCAGATGTTTCCCTCTGACATTTCACAAAACTTTCTCTGGGAACTTTTCATTGCTTTCAAGACAGTTTCCAGTTAAAAGAAACTTATAAAACTGCCTACTGTTTAGCACCTGTTTAATATCAAGGCGAGTGGAAACTCCTGAAGCCTGTGCTAGCACTAAATGACCACTCTCTAAACATGTCACTTCCAGTTTCAGCTCCTGCCTTACTGTGAACCAGGACGCAGCAGTATCTTTGATCTCAGGTAGGGTTTTGGAGAGCTCAGGGATGTGTGCAAATATGGAGACATTGCTGTACTATGTGTTCTGGCTATGCCAGTCTGTGTCTGTAGCAACAGTCAGTCAGAAGTTTTGCAGGAATTTCATAGTAGGAACTACAGAACAACCTTACTAAGCCTTGTCAATCAAAACATTTACTTCTTGAAATATATGGGCTTAAATATCATGAATGAAGTGGCCTCTTATTTCTTTAATGATAAAAATATACGGCATGTTGACTTGAAGCGGTTTGGCACAGCAGGCCCATGACTGTGGGTTATGCTGCAGGGAACAGGAAAACACCCTGTTTTCAAAGTACAGTACTGGAATAAGAGCAAAATGATCCTGTAATTGCTATAGTCTGCTTTGTGCTCTACTCGTACTTATTGATCCTTCCCAGCTCCCTTTGGCTTTTGTCATGTTCCTTCTTTGTAACCAGCTCTTGCCCACTGTGAGCTCCTTCTCTTGCTGCATCATAGGTACTAATTTCTAAGGCTAAACATCTCAAAACCTTTCTTTAAAAACCTGTGCTTGAATACAATTCTTTTGCACCAAGGTAGTTCCAAAAAGCACCAGCATGTAGGAGAAGACTAAACTGTTCTGGGAACAGCTCATGCCCTTTTCTTTGGATATGTCATTTCCTTTTGAAGTTGTTGTATCCACAGCCCTACTACCCATCTTTGCCCTCTCACCTGATGTGAGATTCTTTCCCAAGGGTGGGATTTCTGTATGTGTAGTAGGCAGTTTGCAGTGTCAAATCGTAGTCAATGTAAAATGTCATGGCTTTTGTGTTTCACTTATGTTGACACTTAATCTGTCTTCCTTTTACAAATCAGCTAACAGGTGGTAGGATGCTCCATGGAGGTGTCCCTAGCGAGCCATTCTTCAGACCCTTCCAAAACACCTGGAAGAGGCAGCGTGAGAGTAGCAGAAGTCCCATGCCTTTGTGCATAAGACTTGGAGTGCTGGGTTTGTTTGCAAATTCACCCTGTGCCTCAATACATCAGGACTGAAAAACAAAGGCTTAAAATCCAACCATGCTTTGCTGAGGTTCCCAGTGAGCTCCAGTCTGTGAGCACCAAGGGTGTCTTGCTCAGCTGGGAGCTGAAAAACTTGATCATCTGCATACGTGCTCCCAAGGCACTTAGAGAGTTCTCTGACAACCTGTCTAGACACTCAAGTAAGGTGAGGTAAGAAGAGCTTAAGATGAACTTCCATTATGCTGTTCCCTTATTTGTACTTACAGCACAGTCTTAACTTTCTTAGTGACTTTCTTTGGCAGAATACTGTGAGCTGCACCATGCTGGGATGACAGTATAACATTAATCTCTGTGAAGGACCAATTTGGGGCTTCATGTGTTTTCTTGGATGTTTCCAACATCTGTTGACAATTTGGGCATGAATGTTGGTTTTGCTTTGTCAGTGTGTACAGCCACACTTTCTGTAGTCAATAAATTTGTGATGGGAAGGGGGAAGTCCAGCAAGGAGAAGTGCAAAATCCCACACCTGAGGAGGAACCAACAGAGCCACACCTTGAGTGCTGTTTCCATTTTTTTCTGGACTCCACAGTACCATACATATATGGACATGCTGCAGAGGGTAGAATGAAAGGCTACAAAGATTATTAAGGTACTGGAACATCTCTCCCTTAAGAAAAGACTGAAAGAGGTGGGACTGTCACCCTGAGGAAGATAAGGCTCAGAGGGGAATCTTATCAATGTATATAAATACCTGAAGACATGGTGCAGAGAGGAGAGAGCCAGGCCCTTTTCGGTGGTGCCCAACAGCAGGACCAACGGGAATGGGCACAGACTGAAACCACAGAAGTTTCCTCTGAACAGGAAACAAGTTTTTCACTGTGAAGGTGATAAGCATTGGCACAGGATGCCCAGGGATGTGGTGGAGTGTCCATCCTTGGAGATGTTCAAATGCCAGCTGGACACAATCCTGGGCAGTCTCCTCTAGGTGTTCCTGGCTGAGCAGGGGTGTGGACCAGACGACCTTCAGAGGTCCCTTCCAACCTCAGCTCTACAGTGATTCTGTGATTATGACTCAGCAGGGCAAAGTTCCAGAGACCCTATGGCCATGGATGACAAGGGTGGTGGCACTGACTGGTCCTTTGTACCACAGGGCTCCTGTAGTGGTTCTGTGGGACTTCAGCAACCTGCTGCTGGAGTTACAGCACTGGCAGGAAAACTTTGTGATGGCCACTGACGTGCCTGGCATTTCCAGAGCAGCTCAAGTTACATGTGCCAGCCCGAGGTCAGACACAGGGCGGACACTCAGGAATGTCCCTCTGGGTCTGTGTGTTTTGGTGCAGCCTGTAATTTTTTGTTCGTTTCTAATTTTTGTAACATGGAGAAGCAAACATGGAAAATCTTGTTTCAATGCCCAGTTTGTTGTAAAAGATCAGGAATGTCAGGGCTGTGTAGTTGTAGTTGTGTGCAGAGCTGTAAATGGCCTGGAGGAATGTGTGCTGGGTTAGAGGTTTGCCGTGCTTCTTCTCAAAGTTTTCCTTCTGCTCACTGTTGGAATTAAATAAAAAAAAATAGGAAAGGTGCCTTACTAACAAGAAGCATAATAGGGCATTTTTTCCTTTGTAGACTTTCTAAAAGTCACCTTTTGTTAGTTGTATGAAATTTCTTCACGTGTCTCATGGGCATTCCTTTACCTGGCCCGTATGGCTCCCTCTGACTGCCTCACACCTGGAGGCTGTGGCTCCACCAGCCACGTTCTGCTGGCTCTGCTCAGTGTGCACATGCCTGACACTTCACATGGTGGTTTCAGCAGAGTTTTGTAGGCTCTGACACCCTCTTGCAGGCCAGTTTCTGCAGCTGCCATGGTCTCTATAAGCTGTAAGAGGAACAACGTATCCTCCTTCACATGCTGAGCTGGGGCTGCCCCCGCAGCGCATGCAATCCCTCATCCTCCCATCGCCAATGCAGGACTCGCAGGGTGGAGGGTTTGGGGATTTTTTACTGAATTGTCTGCAGAAAAATTCCCTGAGTTGCTCTCTCAACCTGCCTTGAAGATGCATTCGTTTCTTGGTGTGGACATTTTTTTTTGCTTTCATTTTTTTCTGCCTTGTTATTTTTATCCCTTGCTTCACTTTTACAAAGGCTTTTGCTCAGCCTGGTTTCCAGGCCGCTCAAGGGGAGAAACTCCCCTCTGCAGACTGTCTCCCTCTCATCATTCTCAGCATTCCCCACCCCAGGCTTCAGTCTGATGGGCTTATCTCCTTTTACCCTATGTCCTAGTAATTTAATATTATAGACAATCCATGATAGAGCCCAGCCAAGGTGAGTTTATGCCAATTACACAAGATTTTTCTAGAAACACATCATCTGGTTCTTTTAAGCAACTCTGTTACTTGAACTAGTGTGTAAATCTTGGCAATGCAATGTGGAGTTATAAATAATTAAACAATTATTTTAACAAAAAATAAAGATATACCTTTGGCATTTTTGGTGACATGAACATGTTTCTTCAGGAGCTTTATTTTTGCATACTTTAAATACAACTAATATTAATTCTCCCATGGCTCCATTACACTGGGAATCTTCATCTTGTCTGCACATCTTCAAGTAGGGTTGTTGAGCCAGCCATGGAAATAAAGGGAACTCTAAGATTAATATTGCTAACAACAACACAAACTCTACTCTCTCCTGTATTAATTCAATAACCTGTAAGACAGGAGTTCTCAGGAGATGTAATAGAAAGGGTTAATTTTAAAACAAACAAGAATTAATCCAGTTTTCAAAATGAAACTATTATAACTCACAAATAGCTCTAGAAAGCCTAATTTTGGAGAAGATTCAAGACTAAACAGTGTTTAAATACAAACATGTAAGAGGCACAAATTGTAGACACAGATTACGTGCCCCACTCCAAACTGGGACCCATGCTTAGGAGGGATGGAAATCTCAGAACTGGGTAGCTGCACAGACTTGCATGAGCCTAAGGCTGCTTTTCTTACCTTCTGACTTTTTGGTATTAGGTATACAAGATTTTAAAAATAGTGCTTTGAAGTCAACACACCATTTGATTAGCTAACTTGTTGGAATGAATAGTGGTTGTTTATGACCTTAATGAATCTGTACCTCAGGACAGGAGGACTGCATATGAAGTTCAATTAAGATTTGCAAAGCACTTTCTGCCCCCAAGCCCCCTAAGAAGCTAGTACAACATCGGAGGGATGGTGTGGCCTCACTGCTGACCACAGGCAGTAGAGATGAGTTGCTGAGGGTATCACCAGTCTGGGAGAGGCGTCGGCAGCACTAACGCACTCAAAAGGATCCCCGTGGGGCTGTAAATGTGTTAACATCAGCACTGAGGCTGCAGATGGGACAGCCAGTCCAACACAAACCTTTCGGCAGCAGCCAAGGGCAACTTTTAAAAAAGAAGGTGTTGTCTGTGCAGTGCTTTTTATGCACTTGCACATCATCATGTGCCAAAAGGAGAAAAGGAAAAATTTTTAAAACATTGTCTACTTTCTGTTTGCTCTGGGAAGAAATAAATATTTCACATTAACTATGTTCTTCTGCCAATTTTTGTCATGAGAGCACGGTCTCAGAATTGTAGAGCCTGTGAATTACAGTGGTAAACGCTGTATTGCTTTGACCTTTTAAAATGTCTCCAGCATGACTGGCTGCCTGTCCTTCCCTTCCCCCAGAGGTCAGGCAGGTTGTAAATATAGGCGAAATGGAATAGCCAGATAATCAAATTGAACCTATTTCACTGCAGTGCGGTGCAATCACAGCACAGCGAAATTCCATCAGCGTCGGAGGCTGCATTTCGAGTGCCACGGAAATCGCTTTGTAACTGTCCACGCAACCCGAGCAGCGGAGTTTGCCATCTGTGACAGTGCGGGCTCTGCATTTTTAAGCCTCTTCTAGCAAAGAAAAAAAGAAACCCTAAAGCGACATAAAAAAAGATGAAGAAATAGGCTGACATTTTACAAAAACACATCATCTGAAAAAAATTATCTTGACATATAGAATGATTGATAAGTTATATTTGCTTTGTTGGATTATTGTTATTTTCTTTTAAAGACACTAAAATGATTCCTCTGCTCCAGAGCAGATAACAAAATTGCTTGCTTCATTGCCTGAGCTCACCTTCTTCAGAGATAAGTACTTTAGTAATTTTGTTAGCAACAGCATTGAAGTACAGCACATAAGCAGTGATACAAAGAGCACCATAACTCTTGCTATTCATGAGGATGAAATTTAGGAGCAGTGTCCCCTGACCAAGCAAAATGAAAACCTGGACATTGAAATCTGTATAGATGGTTTTTTCAGTAGTAGGAGCCAAGCACAGCACTGTGCTTCTGTTTCTTGCAAGCCCAGCGATGCTAGCAGTGGGGTAGCAGGGCATAATTAATGTTTACTTACAATCAGCATCTTTCTGTGCCAGCAATCATGGCAGACTGAAACTAAGCAGGGGAACCAGAAACCCTGCTGCTTTCAGCTGTCTGGAACAATAATTACACAGTGCCACGGCACCTCTGGGAGTCTGGCACCATTTATCCTCCCCGACTCTCAGCATTGGTTACCTGCCACAGAGCAATCCCCAAAGCAACCAATCCTCAACATCATTTTCATACAAAAGGTGGAGAGAATGATAATGGCTATGCTATTGCTCTGCCTTCAGAAAACTGGGCTGATGGCTTAATTGAGGTTAAAATAAGCTCCAATCAGAGAGGTAAAAACTTAACAGGGCTACTTAATCTTATATAAATATAAGAGAGATACAAGTGCATGAGGAGAGAATAATAACTGACTCTGGTGGGGTTTCTATGGAGAATAATCATTAGCCAGGCAGAGAACAGATTGGACTGGGAACAGGCTATTTAGCATTCATGCCCTGGTGGTAAAGGCTTTGAGCTGGAGCCTAATTTGAATTTTAGAGTTGGGTTTAAAAGAAAAAAGACCAAAAAAAAAGGCAAAAAACCCCAACAGAACCAAAAACAAAAACCAAAACCTGCCTGGAGCAAAGCAGCATCAACCTAATTTTTGCCCTAGACTTTATCAAAGGAAATTGGCTGACTTTTACTCTGTGACCGAAGTGCAGACTATCTAAGAGAGAAGTGATTGCAGGACAGGAACATGTTCAGCTGACTTGGGAGCAGGGGTTTGCCCTGCCCAGAGCAGTGTCCTCAGCACTGTTTATACCAACCCCCACCCACCCTACTCTTCAAAGAGGGAGGGAGAAGGCAGCCCAGCCTGCCTGCCCTTCATCAGCACCATGGGGAATGCTACCAGAAAAATAAATAAAAAGAGTTTATTTTTTCCTTACTGTTTCATTTTCAGAACTAATATCCTTTTTAGAGCTTGAAACTAAAATACTTATTCTTTGGCAAATCACTGGAAATGTTTGGGAAAATTCAGATATTTTTATTTTTCAGGCTTGCAGTTTGTTGCTTATCTGTTTTAGTAAGTTAAATTAGATGCTAGATTTCAGGATTATTAGAAAACACTTATTGCATGCAATGGCATTTCAAATCAGAGCTATAATTTCAATTCTTTTTTTTTTTACCAGCTCCTTGCAAGACTGGTTCAGGTTACAACTACTTTGTTTTAAACAGACTACATGAAAAATGCAATAACTAGCTGGAGATGTGTAGGTCCTGCCAAAGTACAGTTTCTAGGCTTTGTTTCCCTCAGTGTGCATCCCAGAGATGAAGTGATGCCTTTTCCCCACAAGCAGCTCAGCTGACACAATCCCATACCAGCTGCATCAGGGATCTGGCCCACAGATCTGTAGCTACAGACAGATAAAGTTAGAAGTATGTATGATCCTGCTGATTGTATTTCAGAGTTTATTTATATTAATGTAACTCAAGATCCCATTTCTCCTGTTACTTTATACTTAGTATTTGGTAAAGCATATCTTGTTATTATACAATATCAAAATCATGTCATATCCACTGTGACAGAGTCTGTGGCTTGCTATGGGCTTCCTCTATTTGCTTAATAGCTTTGCTTATACCTCCCCATTTCCCCAATCTGAGCTGGAAATCCTTCAGCTTATGTCCATCAAGAGATAAAATAAACTGTGGCTGCAAATGGATGTAGCTGGATGCTCCATTACTGTTGTGAAGTGCAGGAGTCCTCAGGAAGGCAATGAAAAATTACCCCTCTCCAGGCAATGAAAAATGTCAGGAGCCTCACGGTCTCTGAGGCCTTAAAGGAGAATAATTATGCTGTGAACAGATTGCTGCATGGCAGAGACCTTGCAGCACTCTCAAAGGAAGGACCATGAGACCCCTTTAGAAAGGAGATCAGAGCCCTCACATGGCACTTTTTTGGAGAAAGTGGGTGAAAATAAAAAGACTCTATGTCCAGACTGGCTGCCTTCATTGCGGTGAGCGGTCCTGTGCCTTGCAGAACTACTCACAGACAGGAAAATAAAGGATAACACTGGCCTAACAGATAATTGGGTGGGTATTTTTAACTGATCAAGCTGTGACCTTAATTCTGCTGGTAGCCAACCACTGCAAGACAGGCAAACAAACAGAAATGAGGTCTCAGGCAAGAAGAGAACTTGGCCAAAATTTCCCTGGAAAACCCACTTGCCTCTGTGCTGATGAGCATTGCCTATCCTTTCCAGGGAACTCGTCAGCCCAGGGGTGCAGCCAACCCTTGGCCTGGGCTGTGTCTCCTGCTTGTGCCCATCATGGTGAGAACTGTGATGGGATGAGCTGAGGCCAAACCAGAACCTTGCCCCTGGCTATTGTGACCAGGAGCTGGGACCCTCCCATCCAAGCATGACTCAAGTCACAGGGTAAGAAGAGGGGATTTTTGCAACCTGGGAGCATTTGGGAGTGAGCTCTGCAGAGGATACGTAACGAGGACGATGATCAGGACCAAGGATGACCGATGGGATTGGGTCAAGGCAATTCTGGAGTGATTTGTGCTTAATGGGTAGCAGGGGCCAGAATTTGTTAGATATTTCACCTCCTTACAAAAGAGTCTGACAGACCCGAGTTCATTATCCTGGGAGAAGGTGACAGCGCAGTTCTGCCAGATTGAACACGAATAGGGTTAAGGTTGCAAAAAGAAGACTAGAATCCTCCTAATTGTGTCTTCCCTCTCCTTTCAGTGTTTTAACTGTAAAAAGTGACTGTGCAAGAGTGTGAGATGCTGCTGGGCAGCTTGGTGGGGAATAGACCTTTGGGGGAGGGTAAAAACCTTGCCCCGAATTTGTTTGCAGGGCAGGTGGGAAGGGGCCCAGATGGTGGGATCAAAGGAACAGTAACTCAGTCACTATCACTGCACCATCTGCTCTGCCCTGGGTTATAATTTCCAGCTCTTCCATCTTCACCCAGGGTTTTGTGACTTGTTTGGGGACCACTTTCTGTGAATAAAAAGGGAAATACAGGCTCTGCTTTGCAGACCTTGAACTATCTGTCAGGAAGGGGATTGGGGCACATCTTCTGCACAGTAATGCACCGTGGGAAGTCATTACTAGCCCTCAAACCACCGCTGCATGGCTTTACAATATTTTCTTTTCAGAATTTAAATGATAGCCTTTTCATGGGTGCCTGGAAACATCAGGAAGTTCTGGCTTTGTCATGTTCTTCCTGGTGCTGCAGATCACCAGCTCAGGTGAAATAGTAAAAAATAGCACCTCTGTATGTTCTTTTAATTTTTCAGACAAATCTGCTAGACTAAGCCAAATGTGGTCCCTTTTGCCCTGGTGACAACGAGGGAGGTAGTTTGTGAGTGCTGCTTCAGGCTCCATCACCATTTTCCCACAGCCCAACTCTTGGGGCAGCACTTTCTACCAGTGCTCTGGTCCCTGGTGCTTCAGCAGAGCTTTTGTTCACATGGATAGCAAGAGTTACAATCCCCTGGATGCTAACATCACCCAAACCTGTTATTCTGGGAAGGAATAAAAGTAAACAGCTGATCTGCACAGACCCAGTGCAGCTGCCCATGATGGCTTTCACTGTCCTCCCTGTTAATTAATGCTGGCTCTCCTTGCCAACACTTCGCAGTAGAAGTGTACATTTTGGAGCACTTCGATATATCAGCTGTTTATCTGAGCTTTTGCTCCTCCCAAGAATGTGACCCTACAGATGTCAGACTGATTTGCACACCCTTCTCCCTTTCTTTGCTTACTCTAAAGAATAGAAAGTGAGACGTGGTAACCTTTAATCATTTTATGGACTGCTATGGCATGCATACAGACACAGGAAAAAATAGCTCACCATATACACCGCAGAATGGGAAAAAGGCAATGGATAAGGATAGACCAAGAGCTATGCAGGTGGGCAAAAGGAAACTTCTCTGAGATGGATATTATGTGCCAGGTATGGCTGTCTGGAGGCTCGACCCTCTCCATCAGCAGATGTCTTTAAGAGCAGCCCAAACTGCTGCTGGGCCTGGGAGAAACACAGCTCTGTCTCCAGCCCTGTTCTGTGTTTCCAGCTGCCTCCAGTGCCCCTGAGGGGCTGGGGATGCTTGTGCTGCTGTGTCCAGGAAGGCTGGGCAGGTGTGCTGGGTGCTTCTTTTACCCGTTTTTTTTCCCAGAGGGGCTTCCTCTGCAGGTCTGGCTGTGGTGCTGGGTGCCATGTCCCATGGCAGGCTTGTGTTGGTGGGGGCTGGCAGGGTCCATTTGTGCTGGGGCCTCTGCACGGTGGCAGAGCAGCAGTAAAGAGGTATCACCACCACTCGGCAGCAGCTCATGGCTCCAGGATTTCTTTGTATGTGGAGCAAAGTCTTTTAAAGAGGGAAGCCTTTGTGACTGAGCACTCAACTGTTACATCACAGGCTGTGGTAAAGAATGAATAACTTTAGCTGGAGTTTACTGAGCTTGGGGGCACAGTGACAGCACCTGGTTGCACCAGGACCATCCCAGTCCTCAGGAATGCTCCAGCACAGTGGGGCTGTGAGTGCTGCGGTGGGTGATGAGTCATTTCTTAGCATTACTTTAGAAGAGAAATGGGAAGCAAGATTTGGCCAGAAGAAGCCTTTTCATTTGATATAGGACATGAATGGCCAAGTAGGAACAAGGAAGCTGATGGCTAAATGGAAGGCTACATGCCAATTCCATTCACAGATCCTTTAAAACCAGAGAGGATCATTATAATCATGATGACTGGCCTGCAATATGCCATGAGCCTTAGCTCATGACCTAGCAAATTAGAAAGGCAGAGGAAGGAAGGAAAGGTACTGGTCCCCCCACTTCTGGCTCATACAGCATGGGCAGCGCTTCTGCCACCTGAGACTCATTCTGGCAGAGAGGAGTTTGCCTTGTTGTGCTGCATCCTGCCCTCACGTGCTCAGACTTCCTTTTTCTCAGGTATGCAAAGAAAGCCCAGAATGCATTAGGACAACCACCTGGGGAGTTAGTCATGATTTTAGAGAGCTAATGATGCCGCCCACTGTTCAATGTTTATAATAAACTCTCTTCTCCCCCTCTTAACTAAATTGTGTATATACAGAGTAAGAAGCTGCACCCAAGGACACCCTGAGCATTTGGCTTGCTGCACAGAGCTGCTGTACTCCACAAATAGGAGAGGTGGACAGAGAGTTATTTATTTTCATGCATTTGAATGGGGTAGGCTGGGAAGCTCAGGCAAAAGAAGGGGACAAGCATGATTCTGGCCCATAGCCACAGTGTTTTAATGCAAACCTGAAGATTGTGCAATCCTCTTGGCAGCTGGCTCTCAGCTCAGCCTACACAAGTAATGCAGATGCAGATTAAAAGGTTGCAAGGAATTATATTGCTTTCCTTCAGCCTGGTGCCAAATCTAATACCCAATTGCTTAGCTTATGTACAATTCTGCAATCCAGGAGAACAGGCACTCTGCAAACCACAGAGCAGTATGCAGCCTGCTTTAACTATTACCCCTAAAGGAACTTATTTTAATTCTCTAGTCCATGCTTTTATGCTAGTGACTGCTTTGTAATGAAGTGTCTATGGCTGAGTGGCTCATGCCTCAGCCTCCACAGGCAAAGCAGCGCTCTGGGAAGAGCAGAGCACATTCCAACCCCTGGGCTCCACGCTGTTGTACAAATAAGGAAGCAAAATGGCCAAGCTGGACTGACTTTCAGTGCAGCAGGAACAGCAGGTGGATGAATAAAGCAAAAGGAGAGATTAATAGGAAAAGAAGTTGTAATTATCGTTAGGACTTCAAAGAGAAAACCTAGAGCAGGACTAGTATCTCAGCAAGAAGAGCACTTCACATGAAATAGGGGATTCTCAGTTTTGTTTCTAGGTTAGTTACCTCTTTCAGTGGAACAAGTAACTAGTCAGGACACTCGCATGCAGGAAGCCAACAAGCCACTACCAGCTCAGAATCACACTCTTTGTAAAGGCACTGAGCACTGGCCCATCAGTGGCCAGGAAACACCAGTGTTACACCAGTGGTTTAATTCAGTTGTTTGTCCACAGCACTTGATGAACTAGACAAGCTACCAATCTTTAACATGTATTTTCCAATGCATGACATAAGAAATGATAGCTTTTAATTACAGTATTTACTTCTTTAGAGGACAGTGGTTTCTTTCACACAATGAATTAACAAACTATTCTGAACAGATTTGTACTGTATATGCATTTTAACTAGTTCTGAAGGTAGTTGGCTTGGAACTTTATTTTTTGTGTATAGTCCCACTTTTTAGCTTCATACATTTCTTTCTTCAGGTGTGCTGAAGTTCTAACAGACAGGGCTACCTGTGCTTCTCAGGATCTGGTGCCACAAGAGTTGGATCTCAGATGGGGCCCTGGTGTGACCAGAAAACAGTGCCAAACTGAGAACAAGTCTATTTCTGTATTGTGCAGATGCTGGTTGAAGCAAATATAGTCCTTGACTTTAGCACTCAGGTGTTTGTATCCAGTGAAACTAGACAAAAGCACACCCCTCAGGAGCCACACAGCAGCCACTCTGGAAATGCCAGAGTAAGGTGGGTACTGCCATTTTGCAATATTACTTAATTCCACCTGTTTACAGAGCCAATTACCCTTAAAAACATAGCCAGGACTTCATCTGCCTTGTAAGAATTGCAAAAGAAAAAAAAGCAAAGCAAAAACAACTCCAACCCACACTCTTGGCAGCCTGGCTCTCTCCCAGGTCTCTGTCTGGATGCCTGCAGTTCTGAGTGACTGTTTCTTTGCCATCTTGCTTGTCCATCACACCTGCTTTGTCTGGTTGCCTTCAGTGTTTTGCATTTACTTATTCCCATACTAAAGATCTCTCTCCCCTTTCCCAGTCAACTTTAGTGCAATAAGCTGCAGGATGAGGTTCTAAGAGAAATAAAACTGATGCTACCCCTGCTTGTTCCACTTTGCAGTTCTGAATTTGCCGAATACAGCACGTATTTCTTTTCATTTTTGAAAGTAGCAGCTGAGTACCTTAACAAACTCAAATCAGTTTGGGGAAGTTGTAGGAAACTAATATTAGGAGCTGCCATTTAATTCTCAAGGCAATAAAAAGGAGCGAGAGGCCAAGTCGCCTCTGAACGTCTTTCATGTTGCTTTGCTACACAGTGTGAGCTTGTTTTACAAGTGCTCTGTTTACAAGAATGCTGGGGGAGCCGGAGAAGGGGGAGAATGTTCATTTAAGTCCCACTCACAGAGGGCTACTTTTGTAAAGGCCTGATCCAGTCCTACCAGCTGCTTGCCCACAAAACTTCACAATTGTGGAGGCTAATTAAGATTCTTCAGAGAAGCTCTCCTCTCCCGGCGGCTGCAGCAGCCTCATCAGACATGCTGTCCCTCCCCCCAGGCTCAGCAGAATGCCCTACTGTGCTTGCTTTACGTTATGGCTTATGAATTAACCAATTGATTCTGAAAATATCATTACTTTAGGGCTAAATAAAGCTGTTCTCTTTAAGGGGAAAAAGTCAGGGCGCCCCACAGGAATAAACTGATACTGTATTACCTACAAACTCCCTTCTCTCCAACACAGCCAGTTGAAGATTCACTTGCCAGGATACAATAGGTTCAGTATAAAGGGAATTTATCATGGATTTCTGTGGAGATGGCGAGGCAAGCCAGGGCCTGGGCAGTAAGTATGATATGACCTATCCACTTGCATGTAAATAAAGCTTCTTGCATGCAACTCGTATTAAAAAAAATTAGTTTACATGAAATGACTGTGTATACTTGTCTTTTTTCATGTCCAATTCTCTCTCTAGCTTCAAAGTGAAGAGACCCATAACTGGTATAGGTCAAGCATGTCTGAAAGTTGCTTGGTACTAATGCTGTGTAGCTGAACTATAGAGCTGGGCCCAGCTCCAGCACTGGAGCAAACAAAAACTTCAGGTAGCACCAATATATAATGTTGGATCACCAGTATCTTTGAGTGCTTATGGCCTCAAAAATGTATATTGAGCCTTTAAATTGGTTTTAAACCAGAACCAAATCTGATTTAGAGCCCAATCTGAGAAACATATAAAATTAACTATGTTTCATCTAATACAAATAACTTTCCTCTGCTGTGTCTGTGCAAGCCCCTGGTTTTGATTATTTAAAAGAAAGCTAACTGCAGGAACAAGACAAGATCTTTCAAGCAGTTAAAAACCCCAATGTGGTGACATACACAGTTTAAAGCTGACAAAACAAATGTAAAGTTCACAACAAATGTAGTATCAGCTTGGACTTCCTCCTCCTCCTGAATGTTTCAATTGTTTACCTACATCTCTTTTGTTTACAAAGAATACTCTTCCCTCCCTAAACTAAAAAACCAGAATATTAAGACAATGTCACTGCACAAAACCATACTATACATTGTAATAACAAAATGCTTTATTTTGGGGGAATACAAGGAAAAGTGTGACATCCTCATTATCAAATTGCTTTAAAAAGGCATTCTTCCTTTGAAAAAGGTAACACTCATACAGAAAAGGTGACCAGTGAACAAGCCCTTTCATTTCACAGTGGGAATTTTTTCTTATTTTACAGCCAAAGTGGGGATTCGAATACTGTACAGCCACAGATTTCCACCTTGCTGGTATTTTCTAGTCCCCTGGGGCACAGCCGCCGCTCAGCACTGCTGGTTGTGCCAGCCGGGCCCGAGGCTGATGACACACCACAGAGATGGGGCTCAGCAGCTCTCACACAGGTCGCTTTGCAACAAACCACAAGACTTCACCATTACCACAAGAAGACACTGAGAAAGCCACAGGGTAACTAATCTTCTCATTTATCTCCAAAAACTTTTCATGCAAGCCCTACGCTCATGAAATTCTCGTACCATTCATCAGATTATGCCTCAGTGCGTCACCACAGATCCCCTCTGCTGTCAGCCAGGACTGTCTGTAACAGGTACACAGCAGATCAGAGGCTACTGACATACAACCACTTCCTCAACATAACTGCTTTCTGTACAGCAGGTTCCCAGTTGGGATGTGTTTTAAAGACTGCAAATTTATATCCATAAATTACTTCTGCCCTCTCGGAACATTATGTTAGAATTTAAGTTGTTAAAGAAAGGGACTGGGAAGTTCCTAAAATTGTCAGGTTATAAAGCAGGCATTCATCTTTTAGTCCAGTGTGACAACTCATTGCCACAAGTGGTATCCATCCACACTAAGGGGTAAGATACTTCAGTCTTGTTTAAAGTCTTGTTGTCTGAAGTGTGAATGGCAAACTCTAAAAGAACTACTGGTTTCCTTTATTCAGGTTAGACATAACAAATATGTCAGATACAGCAGTTAGTCTAGAAAAATACATTTAAAAAAAATCTTCAGCAGACCATGCTCCCTGTAACAAAATCTTTCAAAACCAATTTTACAAATTATTCTACATTAATGTAAAAAGAAAATCTTAAATTTAGCATCATGGATTCCATCAAATATCTACCTACCTATCAAAACATGACTTTCACTATTTGTAGATGTTAGAATTCGTAATACATTTTCTAATGTATCCTGTACATATTAAATAACCTAAAAGGCTCCTCTTGTAGTGCATTAACAATTTAGCAAGCACACTCAGTATTTCTCCAGTACCATTTGCATTACAGTTATTTGCCCGCAAATGTAATTAACATCTAAAAGTGCACACAGTTAGGTCCCCTCCCTCCCCATAACCTGTTTCCCTGCTAAAACCCAGACATCCACTGGAAACATTATGCTACTGTAGCTAATCTACTCATGATTAGAAATGTGTGACTAAAGTGTTTTTAACTATACAGGGACTGAATTATATATATACAAGAATCAGAAGGACGAGCCTGTATTTACATCAAGAATGAACTTCAACTACCACAGCATTATACCAAGAACTCAATACAGTGTTACAGTTGGTGTTTACTTAGGACCTTAGCTTTAGATCAGTATAACACAAAACTTAGCTCAAGAAATACCCAGAAAAAAATGAACATGTTTATTAAATATTACTTTTGTTATGCCACAAGACAAATATCCATTGCTGGATATTCTTACAAGTTCAGTGTTTGAAATAGTGAAATAGTGTGCTGCTCTATGAAGCAGCTAAGAACTTCTAGATAGGTTGCTGGGGGGAAAAAGGAAAGAAAGAGAAGAAAAAACCCAAACAACAACATAAAAAGGTGGAAAAAAGAAAAAAAATAAGGAAAGGGGGCAGCAGATATCAACTGAAGAATTAGCTTTGAATAACTAAACCAAACTGTTAGCACAAGTCTAAGACAGCCACTGCATGCAGAAACCTCTTGGAAAAGTGTCATACAGATCTGAGTAGGTTGTAATACACGATTTAGGATGTAGCTTCATTGAATTTTTCCATACCAGGTGGTAGGACTTTTCGCTACCAAGTGGGAGAATTTTGAGATTAAATTCCAGATTATCCAGTTTGAGATTAATAGCTTCACTCTCCAAGAACTCCAGTGTATGAACCTATATTACATTTTTCCAATGCTACTTTAAAAAGGCAAACTATAAAGTTTTCAATTCACTTTTTACATTGAACTTCTCAAAGAAATCCAAAGTGTTGTCTTTAATTTGTATTAAAGTGGTCAAACATTTCTCCTGTTTCTTCCCTCCCCAAAAGTGCAAAAAACAAGTTGCCGCTTGGTCCACAAACATAATATAATTCCTTCTGATGGAGTACTGCTGCCAACCCATCACTTCCAGTTTCTACTCCAAGGAAAATGTCAGCGTCCAAAGATGGAATTCAGTTCCAGTAGAATTAACTCTACAATCTGATTCTGGTATACTGTGTGGACTGCTATGTTACCAGTCTCTTTCTCTGGTTTTAATAAGGTTGGACCAAAAACTATTGCTATACTTTGATAGGTCATTCGGTTTTTTTCTCCATTTTCTACAACTCTGAAAGAGAAAAAAAATACACAAAAAGAGACTTATCAGCGTTAGAGTAATAGGATGACAGAAAAAGACACAGTCCAAAGCAAAGAACTATTCACAGTATTAAGTTAATGAGTAGTCTTGTTATTAGGACATGCAGCTACTGTAATTTCCCTCTCTATGAAATTTTCATTTTGAAATGTTATTCCTGGTCCTCTCACATTCCCTCAAATATAAGGGCTTGGCAGTAAACATCACAACTATGAAACATACTGTCTCTAGTCTGTTTGGTGCTCTGCAAGCTCATACAAAAACAGACTGATACATTGCTTATATCAAGTCCAATATAGGAAATAAAAATGCAGTGGGAACAGCCACCTGGTACTTTAGTTGGATTATTAAACTTTAAGAGAGGGTCATCAATACAAAGCCTTTCCTCCTGTAACTTACCTCTTCAGGTGTCTAAAGAGTACCTGCATAGTGTCCTGATTTGGTTTTGGCAACTGTTTGATTAAATCTTTCACAGCAGGGACACGCTGCCTTGGTTCTTGCTCTGCAAAAGGATGAGGTAAAGAAACAAGAAGTCAGTATATTTGTATAAAACTTTAGCATAAAATTCATTTGCAGTGCTAATACAAGATAGGACACTGCCACCTCCCGACCAGCCCCTGCATTGCAGAGAGGCAATTCCGGGGAAGTTACCGTTGTTTTTAACAAAAACAATTTTATGTCCAAAATAATTAAAAGAATTGTACATATTGAGCAGAACTTATACAAATACCACACCCACGTTCTTCAGACTTACTGATTGCATTGACAAAGTCGTTGAAGTGATTGTAAGTGAACAGCGGCTCTGGCAATTCTCTGAAAAACATCTTTAGAGCTCCTGTGATGACATGAATATCTTCCCATTTACTGTCATTCAAGTCTAGTTTCTCATCTGAGAGAGAAAAATGAGTAATTAATGTTAATAATTTAACGATAACAGCTTTTTTTTGTTTCAAATAAACTTAACTATTCTTTGGTACTTAATGCTTTTAAAGCAGTGAAGACTTGCTCCACTTCGGCCCATACTGTATCCCATTCCGGGGATATCCCATTCTGGGATACAGAGCAGTGGCAGCATAAAAGGGGATACAAAACCTCAATGGCTACAGGCAGAGATGGCTAAACTCTGCTAACTGCACTACATGCAGCTTCCCTACACTGAGGGCATTTTCCAGAAGGAACAGGAGATGCAGACATAACAAATATTTTTCCTGTCTATCAAGAAATGAGAGGTCAGATTGTGGATGGGCTACTGTTCCCTTCCCAGTTGCACTGAACAAAACACTCTGATACCACCAGATGAAAAAAATTTATACATACAGTATGGTGAAGAGGAGTCAAGCCCCTCCACACTGAAAATTAGTAGCAAATCCCATTAAAAAAACCCAAAACATTAACTTACAATTTTAATGCTAGTGGAAGCTTAACATGTTTGTTGTTTTTCCAGAAGGTATGGAGTTACTTTGTTTGAAATATTCCCCTCTCCTCAAATTCTATTCCCACTTTTCCTTAGATTTCTGTTCTAGCAATGGCTCTGTGCTCCACATGAGACCAAATCTCCAGGACAAGTTTTTCAAGGGATGTATATTACATACTCAATTCTACAATTTTGAAGTAACTTTACTTTGAGGATGACAGTAATTTCTCATGATATACTACAGTTACAGAGAAAACTTTTTCCTGAGCTTTCTACAAACTTCAACAATCTGAAGATACATGCAGTTGTAACACAGTTGGAGGAAGCTTACCATGGTTGACTGCAAATCTGAGCTTCTGAATCACTGCAAGATTGCCACTAACTCTGTATAAGCCGTCGATATCTAATCCTGAAACAAAGAGATAAATCCATTTTAATACCTTACACATATATGAATTCTGGAATCATTCGGCTGCTTCTTTATAGGTCTACTCAGGAAAATTCAAAACAGAAGAAACCCACCTTGTAACAAAGGGAAAAAAGTTAAACTCGGGTTTTTTGATGGGCATGGCTCAGAGGTTTAATTTGGTGATACAGGTTTGGTAGCGCCAAGTTCAAAGTAATCTCTAACACTTCCTATGCAAGTAGTGATGAGGCAACAGCTCCAAGTTTCCCCAATGAGACTAGAGGCCTTGTTTAAGATGCTCTGGGTGGATTGGCAGGGAATATGTGGGAGTCCAACATGCAAGGACCAAGTATTTTGTGGATACAAAGTTCAATTTTTTTATGTATGGTTAAGAAATCCAATCAAGTCATGCATGCAGGGTATCTCAAAGTTGTCAAGTGACCAGGTTTGCATAGAGAAGAAACGCTGTGCATGCACACTCAGAGCTACCCAACAGCCTACAACACTAACATGGGTAGCCCTTGCCTTACAGGACTGCACACTTAACCAGAAAAAACTGTGTATCTGTGGTTGCTACTGCAGTTACTCAGCAGTGATTAGGAGGTAAAGGAGGTATTTGGAAAGTCACTTGAATGCAGCATGTGAGTCAGTGCCACTGAGCGGGTGAGTGTTGCCAGAATACCTGCAAGTCCCTGTAGCTCCTCACGGAGTTGTCTGATGCAACACAGCACAGTTACCAGCACCATCTGACATATCCCTTTTCCCCATAATCCACTAGTCATTCCTTTACAGAAAGAACTGATTTGAAGTGTATTGGCAGTAGGAAGAAGAGTTGGAGAAGTGGGGGAAAAAAGCTGTTCATTTCTGTGAGCTTCCCCTCAGGTATTTAAAAAAGGAAAACTTCACTATCTTCACTGCAGTCCTGTCTTTAAAATAAAAAAAGAAATAAAAAAAAAAAGGAGCAAAGGAAAAAATCCCTTTCTTACAATCTGCAGATTATAGGTGGAATAAATCCCATTGCCACAAGCAAGGTGGCAGTTTGTCAAACTGGAGTAAGGCAATGGAAGCAGTTATTTTTCCCCTCCCAGGCCATAAGACAGTAGCATTAGAAAGAGGTGTACAGGCTGCAACAAAATCCTAAACAAAATTTCCATGGAAGATGCCTTAGAATCCACATGTATTCCCTTGTAACACTTACCCTGATTCTCAAGAGATTTCCGTTCTCAGATTAACAGACTGGAATATGTCTGAATGATGATTATGGAGATGCCATAATCCCCTCTCAGTCATCTTTTCCAAGAGATAGCGCAATGACAACAGCAAGAAACAAGCAAGAAAACCAGCAGAGACCACAGCCAAGTCAGGGGTCACAACCAACATATTTTCAGTAAAAGAGTGAAGATGTCCTTTACAGCAGACAACCCAGAACATCATGTGTAGCTTTCAAACAAAGTTTTCTCAGTTATTAGGTAGGAGACACTTATTTTCAATGAAAGCAAACAAAAATTGAGTCAATATGTGGACACTGGTAATCTCCAGAAATTGCATAAAATGTAGCAGTCAGTGTAACTGGCTGAAGAGCATCAAACTGATAGACTGGTCTGGCAGTCAGTGCATATACAGAGGAGGAACACTACTTTTTCCTAGAAGTCTGTTTCAAGGAAGTTTTAATAGAAGTAATTGTTAGCATGCTAAAGCCTTCAAAACAAAAAAAAAAAAGGAAAGAAGAATGGCTGCATTTTGTCTCTTTCTTTTAATCTGAAAAAAACCTTGATGGGCTGAGCTCTTCTACTATTTCGTGCAATCCCTCTTTCCTTAGAGCCTTGCTGCCAGGAGACTGTCCTGCCTTCTCCTCAGCTTGAAATACACTGAAGCAGAGTAGTTTCTTATATGCAAGATTTCCTCCCCTCTCCCCAGTTTGGATCCCATTCTTGCAAACCCAGTGTTAACTAGAGATTCAAGTTTCAGATTATTTTCCCCAAATAAATCTACAACATTGTAAGATTAGAACATTCAAAATTACGTAAGAGTGGTGAGCAAGAGAGATTTGGAAACAAAAAACTTCAATCATACCATGTTCCTCAACATGCTCAATGCACAGCTTCACGAACTTTGGCACCGTGCCGTTTTCTCTTTGACACAAGCTGGTGAGATTTGAACCAAAAACTTGATCTGGAACCAAGTAAAGAGACTGATTTACAGTGGAACAGGGCTCAAGTGACAGAACTAGTTCAGGTTAAAACAAACCTCTACAAAGGGCAAAGACTACTGGATATAATTGTTGCAGTATTGGAGTGGAAATAGGAAAGTTCTGAAAAGAATTCTCAGCAGCTCCCAGCGAGAAAAAGCTCCCAGCAAGAAAGAGTGTCAGCAGTTACGCAAATGTGAGAGACCAAATAAGGAACTTTTGCTACTGAAATCATTTTAACCCACCAGGTGATACTAAGAGTCAAATAGTCAATACTGTATTGAGAAATGCAATGGATTCCAATGCGCCCTGTTACACTCTGTTACTGTTCTGAGTTCAAACCACATTTATTGTAATCTTTGTTAAAAATGTGAACAAAGATAATAAACTTTAACCAGAGTGAAAGCTTTTGGCATTGCTTGGGGAAAAACCCTGTAAAATTTTCATCTTTCACTGAACCTACTGTTTAACACAGTATTATATATTAATATACTTTAACGTAGAATCTTCTAACATTTTTAAGTTCTGACATAGATTGTAAATGGCAGACCTTTACATCAGGTATGACCATGCTTAGGCAACCTGTCTGCAGGGTCAGAATCTAAATACAGGTATTTGTGGTCAAAGGTAAATTTGAGTCTTGTTTTCAAAACCACAGAATCCAGGGGGAGTGTTTTCTGTCATAAACTGGAGCAAAAATGAAAATCAGCTTGGATAGAGAAGAGAATCGTGCAATGTCTCAGTGAATTTCACCAATATGGTAATTCCTCTTGTTCAGGCTATGTTATCACCAAAATCTTTAACAGACCCATTTCTATGGCTTTCATCAAAGATGCCCAAATAATAGATGGTCTCCTCTGCTCAGATGCAGAAGACTGAAATAGGATCTTGAGAGAAAGAAGCAAAGCTCACACTCCTAAATGGAAGAAGGTTTCTGTTTGGTTGTTTTTTCAATCTCTAAAATAAGGTATGCAAGGGGCCATCTGCCCAGAGTCAGATGTATCTTACTGCAGAGCTTCTGCAGAGACGGCTCTTGCATTTACACCATGCACAATAGCCAGCCCATTTCTCATGTTTATTAATTCAAGTAGATTCATTAACAACTCTTGCATCTTGACTAGTGCTTTGGGAAATCCAAGCAACAAAAAAAAACCAATTAGAGAGTATGAAAATGGGCATTTAATGGCATTATTAGCTATACACATAAGGCCAGTGTTCCAAACCACCTGCAGCATGGTGCAATTACTCACACAGCCAGCTGTATAAGCAGAAGCAGTAGCAAAGGACTGAAACAGCCCAGAGTAGAAAGCCAGGCTAGCATGCAGCTGTGGCAGGTAAAGCAATGCAGATTAGGTAGCAGAAGAAAATAGTAACATTAAACAAAATAACTTGCTACGCCTTTAATAATTTCAACATATACAGGAATAACATTTTTTTTATTTTTTACCTTAGAAGTAACTTCTGTGCTTTTATTTTCCCATGTGACAAAAATTTAGCACAGTTACTTCTCCACTTAGTGCATGCTATTTCAAGTGGATTTTTTTTCTAGAACTTTTCACTATTTTTTCTGTTCATACTGGGTTTGCCAAACTTTCCATTTACTAAGCTTGTTCTGTAGTAGCCACAAAAGTATGCTGGGCTTTTAAATAAAGACTTCCATAGTCTTCATTCATACAGCAAATGTAGAACTGTACAGTGCAGATCCAACTTTTAAAATTTACACCATGCTTTTAAATAAAAACAAACTCTTCATTCCTTAACGTCTTTATTAAAAATCCAATCATTAGCACGCACATGTACAAATTGAACTTGGCTTAGTGTTTCCTGTTGCTAATGTCAGAAGTTATGTCACTGAGCCATGACATGAACACTAAGCCGTAAAGCAGAGCAAAATGTTGAAGCCTGGGAATAATGCCTCCTTATCCCAAACAAAATTCCATCATTTACAGTTAAGTTATATTTGCAGATACACAAATATATCAAACACCACATGCAACAGAAGCACACCTGTTAAAGTACGTAGTTAGGCAAATCACAGTAGGATTTAGTCTGATATTTGCCTACCCATATGCTATTTTGACCCTAGTAGAGCACCATCTACAAGTCCTGCTAAAGCATACAAATAAATAAATAAATGAAGTTTTACAGTATCAAGTCAAAAATTTACACAAACAAATTTAAACCTGTGCAAATACCATTCTCTCAGAGTTTCTACAAGTGTGACAAAAAGAAATCAATTTTTTCATTACTTTGATTCAAAAGTATCTAAGATCCATTGTTTGGGAAACAATTAAAACAATGTATACATTCAAAAAAGGTTAGGGGAAAATTGTTTAAGTTAAAGATTCCTTTAACCTTATTCTGGTTTGCCTAAATATCTCATGAGATGGCACAATTGTCTGATTCCACACAGACTAAAGCACCCTTGTGAAACAGATGAGCACATCCATCCAGCTGTGTACCCAAAGGTCTTTTCCTTCCCTTGTATGCACAAATGATGATCAGCTATCTGGAGTTTCCAGCTCAGAAGAGTGGAATGCAGTGCTTCTTTGCTAGAGTCCAAGTCCAGACGGGCTCCAGGGCCCTCAACTTTGACTACAGTTTTGCCAGCAATGAGCTGAAGGAGAGGACCCCTCCCCCCCGCCATGCATTTTAATGGCTATTAGCAGTGCTCAGAAGTACAACAGTCCATCACCAGTTCCACTATACATCCAAGATTTACGTTAAACCAACTGTACGCATGTATTTTACTCTGGAACTAGACCATTTTACCCCATTTTACACATGAACTACAAAATTCAGCTTTTCAAATTATTTCCTTCGTTAAAAAGGTTCATTTACCCTTAATGTAGCCTTTTTCACGGACGGCTTGTAATGTGGGGCGCCGTGTCAGAAACTTCTTGAGCTTTGTTTTGGTCTTTTTCTGATCTGTGGCATCAATATTGCTGGGTGCTTTCACTGCTGAGAAGAGAAAAACATTTAGCACTACTATCCACAGAACTGACACTGTTTATCAGCCAAGGAATCAACATTTCAAAAAGAAAAATTTAAGCACCAAGATAGGTATTAAAATTTACAATGCATCCACAATTTTTACCTTAGATTTTTGGAACTCCTTGAAAATAGCGTTCATTTTTCAAACCACTAAGAGACAACCTTGCCACAAAAAACTTGCAAAACCAACTAAATAGTAGCTTACATATGGAATTGATGTGGAATTTAAAAAATACAGTTAATGTTTGCAAACTGGTCCTGCCTCTCATTAGGTTAATTATTTTGAAAGAAATGCTTTCTTGAAAATTACTTATAAAGCCTGAAAGGAAAATACAGAAAACAGTCTGCCTGATTAATTTTTCTGTGCACAGGAAGTTAATTTCTGCATCTTAAAGAAATTCTGAAGTTGTAATTAAAAATATTTAGTTTCTCTAAATTATCAAATACATCATTAGCAAACCAGCAAAACTGCAGTTTAAGTTAATAGTGCAAATATTTGTGGATGCTGTGCCACAGATAAAAATCAAGTAAAACTATTAAGATCAATAGAACTACAAAAGAATTCTTATTCTAAACTATTTATAAAAAGTCAGATAAAACAAACACCTAATTACTTCTGTGCATTTGACATCACTTTGAAAATAATTAATTTCACCACCACTTATTTTCCCTTTTTTAATGTGTCATACTGCAGAAGCTAAAGACATTTCACTCTTTTCCTTTTTAAGAAAACAAGGAAGAAAATTTACCAAGTGGCATCAAGATGTAGAATGAACTATATAAAAGCCTATTTCCAAACTTGAGTAGTTTCATTTTTAGATATCCTTTTGAATTCTCCCCTATTTACACATAATACTGAATATGCAGAAAATGAAAACTGGCATTGCCAGAATCAATTAATGGAAAACTTGTAACTCACAACGAAGTTTCTTAGAGTCTTTATTCTCTTTCTCTTTGTCTTGTTTTTCCACCCCAGGGGAATCTGGTACCTCATCTTCTAATGCTTCATCAGACTCTACCACCTATTAGATTTAAGAAGAGACACAGGGATGAGTTTGCCAGTTTACAGAACACTTTTCCTGTAGACAGTTTTACAACACACAATGTTTTCTCCCCATAATGATATTCAGTTGGTTCTTTCCTGAACTCTAGATGTTAAATGTATCTTCAGAGATGACACCATTTCTGGCAGAGTGAATTACTTTGAGAAACGCTGTTTCATCACAGAACTCAGAACAAGTTTTGCTGGACATTGAACAAATGCAACCAACCTTTCATGATAACACTTCATTACATTAACCAATAAACAACAGAATTTGGTTTTGATTAGGCTTATTCTCCAAATCCAATAGAAAACATCAGCTATTTACTGGTCTGCTATAAAAATGCCTGACTCATTAGAGTTGAACACTTCTAGTGCATTTACCCAATTTCTTAGCTTTGCAATTAAAATTTTCTTAATAGAAAATAGGACTAGCAATTGCAAAATTTCATTACTGTCAAAACATACACTGAATTCACTCTGAAACAGTAAATGTACCAGTGTCTAAAATTCTTGTCCTGTGTTACTGCTATCTCAGCATATTCTTATTAAACACTGTAGAGCGAAAATGTAGATCATGTTGAAGTGTGGAGGCATAGTCTGCTAATCTGTACACCTGTAGCCTCATACCTATGCTATGTGCATGACTGCACATCAGGAGATAGGAAAAGAAACTTCCTCTGGTGTCAGGACAACATATATTTCTTACCTGACTTCTACTGAAGTGAACTGGACTGCTACACAGTTAACAAATTCTGACTGTAGAGTGCCTTCTGTTACAAGGAAGGACATTTTAAAAATAAGGCAGAGTTGTGTTTTCCAGAGCACTGAGTCAGCAGCAGCATGACTTTGTTGACTAAGTTGCATTTCAGCTTGAAGGGCTGGTGTTAGCTTTAAACACCCTCATTTCTTACTCCTTTTCAAAAGCTTTGGACAGCTTTTTTACACACCAAAGATGAATGCATTCAACTGCCCAGTTAATGTCCCTGCTAAGGATCCTCTGCCATTCAAGAGGTCTCAAAGCTAACTTGGGAATTTCTGCATGGAAAAAAGAGCAGCCACATCGTCTGCAGGTAGCTATTCCTCTTGCACAGCATATTTCCATGACAGCAAAGCAGCAAAGAGAACAGAATCCGATCTGCCCCTTCTTTTGAGGAAGATCTTGTCACAGTAGAACAAGTGCCTCAGTCATGGGGAAGAGATTCACAGCTACTATTATCACAATATTAAAAGTTGGCTTTAGATCTGATAGATTTTTGTACCCAAAGCTTCAGTGCTCCAAGTTACCAGGTAGTCTGAGGTACTTTCTTAACTTATGCCTTGTTATCTTGGGTCTCTTGGCTACCAGCTCCCAGCAGTAAAAATACATCACCATTTCCCCTCCAGAGTGATGATAAACTCTCCCTATTCCTCCATTCACTTCCTCAACCTAACATGTAGTATCTCACTCCCATCTCAGCATATCTCAGCTTTCCATCTTTGTTCATATTTAAGCAGGGAAGAAGTGGCTTTGCGTTTGTTACACAAGGCAGACAGGAGAAGGGTGTCGCTGAGCCGCTGCCTTGACTGGTTATTAAGGGTCATGACATTTTCATACCAGCAGAAAGCAGATTAGAAGCCTAAACCATGAGCAATCAGAAAGAAACTGAACTTTTCATATTAACCTGCTGTGCTTCAGTGGAAAACACCCGTATGTGAAAAACATCAGAGTCAAGAGAAAGAAGGTCACTGACTGGCATTGAAAGCAACACAAACGGAGCGTATGGGCAGCAGCCAAGTCTGTAACTATTAAAGGAAAGAATGTACATGAAGTAAACTTGATATGAGAGGAATATTTTCTTCCCAAGATCTACTCCAACTTATTCTGAATTGAAATATGGTTCATCTTGTTTGTCAACATCAAGAGCAAATGCTCAAGCACTTTTCTGATAATTAAATACTTGGCATTATGCTGTCAGATATGAAGGGATAATACAGTATTTTGCCAGGGCTTTTAATTTGCACTTTAGTGCAGCCTTCCTAAGTGAACAGCAGTATCAAATGCTGACAAATGTGTCATGAAGCATTCCCTTGGCCACCTTCCTTGCTTCATTCCCCTTCTATCAGAACCTTTCGGGTCACTGAAACAGACAAGTATTTGGCCCCAGAAGTGAGTTCATTCCTGAGCTGGAGGTCACCCCGCACTTCCTGGTTCTTAATCCATTGGACCATCTTTCTTCCTCTGCCACTATTAATTATATTTCACTTGTCACCACCAGGAACTGCCATATCCTCAAACTCCTGCACTCTCTCAAGATCATCAATAAATGAAGATGTACATGGAGAACTAGAAATTGTTACATCAATCAATTTAATAAATAATATTACCTTAAAAATAGAACCTTCATGATTCAAATACATACCTGATTATTGATGGTATAGTTAAGAACTTTATACCATTCATTAATAAAGCTGTCATTATCAGATTGAATCAAGAGCTCAGTTCCTTGGCGAGTTTTTAGCTTTAAAGAAATAAAGCCAGATTATCATCAGAATTGATAAACACACTAGAATTCAAAAGTCAGATTACCCAAATCAAATTAAACTTCTCCCTGGCATAACTGTTAGATAATACATAGCCACTCAAGAACACTTACGAGTAGAAACAGTAAATAACAGTCTGCTTAAAATTAAAAAGCATATCCCACACAGATGCATTTAAAGTGGACATTTCTTGCAGGTACTAAAATACCATATACATTTAAGCTGGTAGAAATGGATAAAAATCAAGTTTTTCAGTTTTTTATTTTAATTTTAGAGAAAATTTCTTACATCAGTAACTGAATGGCATATATTTTTCCATTTAAATAAAATAATTCACCTCAATAACATTCTTTTTGCTGGATTTGTCCTTTGAGGCCCAGTCAATCAACGCCCCTTTAAGATCCACTGTAAATTCTGGCTTAGACTGATTGACACCAAACTTCTGGAAAAAAACAGGAACAATGATGACAAACTTAAAACCAAAAAAAATTCCTTAAAGGTATACAGCTTGGCAACCCCCTAAATACAACATTATTTA
>JAOXXN010000395.1:13856138-13874336 GCA_026770055.1 Myrmophylax atrothorax | reverse complement strand
AATGCAGGGCTGGGAGGCAGAGAAAGGAAGCTGGAAATGAGGTCACCCAGCACGTCAAAGGGAGACTGATGTCAGGCATTACACTTCCTTCATAAGCAGAGTGAAGGAAGAATTCGGGAGCACATGGCAATTACACTTCTTGGAAATTAAGGGACATCAAGTGAAAGTCTGAAAGCTCCTTTATACCAATTCTATCCAAAGAACAAGATAGGCTACAAGCTATACAGATTTTCCCTTCTATAAGCTATACAGATTTTCCCTTGAATAAATAAATCTCATTTTAAAAATCTGTCTCTCATGAATACACCTTCATGAAATCCCTGTCCTGTGTGAAGTCCTGGCATACAGGGGCCTCTGGCTCTCTGAAGTCCATTATCATTAGCTCACTGGGAGAAACACATGGGATAAGATTAATGCTGTGTCCTACAGCAAAGTCGTTAAGGAAAATTCAGACAAAAAGTAAGAAGTTGTAAGTCCCAATATGCTGTCCCAACATGAAAGATCTTGCTCAAAACCTAAACATATGCATTTCCAGAAGTCCAAGACTTACCGAACTTTCTTCCCATTTTCTGTGATTTTTGTCACATTTAATAAGCCATATTTTTCTTGGCCCTGTAAGATAAGAGTAAGACATAAGAAATATAAAAGAAAATCTGATTCCATGAACATCACATCACCCAATTCAATCCCCCAAATAATCAATTTCTGGCAATGAGCCATCTTTGCCCATGTTAAAACTGCAAGAAACTGTCTTTAAGCATATTTAAATATGCAGAGATCAGCAAAATCAAAACTCCTCAGGGAAAGTACTCATTACAGAGGGTAAAAAGCTTTCCTCCATCAAGACCTAGGTTATTGGGACAAGCTAAACTAAATAATCTGTGATAGTAGACAGTGGATATTATGAACATAAATGCATAATGGTTTGTGTAATAACACATTAGTGGTTTTGTCCCTTACTAAAATAGGCTGACAAACAGCCTAAATTCCCTGACATGTAATTTTAACATAATTTCATATTTTAAGTAAAACGTGGTTGAAGTGCATGAAAATATTAACATATTCATGTTAAAACCAGATGAGTGGAACATTTCTTTGATTTTTTTTTCCTATCCCTAAGGAAAATATTAGAATTTTAAACTATGTAGTTATGTCTTATTGATGAAAACCATCTGTATTAGTATGCCTACTAAAAATTTGGAAATCAGTCAGTGATTGGTGGAAAAAGAACACTGCTGTACAAAAAGGGTGTCTGCAAGTTTCAAATATTTGGGGTGAATATTTCTAGTTTCTAGATCCAATGAAAACAGAAGATAAATCGTCTGTAGCATTCTCCTCTAAATCTCAAATTTAAGTAGACCATAACTGCAGAATACAATATCAAAGAAAATTTTCTTGCTGGAATACCAACACCCTTACCAAAGATGTGGATCTGTTTTTCATAAATGTTAAAAATTTTACCTACATTTTTTGAGCACAGCACATGAAACACAGGAAGGACATGTTATAAAGCACAAAGGTGTTTAGCTGGGGGATCAGATGTTATTTCAGTCCAACGGTAACTGCTACTCTGAATCTAACACCTTCACTGGGCTGGAATGCTTTCCCAAGCTAGTGATACATGCATTGTTTTTCAAAACTGGTATTTTCGATAGAAGAAGTGAGTCCTTTCCCTCACCCACCCTCCAAAAAAGCAAATAAACAAATGATCCCATTCTTCAGATGACTCTGTGATCCATTCAGCCCATGGACCAACAGCCCCATGCACTGCACCCTTCGAACAAACCTTTGGCTTTAATAAGCAGAACAACCTTTCATCATCTTTCACAGAGACTGTGCAACCTGCACTCACTTCCCAAAATAAACTCTGGTTTTAATAAAATACTTATGGTGGAACCAATGGGGATGCTCCACAGAACTATTTAGAAAAAGTCTCATAATGCCCTACCTTAGCAGCAACACTAGGGGGTACTAATGGGAAAATTAATATGATTGGGGAAAAAGAAGTGGAAAGCGAGTTAAGGATCAAAATAATCAAAAATTTACCAGCTTTCTGTGGGATATTTAAATCCCAGATGATAGCTAAAGAAAATATGGATTTTTTTTCTATTATCTAGAGCAGTATTGAGTTCTTCTGAAAAACACTATTTGAAAAATGCAAGGTCTGAGCCATATTTAAAGTAATTAGACCACATGCAGCAATAATTGCTTTTGTGTAAAGCTATCAACTTCGCTTGTTCAAAAAACAATGTTTACTTTATTGTGAAAAACTGTTTGAGGAGCTGTAAGAAGGGATTACCATGAATAAGCCAGAGAACCATTCCTCTGCATGCACAGTAAGAATGAAACCAGAGAACTTGTGCCTTTAATGCCCTGAGGTACCTACTAAGGAGCTGGTAAAATTGATCAAGTTACTTATTTCAATACTGCTGTAGAAGATTTCCAAAATCTTGGAAAAGAAAAAGATAAAACCTTCATTTTTTTTTAATAATTCCTTTTTAAACAGTGGGAAATAATCACATTTAAAATATAAACTGAAATAAAAAATTCCTTTAAACATTCATAATGGGTTTAACAGGCTTAGGTTTTCTCCCAGTAGTTATTCTACTAAATCAAAAGGACATAGTTTATTTATGCCAGGTCCTCTGTCTCTTTCAGTAGACTGAAACACAAGCCAAAATTAGAGATACCAAATACTACAAACTGTTACTGACTGCTAACAGTGAGGGATTATGTGAAGAGGGGGAATCTGTTTCTGTTTTTACCTCTCAACATCCTAGAAGGGAAGACATGACTCTTGGAGGAAGTAAACTGAGTTCTACATAATTTGACATAACAGTACTTCGCAGTGAATTTCTAATTTAATCTCATGTCACTAAGTTGCATTTAAACCAAAGAAAGTTACATTTTTTTCTGAAAGCAGAGTTGGATGTAATGCATTCCTTTTAAAATGTAAAGCCTTCAAATAGTTTTGGCCCATTATTTTTCACAACTAGAAGGCTCACCCTCAATTCCCTAATCATGAATAACCCAGTTTCTACAACATCTACTTATCTATTTAAACACTTTGCATACTGACTGTGGCTTGATGCTTTGGTGAAGAAGGAGACGACTCATTTTCAGAACAACTGGCCTTAGAAGCAGCAGTTGATGATTCCTATAAAATTCAAATAGTTAATATAAGTTATTATTTTTATTACAATTAATTTCATTTTTTTAACTCTGAAGATACTTTCTTCTTCTTTTTACATACTCATACATTAGAAAAAAAAGTACTTCTTTTAATCCCTCATGATATTCTCAGATATATTCTAAACTTGCTTACTAAACAATGCTCTTACAAGATTTATAGACAACACTGGGTTAATTAGTACACAAAAATTTGAAAAAAAATGTTAATACATGCTGTATCAGCTTAAGGCAAAATCTTCATCCTCATTAAGTGGCAGGTTTTTCACATGACATTGCTATCAAATTAGGAACCATGTTTAAAATACTAACTTATTACAGGGTACCATAGGTTTTAAAGAACAAAATATGTCTGTGTGGTTAGTAAATGTAAGATCAGTATAATAAATTGTTATACATGTAGGAAAACATTTACCACCTCTACTAATTTTTGTGAGTCATGATCACTAATGTCCTGAAAATCCTTAGAGATTTGGGCTTTTGTTTTAAACTAAATGTTAACCACATACCAAAATAAAGTACTAAATCTCTGAAAACTAGAAAAATTGCCCATCAGGAGTAAAGGAAAAAAAAAAGGCATCTGTTTCCTCCGAAGTAATGATTGCTTTGCCCAAATACATTGCTTGAAAATCCAGTAAAGATTTTCAAATGGAAGAAAAACATCACTTGTTCTCTGTCACCATTAACATGTCAATTCTTTCCCCTCCCTCTTTTTAATTCCCTTGATAGTTCTCCAAATTCAGTTTGCTCTTGCAGCATTGCATAACACACTGCACACCTGTGCTTTAAAATTCTCTTGTAAATCTACCAATGGAAGTGGCCCACCAGTTCTTTTAGGTAGCATAACAACAGAGAGCTTTAGCAGTTCTAAGAACAGCCTAAAAGCTCCATATTTTCAGAAGTCCACAAAGTAAAAAAAATTGTTCAAATTAAGAAAACCAACACTGTCCCTCCCAGGAAGGTATTTTTTCCCTTTGCTTACCAAATTTTTTCGCTGATGTCTATTGGCTGTGGCACATATCAACATATAAACAACTGTCAACGAGTGTGTTTGGTATCATTAAACTCTCTTGAGCCACAGCAACTCGTACTTTCACTCTGACAATTTTCAAGTACTCCTTTGACCGGCCTATTTTCATACAACTGAGATGTGTTGTTTTTCCAGGAAAAGCAAATAAGGAAAAAAAAAAAGAAAATAGCTTCCCTAGGAGTCAGCTAAAAAGCAAACTCAGGGTTCACGTGCCTATCCAGATAAATACCAGTTGTTTTCCTTCCTATTTCATTCTGAATTTCAGACAGCTTTCATACAGTAAGCAACTCCAGAACAAGAAATACAGTATTTGTGGTAAGGAACTATTCCCTTTTCACATACTAATTTAAAGCAAATATATTAAAAGTGTGCCTGCTAGTGGTAATAAAACAGGTGCATTACTGCACTAAAAGATGTCTTTCCACAAAGCAGCTTAATGCTTCACTACGTATTTTGAATTTTCTTATAGCATTAATGTTACCCTTTACATGAACTATAGTCCCCTTAACGTTAAAATTACATGCTTTGAAGCTGTGAAAGGAACATTAGTTAGGCTTTACCAATATGGTTCATATATACAATTTCTTTGGTTATTAAACTTAGGATTTGTACACTTTCATATTTGCCTCACTAGGTTTAAGTTCTTGATATGTGAACACTGTATCTTGAAGAAATGTACACAGTTTCACTCATTTGATGTTTTACAAAAGTTTCTTCATTCAGTGCACCACTACATAAAGGTCTTTTCAAAACAGAAGTAAATCTTATGCCAAAAAATAAAAAGGTATGTCTTACTTTAAAAGCAAAGCCAAAACTTAGAGCTATCTCCCACAAATTGCTCATATCCATGAGGCATAAACTGCACATAAGGCTAGAAGTGTCCACTCAGCTCTGATTTATCAGGGCTCCATCCAGGCTGTCTCATGCAGTGCCACAACACGCCGACTACAGAAGGAAGTGTAAGGCAGAGAAGAGGGGAAAGGAGCAGTAGCGAGATCTCAGAATCGCTCAAGCTAAACTAACATGTACAGGTGCAAACTCTCCAGCCCAGCACGGTCCACTGCCTCCTCAGCACCACATCTGATGTATTCTAAACTGACAACTCCAAAGCTCAAGATCAAATCAAATAAATCCTATTCTGAAGAACTAAGTCAACTCATGAAAAGGAAGTCCTTTAAAATGTACTGGACACAACAAGTGGAGTGAATAAAGTTCTGAGCAGCAGATCCATTTTTATTACAACTACTATGCTTTGTCCATTTAAGTTTGCTTTTGACATTTGCAATTACACAAGCCCTCTCACAAGCTTTCCCTTACACTCCTAAATCTACACTCATTCTTCCATTTCCTAGTATCTCATACTGAGCAGTCAGTGCTAACATTTCAGCATTACGAAGTATTTCATTTTCCATTAATCTTGGGACGGAGTGCAGCAAACTCACAGAAACCAGCAGGTTACCACCCTACACCACCCATTTCAGTTCCTCCCTGCTCAGCTCACATCAACTCTCCTCACCCACAGAGCAGAATGTCCCAGCACAAGCAGAAATGGCTCGGATAAACGTCATACTGGAGAAAGACAGGCAGAGGGAGAGCAAAGGAAAAGCCCTGATTCCTTGTTGGCCTAAACAGCATCTGTTACTGTGCAGCCCAAAACAGACTATCAAGAACAAGCCCTAAGAAAGGGTAGAAAACAGCTTTTGTTGTTACTGACCCAGAGCTCTTTTCAGACTAAACACCAGCTCAGCTCTGGACAGGATCAAAGCCAAGCATTTCAGCACTTTCAGTACTGCCCTCTGCCCTACAATAACAATATTAAAACTCTGTGATAACCACACACAGCTTTTCTTCTTTGCTCGAGATATTATTGTGGCATTCAATGGAATCATCATTAAAGGGATCCACTATATAACATTACTGTTTACATCTTTATGGCATAGTTTTTACCTCAGTAAGTGCAACTTTTATTTCAATTTTATGTAGATTTCAATTATTCATCTGCAATCTTTTAAGTGTATTTCTACTTGGTGTTTCCTACAATTAAAACATTAAGCCTTGAAATATCACTATACCTTACATGAGAACTTTGCCCACAACCATAATTCTCAAATATAAACCATAATTACAATCCATAGCTTAAACTGAATTGGGAAATTCCTCATTATAAGTAAAATGGCTGTACATGCCAACCCCTGAACTAACCCTACTTAAAATACTTGAAGGACAAGAAAAGAGCTACTATTCACAGTTACAGCAGTAAAGTTACTGAACAGCCCTTGGTTTTGCTTAATGTTATACACAATGATACAAGAGAACATAAGAAAAATTACATTTCAGAAACTCATGCATACTCATTTCTGTTACGTTAAACACTTCACACAACAGAAATAGGTGGTATTTCATCATGCTGTTGAACTTGCTCCTACCTTGTCGTTGGTGTCCAGCACAATTGTGCTGTGCCTCCATTTCGTTAAAACTATTGGTTCCTGTAGCCTCCTGTCCAGACTCCTACTCTTTATTATATCTCTCTGCTGCTGTGGTGAAGCGTTATACTGAAGAAAAGAAAAACAAAATTTTAAGTAGAATCCAATTCATGCAAACAAGACTTGGACATACCACTCATATATCTGAACAGTGCAAACTTTCAGATTCCTGATGTCACCCAAGGATGTGAAAACAGACTTGGTTTTATTTTACATTTAGTCTTCTGAACTGTCCTTTCTCCTGTAGTCCTCTTTGAAGCAGTAACTAAGACTGGTCTGTTGGGATAATACTCTCCATTGGCAGAGAGATGTTTGATTTCTTGTGCAACAGTTTACTGCTGATTTTCCAGTCCAAGAGGGTATTGAGAATCACCAAGGAATTACAATAAATACAAGTTTTAAACCTTCACTCTTCATATCGCACTGACAGTACTATAGCAGCTGTCCAGCTCTTGTGTAAGAATAAGAAAACCGTATCATGCTGCAGTAAGGAACTTGGATTCTTACAATTGCCTGGGTATACCTCTCTTTGACCCAAAGATGGGATGCCTAGGGGAGGAGACATGAGGGTGAGGACTTGCTTTTTCAGAATAAACACACAGAATTACTTATCTTTTTGTGTGTGTGTAACATACACACCATGTACAAATCCACACATTCCATAAGCATGGAAAATAAATATTTAGCAGGAAATTATTTTCAGGCTTAGCAGAGCTGTAATAGCCAAGGACAGACCATATTTACCATAACATAGGTTTTCCAGTAACTCATGCAAAAACATAGAGACTGAGGAAATGTGAAGATCATGAGGACACACTATTTAATTAGACCTCAGAATTGATGCACACTTATCATTAGTAGTGTTGCCATTTTATATCATAACAAAACATTATTAAAAAGTCTAAAAAATATTTCAAACAAAGTTTAATACTGAAAATACAAACAAGAAAAAACAACATCAGCATATGGGGGTTTTAAGTCATTGAAAAATTTCCTTCTTTCTAGTCAGTACCAAAAGACTGGATTCTGCACACAGAAAGAAACTTAAGGCAGTATTTGTGGAGTAATGTAAAGATTCCTCCAGGTAAGAAGTAGCAAAGGAAAGTCAAATGTCCCCTTCACTTGAGACGACTAAAGCAAAAATCCTTGCAAGGACACCGAGTTCTACAGTTTTGCAACTGAATCCCACTGTGAGCTCAGAGCCTCAGGTCTTCAAAGACAGAATAACCTATACCTGCACACACCAACAAAGCATGGCAAGGGTTAACCTAAACAACATAAATGCTAAATCTAAGCTAAATGGCATAATACAGTTATATTTATTGCCCATATAAAGAACCAGCATTACTACTGCTATGGCAGTCATGATGCTTGTGTTAGCTGTGTATTTCACTAAGAACTGAGTTAATGTGCCAGTAAGTCAACAGATGTTTAAAAGCTAAATAATTTAATGTTTCATTATATTATTTCAATATGCACAAGAGTAGTAGAACACTCCTGAGTGAATGGATCTTGCAGTACTGAGATGAAAATTTGGTAGTTCATGTCCGGGCAGAAATGTCCTGGCTGTCACTGCAGAAACTCAGTTCCCAGCCTGCACTGCCTCTGTCCCGGGTTCAGCACATTGACACTCACATGGCATCTGCTTCCTTACAGTGGTGAAGTTTAAAGCAACTCTCAGTTTGACTCCTTGTTAAATCAAAAGCTGAACCTTCATTCCTGCTGCAAGGACACTAACTTACTTTCTGGTTATGGAAACACCCACTTTGCAGATGCTCCTACAACTCAAAGGGTGGCAGCAAGCTGAGCAATCTGCAACAAAATTGCCCACTGGTGTTACAACTAAAATCTTAACAATTATCAGCAAAACTACATTAAATCATAGCAGGCTGCAACAAATATTACTCCTTGCAGCAGCACTGACCTAACTAAGGCTGCAAACACATTTCTTGCTATGAAACAGAACTACTTATTTCAGAAATAGATTTACACTTTAGTGACACTAGTGTACATTATTTATGGAAATCCTCCATGTGCTTTCCATTTGAGTAACTTGAGGAACTGAAGTTTAAACAAGGATGCATTTTAAAGTAATGTACCTTGATTTTAAGTCTATGTTAAGAGTTAGAATATAGGCACAAGCCTAATTCCACGTGATCTATATCTGAAAGGTTCCTTTGATACTATCACAAGCCACCAGGAGTTACCTTATCTAACAGACAACCCCACCTTGAGGGAGAAAGGACCTGTAATATGAAATTCAACTTTTACTAAACATATTTAACAAGACAGCAAAGCAACAGTATATGGAGATCATCCACAAAGCACTGCTAAAAACTCAGGAACACCGAGCTATATGCATCTTAGCAGCTTAAACAATTTGCATTGCTCATGCAGTGTTAGTAAACTGACAAGACTTTAAAGGGAACATTTGACATTTTTGCCCCATTTTCCTACAATAGAGACTTCAAGTAAACATTTTTTTTCTCAGATGTTTATTCAGGGTTTGTTTTTTGCTATTCATTATAAATAGTAAAACTGGAAGGGGGGATGTGATGTGGAAATAAAAGGCTTATGTATTTCTGGGTCAAGACAAGCCTCTATTTTTAAAATACATGGATTGATCTGTGATCTCCAACGAGAATCAGAGCGAGATTCAGACACCACTCCAGACCCCACACAGTCCAACAGAACTCTACATCCTCTGGACCAGGCAGAGTCCACTGGCTAGAGAGAGGCCACAGCCAGTAGCCTCGCTCAGTTGGGTGACATCACCCTGCTAATCTTTGATCTGCTCCCCCCAATCTTAGTTCCAAAACCCCTTGCAGAACAGTGTCAGCTCCGATTCCCTTACCAACACTCCACAGGACTTCAGCCTGCAGAGGAACTGCTGTCTCTCCCACAGGCATTTTACAGTATCTACCATGTTTACCAGCAACAATAAGCAACTAGGTTGGGCTTGCCTTCCTTCACACAGAATCCTGGTTTTACATAAGTCTAAGGCTTTCCAGGCCTAAGCCTTGGGGTAATGTTGAAGATAGAGATCAGGCAAGGGTCCCACACTGCAATAAAACCAACCCATTGAAGACTACACATTGTCTGCTAGGATAACTTCTGCTACACCATGTGCCTTAACAGCATCTTCTTAGGGTACAATGTTATTTTCCTAATTCTAAAGCCTTTTATAATGCAGCACAGAACTCCAAATATACACACTTCTATTCCTTGAAAATCCTCCACAAACTCAAATTTGTCCCATTACATTAATCCCTCTGGCACATCACCTCATTTTGTTCTCCATTTCACTGGGAGCATCTCCAATCACAAACTGAGCACACAAGCAATTTATTCATTCTCTGAATATATACACCAAGCAAAACAGACATCTTCTTGTAAAAGCTCTTGGTGTAGGTTAAGGACATCAGTGGTATAAATCTAGGTCACACAGTATTCTTTTCATTGCTGAATTTCTTCAATACCCTCACCAGCTACTTAAAGGCTTTCTTTGCCTTGGTATAAAATTTTCTAACCCTCTCAACTGGCTGAGTGATTTATATTTAATTTTAACCTGATACATGGCATGGCTCAAGGCTCTGTCCTAGCCTAATTGTGGCTGAAATAAATGTAACACCTCCAAGTTATTTGTAGCAGTTGTTCCCATTCTTACAGAGATGACACAGAAATGTCAGCTTTAAGAAAGAGAAGAAAGATTTTTCTTTTGGTTTGTGTTAACAAATCCTCAGCCAGATGAAAGGAACTGGGTGGGTGAAGGGAGAAAAGACTGGGAAGGAATTGGTATTGAAAGTCTACAGTAAAGACCTGAAGTTAAGCATTTTACTCTACCTTCATGCACTCAGTGATCAAAACAGCAGCATTTAAAAACATGCTAGCCTAGTTCCCTTGAGCACCTCATATATCTTATTTGCAGTTGTCCCAACACACCGTTTAAAAAAAAAATCAAATGTTGCCCCAGGACAAAACAACTTGCTAGTGCTATTACTGTCATTTGCTCTGAATAAACTTTTTTTGTGTTGTAATAGACATAACAGCTACATCACAACTTAAACTTTTCAGCAACACCTTTCTTTTTTAACATAAATAAGTAAGTAAGAAATATTTTTGTCCTTTTAAAGACTTCATTCCCTTTCCCTCTCTAGGGAAAGAAGATTGCTCATTCTTTGCCATGGGATATTTGTGTGGCAGCAGTTGGAGGCATCAGCTGCACCTGAAGGAACAGAATGAGGTGACCGCGGGGACAAGCAGCTCTAGGTCAAAAGCACAAGAGACTGAAAGACACCTCTGGATAACCTGCTTTGTTTGCTTTGCTATCTTGGACGCCCATTGCTTCACCTTTTAATCCTCAGGATCACCAAGACTGCTCATCTTTGATGAGCAGCTCCAAGTCAGCACTGACTGCCACAGCTCCTGCTGCTTGCCTAAGCAAAAGCTGGTGGCACTTTCTCCTCCTCCCTCATCTTATTTGGGAGGAGGGAAAGGAGGGTGGGAACCACCAAACACCAGGACAAATAAGGAAGACCAGACCAGGTTTTGAGTACAAATACTGAGAGCAAGGAAAAAGAAAAAAAAAATCTGACTGCCTTCTCATACTCATCTCAGGTTTCTTGTACTATTTGTGTCATTAAAAACCACCTAGATCCTTGTACCAGCTGATACTGTCTCACCTTTCACCAAGCAAACCCAAATTTTAGGACAAGAATGTGAAGCTGATTCACTCTTGATAATGAGACTGCCTAATGCACTGACTTGCAGTAGATACAAATGCCAACACACATGGGATGTAACCTCAAGACAAATTTACCACAAGACAATCAAGCCCTATTTATTACACATTCTCTCTTTATTTCCTTGCACCATTTGATTGCATGGTGTCTTCCAGACACTACCCACATCAGGTTTTACTGTAAGTTGTTCAGCTAGCATGCTCTGTCTGACAGCACTCAGGTCTCCAGCAGCAAATCATTCACTGGGACCAGAACTGAGGCCCCAGAGGTCACACCCCATGTTGACAGTGCACAGAGTAAATTAACAGAGTGCTGGTCCATTAAGACTGCCAAAAATAAAGTTCCTCACCTACTGCTTCCTCTGTGGGTACAGCAAGGGGAGCTAATGCTGCAGGAACTTCTGAGAAGAAAATTTGTAATTGCAATGCCACAGTCTGTAAATACTAGCACTGAAAGTATGAGTTCATTCCAGAGGCTTATAATATACATCTATTTTCCATCAAAGGCTACTCTTGGATCAGAGACCTCCTCAAAGGAGGCCAGGTATTGGCCTAGGAATGCATTTTGCAAACCAGAGAGATCTTTGATCTCTACTTTTTATTAGGCTATCCTCTCTAGCTCCTCTTTGAGCTTTTTATTCAATATTTATTACATACGTAGCTTTCCTCACTTTACCATTTTGATAGATTAACTTTTTTTAGAAATTAGAGGGTTCTCACTCCTGAGATCAATTTAATTCCCCCTACTCTTAATAGAGATTTCTCATTTGCTTAAATCATAAAACTCATATTAGAAAACCAGGTTTCTGGAATAGGGTTGTAGCCTTTCTCAACATGATTTAGGTATTATTCATTCACTACACGGGAAATAAACGTATTTTATCATAGTGATCTATGCAGGAATGAACTTTTATGAGTTGGTTTGTTGGGTTTTTTTGTTGTTTGGTTGTTTTGGTTTTTTCCAATATCGGGCAAAACCTAACAACTAAATGCAGCAGAATGCTGCACAGCAGAAAACTCCAAGTCTTTTGCAAGATGATGTAGAAACCATGGTTAAAATATTACTATCCATTTTAAAGTTTAATTCAATATGTTCTTCTCTTCCACTCATCATGTGGGTCACACTCATCATGAGCCTTAATAGACTTTTCAGCAGTTGTCAAAGCTACTCCATCTGAAACATTGTTTTTAGCCAGAGGCATTCAGCTATTCTGAGATGTTATTTAAATTCACATGACTAGAGGGCTTTCTGAGAGACTGTCTAAAGTAATTTGTTTTGTAACTGCCCTCCCTTGCCAACACACACCCCCACAATTTTTAACACACGTACAAGAACACTGTGTTATTCCCAAGCATGTGCACATTTACAGTTAATGCTATTACCATGAAGATTTTTAATGTCACAGTATTAGCTCAGCTACTGTGCTATTTCCAGAAACCTCTGAACCATTTTTAGTTCTAATGATTATTAAAAGCCATCTAACAAAAAGGATTTTCTTCTTTTTCTTAACAGCACTACACGACCATGCTCTTCTGTCACTTTATTTCACAAGATTTGGAAGGCCGTATTTGAGCTAAATACACTGGAATCAAAAACCGACCAAGGGTAGGGGTTTTTCCTAGTAACTTACTGTTCATTCAAGCAAGTGTTATAATGCTGAAGTCTTTCTATGGTTTTCTCTCACTATTCATGAGATTTTTCAATATAGATTATTTTTCTTCAAAGCAGTTTCATGGTCTGCATTGTCTTTCCAATTCATTTTTTCTAAGTACATTTTGAACCAGCTGCAGCAAGATCTTTAAGAGACTAATCTTCAATCCCACTTAACTACTCACAAGAATAACATCTTCAAATATATAGTCACATAAATTAGTCAAATTGTTTGTTGAACTATTTAATCCATTTCACAGCACTTAAAGTTAAAAGCCAAGGATTTCTGGAAATACATAGGCTCTTGGATCACGAATCCAAGAGTCAATTGCTCATTTTCTTCTGTTAACCTTACATTTGTTGCCAGTCAAAATTTACTCATTTCAAGACAGAATTAAAGAGTACATTCTGCTCAAATGAATCATGAGAAATAATTTTCAAGGACAATTTTTAACAGCAATACGTGATGATGTTCATATAAACAAGAACTAAAGCATATCAGATCATTAATCCAAAACAAAGCCTATGTTTCATTCTGGAGGTGGCTGTTAATACAACAGAACTGAGATTTTGTTTAGAATCACTAAAATAAAATGCATTAATAAACAAATACTAGAACATATCCCTTTATGCTAATATGCCTCAGGTAACAGCACTGGATTATCTTTGTAATTATTCTAGTTGGATTAAAGGCAACTTGCTATTTAGTTCAAATTCAAAATCAATCTATTTTTATGAAAAACAATTTCTTCTAAGTCAAAACTTCCTGCATTGCAGAACTCGGAATGAAGTCTCCAAAACATTATTCCTCAAAATTAACTTCATTTATACATACTGAAACAACAGCTGCTTCTGGTAAAACCTGGTCTATCAGATTTTCAGACAACTAATAATCTAATAATGAAGCAATAGCTAAATAGCTTTTAAAACCAATAGGCACAGATTATATTGTTACATTTGTGCATGTTACAATATTCAATTTATCAGACTAACATAGGAGAATTCCCAGAACTAACTCAACTCTTCAGTGATTGATACAAATTCTTCTACTGATGTAACAGCTTAGTATATAACTCCACTCACAAATTTAAATGTAAATACTTTCTCACAAATCATACAAAAGCACTATCTATTGAGGTTGCTCCTTTCTAAGTGGGAGTGACTTAGGACACTGATTTAGGTATTGCTGAAAGAATAATGGAGAAACATGCTCTTTTACACACTTATGCACACAATTCTGTGTGAAACACAGAATTACTGTTTTACCAGTCACATCTTACTATGTAGGATTGAACAAGCATCTTAATAGAAGAAAATATGTATACAACAATAACATTTTGACAAATGCCCTATAGGTTTTCAAAGTGAAAACGAGGATAGTGCTAGGTACATCCTCAGAGCACCAAGTGTCCCTCAAACTGTCACTACCCTACAAATTTCTATTTTCATTACAAAATTAATAAATAGCAGAACACAATTCTTGTGAAACTTCGTCATTCTTAAGGATACCACAAAACTCTGCTGAAACTTTTGCTTTTCAACAGTTGTCTGTATAAGCCTTTTGGACGCTACTAAAACTAGACTGGTTTCCTCAGGAACATTTTGCAGTGAAAAAAACCCTTTTTTTCCTCTACAGGTTTCTATATCACTGGAAAATCCTACATACTATTCTGCAGCCTTGCATCAAAAGCTCAGTTCAGCTTTGACATCTGAATAATTACATACATCCATTTTTCATGTCCTTGACTATGGGTTTTTTTCTCTTCACAATCAAAAATTCCACAAAAATGCAAGAAATAAAGTGCAACATCTAAATCCTCTTCTAGTGAGTAACTCCCGTTAAAGGCCCCACATAACATGTATTCAGAAGCCGGGAAAAGCCCTAAGTTGTTCAAGTTTCTTTTTTAGGTCACTCACCTTAGGTAACTCCCATTCTGATCGGGACCCATCAGCGCTGTAGTAGTACGGCCTGCCTTGTTCATCTGCGTGTTTTATCCACTGCAGAAAGAAATGTGATGATACAAAATGTAATCAGAGTGACAGTCGAAACAGAATCTCTGAGACCTGAGATTTAAAGTTAATTTTTAATAAAGTGCCATCCACTTTAGCAGTGTCTAATGCACAACCGCCATTAATTAACCAAGGTTAGATTGCAACGAGAGCAACATCCTGAATTCGCTTCATTAACATTTTTTTCCTTCTGTAACTCCTCAGAAAACAGTCCTGCAATATCACACAAGAGATGGTGATAAATAGATTAATTTTTTTTAAGATGGCATATCTCATCACACAATCTTTCCATCAGATCTGTGTCAGGATCTTAGACATAAAATTCCAAGAAGCTCAGCCAGCAACTGCTGATAATTTAAGAGAAACATGCATTTGTTGAACAACTTTTAAAAAACATCAATGGGAACATGAGATGTAGTTCCTTGATAAAACATGAATACAATATAATTTCTGTAACCTATATAAGCAACTCCCACAATCAAAGAGGAAACCCCATGACAACTGGGCTGGTCATGCAGAAAGGAAAGAATTGGAATGAGCAAAAATCTGCAAGACTGCAGAAAAATACGCACAGAAACACTCACAGAAAGGCTCTTGGCTCAAGCAGGTTTCACAAGATTGACTTCCAATAAAACGTTTGTGATAGGAAATGTTTTCTATCAATCCCAGTGCAATTAAAAGAAGTCTGCACATTTGCTAAAACATAGGTCTGTTCTCTACAGATGTTTAGCAGAGACAGATTAAACTGGATAAATTCCAAGACTGACATAAAACTCCATTATTTAAAAACTTCTCACGAATAAAACTTGCACACTTCAGCTGGAGAAGAGGTGGTGCTATAATACGATAAACAAAGTACTGTTTGAGTGAACACTCTCGAAATTAAAAAAACCAAAATGCAACTCCAGTGAACAATAAGAAAAATGGAGTGTTTTACAAATATAAACAACCACTGTCATATACCCTATGTGGGAGAAATTTTTATGTCATGCCCAGAATCACAGTAAGTTGTCCATAGCATTAGATAATAAGAACAGAGCACAGATCTGCTGATATGGCTGTGTTTAATTATGAAGTTTGTCTACATCTGAAAGCATTACTGAAAATCCTCTGATAAAGGAAATGATGAAACTGATAAAGCAGGATTATATTCAGGTCAAAACCATCCTGACTGAAGGTCTATGTAGACAAGAGCAGCTCTTAAAAGACAGTAAGAAAAACAAACATATTGATACAAATTCACTCCTGAAACACAATCAAGAGGATGAGACAGGGCAGGAATTACAAAAATTATACATGATATGTTCAATTAATATAATATGATACACAACTGGAAATAAGAAAACTGTTTCTGAACAGTAAAGAACATACACACAAAAAAAAGTTCAGTTGCTAAAGTTTCATGCATATTTAAGAAAACAAAAGGAGATACTGGTGAGGAATGCTTTCATTTTTGGAAATACATATTTTATTTCTAGAAGAGAATTAGTGGGAAAGATTTAGAGCACATGACGAGAAGAAGGAAAAAGTACCTTTTCATTAGTATAGTCATTGGTATATAAGGTTTGACCATGTTCATCCAACTCTTCTGACCAACCCTTTGGAGGAGAACCATACTGACTATCTGACTGGCTGTAACAAGAACTGTGGTCGTTTTCTTCTGATGAAAGATGCTACAAGTAGTCAGAAACATATAAGGCAGTTTTTGAGAATGAAAGCACTTTAAAATCTGAAAGATCAAAGATTATTTGACTAGAAAGAGAATAGTAATGAATTCAGGGAATTCACATTTTCAGAAAATGAGATGCATTTTTACAGTACAGACAATTCAAAGTATTTTCAGAACAACCAGTTTATACTGATACATCTCTTTTTTTTCCACTTTACCAGGTTTCAGCAACTCAAACTCCAGGTTTTTTGCCTATCTAAATTTTATTCCTACAAATTTACATTAATAAATGATGTAGAGCCAGCTTTAGTGATCTGCATTGCCTCAGAAAGCCTGGGATACCTGCTAACCTTGGTTTTCTGGCAACATCATAAATTTCATACCTAAATCCTTTCTTGTTTCTCAAACATACCTGGAAACAGAATTATCATTAAGGACAACCTGAAACTCCAGTTGCACCGTTTTAGGTCCCAGCACTTACAGCACTCACACAATTCATCCTGAATTTCCACCCTCCTTCTTCCAACTCTGATGCACGTGACAAAAAGCAATGCAAGAGCAAGGCTTTCTACCAGGCACAGCTAGCTGGGGTGCAACATTCCTTTCTGAAGATAGAAGTGAATTATAATGTAAGGAACAAGTTTGACATGTAATGCAGAAAAAAGATTTTGCACACACGTCAAACAATTTCTGTTCCCCAGTAAAACCTTGTTCATCCCCTTACTAATATACTGTAGTCTAATTCTAAGCATCCATTCTGTGTATCCAAAAAAACCTCCATGCTTTCATCTCCCACAATATCTCTATGCCATGATCTCCTGAGGAATTCAATGCAGATTTCCTTTCACAGTGTCTTGGATCCTCAGCTAGCAGGAGGCACAACACTGCAGAGAGAAGACATCCTGCTGCTCAGAAACTACAGCAGTAAAACACTGATTGCTGTTCAGTAACACTGGCATAAGGGTTCTCAGAAAAACTGCAAGGCAGGAAAAAGACAGAATTTCAATTTTAAATAGGAAAAAACCTCTCCTGAAAAACCTAAATCTTACAAAAGTTATTCAGATATCAGAAACAGCTTTTAAAAGTCAGTGGGTTTAGAGACTACAGGTTTAGTGACATGTCTAAATGATTACTACACAGGTTTTCGGTGTTATTTTTCTGAGTACCCTTCCACTCCTGTGAACAAACTCCCTCCACTGACACGAGAACAGCTTAACAAACACAGCAAAACCCACAGGAAATTTTCAGGTCATTAATAAAGGAACATGAGAAAATCTAAGTGTGCTCCACAGCTTACAGAATTGTGAGCATGTAAACTATGGATTAAGTAATGCTCCTTCTCTTGCACATGGGTTACTGGGAAATTCTGATGTGCCAATTTCAAACCACTGCGGCGAGTTGGGGGGGGGGGGGGGGGGGTTTGGG
>JAOXXN010000395.1:13818570-13855319 GCA_026770055.1 Myrmophylax atrothorax | reverse complement strand
CCCCCCCCCCGAGTCTTAAGTCCCATTTTTAGACTCAGCAGAATTAAGACTGAGGACTTGCTAAGACTGCTATTGGCCACATTTGAACTAATGTTTTATAAGATAAGTATATTACACACATGTATTTGTGTTTACCTCATTTTGATGGTTAAATATTAATGGCATTGACATATGGTCGAAGTAAAAGACTTTGGACATTTTTATTATTACTATCAGTGGAGATTGTAATAATATAATGCATTTGTATTTGCCTCTTGCAAGCAATTCCTGGTACTGAAGAAACACCCTACACATGTAAAACTAAAAGAGGACCTAAACATGAAAATTCTCCTAGAAAAATCACTGTGGTTTAGTAAGAATGGTCATCAATGAGTCTGTCTGTAAGGCATCCATAGAATGATATTTGGATGCTTCGAGGTATAACTCATGTCCTGTACCTTTGCAGACCTAAACTTCAACAAAATTCCTGAGTTGTTGCAGTTTACCAAGACAAGGAATTCCTTTCCCTCAGCTGGCAGGAACAACTGCTGGAGCAGCACCCAACAGGGTTAGAGAACAGTGGCCAAATCCTGTTCAACAGCTTTCATTTTCACTTTCAAAACTCCTGTATTATCTGCCTATACACTTTTAAGTATCATCCATGCTTTTTTTTTTCCCAGAGTCCCATCCCCAAATGTACACTTCAATAAAGCCATCTTAAGCCCAACTTTTCACCTTGTAAGAAATTTGCTGTGACACTAAAGGAAATTACTGAAAAGGTCCCCCACATCATCACTTTTTTCCACTTACATGGAAAATTCTTGGGGGCAGAGATCAGTTCATCACCATGCATTTAACAGGAAGAGTTACTGTCTCTCTTCCATGACTTAACCAGTCTAGTTTTTTATTACTACTTCTAAAAGTGAAAATAGTAATAAAGAACACTAACTAAAGAAGCTACCATCCCTATATTACCATTTGTTTATTTTGGAACAAAAAACCAGGGAACAAAATTGCACCTTGGCCGTACATTTTAAATGTAGTTTTGAATTTAAATGAAATCCCGTTGCTTTTCTACAGCATGTTGGGTAATTTGTTGATGTCTTATGGTCTCCTAGCTGGGCATGAGAGGTTTGCCTTCCTCTGACATGGTGACAATCTCATTCCTTTTACAGTCCAACCTCATTAAACCACTTCACTTGACAGATTTGTCCTAGTTCCTGTTAAGCACTCCTTCCTCAAACACATTAGCAATCACTACCTCTAACACATTTTATCTGTAATTCCAAAATCTTACATACTTTTCTAGAGCCCCTATTGATCCATATAACCATAACCTGCAACTGCTCTCTTTGTGCCATGTATTCTCCAGCTTCGTTGGCAAATCAGGTACAATTATGCCCTTTCTTAATTAATCAATAAAATTCCACTTCCTAACTCCAAAGTCCTAAGTCCAACTATAAACAATTACATGTTCCAACATATTACACATATATCAGAATAGGAGCTCATTCACAGTTCTCATTCTCGTATCATCTTGATATTTTGCTAATATGATAGAAGCTCCTCTGAGGACAAATCAGTAGAGATACAACTAGAATTTAACCTTCCAGCATGGGCTCTTTTATTACTAAATGTGCATAATTCAGACTAGTGTAAAAACCAATTTAACTTTATTGTAATAAATAAAGTCTGTATTTACTAATTATTAAGACATATTTGCTCTAATTCTTCATAATCAGACAAAACTTGAGATGCTCTGTATTTTACTGTAGCTTAGGCTTGGATTTCAACCTTTACTCTATTTTTTTAAGTACTTTTGACCAAATCCTACATTTTGATCAAAACCAAAAAGGAACACAAACAGTGGACTGTGAAGCACAGTCCCAAAAGCAAAACAGAAAAGGAAAGGTGGGAAAGGGAGGAGGAAAAATACAAACAAACAAAACCCAAACAAACAAACAAAACCAGCTTCAAAATCAACACATGACTGCTGGAAAATGGATTGAGTGACTTTGCAACATGCATCTCCCTATGCTCAAACTTTGATAACCCCCTAAAGACAAATTAATTAAGGACCTTATGTTACTGGAAATAAAAATTTGTCTAGTTAAAAATCAAAACATTCATCATCATCCACTGGTCTCACAAAGACTGAAAACCTGGTAGATCTGAAGGCCAATCTGTGACACCTCAAGCATCGCAAACAAAAGAACCGAGTTGAAAGATGTTATGAGCAATTAAATAAAAAACCCTAAAAAAAAATCAAGCATTCTGGAGATGCAACCATGTGATGAAGTCATGGTACACAGGTATGAGGAAGAGTCAGAGGGATCACTTGCAGATGGAAAGGGAGAAATTTCTGCAAGACCTTCTATAACAGGAAGGAAGAATGATGGCAATGAGAAAACCAGTTACACTTAATAAAAGCAAAATTACTTCTCAGAAAAGCAATCACCTTAACCAGACTAAAAGCAGAATCTTATCCAGCAAAAGGACAGTCAGTGATAAATTCACAGACCATCACAAGAGATACCAAAGGGACAGGCACAAACATTTCACCTGTTTACCTGCTCCTGCCTTTAGCCTGTGGCAAGAAAATTTGACTATTTAAATGCTTGCAGATGTCACGCCTGCTACAAAGACCATTGGCAAAGGCAATGAAAGGTTTCTTTTTCCCTTTCTCTCCTGTTTCTGTTACTACTGTTCCACAGGAAGACTTCTACGACAGCCTTCCAGCAACCAAAAACTTTTGAGCAGTCCACAATTCAATTTTAAAACTAAACACTAGTTTTATGGGATATATATGCTATACACATTTTAGATATATATATTGGCTCAGAAGAAAATCCAACTAAGCTACATACAATTGGAAAGGGTATATAAAAGTGAAACATGTGAAAAATTTTTTGGTAAATATTTTCTTTTCCTTTCAATCGGGAAACTGGCTAACCTAAGCACTGTTTGAACACAAGGGCACTATTTTTAGCATATTTAAATAGTAATAATACATCTCCCAACTATTCCTTTGGTTAATCTGAACCACTGCAGTTCAGATAAACACACACCACAGTCTTTCCTTAGGGACCAGCTACACAGAACAAACTGGCACCTCAAATATTAGCCCACATCCTCTTTTAATACAAATAACTTCATGGTAAGCTTCAACTTTCTTAAGCAAGGTCAGCAGCAAAGCCTTCCCAAAAGCAAAAGGTTTACATAATGAAAAGAAATCCATTGATATATCTAAAGAATATGTTTATGGCCTGAACATAATCTAGTCAAAAGCTGCAATATCTGCTTAGGGGCTGGGTTTACAGTCATTGTTACAACTTACTCCTCTTGTACACTGTTCACGTATGCATCATTCTCATACACAAAAGTAACTGAAGAGTAAAATTGTTGACCCCTTCATAGGAAGACACAACAAAAAAGAGAAACTAAGACACTCCTTGACACCCAGAGACACCAAATCCCACAGCAAAAAAGCATTCATAGGCATTACAATCTCATTGCTTGTGATCTCAGAAGGAACTACCTCATGCTCTGCATGGCTCTGGGAATCCCCTTTATTAATGCTTGCATCTCGGGCCCACCGCGGAGGCTTCCAGGTTCGCTCCTGTGATCCTCTGTTGTAGTAATAACAGCGTCCTGTCGTGTCTTTATGGGTTTCCCATTCCCCATTTATTTGGACCGGAGCACTTGTAGGTAGTGGTGGAAGTGCAGACTGAGATATTTTCAGTTCTTGTAAATTAGCATAAACTGGTGAATCAGGCCTCCCTTGGCTTGGTGGAGTAGTTGGCTATTGAGAGAAGAAATGTACTGTTAAAGAGCAAATGTATGTTCAAATGCTCCCTTACACATCAGAACACAGCAGCAAAACAAACCAAGGACAGCCACAAGATGCTGGGGTGTGAGAACGTTAGATTGTTAATCCTAAGGTAGATATCACAAGCTATATTTATTTAATACTGAACCAATTTTTCAGCATTTTTCCAGATGACAGCTGATAATTATGTCTTATAGTGGATTTGAAACACACTGGAGTTGTCATCAAAAAATTGTATGCTTGTCTTGCTGAAAAACTTCAGCTTTACAGTTCAAGTATTGCTCAGAAACTGTAATGTGATCTGTTCAAGACAAAATGTAGCATATCTGAGATGCCACTTGTTAGGCAAAGATTGTTCCCCAACCTTTTCTCCTCACTGCTAATACAGCGATGGTGAATGTAAAGTGTTTATCTTTTCAGGAAGATCTAAACAGGAAGCTCATTGGAAAGACGAGCACAATGTCGTGACTAAGAAACGCTGTAAAACACCTGGACATTTACCTGTACACCTTTCCAAAATGATATTTTAGGCAACACCACCACATGTTTTGATTACCACTCTCTTCTTGTAGAAATTAGGTGGATATTATTATCCACCTGAGTTTATTCATATACATGCACGAAAGTGGAAAAACAAATACCTACAAGAAAACAAAACACTAATGGCAATTTCTCATCAATAAATAATTCTCTAACATAACAACCAGCAGAAATCATGGTTAGAAGTCCACAGCACTTTCTGAAACCATGAGTACTTTCAAATAAGCCACTACAGTGTTTAGGAGAGAAATAAAAGTTTCAGATGTTCAATTTTTAAAGTATAACACAAACATACCATTCTGAACCCAAGAGTATGTGTTTTCACAAGAGCTGTGATTGTAAGATTGTGAAAGCAGACAGTTCTTAAATCAAATTGAGGAGTTGCCTGGTAAAGCAATGCCATCTCTGTATTTTGGGGCACATTATTTAGGCACTTTAAAGGAAGGAACTATATAATTTACACCATCCCCTTGGTTTTAACTGAGATGCTTTGCTGAAGGCAAGTCCTTGTGCCTCTTGTTGCTATTGGATTATAAAAGATCTTTTATAAAGTACTCTTAAACACTAAAATCATAAGATGCTAATCTAGGCCACATCTAATCATAAATTACCAGGGTTTGCTCAGGCAAGACAGTATCCCATACCACACAATCAGATATAAACTGATTGCACCATCGTTAGAGCCAAATATGGGCAATATCCACAACCAAAAGGGGAAACAGCTAGAGAGGAACTTAATGAGATTATAACAGGCACGGACTTGTTTTGCGTGCCTTTGAAAGAGAAAACACAGCTCACTAGATACAGCAAGTACCACACATTTAAGGCAAACCATAAGTGGTGGAGGAAAAACCCAAAAATTGCAGCACTGGCAAAATCAGAGCCCAAACCAATTAGTATCCTCCTCTACCTAATTCAAAGGAAAAATCTGTTATGAAACCTGATGAACAGTAAAAGGCTATTTTGCTACTATCCAAGTCATGCATGCCTGACTGGTTTTTTTTTGTTTTGTTTTGTGAGGAGGGTAGAATGGCTGCCTTTAGTAGAGTTGATTTTGAGAGCACTGACAGCTTGAAGGGCCAATGAAGCATCATCCTTCAGGGATGGAGCTCGATTCCCCAGGATGCTGGGGCAGGAAGCCTGATGTCTCCTCAGTGGAGAGTGCAGCTCCTGCCTTGGTTTCCCAACAGCCTTGCAGAGCTGCACTTCTCACGTACATCATCCTGCCACACAACCACCAGGCTTGTCACTGAAATGACAACACGCACCTGGCACCTCAGAATGCACAAACCTTCAGCTCCTTCCTCTGCTCCAAGGAAGTGGCAAAAGTGGCACCTCCAAGCACCCTGGCTGCTGGGTGGGAGGCTGGTGGCTCGCACGACCCTCACCTCCTTCCGAAATTCCTCTCCCACACAAGATAATAAGAGGGCTCTGCTGTCTGGACCACATTTGCCAGTTGCTTTTTTGTTTCAATTAAGACAATTAGGCACCATCATTGAAAGAACAGTTCTGTGTATTAAAATAAGTGGTTTCCAAATAGACAGGCTGTGACACAGAATGCTTGGTACAGTTTTTGGAACATTTTCTCAAGCAGCAGCACAGGAATACAGCTCAGAGGCTTCATGCTGAGGTTTTTAACCTTTTCACCATTATAATCAGCACAACTCCATATGAAACTGTGGGACATGGATGTGCTAAGTCAATACTGGGAGCTCGTAGCCACTGTACTGCCACATAACTCCAGCAGCATAATGTTTAAAACTGCAACGTGACATGAAAGTGTAATAAGGAATTTTCTTCTGAATGCTTGATGCTTCCAAACACAATATACCAATTTCTGGTTTTGAAAGAAAAGCCAGAACTTTTGTCCTAAGCAACAAACAAGACAACTAGCTGTCCTGCCAACCAAGCCTCCAGCTACTTTCATTCCCTGTTGTTCTCTCTTCTCACAGATTGTTTAGGGAGAACTGCAAGATTTTTGATAGGCACATGGAAGTTGCTGCTTTCAGTGATGCATTGAAAAAAAACGCCATCAATCTGGCGACAACACACAGCTTAGCTCATAAGTACAACTTTGAGGGATACAACTTTTTTATCAGGAACTATTTTAAATAACCACGTAGCACACACGATACTTCCTCATGCCTCGAGCCATGCACTGAGCTTTGTTGTTGTGTATGTTCACTCCAACAGCACCCAATCCTATCAAGGTAATTTTGTCAAGAATTTCTTGTTTATTGGTAAGAAAAGCAGCTTTTAGAAAGTTCAAAGTTTCCTGAAATTAACTTCAGTGTACTTTCTATGTCAGTGCTGGTAGGAAGGTTAATCTCTGCCTCATTCCCACCCCTCCCAGAGAGGCAGGTCCCAGTACATGTCCCTGTAGAGCTCCAGGGCCCTGCACCACCTCCCCATTTCCTTTCAGATGACCATTTTTGTTCTGCAAAAACCTTTAAGAGTTTCAAGTCAAAAAGCAGATTAATTCAACTGTATTCCTTTCATTTACCTAAACCATTACTCATTGCAAATAGATAAATCCAAATAGATAAAGCATTACTTAGATCAAAATACTTTCTGATGACTTCCATGGCTGTTTTTCCAAAACCAGACATATACAATTAAGGGAAACTTAAATACATGCTTAACACTAAACAGGGCTTCCAGTTAGAACTTCACCCTCCAAGGTCCTTTTTAGCACTGAATGCTCATAAACATGGAATTAAATCTCCCCAGAGAGATTGTCTTCTCACTATCAGAATCACAAGAACATGTCCTTCAACACGCCCATGCACACGCACACAAAACTCCTTATCCTCCAAACATTTCAACATTCATTTGCTATTTGATATGGATTTCTGAGCTTTTCATGCTGCTTTCTCCTGCTAAGAACAGTGAAGGACTCCTGCTAAAAAAGTGACAAAAAATAAGAAAGCTGAAATACTTCTACTACACTGCAACGTGAATGAAAATTGTGCAGTCCATTAAGCACTCTGGCAATTTCAGGAACACAAGGACCTCTCCCAGAGCTCAGTAATGCTCTGTATGTATTACACCACCATAGAAATCTGCCACGTTTAACTACGGTCTCTCAGAAAAGTCTGCTAGCATTAAATCCTTGCAAATTGATAAGCAAGAGAGTTTCATGCAGGCAGGACAAAGTTTCCAGGATCAACACACAGCACTCTTCAAACAGAGGCTGCACACACAGCATTTTCAAAACACTGATTTTATACTGGCAGTGGGAAGCACATACGTGCCTTTAAATAAAACAACCTGTTAATCATTCATGAATGAACAGTCAATGTTTTCAACAGAGGCCACAGATATGCTATCAGGCCTCTGAAAACCAGAGCTCAGTGCCATGAAAAGCAAACCTGCTATACTTCTTCAAAAGGTACTTTTCATTAGCAAAATGCATATCAGCTTCACAGAGGTTACCTTAAATTTTCATGTTACCTTATACAAATGGTAGTAGTTTTTAGATGGCAGTATTTAAGTATTCAAAATTAAAGTAAACTTTTTTTTAAAAAAAAAAAAGGTTCTATGTATTCCAACAGGGCAAGTCTGCAGTTCTGGGAGGAAAAAAAGGACTACAGATGTCTTCCCTATCCACCACCTGAAAATGCTTTTGATTTATTTAAAGGCCAATCTCAGTACTGTGTACGAGATTACAAGCAACAGATTGTCCATACTCAGCAAAAGAAGAGCATTATACTGAAGGAAAGCAAGGGAATACTGTGTCTTTGCAGCAGCAAGCTGAAGAAAGGAGAACAGGCACATCCCTCAGCATCCCGAGCCAGGGAATGAAACATCCGAGTTCCCTCAACAACTGAGCTTCTTGCCAAGGAATTGCTGCTGTCCTTTTAGGAAGGCCTGGGACTTCAATACCAGCTTTATTCACCAGAAATGATACAAAAGAAATCTCAAAAACTCCACAGTTTCATTTTCACAAAGTGACAGCTTCAGCTGGAATAATTAGCTCATCTTTTCCTTCCTCTTTCTGCCTTTTGCTTATGTTTTTACAAACATGTTCTGGATTCTATTTATTTCTAACAGATACAGGCATATTTAAAATTTAGTGTAATACCCAAAAATCCATGAGGGAGATTTTTCAGCAAGTCCTCTACCACCTCAGAGGCAGAGACAGCAAGTTAATTTAACATGCCAAATAGAATTGGGAACTCAATTTTTTATGCACTAACCTTCTCCATCCTTAGCTGGATAATTCATCCTGTAAGTCTAAGGAACACATAAAACAATGACAGTAAAAATTATCGGTCTGTTAATAGCTGATTATACATTTCAGACAAGCTATAGTAATGCAAATATTACTTAACTGTATTGAAGCTCTTGTGTTAGGCTGATTTGCCAATATAGCGGTAAGAAAAAATACTTGACATTGTAAAGCAATACAGAATTAAAATCATCCTATACAAATAATTCAAATATATCTGGCTAATAAAGGCCAATCAACATTCAGTTAAATGTTTAAAGAGTTAAATTTAAAAATTAAGCATATAGATTCCAAGTAACTTTTTTTAATGCCAGTAACTTTCCACCAGCCTGAAAACAGTCAAATTAAGCATCTGATTCACTTCCACTAATTTTATCTTTCAGTAAATTTTGCATTTTACTTACACGGAATTACAGGCTGAGATATTACTTCCTTCTATTACTGGAGATAGCTGCATACAATTAATTTATCTCTATATGTATCTCTACTACTATTTTGTTTCATGAAACCAGATTATGAAACAGTCTTAGTACACAGAACATGAGGGTCTGTCAGTTCCCTTCTACTTTAGCTCACTCATAACACACACCAAAAAGAAAATTCCCTAAGGCTGACGAAAATAGAAATCTTTTTCTAGTGTAAGGCTTTATCAGTATTTAAATGCGTAACAAAAACTTCATCAAACTAATTATATTTCCTTCCCTTGGTAGCCCAAAAGAACTGACTTATTTTCATACTCATGAAGACCATGATTTATTTAATTGTCCTGCAAAATCCTGCAGCACAGAGAGCCAAGAGGTGGCTGCTTCTGGCACATTCACAAACGCTTGAGAACAGAAATAGCAAGTGGCTGCAGCAGCAGGAGGGCTCTCTGGTACCACACAGCCTGCGACAGGAGGAAACACTTGGCTGGGTCTCGGAGTACCAGGGACCACTCCCACATCATCCATTGTAAGTGACCGATCAAAGACCAAGGATGGAAAACCAGTTTTTCCTGCATGCTCTGCAGATTTCCCATTCACATTTCTGCAGCTGTTCTCTGCATGAGCAAACTATTACATACGAACTTAGGAAGTTTATAGCAATAAAAGAAAGTATATTGAAGGATCGCAACGGTGATGTCAAATATTTTAAAAAACGGAAGTAAGATCTTACAATGGGATCCTTTGTAAAACAAGCACAAAGATGACAGTGTTTACCGTACTCGTACTTTGCCACTTGCACAATCTAGCTTCTCCCTTCCATGAAAAAGCTTTTGTCCCAGGATATAGACAAAGCTGCTTTTCCTATAGTTGAAAATTTCAATACCATATGAAATGCCTTACGTCATACAGGCTTACACAGCAAGCTTATCCCGATCGGGAAAGAGGAGCCAAATTCAACAACGTTGAAAATTCAGACAGCACATTTCCTTCACTCCTTTTTCACCCTGTCCACTTCACCAGATAAAACACTGATACTTTCAACACACATAATGTAATTAGCTTCTGCACTCTAATTCAGAAATTTAGTCAGCATCCTGAACAATCCGGATATGCCATGCAGAAGGAGATACACACATTTAGTTTTCCTCCACTTTCATGGAATTCATTTTGAGTTGGTTCTCTAATAAGGACGTTTCAACAATACTAGCTGAAACACCACGTTTACTCTGCATTTTAGGTCAACTGCTGTCAATTCTTGAGCTCTGTGGAGCCTGCAGTACATGTTTGAATGCAGATTTTTGAAGAATAAAGCTGTTGAGAATCATTTGCGATGTCTCTCAAGGATTATTTTCTACACAAACTAACCACACAAAGAAACCACAAGAAAAGCCCTGCTTGCTTCTCCTGTGGAAAACTGTCCTGTAATATGGTAACAGGTACTGCTTTTCAGACGGGAAGTATCGCAAAAGCAGAAGATGCTCTTCGGTTGTTTTAGAAATGTCATAGCAGAATAATCTCTTAGAAGTTTCAGTATTAGTGGAGAGCCCTCACATATCAAGCCATTTACTGTTTTAACTATTTTAATATATAGTTGTACACCTCATTTGCCTCAGAGAGGTCAAAGCATTTTTAAAGACAGATTACAAACATCTTCATGGAATACATCTACGTTGTCTCCATTACAGTACCACAGCATGCTTAAAAAGTTGGCTCCTTTGAAATATTATTGGGGGAAGGAGTGTAGAATGCTGTTATTTGAACCCACAATAGCCTAAAGGTCATGGAAAAGTTTTCATTATAATCACTTCAAACTGAATAGCAACTTTTTCTACACTTTATGTTTTCAAAAGCACAGATCTCACAGCCTTTAAGTGCACTTTTGAGGGTCCAGTGCTTACACAAAGCAGTGTAAAGCGAGGAACCCATGGAAAGTACAGATGGGAAAGTAAACATCAGCTCTGACAAAATTCCCAAGTTACTCAAAAGTTACTGAAGTTGTATTACTGAGCAAGCTCAAAACCCTAAAAAGATAGCTTGAGAACCACTTGAACAAGCAGAATGAAGTCTAATTACTACCATGCAAATTAGCAAAACCCATCATTCAGTAGAACACAAATTGTAATCCTCTACTGTTTGAAAGATAAGGAAAAAGCCAGAGCCACTAAGAATTTAAAAACTATATATGTATATATTAATGGGTCACTTTCAAAATATATAGTTGCTTTGTTATTTTTTAAATAGAGTAAATAATTTGCAAGAGATTGTTGTAAAACAGAGCAGTCATCAAATCTGTGTTCTGTTAGAAAGGGTATTTAATTCCAAACACTTGACAAGAAAATGCAGAACTCCCACACAATTTACAGCTGCTGTCCTTTCACTCTGCTGTAAAAGCAGATTTCACTTGTGTGAAACTCTGCTTCACTAAATGTTGCTTGTGGCAGCAAATTCTGCAAGCATTTGTTATGCTAGTAGTCCTTTGTTAGGTGTTAGAATAACTTCAAAATATCTTCTTGAGCCTATGAACTGCAATGCTTGAGGTCTCTAATAACACAGGCAGCTGCAGAACATCACCCATATTCAAACAGTATGAGCAACGCTAAAGTATGAGCAAACTTACTGGGATATGGGAAATATGTAATGGGATTAAATTAAGGTGGCAAACCCCAGTAAAGAACACAGTTAATTGGCCAAGGAAGCAACCGTGGCACAGAATCAAACCAGATCCTACAATGGCATCTGTTTGTTTGCCTTACTAACACACTACCAATTCTGTTGTGTCACTGGCAGACTCCATCCTTTCCTGAACACCCGGGCACTTTGCACCCTGCCACCCTCCACATCTGCCTCTCTGAGCATCCCTGAGTTTATTACTTGCAACCACCATACACAAGGTACTCGCCCCAAATCTCCAGAGGGCAATTCCTTGATGTCCCACTCAGGAATAAACTTGAGTAAACAGCCAGTGTAGCTGTAGCTACAGCTGTACCTATTCACATTAACTTCCATAAACGTCATATTAAAAATCTGAGAAACTAGTTTCAACACTGCCCCAATTTAGAAACAGAGAGAAACACCAGAAAAGTTATGTTCTATGCATCCTGACTGGCTATTCAGCTTCAAAATATATGATTTGAAGAATGACATTTTACATACTGTCATGCTAATTCTATACCTTTACAAACCAAAAAATCAAATTATACACCCAAAGACTAGAAAAATTATGATAAAACCTGTTCATCAAATAATGTATTCATACTCTAATATAAAACAAACTTGGCTTAGGAAAATAAGAATCTCAGGATATTCTTAAGTCTGTGAAAAGTCCATGTTTTTAATTTCAGGCAAATTTAAAACAGCTATCCTTTTGAACACATCAGAATATCTACTATTAGAAAACAAAGAAACCAACTTTTTTCTCTTTTTCCTTTTGTAAAAACTGGTTTGCTCATCTTAGCAGAAAGGGAAGCCAAGAGAAAAGTAACCTGCCATTTTAAATGAGTTACCCTAACTACCCATGCACACAAGCAAAGAATTTCCTTTGTACAGAAAGGCAGAAGCCACACTGACACTTCTGCTTATACCAGAAGTTCAGCAAAATGCTTTGGCTAGTTCAGTTCATGTCACCAGATTAATAAAGCACATAGTTCAGTGGACTCAGCCAACAACTCAAAGTTTACAAAGCAAGAAGAGACACATATATAATTTATTTCAGAAAATAAAAGATTACTGATACATTTTTAACATTAGCTAAGCTGGTTCCAACGGCTGCCAGAAGGAGTAACTCCACCTCTCTTGCCCTCTGCCCCTGTGATGCCGATGTGACCCAGCAGCAAACCGATGGAAGAGGAGAATGGCAATATATTGACTCCACTGAGACTCTAAAAACAAAAAAAAAAACCACCCACAAACAAACAACCCCCCCCATATTTAGACTGCTTAGGTGTTTGCAGGTCACTACAAGGTCAGAGACATCTTTGAAGTGTCTGACTGACCAAGGTGACTGAGAGCAGGACCTTCTCTTTGTCAGCTCTTAAGGAAGTTTAGCTGCATAAATAAATTCCAAAGGTGGCTGAGAGAAGGAATTATCTTCAAGTATCTAAAACTGAATCAGTTACAGAAACAATAATAAGTAAAGAATTTTCTATTTCTCCCGGGGGGTAGAAGGGTAGAATAGGAAAAAAAAAGTTACTTATGTACAGAGCAAACCAGGAATTAAAGTTTGCAACAGTCTGATCAGGAAAATAGGGAACTTTCCTTGAAAGTTTAAGTGAAGTTTAATCCACAACTTTCCACACCACTTTTAGCATTCTTGCTTCTGTCCCTATGCAGTGACAAAGAATCACAATGGGTTGTTCTCTATTTTTCTTACTCTCGCAAAGTTTCGTGTTCTGTTACACATTTGTAACCTTCATCCTGAAAGGCAGCACACGCACATTTGAAGTTAGAAACAAATGGAGAAGGTATTAAAAGGGCATAGTAGGAAGGTGATTTATTGTACAAGTATGCACAACTGAAACACTGGGTTTAAGTCCTTGGTTTTTCTTCAGGAAAATCAACAGTCTATAAGAACAAGGAATACAGTACCACGGTGATCTAAGCATTAAAGAACATGCCTGAAGGAGAAGAGCCCTCATGTAACCTCTGCAGCTCAGGCAGAAAACAACAAAGATTTTTAAGATGAACAAGGACAGCTCCAGCAGTAGGATGAAAGGTAAGAGTGAAGAGAGAAAGACAATTTTGCTTACTGGCTTAAGTCTTCCACTTGGAACGAAAAAACTGAACTCTGAAGAATATATTTTTGTTAGCATTTTGAGAAAAACTATTTTAGCATAAAATCTAACACATGCAATACTTTGGATATGCAATGTAAAACAGAACCTTTTCCTCACAGCCACACAAACCCTTCCAACCACAAGGAAAAAGGTACCATGCATGGCTGACACACCACTGATGTCTGATAAACCCTGACAGGAAGTGTTACTTATTATGACTATTTCGGGCAAGACGTGAACCAAGGTAACTGCAAAATAAGCCCATGTAGGCAACTCAGCTGTGGCACAGCCCAGAGTGGGAATCACCTGCTTACCAGTGAGTGACACACTCACCAATTCTCACAACACTGAAGGGCTTCCACCAGTCTGCAAGGACACGCACAGAAAACTGCCCATCACTCTGCATCTAATACATTGCAACTAGAAGAAAAGGGGTACTTGTGCCACAGTGACACCAAATGAGATGGAATGGAAAACATACTGAGGCAAAGGACTATATATGCTGCACTGCTATGTCAGTCAATTTTTATTTTACTTTTAAGAGAAATAGGAACAGTACATTGCTCAAAGTGCTTATCCCCACTTCTCAAAAAACTAAAAATTCTTACTAATATTAATTTTTAGTAGAAAAACCTGGGTCAGGAGAGGTGGGAATATCTTAGATCAATTTAGGCAAGAAAAGGTGCTATATTCTCCTCTCCTCTGCAAACCACTAGAGCATATCAACACTTAAAATAAGTTACAACCCAGAAGTGTTATAAAAACACACCCTGCCCCCACACACCTTCCCCAAAAAGAAAAATCTGAAGACAATTTCCTTCAACCTGTAGCAAAACTGGCATGGATAAAACAAGAAGTTTCCACTGGGTCTAGTCATCCTTCCAATTTCAGGCACACCCACAAATGTGAGGGATGAATTTTGGAGAATCAAGCTTCTTAGATTTCAGAAAAAAATTAAGACATGCCTCCATTCACAGTCACATCAACCCTGTAGTGGCTCCTGTCCTGTTCACTGAGGGGTGGTTAACCCCCCAAAAAATCAGTAAGATGCAAAACAAACCAGACAAGAAAATATACACAGTGCTACATTTTCTAGGATTAATACTTTTTTATTTTTTAGATCAAGAAAATTCAACAATGGACAAATCCACTTCTGTCTTCAGAGATGATCACAAAGCAGTAAAATCATCTCTATATTAAGAAGTTTTCCAGCACAGAATTTAAGCCACCCAAAGCAACATCCTGAAACATGCCAGACAAATAGAAATGCTTGTGCTTTGATTGAGCTTCTTCCTCAGCTGTGAATTATCACTTCACAACCTTCAGAATCAGAGCTGGTAACTCAATTTCCAGGTACAAGTTGCAAAAAACAACCCCAAAATGTTACCAGCTGGCAAACCACACATTTAATGAAGAGTAGTTTTACTGGGAACTGTGCCCATTTCCCCTGGTTCACTTACATAGCTGCAGCACTGACAGGAAACTTCAAGTCACTTGTCTTCCCTGAGAAGTTGCAAATAAGCAAATGATGAAACAAGCTGCATTTTGTAATACAAAACAGAGGTCTTGCAAACTAAGTGAACTGGGCTTTGTGGCTTTTGCTTAACTTCTTTACACTTCTGAGTAACTGCAGTGCAATCTAAAATTCAATACTTATCCGTTCAGAAGCAGTTAGTTGTAATTTTTGCGGTTCAAACACAATTTATATGTGGCCATTAGGATAAAAAAACCACTACCCTAACTGCAAAATAACCACAAACAGCATCAATGCACACTGCCTATGGTATGTCTATTATAACTTAAAGAATTGGTGAAGGGACTAAGGCAGTGTGTCACATGGCCTAGAAACTTATGTTAAAAAAACAAAAAAAAAAGGAGAGAGAGGGAGAAATAGTATTTGCTGCAACATTCAAAGAATGATAACAAATGGGCTTCTCAACAATTCCCCCAGAAGCTCAGCATAGCCATCCACCCTTAAAAGCTAAAACTAGATCCAAGTATCTCTGTTCCTTCAACAATCTTCCTTAAACAAAACAGTTACAGGTTTCACACAGAAAATTATTGCATTATATCCACTGGTATGTGTTATAAAACAGGTGTCAGAATATGTTCCAATGGTCCCTTATGTCCTACATGGACTACTCAGCAGTTCATAGGCTTGGTACTATCTAGTCAACATAAAATGCTGTGTTTGCTGTAGAGGCCAACTGTGTAAGTAACAGTCGATACATGCACAAAAATCTTCCTCCAGCTTTCTATGTGGGTTTCATTCCTCCAGACAAGTATCAACAACTACTGTAATTAAAAGTTTAACAGAAATCCCCCTGCTTGTTTGCAGGTCCTTCTCAAACAAAATTTGAGGATGAAAGACCTCTTACGAAGAGCTGAAACGAAGAGGTCCAGCCTGCCAGAAAAGAGGAGGTGCTGTGTGCGGGGAGGGGGTCAAGGATTTTGATATTTGAAGTAGGCTCCTTCTCCAAAGGCCTGGTGTCCCAGTAAGATCAACCCAGACAAGGTCTGCTAAAGATGCACTGATCACAGGGATCAGATCTGGTCTACCCAGGGATGGCATTGCATTCAAACTAGAGCCATTCTGACCACGAGCAGCACTGCTGGATTATGACAGTAAAAATCCCTCTTGAATTCTGGCTCCAGGAATGAGATAAGACTCTCGGATGTAAGAGAGAAATGAGTGAAAGCAGCTGTAGGCAAACCAAACCCTGCAATAAAAATATGAAGCTGACTTTTTTGCCACATATCTGCCCATCGTGCAGATTACCAGTGCAGACTGCCCGGTACCAAGATGGGAAGCAGGGAAACACAGTGACCCTTCCCACTTTTCCCATGATTATAAGACAAATTCACAACTTACTAAAAGCAAAATAAACTGACATCATTGAATTGTCTTTCTGCCACACAATACAATTTTTCACTGCTGTCAACTGAAACCGAAAGTCATCCCAAGCCCTAGATATCAGAGATCCATTCCAATTTATCAGTAGATTAGGAAGTTATTAAACTAAAAAAACACTGCCCCTAAAACAAAAGGCAGAGAGGAAAAAGTCAGGTATCTGGCACTAGCTGTGTATGATCCAAGTGAAAAAAGCCACACTAGCACACACACCACACACATCCCCGTGCACTGTGTACTCCACATTACAAAGCACATTCTAAAAAAAGAGGGGTGAAAGGTAATCTAAATTAAAAAAAAAAACAAACAAACAAGTTCTTCTGACAAATGTAAAACTGACAAAATTTAAATACATTTAAATGGATTAGTTATACAGATTCTTTTAGTGTCAGGAATCTATTTTATGTAAAATGTTAGAATTCACAATGATGTCAACAGCTTTCATGTAAGAATACTTCCTTTAAGAAGGACACAAATAAGTTACCAGCACTTAGTACACAGGAATGCATTTTTGGTACTCATTATACAGCATGAGGGAGTTCAGAAAATGCTGTCAAACTTCATTAAGAGGGATGTTATGCTACTCAAAATTACTAAAACATTCCGGGCTTTTTTGACTGTCCTATGCAATAAAGCAGACCTATTAGCAGTGCATCATAGCTGAGATGGCAAGAATTTGCTAATAGTTTCATGCTGATTAAGCAACAGGCAGACAGTGGTGCCCCTGCAGGCGCAGCCCTCCCCCACGCTGCTGAATTATCATCCTGTGCTCAGCATTCAGCGGATCAGCTGGAGCCACCAGCCTTTAGAGAACATTCTCATTGAAACTACAAGTGTAATAAAGTATGGCAGCACTATCTGCCAAGCTATTGGGAAAAAAAATGCTTTCAAGAAGATGTATGTTTTAAAGTCTCTACGCTAGAGTAAAGCGTAGAGACTTTAGCTAGGAAAGCTGAGCCCGTGAAGCTGTTCTTGAAAGCTGACAGAAAGCAGCTGTTCATCTGTAGAGAACACAGATTGAATGGAAGCTGAACTTCCTGGGAGTCTCCAAGAGAAACATATGCCAGGGTAAAGGGCATGTTATTTTTCTACAATGGCCATGAGTAAATGGCACACCTTTAGATGTCTGTTGTGTTTGTTTGATGATTTAGCTAAAACAGAGTATCACAAAAGAGTGACATTTAAAGCATTACTACTTCAGGAAAAAGCAATCCATTTGCTGTGAATAAAATAGCCCGAAAAACAAATGTATTTAAAATTACTGTATACAAGAATATTTTCCCATTGAATTCTATGCTGCTTTCTAGAGACATTTCCATTGAGCTCCTCTCAAAAGGTGTATTATGGCAACTGCAGGCATTGTAGGAGCTCCAGGTTCCAGGTCCCACGAGGGCCTGTAAAGTAACACTGCTGAAAGCTGATCAGAGACCTTTCTGCAGCACTGCTGTCAATTAATAGAGCTTATTCTTCTTGGTAACTGTTAAGATTTTGCTACAGCAAATTTCCCTCACAGCTAGTACAGCACTTATATTACAAACATAAAGCTTATTGGGAAAATTTAAATACTCAAATAGGCTTTAAGCTAACACCACTCCAAATGCTTTTGTCTTCTCAAGAGTGGCAATTGAGTACAGAGGGTGATTAGCTGTATCTTCTAAAAACACTTACAGGAAGTGTTATAGCTGTGCTTTTTAGATTGCCATTGAAACGGGGGATTAGAGGAGGGAAAACAATCTGGCACAACAACAGTGCAGCAATCCTAACAAACCTACAGTGAAGGCTCAGGCTTCAAGATGAGCCTTGCAACCATCAATCCCCTCAGAGGAACTCAGGGAGATGTTAAACTGCCAAACCCCACTAAGAACACATTTTAGCACATAGATTCATTCCTTTTGAGCAGAAACTGAAGTTTTATGGCACCTTTTGCCACTGCAGTACAGAGCTTTCGGCTGTACTCACTGGCATACCGTGACAAAAGGCATCTAGGAGCAGCAAGAAGTTACAAACACACAAAAGAAAAAGTCACTTGTCATAAAGTATGCCTTCCATGAGATTTTTAGCATAATGTACTACTGTGAGAAGATTCCCCCAGCTTGAAAATTATTTGGACCAAGAAGCTGTTCCATGTTTTCAATAGATTGTTTTCATAGGCTTCTCTCTCCACCTAAATCTTCCCTCAAGAAACAGCGAGGCTTACAGATTATAAAAAAAGCCATTTTCACACACTATTCACAATTTTTAATATATGCAAGCATAATTTCAGTTAACAGGTAATCTTTTAAATGGTTAAATTAAATTAGATGCCATGCTCCACTTACTAATTTAGCTCATTATTAGAATAGATTACCTAAAATGTCATTATAAAACTCAATTTTCATACAGTGAGTTTTCAGCCAACCATCAACACATTAAACTTTCATGTCTTTAAAAAACACTAGTCTCTGTACTAGATAATCGTTGATTAAATCTGCATTCAGATCCAGTATCCTCTCACATGTTTACTGTGTAACACTGAATATAATTAGTTGGTTCTGTGACAGACGGAACGCACAAGGTGCAAGACAGTCACCGTGTAACAACAGTAGGAGACTACAAGTTCATTTTCAAAGGAGTCTTTGGTATTTTTGGACACTGCATTTCTTTGACATGTTCACTGTCTCCCAGTACGTTGGAATGGGTCATTCACTTTCCTGCCTGAAGCAATCAAACCTTAAGGCAAAAAGAAATAGATGGAAAAAAATGCCTGACATCAAAATGAACGTATTTCTTGCTTTTTCCAATAATTTACATTGTTTTCATGTTGAAAACTCCTTTGTACAGGAAAAATACTTCTGGTTTTGGCACTCAGGTAAATGAAGTTCACAACTCCAGTGAAGGGGTATTTTAAAACTAAATTCCCATTACAAGTAGGGCTTTTAACAGGTTCTCTCTGTATTGTCACCTCCAGTATACATACCTAATTCAGCTGTTTAGTTTGCATGTTGAAGTTTCTAAACAAGCCATAAAAATCCCACATATGTTGGCATCTATCATTTATACTGGAGAGGAGAGAGATATAAAGAATTAAATGGCACAAGTCCTTCTAAATTCACAAGACACTGCCTCCACAATATATATGTTACAGCACACAAGCAAAACTCAGATTTTGTTAGGGCTGCTTGAACCCCCTCAAACTCATGTATTTTAATGACTTAGGACAAAGAAGGCCTACTATTACATCATGTATAACATTTTTTTCTGTTAATGAAGGACAAAGTAGAAAGCCAAGTCTCATGCCAGAGAAGGCATAAAGAGAACACTAAGTCAAGACTTCAGTTAAAAATTATGCCTTAAAAAACAGAATACAATGAGCAAAGTAAGTGTCAGCAGTTGGCATATTTATATAGGCCATATTTATATTAGAGCTGTTCTGAATTTTGAGCAAAATAGGAATATTTCCCTTAGTAGCTGTTTAAGACCATACATACACAAAAAAATAGCCTGTACATAATTATGCCATGGTGCTTCTAAGATATTTTTTAATTTTCAACTTTTAACAGAAGGCTACAATCACTGCAGTTTTAACACTAGGATCCTGTTTTGCAAAAGTATACCAAATAGTAGGATGAATATTTTAGAAATACTTTTAACCCCCTGTGCCTAACTTCAGGAAGCTAAAAGATTTTTTTTAGGATCACTTTTGAGGGTTTTTTTAAATTGTAAAGACAAGTACACAGTTGTACAGTTAGAAACTGATCTCAAAATCCCAGAAATACTCAGCCATAGGTTATACATACTGCTTGCAACAGAACTAAGCAAGCAGTAAATCTTACAGGATTCTCAACCAGGTTGCATCTTTTTTCCCCCCTACAACAACTAAAAAAAGAATTTGTTCTTTCGACTATACTTCTTAGTCTGTTTCTCTCCACTTGCAGACAGTTTGTTGGCATCCAGTTTCAGGGCAGAAAGCATGAAACACTCAGCCATGCATTTCTGCACTTTTTCTTCCCCTTTATTTTCCTTACACTAGCAAGAATGTCTTTCATTCTTAAGAACAGCTATTTCTGCAATTCAGTATCCAGAGTAAACCTGTCACATATTTTGGGTTTCAACATTAAAATAGATGTTAAAATAAAGTAAGTCTACAAGTACCACTTTACTTCAGTGGAATTAGATATAAAACCAGCAATTTTTGTTTCAGACGACAGTTCAGAAGATATAAAAAGACTTTGTATTTGCGGAATTTTATTTACCTTACAGTTCTGAGGCTGTACTCAAGCCCAGATCCAACCATACCAAGGACAACACAGATCTGCCTCAGTACTCAAATCACTGTTTAACATAATACTTCGAGAAGCAAAGCAGCAGTTTCTGGACAGACAGTAAGAAGGCACTGTGAGATGATGATGTGGGAGCAGGAATTCCTGAGACCACCCCTTGGCACAGAATTTAAATACAGCCCTTCAAGCTACAGTCAAAAACTTTCCTCGGAAAATCAACTGCAAACAAAGAATCTGTCAGTGTAGTATCATCTCACCCCAGAGCATTCTCTTCAGTTACTTTAATAAACAGCATGCCAAAGACCTGCAGCAGTGAGAAAGCACAGTCCTACAGCCCTCACAAGTGCTGTGCAGGGTACCATCACACCCTAAGCCTGGACACAATCTGCTGAGGCTTTAGAGATTTACATAAGAAGACAAGAATAAAAGAGTTTCGAGCTAGATTTTTAGCACAGCACTTGGGATTTGGGTTTTTGTTTTTCCATAGAAGAACCAAAAAAACCAAACAACCAAAAAAAAACCCCAAGCCCAAGCACATATAGTTTTTACATATATAACTAAATGAAAAGTAAACAAACTTAAAAGTAAAATTTACATCTTGGTGCATCACAACCTACAATCTGCTATAGGAACAAGTGCTGTCAACCTCGGGAAGCACAGAGACAGGTGTTTCTGAGATCAAGGTACAGAAGAACAACAAGAAAAAGTATCTCAAGTTCTACTTCCCTCATCCTGTATTTACTTCCCTCTTCCTGTACATCCTGTCTTCTCAGGCAGTCACCTGACCTTCAGGTTGGCAAAGCCAAGAGGAAGGAAAGCAAGAGAAGCTGAAGGCTGTAACTTGTTCCTGACACTGCTGCAGTGGGTGACAAGCGCGAGCAGATGAGCTCAGCGAGTGAATGAGAGATGGGCAAAGGGCGGGAGGAACTCGCTGTGTGACCGCGGGGCCACTGGCAGGGCCACATGGCCTCTTCTGGAGCGCTCAGGCTCCACTCCCTGCCTAAAGCAGGGCAGCCACAGAGCCTGGCCGGGAAAAGCTCCCTGGGAGGAGGCGATGCAGTCCCCTGGCAAAGCCCGTGGGCGTGAGCACGAAGGAGTAACACATTACAGGATGAAAAGCACAGAACGTCAGGGTAGTGTGAGGATGCCATTGAAAGTGAGGCTGCAGCACCTGGGAGGGATGGTAAGAACAAAGTCGCAGCCAGGACAAATCAACTTATTTGGAGGACAGGAACAGGACAGCACTGATGAGCACATCTCATGGAGTTTTGTGAAGGAGTTAAAAGTTGGTAGGCACACTGTATGAGGTGCAAATTAAGATCAAAGTGCTATCAAGAAACTGACCAGTAGCCTCTGATTTTTTTATTTCACACATATATAATTAGAGGGAATATATTTATATACATGTATACACATGCACATATACAGTCCCTTGTCTAAAGCACAATGCAGTTATGCATGGCATATTATGGCATGACATATTACCATCTATTAGCTTTTTCAACTGGATGTAGACAACCAAGAATTGATACGGATAGTGCCAAGCATGCTGACAGATCATTGGTTGTGGTGGGAAAAGCACCTTTATTCAATTTCAACAGGAAAAGCAGTCAAAACAAAGTCACTCAAGAACCTCATATTTAATGTTACAACACTAGGCAGGATCAAACTTCTTGTAAATACTTGTAAGACAAGCAATGGTTATGTGCAACACTGTAACGTTTCTGTTGTAGCATGGATAATTTCTAAACAATATCCTGGCAATCTTTCAAGCTCTCTAGAAAAGAAGCGTGTATACAATACTCCTAGATATGCTGAACAAGCAGTTGAGAGTACAGAAAGTTTATAAACTATATTTTTTGTTTTATCAGACATAACATTTTATTACAGTATCTTTACATAAGCATATTTGTTGAGTGTGTGTCCCATCACATCACTGACACTAAAAAGGCAAGTGTGTCCTTCAGTCCACCGGATCTGCTGACTTTGCACTAGACTGTGACTACTCAGTACGCAATAAAGGGCACTAACATGCTCATCACAACACTGCTTAAGCCAGCACCACCATCCCACTGCTGTACTAGAAATAAACATTTGTAGAGCCAGGGGCTGACTGGATGAGCAAAGTGACTCAACCGAACCACAACCCACGAAAAGCAAAATACAGCAATTGTGTACACCAAACTCTAGAAATCATACATAAAACTCTGCTCTTCAGCACTGTGTTTAAACAAAACACAGGGAAGTTGCTTAATTTAACTGGATGATCTGAAGATCATCCAGAAGCCTTAGGTAAACCATTTAAAAAGGGAACAACTAAAATTACGTTAATTAAATTTAAAATGTAATATATAATTTCAGATTTAAAATAGGAGCCAGAAAGTTTCTAATCATGATTTTGATTACAAACAGAAGTTGAAGCCAGATAATGTAACATCAAAACTCAACATAAGCAATAACCTAAATTCACTCAGACAGCTCCTCAACTTCTAGCTTTCATTTGCAAAACTTTTATCAGATGGAGAACTAAAAGGAATTAAAATACAGACTCCAAACATCTATGCCAGTCTTCACATTATTGTACACAAGCTCTGAAACTCTGTCAAAACAGTTTACAAAGACAGGACAAGCAGATAAAAGCTGCTGAAAGAACGGAAAAAATACCAGAATTAAGGTTGCTTTACTTCTAAACAATCTCTCAGCCATTTCAGCAACAATAATCACAGTAACAAAAATCAGTAGTTCTCTGTATGCAGCACTAAATGTGCACCCCCTATCACAGAAGGTTCTTACAAAGCCTTCACAGAACTATTCCATGTCTCTGCTTGTACTTTTCACCTCTTCTATGCTATTTTCAGCACTATTATCTCCTTTTCAAGATGAGAGAGGCCGGCAACTGCATGCTGTTTAGAATACAGAAATACCATGGAATTAGCATTCTGCATTTTTGTTTTGCTCCATTTCCTGTGACTGACATTCTCTATGATTCTTTGATTGCCTCTCTGCATTAACCTAGCACTTTTATAAAACAAACCCCTACAACAGAACTAGAACCTACTAGAAATCTACTGTCTTGCCCAAGGCCTGGCTCAGAAGCCATATTAAGATAGGCTAAATTCAAAACTGACACATGTAATCTAACACTATGTTGTCCAGTTACTCACCATCACAAAAGTGATCTGAAAATCTTCAATTCTTACTACTGTGAAAGATTGCTTTGGCCAAAACTACTGTCCTTAGCATTAGAACAAACTCCACACAAAGACAAAACCGATTTCTCTGTGTTTTTAAATCAAACATACCTGGTAAGGCACGTCAGAGAAAAATCAGCTGTTTGGGTACTAGATACACATAGATTTTACTCTCTTTCTTTTAAGCACAAATGTCTACTATTCCAGAGAGCTGTGTAAAAAAAAGCAAAAAAGTGTTCTGCATTTTATTCTACCGAGTCATACGTTCCCCACCATTTTGTCACACTGCTGTGAAACAAATGACACTTTCTTTAGGATTCTACAGAATAACAGCACATTTGTTCCATAGGCAAGCACTGCAATATTAAACAACTGCCTAGATCACAACTAGGTAAAGACACAGCAAATGCAGTTGTTTATATCCAGAGTTATGTGGAAGAACAAGACACGACCCCGTATTCTCAAACACTCTCAGAGTTTCATCTGCTACAAAGTCTTTTGTATGTCTGGAGGTTCCCAACTTAAAATGACAGAAGCACTGCCAAAGGAGAACACATAAGTCCCCAGGATCTCCAGCTGCTTTCAATTTAGACAGCAGTGAGACAAAACACCCATTTCTCTTCCTAGGGCTGCTTTTCTATTTAAGCATTTTATTCCACCCTCCACAAAGATTCTGTCATCACCCTGCTGAGGCTGGCACTTTGCACTAATCCAAAAGAAAAGAGGTGGGACAGCAGGCACCAAAACTCATATTGCATACTCAAAATTACACTTTTCTAGATAAAAAGAGAAAAATCAATTCCATATTATGACCCTTATTCCACAAGGCAGTGCAGCTTGAGCTCCATTTGAGCCAGTAAGTAATTCTACCAGGATGAAAGGCAGAGGTTTATTCACATAGGTTGAAGCCTTGGAAGTTCCACTTTATCATTTTCACCCCTTGCAGAATTTTAACCATGCTCCAGATGTCTGTTTCAAATCTAAACACATGGCACAAAACTGAATGTACCAAGTAGATCTGTACCTTGCTCAGCTGAGCATCCAAACACCAGCATTAGAGTGAGCAACAACTTCTCTCACAGGCCAGGATTTTTTGACAACTGCCTCACATAGATAATATTTGTGTTTGGTGGTGTTTTTTTTTTAAATAAGGTCAATCTAATTTGCACCAGGGACATTCAGAGGAGTATTCAGGATATGGGCTGTAGGCAGTGCTACTGGGACACTGTGGCTTCTCATTTTAGGGCACCTAAATTCAAAATTCTCACCCGGACCAAGAGGGACAATTATCTGCTATCTGCCTTACATATTAAAAATACTGAGACTGAGCTGATCACAAGTAGCACCACTGTAAAGTGAAACTATCCAGATCTGTTGACACTGGGTAGGAAAAAAACAAACACACGCAAAAACAGCCAGGAAAAGTATTCCTTAATGTCATCTCTCCAGAACCTTTGAGTCATTGATGCAACTTAGCAAACATTTCAAGCTGTTTACAAACTTCTAGCAGCAGCTACTGATATTACAAAAAAAAAAAAAAGTTTTACAAAACTCCTTAAACTATAGAGCTTTTAGTTCCTTGTCACTGAAAGTTATTCTTCACCTCATTACAATGGGCATATTTCAGCACTTAACATAATTAGAATAAAAAATGCTGATTTGAAGCAGTTAAGAGATTAAAGGATGGTTCTTCAAACATAATTCAAAATGTTACATTATACATGACACCATGAATCTGCAAATATGCTCAGTTTTATTAAGAAAAAAGTTCTTGCATGCTTCCTTCACCTGTCAAATTATTTATCCACTGGACAAATGAATGAAGTAAAAATCAGCGTGGCATTTCCTATCATTGAAGCAAACTAATTCTGGGCCCCACAAAACAGTGATAGCCATTTATTTTAGAGGTTAAGTTTGACCAGCAAGGCAGTCTAACACTAATCATTTGCCATTAGTCTTTCAACTAAGCAACGAAGTCAAGAATGCCAAGATCTCCGGAAGATTAGCTCTGGCATCTATAGAAACACAAAATATTTTGTTTTCTTGACTAAAAAGTTACAATAGACCCACAGAAACTGCACAGGTAAGACAGAAAGAGCCCTTTAAGACCTTTACTACTCAGATTTAATCAAAGCAAAACAGTCATCCTAGTGATAATCCCCTTTAGTGCTTCACAGTTTATGCAATAGTCAATTACTAAAGAGGATGAAAGACAGAACAATCTTTGCAAATAGGTCACTGTCTATATTTATAATGATTAAAACCAGCCTGCTACTAAAAGTAACTTTTAATAAGCATGAAAAGTAACATTAAGACAGTGCATGAATTTACTCTTCAATAAATTCAATGTATCCTGTGACAGAAGAGGAGGTAACAATCATCAAAAACAAAGTTACTTTCCATAGGCCAGGAATTAGCATTGCTGAAAGCAGACTTTAATTTCTGTCTGTAACAATTTTATTCCTAAGTATTATACTCAAAGATAACATCTAAACATCCTTGACAGGATCTCTGAACTCACCCAACTCTCTCCCTGTCTGCACACCTTCTCTCTCAAAACTTGCTAGTAGATTTTACCTGCAAACTCTGCCCAAGGCTCATTTCAAGACCACCTTAAATATCTTCTGCTTTTGCTCTCTCTTTTCCTGCTTGTTTAGGCATACCTGAACAAGTAAATCTTTTTTCTTCAGAACAATTACTCAGGTCTCTGCTTCTACTGCATATTGCTGGGACCTCCCACCTGCTTCTTTCCAGTACTATCCATATCTGCTAAAGAATTCCTCTCCCAAAATTTTCCTTTTCCCCATATCTCTGGCATCTCTGAGGTGTACTTTTGCCCTTCCTGTAGGATCAGGACATCACACCTGACATAACTTTCCTAAAGTTTATTGAATTGCATAGATTCTCACAGCTTCAAGTGCCACCATCATGGCAGTGATTCTTTCATCCAGCTGTGCATTCAATTCCAAACCATTTCACTCAGCTCCAAACTACCTCCAGTTACAGTAGCCACCAGAGCCTTAAACCCAGTTAAATTGAAGCTTGTTGCCTCTCAAGCCCTACTTCCTCTAATCACCTGCAGCCTCCCTTCAGTTCCAGTCCATAAATTAACATCTGACTCTTGCGATGCCTTACGCACCACAGTTGCATCCAATAGTTGGAATTTCTTTGCATAAAATGTGAACAGTGTGCATTACCCAGTCCTGATGTTTCTCTTGACCAGATCCTTTGCTACATCCTCATTAGCAAATACTTCTGTTCACGCTGTCACCTCTCTATCCTTCATTTCATATATTTCATCTGCTAAAAAATCCTTCCTCTATGCAGTACTTTGGAGGCTCTGCATCTTCCAGGATTTCCACACCCAGCAAGACTATGAGCTCAAGACTGTACAGCTACAGAACCTGCACTTCCTTGCTGGAAAGGAGAACAAGGTTAATGTTCAGGGAATAATGTAACCATCTCTTAGAAGAGCCTCGTAACAGAAGCATTCCACTGAAAACAGACTGAAGCTTGGGCTAAATCTGAATACTATCACCACAACACCCCCCAAAAATTACCCACATAAAGTTTAGCATTAAGGTCATTTTAGCTTCTAATCTTACAAATTTAAGAGAAAACACCTGTAGCTTAGAGTTTATTATAATGCAGACTGCATAAAACTGAACACTACAGCAGGCAGGGAGGGAGAAGCACAGTCAAGTCTTGTGAAGTGAAATCCTGTTTGTGCGTGAAAGCCGTGAACTTGAAGTTCTCACTACAGACTAAAAGCAATAAAAACAGCTTTCTGAGCCATTAATTTCTGCACAGCTGATTTCTACTAAACAATGCTCATTATTGAAAGAATTCTAAAAAAACGCCAGGCTGTTCCAGTGAGAAGGCTGGCACTCCGAATATTTAGACTGAGCTAACAGTGACATCAGTGCTACCACTGCTTTAATCCCCACGGCTACTAAATGCCAAACTTTTTCATTGTATTTAAAGAGCTTGTGATTATGCACAATAAGATTAAGTTACAAAATAAGACAAACTGCAAGGCACAGAGAGCATGGTGCTCTTGTTGCCCAAGACCGATAATGGCAGGTTCTCCAGCAGCATCAGTCAGAAACTGCCATGCATTTTCCACAGCCAAAATGTGGCATTTTTAGTATTTGTTATTGCTAAGCACTGTGAAAACTCCCCTCTTCAGACCCTCCATAACCCAGTGAAGTCTACAATTGTGCATTGCTGCCCTGCTCAAATACAAACATATAAATGGCTCGTAGTGTTGAGTACAGTGGGGTGGGGTGGGAGAGGGGAGAAAGGTGAAAAGATTAAGTGTCACTGCATCAACAGGCACAAAGTCCAGTGGAAACTGAGCTGCAGGCCATATATTTATTATTGACAAAAGACACCCATGTAATATTAATTCCACCTACTTTAGAGAAGGAAATGCCAGCACAGAAGAAGGAACTGTCCTAACATGCAATATAAATTTTAATGTGGTGAACTATTTAAAGTAGGATATACTTTCTAAGCATTCCTTAGCATTTCCATAATCTGTTTGGCAATTGATTACTATGGTAGTGAACGGGCCAACACACGTTTCTAAAATAAATACCTAATTATCATTTTATTCTTCCAAGTGGCTCCTATCAACTACACTGAGCTAGGACAGTGCTGTAAAGAAAGTACAAGAAACCTCATTGGTTCTTGCACTGTATACACAACACAATACTGAGAAAAGAAATTAAACTCAGTAATCCTATTTATTCTTTTCTGGGGGAGGGGGAATGAAGTTAAAATAAAATTATCATGAAATATAAAAATATTCAAGGCATACTGTCCCATAAGTATAGAAACTCTGAATTTCAAGAAAAAGGCCACAAATATAGTAGGATATTGAAAAACTACTGATTCTGAGAATTTCAATAAATATACATCTATATATACAAGCTCATGCAGTCCAAGACAACATGAATGATCTAATCAATCTTCCATCTCACACTGACTCATTCCTAAGCAGCTTTGTCTTCATTGTGTCCTATTAGCAAAGTACTGATTCACAGCTCTCAACTATAAGATTTTTCATTTCTAAAGTTAGCATCAAGTTTGACTTGAGATTCTCTGGTACTCTGAATACATGCTGGCAAGTGGGATTTACTGTAACAATCAGTTTTTACCCAAGCAACAACAGTTTCACACTACAGAATAAGAAAGTTCAAGACCAGAGAGCTTTTAACATAATTTAAAGTAATTTAACATCTCTCTGCAGAAAGATGGGGGAGGCAGGTGTGAGGCAGGGGAATTACCTATATACACACATGTATATAATTATGTGTATGTACACATACATCACTGGTTTAAGAAAAAACCTGGATTACAACAGTCTAATTAACTTGGTTACCCGTACCAGAAGTGACCTGATTAAGTCAGAGTTCTAATCTTTTGGTGGGGGTGGGGAGGCCTGTTAAAAAAGAAAAATAAAGACTGAGAGAAACTGCCTTACTAAGGACAAAGGCCATCAATGCTCAGTTTTAGCCTGAAGTAGGAGTACACCATTCCTGAGATTCTTCCATACTAATTAACAAACTCACATGTTTTGAGTTTTAATCCAGAGTAAAGTTGTGAGAAGCAGAATTGGCAGGGATGACTCATTAAAAGAGTCTACAAATAAAATAACCAACCCAAAATTAGACTCCATGAAAACCTTAAGTGTAACATTTCAAAACTATTAAACCCACCAATACACCAATCTACAGCTCTTATGCTATCTATACACACTTAAGAAAAGTTGACAGTAACTAGCACTATTATTTCAACAAACCAAGTAATGAGGAGTTACAGCAGTAGGCTCCCTTCCTCTGAAAGAAAATATAACCCAAATTCAGTAACATATCAAAACAACCTTAATAAAAGAAGAACAATAGTGTTTCTGTAACATTCAATCACAGGATAATGTAAATGGAATTAGTTTCCAAAGCACAGTAATTCTGCAAGGACTAGAGTTATACATATTAACTGTTCAGATTTCAATAACAAGTTCATGCTGAGAGAAGACATTTTTACTTATTCTGAATTCATTAGGAATAAATCTCAAAACAGTAGTAAGCACTTATAGCAATAATGAAAGAAAAACTACACACAGGGGGCATTTTTCAGCTTACCTGTACTTGTTCTGTGGAACTACTACTGAGTTCATCTCCAGACTCCGAATCTTGGTGAATTTTTTCTGAGCCTTCTCCAGCTGAATCACAAGATTGTTCATGCAAAAAGCTGGTCTTCTCTATTTCCAAGAACTCTGGGCCTGGGAAGTGACCCATGGAGATGGTTCTAAACTGATTGGAAACCTTGGGAGATTGCAACTCATTGTTAAGTTTTCCATTGTTTTGGGTAAGGTCCAGATTCAAACCAAGAGTTTGACATGGGGTACTGTTTGGTCCTAGATTCTGATTGGCATCTCGAACTAAGCAAGACACTTGAACTGGAGAAGACTTTCCAAAACTAGAAAGCTCTGGTGACTTATTCACATTTTCTGTCGATCTCTGTAATCCATGTGTCAACTTCAAAGTGTTATTTGGCAGCATGCTTGCCTGCTTAACAGGTGGCATCAGTGCTTTTCGGGGTATTTCCTTCACATACTGTGCTGGCACATAAAAGGGTTTGGAATTTTCATCTCTTTTGACTTGCCACCAATCATCATTAGTCTTTTTCACCAAGATGTATTTCTCCCCTTGCTTAATCACGATTTTCTTGTCCTTGGCCTCATACTCATAGTCATACTCCACTTGAATGTACAATTGTCCTGGAAGGATCTTCCCACCCTTATCAGCCATTTCTATTTGAAAAGATTTCACCTTTTCAGGCAAAAGGTAAGCGACATTCTGCTCCTGTGTTATTTTCCCATTAATAATCAGAGCTGTAAGACAAAAAGAGTATATGAAATAAAGTGATTGTTTAAGATAACTTCAGGGAAAAATAATTTCAAAAATAATCCTGCCTATGTTAACCTCAGATTAATTAATTGATGGGAAAATGCAGTATTTTCAGATCTCTTTTGTGGTCATAAAATAGAAAATCAGTAGAACAACAATCACCAATTTAACTCTCCTATTCACACAAGTCTCCTCCTATCAAGTGGCTCATTAAGCCTGTTATTTCCTTTACCAAAAAACAGTGATTGATCATCAGGGGTTTGGTGGGATGGTCTGGTCTGAGTCAATCTCTTGCTTACACATAGGCTTAATTTCTTCACAAAACTGTGTTACTACACCGGTTTTAATCAAAACAGCCAAAAGAAGACTATTATTTCCTTATTTTGATTCCTCTTTCAGTTCAAGAGTCCCTTCAGAGTACTAGATATTCCTTACAGAATCCCTTAAGTCTCCCCCCAGTCACCAGGTTCAGCATGGGCTGGCAGTGCCTGACCCGCACAGGCTGCAGCCCCCAGGGAGCCCCCAGGGAGCGTCCTTACCTTCTCCTGTCTGGAGCTGGAGATCACCAGGGGCTATGTGACCCACACTGTCTAAGGCTGCAGGTCATGGTGCCTTTTAAACAAGTAGTTTAACTGCTTTTTTCATTCATTTATCTAAATTTCTACTATGACTTCAACATCCAGAATCATGGTAGTATTAGATAAAAGTATTCAACACTTCAGAGATACTTTGGTTCCAGTGGTTTCAATTCTGTATATTAACTTTGCTCTTAAGAGAGCTTTTTGTGGTATTTACCTCACAGAAAACCCAATGAAACCAAAAATTTAAGGGTTAAAACTGAAAATATAAACAAAAACCTCAGAAGTAATAAAGCAGGAATATGAACAAAAACCAAAATGGATAATAAATGAAAGGGTAATACTACATGAAAATTTTGAAAAGTACTTTCAGCATCTTATAATCCAGACAACTGCATCCACACCTAGGAATTACATGTCCTCTCTATTTAATCATGGAGCATCAATGTCAGAATTCATGAGTGGATAAGCACCAGTCGTGCCAACAGACACTGAACAAACCACAGTTAATGAACATGAAAGATATGATTTTTAATCTTGAAAAACAAAGCATGTAAGTAAACAGGAAGACCTCTAGCATTCACATAGAATGTAGGAAAATTCCAGTAAAATGTTGCCTCACTTAATCTTATAAAGATTAACAAAAACATCTTTTTATTTTTAAATGCATACTTCATGAAAGAGAAAAGTTACGTAGAAACTTTCAGCTCTGCAAGTTAAGACTCTGTGATGAGATTTGTAGCATTTACCCTGCCACAGAGTGGAACTAATGCAATTCTTGCAGGCACACACATGCAGAGGGAACTCAGCTTCTAAATGGGACTGAAGACAGAAATAACAAAAAAGAACTTCTGGGGAGAGCTAAAGCAGAAACCACCAAGAGTTCTTCAATTTTCTTTTGCCATTTCTGTTATTTCATCTGAGCCTTTAAAAAAAATACATTTGCCACACAACTTAGAAAAAAATTAGAAGGTAAAAAGCTAAAGTATCAGGCCAAGACAGAAGTGCCCATCTTTAATCTGTATCTTTCTCTTTCCTGAAGTCCATCATCTTTTAATTCCTACAGGTAACTAGAAAGTCACCATCACCTACAAGACTCCAAATAGAATCAAAAAGTCAGATTTACAATTTTACCAAGGATTTGGCAGAAGGAATGATGGCACCACATTCAACAAAGCTGACACTGGGAACACAAAGCAGCAGAAAAGAATGTCAGGATTCTGCTGTTTACCATAAAAATGGTACACTGACATTCACATTATTACAGTCTATTTCCAGCCTTGGTACCAAACAACTTGCTTACCTGCTGCTCTACATAAATAGGTGTTTCTAAGTGCAGCTCTGCAGTTGTTTAGCAACAGAAGCAGAAGGTAAACATGAACAAATTGCATCCATTCCCAGTATCTTTCTAGTTTTGGAAGCTCTGCCACGCAAATATTATTTTTCCTTTGTTACTAAACCTGACTCCTTCCAGCCCTTCTTCACAGCTGCTACCGATCCCTTTCATGGCTTCCAGGTCATACACCAGAAAAAGGCAAGTCTTACCAAGTTCCAGCCTACCTCAAAACTTGAAACACAGAGAAACAGTGAAGGAGTCCTTGTCCTTTCTCCCACACAGAAAACAAAACAACAACATAAGCCTCTGATTTCCCACAGGGCTAACAAGTGTTCAAAAGCTTGGATTTTTCATTTCTCTTTTGCCACTTCCACATAACTACTTGTTGAGAATGCATGATTAAATTTTTTTCAAGACAGAGAGGTTCAAGAAGTTGCATTTAGAAAAGAAAAAAAATTTTGAGAAATACAAGTTAAATAAAACAGAACTGCTACAAAAATAGCTCTATTCACTTTTGAAATCAGTTTTACAGCCTCATCCCTTAAAAAAAAAACCTAACAACAAAAGAAGAAACAACAAAAAATAAGCAGCACAGTTTTTGTTCTTTCATCCAAGCTGCAAAATTATCAAGTCAATAGCAAACATTTGGTGAAGCTGAACATATGATCAAAAAGGGATGGGCTGCATTCTGTGTTTGGCCAGAACACTAAAGCAGTTTTACAAACAGATCACATCATCAGGATCAGCAAGGCTCCAATTCTCTCCCTCTCAACACAGAGAAGCAAGAGATACCTATGATATAGGTAGGAAATCAACTCTGTAGGTCTGCAAACAACTACCATGGCCTTGATTCCACAGATCCAAATGCATTAATTTTTATTTTGCTTGAATTGTTTTAATGCAGCTGTTGTGTCACATGCACTCCATGGGCAGCCCAGGGGATGACTAATTGTAATGTCCTTTCATGAAGATGTCTCAGAGAACATGGTGTTAAAGAGCCATGGAAACCTTGACCAAACCTCCCCTGTAAGGGGCTCACAGTGATGCACGTGCGAATGCACAATATTGCCATTTGGAGTACTGACTTTATTGTCCTACTAATCAACAACTGAAGTGATGTGGCTGGTCAGACCTTGTATCCTCACTGTATTGGCTTTTTTTACCATTACCTGTAATGCTGGATGGCCCTCACTTTAGTAAAGAAGGTTGAAGAACCCTAGAGGATGATAAACATGAAAAATCGTTTACTTCCACAGAGAACACCTGTAAGCTTTAATAGCTTAAATAAACAATACAGTCTCAATATCTGATTAAGAGATTAATAACAACAAATGGCCTCACTAGCAATGAAGACCTAAAAAAACTTATTCATAAACAGCAAAGAACAGACCTAGGCCTCACTTTTCTTCTGGTGAGGAAAAACCCAACCACTACAGGGCGGCTAAGACAGGCCACATCTCTACGTGGAGACACAACCCACCTTTTCATAGAGCACTCAGGCTGTCCTGCGGGAGAGGACACTGGTGATGACACACATGGCACCAGGTGCAGCAGCCCAGCCACGCTTGGGAAGCGAGAGGCAGAGATCCCTTCGGACTCCGACTGCCGATGGAACTGTTCCCATCTCTTACTCAGCTAAGGCTGAGTAAGGCTGGCAGCCCTCGGTGTTCGCAGAGGTCAACTCCACCCTCCCTCCACCCCTCCGCCCGCAGGCGCCGCCGCGCCCCTGCCCGGGGCAGCACAGCCCGCTGGGCTCCGCTCCTCCCGGGATGGCACAGCCAGATCGGCTCCTCCCGGGATGGCACAGCCAGATCGGCTCCGCTCATCCCGGGATGGCACAGCCTGCTCCGCGCTCAGGGCCCGTTGGGAGCTCTCCCTACATGTAGCACCAGGGGTTCTGTATGCAAACATTTGCCTCTAAGCTAGATTTTATGTACGTCCCAACAAAACGAGACCGTTTTTATCTATGGTGCTGTGATAGTCGATGCGACAGCTTCAGCCACCCTCAGACAGGCAGGGTTCAGAGAGCTGTAGGTCTGCTCAGAAGTGAGCCTTTCCTAGAGCACCTAAATCCTGCAGCAGCACCATCACCTCCTTACAGCATCCAGTCTGAAGTGCAGAATGACGCTCACTCGATTACCCTGAAACACAATACCATGTTTCTTTCAAGACCATTTACATAAGATAAAGACACAGAATCATAATCATGTATGACAGTATGCTCGTATATCATATTAGATATGATGAGCCCTAACTTCAGCAGTATCCTAAAACTAAAGACTCCCCATCACCAAAAAAAAAAAAATCAGGATTTATACAGAAAGCGTTTCATGCCTGTCTTTTGAAATAATTAGGCACAGAGCATTTTCTTCTGATCTTCCAGAACCAGGTAACTGACTTGAGAAATACCAAAAACACTTTGTGCTATTTCTTTTATTTTCCTCTAGGGAAAAAGAACCTTACTCACTGTGGCTATGGACTTGTTACTTACTTCATAATACAAGTAGATGATGGTAAGTTGTTAAAAATGCCACTATTAACCAATCGCCCTAAGTTTCTTTGTGTGACCTTGTTCACAGTGTCCTACAAAGCAGCAGCAGTTGACTTGTGTAATCTTTTTCCATTTACAGCATCAAACTTCACCCACTACTGAAATGAACCCTTCCGCAGTGCTGATACAGAAATAAACTCAATTACAGAGGCTAAATTAAGATAAATTCTTAACAGTTCAGGCCAGATGAGATACCCTGGCTGCAGCGCAATAGATTCCACTATTCCGCTTCTCCCTGGGCACTTTCCCTAAGAGTTCAGGCTGTACTCTGCACAACCTCTGCCTGGGAGCCTGGTCCCACAATAACTTTGTCAGAATTCAACCCTATTCATACCTTTCTTCCCAAGGGGCACCACTCCTTGTCCAGCACTCCTGACTCCTCAGCCAGTATTTTCACGCAGACCAGCCCTCACCGGTGCCTGTAAGAACCAGCTGCAAAGTGTTCATCTAGAGTACGCCAAAGTTGTACAAAAATAGATGCAAATATGCAAATGAAAACAACATATATAACCGAAACATGGGCAACCTGCAAGCTTTATGGAAACATGCTTAGCCTTTCACTGGTTCCTCGGAGATTAGGAACATAGTTAGAAACCGAGCACTGCTTGGAAGTAAGCTGCGCTCCCGGAGCTCACACGTCCCTGAACACTAACTGCATAATAAGCAACCATTTAATAATTGCCTGTGCCTGACAGTATCGAACAAGCGATGCATTTGGAACAAGTGTCAGGACAACTTTCCAGCCGGGGTGCAGCGCACGCAGCTCCCTCCTGGCCCCGCTCGCTCCTCGGTGCGGGCTTTTGTTAAGTTGCTGCCCGCGAGGGCGGCGAACCGCGCGGCTCACCCGCACGGCCCCGCACCGCCCGGCCACTCACCGCAGCAGAGCAGGAGGCAGCAGCTCCAGCCCAGGGCGAGCCCCGCCGCTCGCCGCCCCCCAGCCATGCCCGCCACCAGCGCCGGCCGCCCGCGACTGAGCGGGGCCCGCGGGCTGACGTCAGGCGGCGGAGGAGGAGGAGGAGGAGGAGGAAGGCGCCGTGCCTGCCCACCGCCCGCGGCCCCTTATCACCCCCCAGAGGCAGCCGGCCGGGCGCCGCCGCACCCAGCCCCGCAGCGCCGTGCCCGGCCCCGCAAGCCGCGGGCACCGCTCGGTGCGGGGTCCCCCCCGCGCAGCCCCCGCGCTCCCGGCGGGGCCCGAGGGGCTCCAGCCCCGCCAGCTCCTGCCTGCCCGGGCGT
>JAOXXN010000395.1:13778662-13811618 GCA_026770055.1 Myrmophylax atrothorax | reverse complement strand
AGAGAAGAAAAATATTCAACAACTACTACTTTGGACATTTCATATACCTACTTACAAATGGATTACAAATACAATTCAGGGTAGCACTTTATTGTTATTTTAAACACATGTCTCTGGGACTTCCAGATACACCAGTTTTAAAAAGTTGTGTCCTTTATTTATGTATGCAAATTCATTAGCCTGTTGCTGAAAAAGGTTTTTTAAATTGAAAATTAAAATTTTAGCCAAAAATTCCAGTACTGTATGTTGCGGAATATAAAGTTACATTTTGGATTGTGCCCACTTCACTATTATGACAGTGACAGTGAGCCACCACAGATACAGACAAATGGACAGACAGGCTCATCATAATGAAGCAGAATGTTTTCTCTCCACCAGACTGTACTGTGTGCAGAACCAGGAACAGGACAGATGGCATAATCCATTGCCAGAGTCTTTTTTTGTAAACTTAGGTTTACTCTTATTACTGTACAATATCTAATTCTAAGTTACCCGATAACCGGGCATTTATTCAGATAACAGTTATACAGCCTTGTTCATATTGAACTGGAGATCGGTGTGTCGCGGCCGCGGTGCCTCGTGGCAGTTGTCGTGAGCACTTCAGTATTCTTACACTGTACAAATGACTTTAGTTCCGATGCTCTTTGTAGCATTCCAAAAGAAAACCGTGAAGTCGAGTGCCGCCCTAGTTCAGTGGGACATGTAGTGTTGTGTGAAGTGATAGAAATGAAAGGATACTGAAACACTGTTGCACATTCCCTAAGACAGTAAGATGTACACAAATTAAGCTAGAAAATTCCAACTAAGATTTTCTCAACGTACATTCAGCTTGGCACAGTGCAGACTAAATTTAAGACATGAAAGACAAACTGTGTAATAAGCAGAGCTACACTTTAAGTAACATGTCATTTTTCAAGACGCCAAAATTGCACTCTAGGTTTTTTTTTGGGAATCAGTTAGCAGAATTTGTAGAGGGGGGAAGAGCTGTACAGGCCAGGTATAATTTATACATTTTCAGAAAATAATCCTACAGTCCCCAAATGGAGAGATTATTGTCATGGAATGACTCCCTCTACACAATATCCAATCCTCCTCACGCTGCGTTTACTTTTCAGCAACTGTAAATGAGAAAAATCACAGAGTTAAGCAAAAAACCCAAGTTATTTACATTTACTGTAGACTATATCATTGTTTACACAGATTCAAGAGTCCAGTTCTTAGACCCCCCCAGATAAGTGCTAATAAAACACCTACTTGAAAATAAGAAATCACTCAACACAAAGCATTAAGCACTGCTGTCTGTTACCAACCAGTTTACAGCACTACAAAATGACTGGGTGTGCAGTCTTGACTGCGTTAATGGGGTAAACATTATAGACAGAAACCACTCGAAACCCAGCTCCATTTTCTGTAACTGTTGCTGCTTAGTGACCACTGCATGGATACCACCTATCACTTAGTGCAAAATTTTGATTTTGCTATTTTGGAAAGATGGAATGGGAATGAAAAGATCATTTGGCATTAATCATCCTAAAAAAAGTTTGATTTGCATAGGGAAATAATTTATCATTTCTGTATTTAACATGTCTAGAATAATTTGTTTAATAGTGGTCTCCAAAAGTGAAACAGTACATCATGTTCTGACTATTCCCAAAGTTCTTCTCTAACTAAAAGGTCAGATGCTTCTAATCTGTATTAATCCTCAAAAGAAGTATAGACATTACTAGAGAAAAATGATCCTGGCCACCAGAGTATTCACAAGCTCAGAAAAAGTTTATATATAATAGTAAAATAAGTTCAAAAAAGTTTTGTTCCTTTGCTTCCATAGGAGAGGGGTTCTTCCAAGAATAAGATAGGAAAGTTGAAACGAATTACAAGTTTTCTGCCTTTAAGTGCTAAACTCTGCTCAGCTCTACCACAATAGGTGAAATGATGATATTAGCAGAATTACATGAAAGCTTTGCAACTGATTCTGTGAGCATACTATGTTGGAGCATTTTGGTTTGTTTGTTAAAAAGGTGTTCTAGACAATCCTTAGTCACTTTGCACTCCATCACGTAGTCCAGAAGTCGAAGTGCCAAGTCTCATATTTAAATTCTTCAGGAGCAACAGTGAAAGCTCTTCTTCACAGCAAGATGTAAATTCATTTAACTGTTTATTGCTGATTATATTTGCCCTTCTAAAGCTTAAAGCATGAGACTAAATAGGCTCTTTTCAGTTTGCTTTCTAGGCAACATTAGAGCATGTGCAAACTCAGGCTAATGAGGACAACTAAAATAAATTGGGTCAATCATACCTTGGAATGTCTGCATTGGACAGCTGAGCTAGACTGCCTTTGTAGTCAAAGTAGCTATCTAAAGATTAATTTCAACATGTCAGTGATCAAGAGTTCATGAATTGCCAACTCCTTGGTCATTCAAGCTGTTATTCAAGGTAAAAGTATCCACCACTTCAACCTTTTATTAGGAGACACTATTGAACAGAACCAGGTACCCTGACTAGTACTACAGCCCAATTTTCTCTAAATGGGAGAAAAAGCTTTGGAAAGTCATTCAGCCAGCTAATAAAATCAAACAAATAGAAACAAGATTAACATAAACTGCTCTGGAACCCTTCAGAAGAGGAGCACCCAGGATTCAAGCCCCCCACAATCATTTTGGGTGTATTTTCAAACTGAAGATGCAGGTAACCTTACCCGAGGGAGTGTCTAGAGACTTTTACAGACATGCTCAAAAGCAAAGATGACGAGAGAGAATATAGGAAAGCGTGACTGTTAGGTGAGCAACAGACTAACTATAGAGAAGACATTAATTAAGAAAATGTGATTCTGTAAAGCAACTTAAGCATATCAAGTACCCCCACTGTGTAATTACTTTGGAGATCAGAGATGTGCACATTAATAACTGATACTTTGGAGACTAATAAGTGCACATATTAATTTCAATTACTGTAACTGCATTTTAGCTAGGCTAACATTTTAAGTTGACTGGTGACCTCTGTTACACAATTCCAAATCACTGACACATGAAGCAGTGTGCAAACAGAAAGAAAAGCAAATAAATAAAATGTACGAATAGGGTCATTTTTATTTCATCACTGAATGTTTTCCTGAAGAAAATCATATTTAAAAAGATACTAGCAAGCCAAAAGAATTTAAAATGCCCACTCCTTTTCCAAACAGTAGAAGTTGTCTGTGACTGGCAACTACCTCCAACTGACGTTTTCACATTTTGTTCTACTGCAACAGAATAACCCCAGAACTACTATTTTACAACAAACACCAGTTTTGTAAGAAGAGCAGCAGCATCTTGAGTCAGATGTACACATACACTGTTCTGCTGGCTATGAAATTCTGTCAGAACAGAGATGTCAATCTCACTATTCCAGTGACTTTATGCCTCAGAATGAACTGTAATAAACCTAATACAAAGTAGTTTGATCACACATTTAAAAAAAATCCTACAAGACAAACTTACACTTTGTCTTGCCGACCCCCTCCTCGCAGTACGACTGGCTGGCTGTTCTGAGTGAACGCACCTCCACCCCGAATTGCACTTGGATGAGTTGGAGAAGCTGCTGGATGCTGGCCAGGACGGATAGGCTTGGCTGCATGGAAAGAAACATGACTTACAAATACATACATCACAATTGTACCTTGGATTATTTAAATCTACTGATGCTTTATTACATTTGGATAATGTAAAATAATCAGAATTGAATACACTTTGAATAAGAAAACAAGTTTAGTATTGGGATAGTATTCTGAGAACCAACAGGTTAGTGCCAACTACAGCAAACCCTGGAAAATAGACAGTGTTTTGCTTTTGTTGCCCCAACTAGAATTAAAGCTCTTAAAGCTTCTGATAATGATTATTTTCACACGAATTATCTGCCCTGCCTTATCTATTATCCTGTGAGAGTTGTATTTTTTGTCAATAAGAACTCAAATAAGACACAACCCTAGAGAATCTCATGAGGGTTATGTCTCTGAAACGAATCATTACACCTGCTGTACTTCCCACATCTACTTGACTGGTAAGTCACTACCTACTCTGCTCTGCAAGTGGTCCTGTGTTCCAATTACTCCACAGATAATGCATGAATCTACCACCACCACATAATAGAACTTGCTCAATAACTGAAGTAAAAACTCAACAGTTTTGACAGGACATTCACAAGCTGCATACACTTAATAAACTGTATTTTCCATCAGTTTTGCACTTAGCTCTTAACAGAACATGCACAATGGTATGACTTTACAAAGCTCTTTAATATTAAACAGAAGCATTTAAAGTTTCAGCAGGCAAGAGGGGACATAAAGTGCCTGCAGGTAGCAGCTGCATCAGAGAAACACTTAGCAGTTTCTGCCTTACAGGAAGCTGATCTCCAGTATGACACAACTACCTCACCTAGACATTGAAGCAAAAGAGGCTGTGTGCCTCTGTAAGCTCACTAGAGAACTCTGGGGGTTTTTTCTTCAAGACCACTTGAGAGAAAGGTAAGACAGAAAAGCACCTGTCTGCAAGCTGCCACTTCACGTGACCAACTATTTAGCAACAGCACTTTGCAGACCTACAGAGTATGAGCAAAATTTAACTGCAACACTCATTTCGGCTGCATTAGCATTTAAGAGAAATATATAGATTACTGAAGTCCTCTAGTTCTAAAGCTGTAAGGTAACCTGAACAAAGTCCTCCACAGGTCACACACCTGCCTGGTCCTCAGCACTTGACAGCGTATGGGCAGGTGGAGGACCAAGGGAATGTGACTGTCCCAGCATCACCTTCCCACCCCTTTCTGTTTTTCCCTAGAGAGGGCTGTGGAGTACTATGTTTATGAACAAAGAACTGAAAAGGTAATTTGAGATCTTAGGATGTTGTGGTGATGTCTGTCCCTGTTCCCCTACAAGATAAAGATGATTTTGTTGCTGTTGTTAAAGGTCTATGGCTTAATATTTCCCCTTGCCTTGAAATACCTCCTCAGTCTTAGAAATTGGAATGGTCTAAAAGATTAAGAGTCACATTCAGTGTATTGCTTTGTTCTAGGAAATGAAACACATTCAGGCCAGAATTCTAGGTTGGTAAGCCCTTTCCAGAGCCATTCAAAAATAAAAAGCCAATCAACCACACAGCACCACCCCCTACACACTTAAGGTCTATTAACCAAAACATAACTCATGGTAGAAAGTACATCACATTCACACGTGCAGTTCCAATGAGGGCTGATTAAAAAAAAACCCAAATGAGACAGATGAAGCTTTAGGGGGAAAGGGATTCTTTACTAACCAATCTGCGCAGAATGTCCTCTTCTGGCCATATTCTTGGATCTTACAGCTTCCTTTATACGATCTACTTCTTGCTGATACCGTTTGCGATCCCGAGAAGCGTTTTCTTTGGCTTCCTTCAGTGCAGACTCCAAAGCTTTAACTCTTTCAGCTGTAGCTCTAAGTCGCTTCTCCAGTTTAGGAAGTTCACAGCGAAGATCAGCATTATCACGTACCAGCTACAAACCAGAAGTGATTATTTCTTTGGTACCTCTTTCTCTTCATAGGGAGAGCTAATCAAATACCCTCCCACCTCTAAACAGGCAGAGCAGTAGGGCTACTGTATTAACTTTGCTTCAGCTTTTAATAAATCTGTAGTTCAGTAACAGTAAGACTGTCACTTGGGAAATCAGCTACTGTGGAAGAACCTGCGACCCAACATAAGCACTTCTACATTCTTCTTCCATCAAGACAGGCAAAGAATGCCCTAGACTGATACACTACGTCAAAACATTAATTTGGATCTTCCTCAGGTTTTAATGCAGCTGTTTTGTTACATACACACAAGTACTTAAAATAGCTAATTAATTTACATTATAAAACAACAGACAAAAGTTTTTCTGCATCAAGAGACACGCTACAGATATAGAAGTACTTAATCAAAACTTGAAATTAAGTCTGACTGTACCTGTTTGTGAACCTTTGTAAGCTGTTCAAGATTATTCTCAAGGAAGGAAATCTTCTGTTTTTGTGCAGCACTGCCTCCTGTGTCGTCTGAGTCAATCTCAGCACTCTGCAGTAACAAAGGCATGAGGAGGGAGACAGGAGGCTGAGTACAAATCTGAACTGTAATATTAAGATTGAGCCAGAAAATTACACTGCATAAACATCAATTCCTAATTTAGTTTGAAGCCGAAATTTATGCAGCGATCTCAGAAACAAATTTCATTACCTTTTTCACTCTAGTAGCCAGATCTTGAACAAACAGCTTCCGAAGATTGTGAAGAGTCTGAAGTTCTTTTGCCTACAGTGAAGGACAAGAAATTAACAAAACAAAACAACCCAAACAAATTCTGAAAGGACAACAACAACAAAAAGGTGTCAAGTATTGATATTTGCTTTGGAATACATTCTGAGTATCTTACCACAGTCTCTTCCAAACCCTTTAAATCTTGCCTTGCTTGTTCCCGTCTGTCCTGCATAACCCTAAAAGAAAATAAATTCATCCTGAACATCCATCAAAATTGGAAATTTTAATGTTTTAGAAGACTAGAGTAATAAACACTCTCTAGTACAAACAAAAAATGTCTTTTGGTTGAAGTCTTAAATCAAAGATGTAACCAACAGATGATATCACAGTCAGAAATCCACGTGGGATGGACTGGGAGGGGAAGTTGCAGGAGGAAGAGGGAAGTACTTCTAATACTGAAGAAATACAAACAGGTACATTCAGATGCATAAATTATAAAAGTTTCTAGAATAGTGGAAGACTCTTAGAGTCAGCTTTAGACTGAATATTTGAGGAGCTCTTATCCTAAAAATGTTCTTAGCTCTGATCAGCTGACACAGTATGTATCATGTGACAGATAAAGGATTTTTATTTTGTTTTGTTCAAACACCTCACCCTAAATACCTGTGCCAAAGCCAGCAGCATAACCCACAACCTCAGTGTACAGGAATATAACCAAAGGATTATCCCTGTACAGAGCTCCTGTCTTCCATGTAACATGAAAGTGTTTTCTGCATGTGTCATGTCTTCTCTCAGAACTATAAGCCAGTGCAGTCACTAAGATGACAGAACACGGGAAAGGAGTGGGGACTGCTCTTTTTATGACTCAAGGTTGGAAGACAAAGGGCAGGAAATGCACGAAAATGAAGTGTTCCTATTAAGTAGCCAAAAAGCTTCTTTTCCTCTTGAAATTTCTCCTTACTCAGCCAGTTTCACTGCTAGTTCAGTTAAACGAGTAAGTGTTCGAGGTAACAAAATATCCTAAACAATATCTCAACATCCTATCCACTTTCCAGATCTCTCTGGAAAAGTAGTTCCAGGGACCTTATAAAACTCTAAACCAAAAAAATCTGCATTGTTTCTGGTCTGTCATTTGCCACACACATTTATGACATACAATGGAAAATAACTGGATTCAAAAAGGCTGAGGGAGAATACAGAATACCAAACTGCCTTTTAAAGCTTTTTTGGAAATCTTTTGAAGAGGAAAGTTTCTAATACAGCAAGTGCTTTAAGTGCTCAATACCAGATATAGTTTAGGCTGCAAACTGAAATAAGAAGCAATAATGTGGTATATGTTTACCAAAGCTTACAAGGTACAAAACCCTATCATAATTAATATAACTTTTGTAACCAGTGTGGCATATAAATAAATCAATGTAAGATTGATTCACAGGACTAGAATACTGTTGGAATTTTAGTCAGTTAAATCAACACTGTATTTCACAGTAAGGCTAAAACAAATAAAGGAAAAAAAAGAAAAAAAAAAAGGAAGCATTGCTTATTGGTTACCAATGCAGACCAATCAGGGCCATCTGATTACTTCAAATTCTATGATAAAACCCTCAAAAGCCACTGTGTGTGTTTTAAACATAGCCAAAAAGCACTTTTCAAAAAGTATTATGTATTTTTAGCTTCTGTAAGGATAAATTCATATGTGCCAGAAAGGGGCTGCTACTGATACCCTGGAAACATTTCCAGGAGCCACTGGTCAGATTTCTCTGAGCAGAGAACTGTTTTGCAGCTTGACTCCTGGATACTTACCTGCAAGCAGAACCCAGTTTTTGCACTAACTTTTCAGTTTCTAATTCAGTAATACATTGTACTTAGTTAACCAATGAAGCATGTGACTGGTTCATTTTAAGAATAAGCCAGTTAGAACCACCTAACTAGTTAATAAACAAAAAAAGGTAAGGGAACTGTTACAAGCCTCTTCCAGCCTTAAGAGCAGGCAACACTTGGCTGTAAACTGAAAAGTTCATTACTTCAATCCTTAGCATATTAACAAAAAAACAGTTGTGGCCTTCATATATTTCATAATTTTATTTCCAATTTTAAATATTGAGGCAGTGCCAAGGTTTAGAAAAAGTTAAGTTCTAGAGGGCCCCATATAGTATGCCTTTCTTTAATAGGCATACTATACAGTGAGAGCCACTTCATCATATTAGGTCACTAGTTTATATAGAGTAAGTGTTCCCACACACATTTATTTTATGCTGCATCATCATCACTTACGTAAGTTCATGCAGTTTTCTACTTTTTTCCTGATCGGTTGCTTTCAACTTCTCATGCTCAACTCTAAGACGTTCCTGTTCAAGCATCATCTTCTGGTTTTGGCTGAACACAGAAAGTAAATATTTTATCAGCTGAAACTGTCAGACAACACAGTAAGCAACACAAGACAGAAAAACATTGCTGGAGGAAACCCTTGCCACTTCCTTCCTATTGCACTTTGCTTCTGTACTCGCACAGTCCAGAGACATTGGCACCACCAAACTGATGACAATCACTTACTCTTGAAGCTCAGTGATAAGCTTCTCCTTTGCATCAACTTCATCTCTTAGGCTACTGATTTGTTTCTGATGTGTCTCACGATGGCTCTGAATTTGCTGCTCCACAGCTTGCTATTAGAAAAAACCAGAATGTATTCAATGCTTTGAGTTGCTGCCTGGCTTCACTTTGTGGGCATTTGGGTTGGTTTGTTTTCTTGGTTTTTTTAATTTAACTTACCTTGACTTCATTTGCAGTCTGAACCTTATTTAAGTGCTCTTTCTCCATCTCATGTACCTTTTCTAGTAGGGATAGAGAAGAGAACGCACATTTCAGCCAGATAATTAGGCAATGACATGGATGACAGAGCTGATTTCTCCTTCCCTTGTCAACACCTTAAAATTTGGAAAAAGTCCCCTCCCACCTAAAAGAGCAATTAAATCAGTAACATCTTTAATTTAATCTTATCCATAGCAGTTCTTTCAAACAACAAACATGTTTTCCTAATAGTTAATTCCACACATTCAGTAGCAAAAAGTCTTCCTATGGCTCTACCCTTCAACCTAAACAGGTTGTGGTGGGGTATACGGAGGCAAGTCCTACCCTGTGCTCGGAGTTGAACTAATTCCTCATTAAGGGAATCCACAGATTCTTCCAGCTGCCTCTTCTTCTGTTCCACATTCTGAAGATATTCAGTCAACGACTTGATCTTGGCTTCGTGCTTGTGGAATAAAGAGATTCATTTACTTTGGAACTTGGTATCATGGAATTACATCTGCATAAACAATAAGTAAACTCGATCTCAAATCAAAAATTATACTAACTAAAAACTAAGAAGAGTATGACTGCTCAAGTAGATCTGTAATGTAGTCTATAAGAATATCTCTTTATTCTGGACTGGAATTGTGCATCCTGATTTAAAAAAAAGATGATCACTAAATTGCATATGTGGATCACAATTTTCAGAAGTGCTAGAGGTCACATCACTAATCTTTTCTAACAACTGGATTAAAATGGCCTTTCTTACATTAGAAGTAATTTCAATGTGCTGTGCAAGCCTCCTGTAACTCTACTGTGCTATTGCCACCCTTCCACTTCCAACTTGCAGCAGTAGTAGGCAAAGTGCTCACCAGCCACTGCTTCTGTAAGACTTGTATTTGTAAAGGATCCTGTGATGCAGAAAACAGGGATTCTAATATTTAATACAAGTGCTACAAAAGCATTATCAGGCTAGAGATACGCTGCAGAAATTCTGACATCCTGTCAGACTCAGAACTACCCAAACTGAAAAGAATACTGAGGAAACAGCTGAGCTGTGGCTGCTCTCTCACAATGTGCTTTGTTAGGTGACAAAAAGAAACTGTAACATTTTCCCCCCAACAGGTTAATGAATTTAATTTTTAAAGAACATTTCAATACACTGTAAAGAAACATTTACCTGTGAGATACGGAGCTGGCAGGCAGCCAGTTCCTTTTCGTTTTCCTCCATTTTCTTATTGCTTTCAGCTTGTGTGCCTTCCAACTGTTTGCAACGTTTTACCATTGTTTTTACTTCTGATTTCATTTTGCTAATGTACAGTCTTGCAACTGTGAATTCTTCATCTATCATGCCAGTCCCCTCAGGCTGCTGAAAAGTGTGGAGTGGTACATTTAGAAAGCTCAGGTAACATAAGTGAACTAAAGGTTACAGGATCAACCTAATGCCCAGAACACATCGCCTGCCCCAAGAGATAATCACAGCACTTAAAAAATCCCAAACCTTTACATTTTGGTGCTAAAGTTTTCTGACTGATTAATTTGAAGTTTGCACTAAGGTAATGTAATGAGTCACCTTAACAGGGAAATACAGTTTACTATTGACTTCTAATACTGCTCACAATCTGGACTTACACTGATCTTCTAGATTTATCTTTCATTTCATTTTCTCATTCCATTTTTTATGTAAGGATCATCCTGACTGTCACTGTAGGCCAGTATTACATTTCCAAGACAATGCAGTTAAGGCCACTTCACACAGCAGTTTCACAACAGGAATGAAAACACTGCTTCAGAAAAAAATCATTCCTGCTCTTCCTTGCCTTTGCATAATCAAACTCTGTCTGGGACTCAATTAAGTCACAGTATATGGAATGGAGACCCTTAAGCCCAAATTATTAATACATGAGCTTTCTATGGGGGCAATTTTTACCATACTAAGAGAATGACCCCACCTATCCACAAGGTATGCATTTAATACATGGCACTAAAGATAGCACTGATCAATCCTTACCTTGACATCATTATTTCCTACTGCAATTCCTATCTCTGCAAGATCTTTCAGTAAGGAGGCCATCATTTCTGTTGCTCGTTTCTTCTGATGGTTGGTCATTTCTTTCAGTTTCTGAAGCTCTGCATCTATACTGGCTAAAGTGACCTACAGTAAAAGAAGTTACCCTTTAATAAACAAAACACATTCTTGCTTTTGGAACCAGTTTCATACTATTTACAGAGTAACAGTATTTCTTCTGAGAAAATTAAAAAGTACTGGGGACAGAGACCTTTGGCTCACAAAATATAAACTTACAACTTTGCAACAAAATTAGTGTCCGTATTGTTAAACAAGATTCGGTGTTGTATACAATAAAATACTGCAGAGAATTGCATTTATAGAAAAAGGTACATCGACAGCAAATCCAACATTTTTCTCCACATTTTGGTAAAGGAAAACAATTTCTTTGCCTGCAGAGCTCTTAACTCTTCCCTACTTGCAAAGCAAAAAAATGGCACCCACTGCTGAGAGTTCATAAGCACAGCATTTAATTTAGAGCAGTCTGTCAGCCAGTTTGAGACACTGTTGTAATGGCTGCAGCTCAGCAGCAACATGCTCAAAAATCTGCTCTCTGTCCTGCAGGTCTAAAAAAATACCAGAAGTTTTCCAGCAGGAAAGTTTCGGGCAGAGATGCCAAAGGATGGTCAGTGCATGGGTTAGCTGTGACAGGGAACACTGAAATGTCTTAATCCTACAACTTAGAACAGCTTCCCTGTGGATTGAGTTATTCATGACAGTCAATGGGTAATAGTTGTAATATCTAGAATCACTATCTATAAACAGTAAAACAAACATCAACAAAGCAAACAAAAAACCAAGACACCCTTCAGAACCATACACACACAGAGCAAGCCTACTCCACTCCACTTTAAATGCTGCTCAGAAGACGACCAAAGAATCTCTGATTTTTGGCCAACCTTCAAGTGATGGAAGTTACCAGTAAATATGACTCAGCTCAGAATACTCAGAAGTTTAAAGAGAAGTTTCATGATCTTGTGAACCTCAATTTTAGAGTCAGTGTTCCATCAAGCCAAATCTTACTCACTGAAAATTGAAAGTCAAATTCACTACAAGACCCAGACATGCTCAGATTTCATTTCCAAGAACAGAGAAAATTGACACTTGTGCCATCACATATTGTCTGCAATGCCAGCAAACATGCTGATCCTTTCCAGTGCTTAGAATTTTAGATAGTTTAAAACTGACTGAAGCCTGCCAAATAAGTGGCTCCCAAAGCTGTCAGTCAGTTCAGACACTTCGCAAGTATGTAAGGAGGTGTATGGTGGTATCCTGTGGGCTGATGCTGCATCTGTATTTTAACCAGGGCTATCTTCTGCAATATGTTCTCAGTGTTCTCAACTACTCTCTTCAGAAAGTAAAACAAACTGCTTATTTTTTAAGGCATAAATGTAAATTATTTCACATGACATAAATACAACAGGCAAATAAATACAAGAAAAGCTTAGCATGCCTACTACAGGTTCAAGATTGGAGGAAGAGTGTTCTTAAGTCAGAATTACCCCAACTGCAGCAGAAAAGACAAAATGAATCAAATCACTGGCATGTCAGAAAAGTGTTAACTTTTGACATTTAGGATACTTCTGAACACTCAGGTAGCAAAATGCCATAGGCACTATAAAGATGAGAGCTAACATCAGTATTCACCACCAATTTTTCTGAAGCTTACTGGTTTTAGTAAATCATCCCTTGCTAAAACTAAGTGACTTCAAATGACTTCAAGGAAGAAATATGGGTAAGGCAGGAAAAGTCACATTGAAGACTGTCAGTAATTTCTTATCTGAGTTTCATACCGATTTTTGATTGAGTTCATCACTAAGCAGTTCATACTCCTTTGCCTTATCTTCTACTTCCTGTGACTTCTGATCATAATTGACAGCTAATTCTTCCAGGGCTTGTAACACCTCTTTCACTTCCTCTTTAGACGCATCATTTTCAGCCTGCAGGCGGTTCAGCTCTGCTTGCAGGTTGTCTTGGTCCCGTCTGGTCGATGCCAGAAGCTGAAACATTGATAGAGACTTAATAAAATGCAACAACAACTAATCATGAACAAAATTCTACGTATAACTTGAATTTTATTAATGCTTTTAGCTACTACAATAGTTTATATTTTTAGTGACTAACATCATGCAATAAGGATGCCAAGGACAAACACACTGAAAATATAACGAACCATTAAATTTACCACCTAAAAGCTAAAGAACTATGGATATAAAGTATCTTCGAAATGGAAGTAATTACAAATCAAGACACATAGGGACAGCAACTGGAAATGCACATGAATACAGGAAGTTCTCAAAAAAGCCACTGAACACCACTCATGAGTCCCTGGTCAGCAGGTCAGGGACTGAACTCCCAGCATTTTAACACTGCCAGCTGCTGGAGAGTAACTAGTCAAAGGATACAGTTCCTAAATAATCAGATTTATATTTAAATAAGATTAAACAGTAGCTTCAACTTCTCGAGTTTTCAACCTATTTCCTTCTAACCACATACACAAGGATTACTATTTTTTTAATCTTTGTGCTATGGAAAAATATCTTTTCTAATATCTTGGCTAAATGAAATTAACACTCTCATTGTTAATAGGCATTTTTCCCCACTTAATCAAGTGACATGTCTGGCAACATGTGCATAAAAATTGTTTGAGTATTCTGGCAAGTATGATCTGAGTTAACACACTATGGGCCAATACATTTCCCTTCTTTCTGTACAGCAACTGACCAAAAGTGAACCTTAGAAAAGATAAGTTACCTTCAGTTTTGGCAAACTGCTGACTTTGCATGGGGAAGACAGTTCCTGCTGTGTTTGCATAAAATACTTCAACAATTTCAGTCTTCACGGACACTTGAGATTCAAGTAAACTTGTTTAAATTCAGTGATCAGCACAGTGTAAGTGCGAGTAATGAATAAGCAGAACACTTAGATAAGGCACAAATGAGAACTACTGTACAGCAGTAGAGCTGCCATTCTATTCCCTGGTCACTGTGACCTATTCAGAACACCTCCAGTTTCTCTAAAGGAAAGAGAAACAAACAAAAAAAAAGATACAAGAGCAAAACTCACCTCTTCCTGATCCAACATTTGCGTCTTCAGTTTTTCTACTAGTTGGCTCTGCTGATTAATTTCTTCATCCTGCAGTTGAAATAGGACTGTGTTCATTAAACTGACAAAGCACTCAAAAAAAATAACCTGAGACATTAGATGTTAGGCATCCAACTTTTCCCTATTCTGAGACAATTACACAACTGTAAGCAATCAAAGTAAAAAAATATCCTCTTAATTTCACTGGCTCTTAACCTGGCATGTGTGTTTTAACACATTAGGTTTCAAAGACACAACTCTTATACCTGTGTTTTTGCAAGTCTTCTCGAAGTTGTTCTAACTTCCAAGAAACAATTAAGATTCAATTGAAAGATTTTTTCCTCTCCAAATGTAGTACTACTGCTTAAATTTGAGATTGTATTCAAATAAAATATACATAATATGGAAACAAAAAAATTGCTGTCTTCAAATTGCTCATTATCCCACTCATTATTTTCCAACTAAGAAAGGATACTCACTAAGCATCAGATAAGACAACTTTGATTTCTCTTAACCAGAGCTTTCGAATTAAGAGTAGGCACACTCAGCAAATATTTAAACAAGCTCAATTAACAAATGAATACTGGCAAATTAAACATTACACAACAATAATTTCAAGGGGTCTTACATTAAATGAGGATGACATACCTTATCATCCAGTTGTTTATACAGTTTGGCAATTTCTTCCTCACATTTCCTTCTCTCAGCATCAGTGAAATTGCCAGTTACTCCAATTGTGGTAGCTGGTTTATCGTTAATTACAGTAATATCCTTGTCCACTGCAAAAGCTTCTAAGTTGGCCTTCTCCTTGTCAAACTGTTCATCAACTGGCACAGTCTCCCCTTAAAGAATACACTTAATTTCAGCACAATCAGCCATGAAGCATCTTCTACAAAGTTAGCCTTGAGAAGTATTATGTATTTCCAACTAACAGTATTGCTCCACAGTTAACAACCAACTGAGCTCATGTGATTACCTGACAAAAAAATTACCACTAGACCATCCAAACTACTTCCTGCTTACCATAAAACATTGTATTTCACCCAGTTACTCTGCTATGAGCCCCAAATTACACATCAAACCTTACCGTTTAGAAAGTCACCTCACTTGCCAAGAAGACAGAAAATCCTTTCTTTCCCTTGGTAGTCTGCTTTGCTAGGTAGCCATCTTTACTTTTAAATTGTTTTGCTTCTAATTTAAAATACTTCTTCAGTTATTGTTTTATCTTTTATGTTCATAAAGCTTTTTCTGATGAGAACACTAACTTCACATAGGAAAAAATACCACATGCTAATTAAGGCACTTCTTTGATAAGTTAAACTGGATTCCTTAGTGCTTTGTTCCAAACATTTTACGCAGTCCTGAGAAGGCACAGGCTCTTTCCAACACTCCAGTATCTCGTGTCAATATTCTCAAAGAACTATACTTAACATTTCAGGTGTGGCTTCATATCACCTCTATAAAAGAATAACACCTTGAAAAACAAAAAACCCTCCACACTCTACTAAACTTATTTTAGTGAACCCGTTTTTTTCAGATTTTACATCAAGACATAGTGCAGTTGCCTACAAGGCTGCAAAATCATCTTCTGTAGCTGCAAACTCCAGAACACACCTCTAAGTATGACCTATGCCACTCTTCCCTTGAATTTATGGCTTCATTATTAACTCACATTTTGCATAAACTTCAATTGATAAGATGTTAATTATTCAGGAAAAATGAACTGGCACTCCTCCTGTACTGTCAGCAGTTTCAGATGGCTTTTTTGCCTATTAACATGTTTGAGTTTTAAATTAAGGCAAGATCCTGTGATATTGATTTGAATTAGAAAACTGAACCAGAGGAGACATTTTACTCAGTTTCTGTACTTCCAATTAATAGCAGTTTTTTCTCTCCCAAAATAAAAATTTTACAATGTATGTAACTCTAGTCTGCTAGTAAACCAAGTGTTGAACAATCTAACATGAATACACTCTGGAACATTTTTGCCATTATGAGATTATTAGAATTTGTTCAACTTAATAACCCAGCTTTAATATTCTTAACACTGTCTTGCACACACTCCCAGCTATTTTTGGTATTCTTGAGACTTATTCAGTGTCTGTTGCCTTGACTAAAGTTTGCAGAATAAAAGTCTAATTGCTTCTCACCATTCCGCCACCTGTTGAGTTCGTTCTCCAGCCACTGTATCGTGTTACGCAGAGTCTTGTTCTTCTCTTTTTCCTTCTCATACTTCTTCTTCCACTGTTCTGCTGTGAGCTCCACGTTGACACAAACTGTGTTCTTAATGGTCTTTGCTCTACATAGAAAAAGCAAAAAGCTCTGAAACTTCATTTCCACAGACCACTGGCAAAATAGAAAACATTCCCACTTTTCCCAAAGTCTATTTCTACTCCCTGTCCAGTTACTGTTCTTCCAACTGGATTGATCCAACTGTTAACAGACTGGGCAACACAATAAACTTCCGGAAGGCTGAGAAGTCTCAAGCTGATTGAGTTGGAAAAATTCAGCTGCATACGAAGGTATGAAAGAATTCAGGTCAGGACAGTTGTGCACAACTTTGAACAAAGGACAGTATTCACATCTAATCAACACTTGTACAATGGAGAGCATAAGGTGTTTAGGGTGCAGACCATCTGGGTTATCTACGGAACAGCTCACTTCAACCAAAAAAGTCCAGTTACTAAATCTCCACTAACTGAGAAGGTGCTACAAGCCATTTTGATAATTTCTGATGTGATTATCTACATTCAGTCAGGTGAATCCCACCCAATTAGCTTTGGAGACAAAACTACAGGCACCATAACATAGTCATGAAGGTAATGCCTGGTTTTTACTTTAGTGCCACACATCACTTACCTCAGCAGTTTTCCTGTATAGTCTCCTATTACCAAATACCCCACCCCAAGAGATCAAAACAGCAAAAAAAGCTTAATGGCAATTAAACATTTCTCCAGCCCCACATTACGACTCCTGTTAAGTACCTTTCTGTAAAGTTTTAGTGAGACATTACTATCAAGAAACACATGATTTTTCTACTATCTTATGTGATATTCATATAGCCTTCAGTTACTACAGCTGAGGGTTTCAGCATAAATTTGACAGAAGGTTGAATTAATATACTGGATTAACTATGGTAGTTGAGACAGAAGTGTACTCTGTTAACTCCTGAGAAAGCCAAGAGCATAAGGCAGTGAAACTACAGAGCTGCAGCAGGAAGACACTTTCCAGTAGCTCACTCAATAAATACTAAAAGGAAAGGAAAAGACCTCCTTACTTCTAAGAGAAGACCAAAAACCTCCACTGTTGCAGAATGCAGGTCATTACTCCACACTCACTAACTAATCCCATTCTGCCAGATTTCTAAGAAGTCTAGTCTACTTTCCAAAATACGAAACTTCACAAAGAAGACAAGTAGGAAACTATCTTGTTGAACTACGGTGACAATGTACACTAACACCAGAGAGCAGATGAACGAGCAAAACACTGACTGCTTTTGTAATGTGCTCCAGTGATCCAATCTAGAGGTCAGGAACTGGAGTATAACATCGAAGCATTAATAGTAGGAATGTTAAAGAGCTACCTAACAGAGTCCCAGATGTGAAATGAGAACATATAAATTCAGTTACAAATGACACAGGAATTTACAAGTATTAACTCAAATGTTACTGGAATGCTAGATGGGAACAGGCTCTTCTGGCAAATAAAGGATTCAACTTAACAGGACAGAGCTCCTTTCTCCTTCCTTCGAAATTAGGAAAAAAAAAATAAAAGTACTTATTACCCTCCAAGACTGCACATTAAACCACATTTTGAACTAAACTTTACACTGTCCTCCCAGAAATACAGTCTTGAGGATCCTGCCTGATTTAAGGATTTTTATATAAGATAGACCACAACACTTAGCCATATGTACACTGAGGAATTACAGAAAGAAAGTAAACAACCTAATTAATTTGGTTAAGGAATCTTAATGGAGTAACTCACTTATTTCCCATTGTGCAAGTAGTTCTATCAAATCACTTACCTTTGGCCAAACAGAAGAGTAGATTTAGTTTCAGATTCATTGTAAGAAGATGGGGAACAGCAAATAACAATAGTGGTTCTGCAATTACCCCCTAGTGAATCTTGAAGGATTCTGGTCATTTTGCTATCGCGATATGGAACATATGTCTGCCAAGAAAATGGATAAATCATCAGTCACAGTTCTTCAGACACATTTAATTTGGTGAAATATGAGCTACACGTTTTAGAAAGACACTAAATTCTACTTTAATTCATAAATAATAAGACAAAGTGCATGAAATGAAATAAAATTGTACTACTATGTTTCACAACTTTAAGAGCACAAGAAAACTCCCAGTATGATGCTCAGCATTAAAAGCAACCTATTGATCTTCACTGTCAACACAAGAGCACAAGAGGAATGGCCACCTGCAATGCACTGATGCAACTGGAGTAGTTTAAAAGATTCCAGCATTTCAGATATTAGTAAGAATTTCTGTGTAATATCAAATGCAGAGATAGAAACCTTTAAGTATAAAAGTACAAAAGAGAACACTTACACTGCTTTCAGCCAGCGCTGAGATGACATTTCCAAGAGCAGACAAGGACTTGTTGATGTTCTTGGCCTCATCCAGCACAGCACCTTCTGCTCCAGTTTTACTAACCTATGCAATATTTCAGTACATGACTAAATGCATCTTGAAAAAACACTTTTCACATTTAAGATAAAACTTGAGTCACTTTTCCACTTTTAAGTCAGTTTCCCTGACTTTAAGAGATGCCCATAAGCAAGTTGGATTAAAATAAGCAAACTCTTCCCCAGACTCTTTCCCCAATTCATTATAAATTTCTCATTTAAAACTCAAGTGTTTGTTTGAAAATGTTTCTGATGTTTTAAACTGAAGTGAATGTTCTCCCTGCAAAGTAGGTCTTTTTGTAGAAGCTAAATGTTCAGTTAAAAATTTCTGCCAAATGAACAACTTCCACAGTTGTTTGAAGTTTGTAAAAAAGATTGAATTCCTTAAAAAGTATCATGAATAGTTTGTCCAGAGGTCACCCTTAAAACCAAACCACCATCATGCCCCCAAAAAGTAGACCATAAAATACAAACTACAAAACCCAAATCACATACTACCACTACCCCTGGAAAACACAGCAGAGTCTTCCTTAGCAGAAATTTATGAGAACAGTTTTCAGAGGCTGAATCTGACCTACATAAATGATCCAGGAACTTAAGTAGATATCAGCAGAAATGTGAAAAAAATCTAACCTGACACCATCCTATTGACCTCAGCTCTTCTGCCTGAAGGGCAGAATTTGGCTAACAGTTCTATAGCCCTCCCTTCACTATTTTCAGCAATCATGACTGCAACTAAGCAATTCTTTTGCCTGTGTTTAAACCAACTCAAGACAAGGCATTAGAAAACTTAATGTATTTCAAAGGGGAACATACAAAAGTAAAGTTTGAAATAAACAGTGAAAGGAGACCTGCAACCCAGCCCTTTTCTTTAAAAGAAAAAAAGTCTATGACTAAAGAAACACATTTCAAAATAAACACAGGATCAGAGACAACAATAAGGTTATAGAACAATTATGTAAGGGAAGACAACAGCAAGCAGAAACAAATGAAAAAACTGGAGACAAAGACAGGGATAAACCAAGAAGCAAAGATGAAAAGAATGTCAAAAATCCAGCTCTTGAAAGGGCAATTACAGTACTTATTTCCTTCCCTGCTTTAAGCCACTGACACAGGAAAGCAAGCTGTCATTTTAACCAATCAGAATTTTAACTAAACAGAATTTCAAATTGAGAAACTTGGTACCACCATATGAGAAAATCCGATATTCCACATCCATAGAACTCTTTATTCCAGTACCTGGCTAACCCACACACCTGTGCACTTGTTTTGTACTCTCAGATACCAAAACTGAACTCTACACTCTTTCCCCACCCCAGTCCACCTTTACAAACCCTCACTGCAGAAATGCAGATCAGCTTACAGTGGTAGTATCTAACAACCAACCCAGCTTAGAATTCAGAAACCACATTTTAGAGTCAAAATTAACCCATTGCAGAGATGACAACTGAACAATCAGTATTACACTGATGTAAAATACTTGACCATGAAGAAAAAAACCAGAGCTTTCAGAGCAGAAGAAGAAACTTATAATTACCTTCTCACTACCTGCCAAGTCCACAAGGTAAAGTTTTCCACTTAGCTTCTGTTCTGTTTGAGTATTCTCTTGTTTTACATTAATAAGAAAAATACTATGACTTCGGGAGCTGTGTTCATTCATATCTGTAATTCAAAATATGCACGTTGTCAAAAAGATTTGTACAACCAAATTCTCTTAAAACACTTTCCCACAGTGCAGTAATAGATAAAAAGCTGAAGAAACTGTATAGTGTAATATCAGAATGACAATAGAACCAGTGGCAGCAAAACCAATGGCATCATCTAATTAAGTAGTAAAGATGCAGTTTCCCTTGCACTTCTATTAATACCTCATAAGCTCATTGATCAGGTTTGCTGGTCTGTCAACTATGGAGTTCACACTTTCAATTTACTTTACTGGAACAGAAAGCATATTTAGCCTTTGATACCAGAATGTTTTCCATAGACTTCCACTGTATCCCATTTTATCTTTTTTGTGATAATTTGAGCCAGAGGGCCATAACCTTTTGGCCCTTTCTCGTACTGCCCCCTCTACCACGAAACGCGGCAGAGCAAACAAGACTTGTTGAATTTTAAGATTTATTTTAATTCATTAACAAAATTTAAGCAGACTGCAATCTGAGTATCTAGTTCTTCTTCCTTTTAACTAAAAATCCCTCACATACCTAGAAGGACCAGCTTAGTGATGCCACAGAAGCAGCTCAACACAGAATAATATCCTTCTATGCAAATTTCTGCTATTTCTCCTTTACTTAATGTGCTCCCCACTTCAGAGCCTGACTGCCTGGGAGCAATGAAATGGAAGTGCAAGACTGAATCATTCCGTAAAAGGAACATCCCATGTCTATAACTGATCTGTAACCAAAGAAATGAGAAAGAAAACCTTATATTTTCTTAAGGATTAGTTCTTTATTCAGAAAAAGAAAGAATATAGACACAGGAAGATTGTGAAACTCACCCTCCAATTGGCTCTCAGAGTTTTCTGCCAGTTGCCCCAGTTGCCAAGAACTCAACTATTATTTTGCACATACCTCATCTTTCCTTGTCTTTTTTTAACCTCTCTGTCACTTCCTAATCCTGTTACTGGTGGGAATTTGAAGACCTGTAACGTGGCTCCTTGCAACTCAGTTGCACTCTACAGCCAAAAATCCTGGACACTGGGATGTTGCTTAAACCTGCAGCACACCTGAATAAACATTCTGGCCAGTTGCCCTTGGAATATGCAACAGAATGGTCGAACTGCCAATGAGCCACAGTGCCTTACTTACACATTCCTAGGTTAATTGAAACAGATTCCACAAACTGGGATTTTGAACTATTCCTGAAGCAGAACTACACCTTTTTCTCCAGTGATTCAGAGCACCTCAGTGATCACACACTTTCTCTTTTCAATCCAAGTCTAAACAATCATCTAACAAGAAATTAATTGAAATACTTGTTTTGGAAAGACATGCAGAAACTGCTTATGTCAGACTCTTCAAAAAAACAGAGTTGTTTAGCTCCCTATTTTTGTCTTTCCTACTTTTTAAGGCATCCCAGAAGCAAATGGATAAGGCACTGAAAGGAAACAAATGACAATACTTACTTGTAACTGCTACATGTCGATTTGATTTTCCTTCATCTATAGTATCCATAACTTCTTCTGGACTACATACAAAACGCTCTGTGCAACCCTTTGGAAAATAAACAAAAAACAGGGGGGATGTTGCAAAATAACACCATACCAATAAGCCAAAAGTCAATGGTGTACACTGGAGGACTGCAAGATGAAAACATATCAGACTGATGCTCACCTTTACATAGGGAACTCTATTTTTGTCCTCATGAACAGAAAGATTGGTCTTTGAAACTGGAAGACAAAAAGTTCCAAAAATAAGGCACACATGATTTCATTGCAAAATGAATGAAAGTGCTGTGGGCAATGCAGGGCTGAGTCATAAATGTTACCTCTCAGCAACGCTTTATAAAAACTTAATATACAAGAAACAACCAATACTGCAGCTTTAATAATATTATAAAGATGAACTCCATGCTTTCTCATTTTGATGTACCCTTATCATGTACAGGTTATTGGCATAATGCACACCTAGAGTATCATGATAAGGTTTTTTTCCTATATTCAAAACAAGTAAAAGGCTCACCATCCAAAAGGTCCCTTATTTTATCCAAGTATATTTCAAAATATGACACCTAGAAGTAGGAAGAGAAAAAAAGAGATACATCATCAGCAAGCAAAAATGCTCTGCTTTTTGATCACAAGGATGCAGCATGACCACTATGATCTCCCACATAACACCACATCCAGCTCATGCTCTTAAGGCTGGATTAAAACATTCCTTAGAGAAGAAATGGTTTTGAACAAAAGTTTCAAACACTGTCAGCATTGGCATAGGTTATCAGGACAGCTACATCAATGTTCAATGTAAACAAGATTAAAGTGTTACCATAATTCTTCTTTAAGAAGAATCAGTTACTTCAGAAATAACTCAGGTTATCACATTTCCAAGCTAGAGGCATTTGAGACAGATACAGAACATCCATTTACCCGAACATCACCTTCCAGTTTTAATACACAATAAGTAAGCAAAAATGAAGAAAAGTTTACCTTAATATGAAACTCAAGATTCTCATCCATGGAGTATATATAATTAAAAATATCTTGTACTATTCTTGGAATAATGCCCATTCCATCTGGGTCATGGAGCTTCCCCTTATTAGAAAAAGATACAATAAAATGAAACATTCATACTGAATCAGACACCACAAACATTACCCAAACAACTGATTCCAGTCAACAAATTAGTTTTAAAATACTGAGAGATATGATGCACTTATTCTGTCTGTCAAGGAGTCTTGACCATCCATTTAGCCCCAGCATTTGCCAGAAGCGAAAAGAACACTCCCAGAACTCTCCCAACTATTCCTACTGCTATTAACACCACTCTGGTGTTCCTCACCCTGCTGCTGAAGGCTGAAAAAAATACACTAATTGCTATTGTCAGTCCTGAAAAAAAAATGGGGTATTAAAATGTTGTAATGGAAAGGGGAAGAAAATCAAAATTGCAAGAAGAAAACAAGCAGATATGACAGAGACATTAAGAGAAAAGTATGTTAGTACTTCTTACTTCCATAGTGTGTGTCTTTCCAGAAGACGTTTGCCCATAAGCAAATATTGTTCCATTGTATCCTTCCAGTACATCTAAAGGGAAAGAGTATTTTCATTAGCGTTTCATTTCCTTCTTCTAAACATATAAGTCAAATCAAATAGAATACAAGCAGGCAGTTCCTCAAATGTCCAGCAAGTTAAATTACTCACTGTTTGGGAACCTTGTGCTAGAGTTAGAGAGAGGGAGGGAGGGTATTCCTCCCTACTCCTCTTAATGAATATTGCCATCACCAAAGGTCTTAGAAGTTAACTGTACTAGAAGCATCAGTTCTTTAACCAGAAAAATCGGGAATTCGCAGTCAGGAACAAAAAAGAAATTGATACAACTGCTGGCCTGAACAGATAGTCTTTGATATCTCAAAAGAAGAAACCATGAAAATGCCATCATATTTTCTGCCTTCAGGAAAGTTTAGTTGCCCAGTTGTGATGAGAATCAGCTGTGCCCGCAGTGCCAGGGCCACCCTCAGGCCACAGCTTCTCCTCCAAATTAGGTATGAACCAAGCCAAAGTTTTAGATGGAGCAGTGAGGGACTGGTGGGTTAACTTGTCTACATGTCAGTTACTGTAACATCACATCTTGCAAGCAAACTTTTATTTTCCCAAAACAAGCACGAAGAGATACTCCAAATGGGGACGTCTTTGCCACTCCATCAGACCCATAAATCCATCTCTCCCACTGCTGGAGCTCATTTGCCACTTGTAGCACAGCCTACAAATGCCACACATAAATCAGAGTTTTACACAGAAAAAAGGGGCAACATTACAATTCTTAGCTAATTATAGTTTTTAATGAGCAAACTTCTGATCTAATCCTGATTACTCTTTAACTCATTAAAGTGTTCAATACTTGCAGCAGCATTGATTTTCCACAGTAATTCACTTTTATAATGATCAACTCCCCCCTTCATTTACCAAATATTCTCCTGTCAGTAGTAGCTGCCATTTCAGGGGTTTCTGACAAGACTTTGAAAAGCTGTTTTGAAAGTTGTGTCAATTATTATTGATGTCCTCAGGAAACGAATCAATTTGATTTTCAGGAAACCAGCTAATTGCTCACTCCAAGAACTCACTGTGGTGTATCCATCTTTGTGGTAAGACTTGATTGTCTAAAGTTATAGGCCAATTCTGACAATTCAGTTTTGCACAAACTGTACATCCTGACACGCACAGCAAAAACTTGTATTTCCCAAGTTTCATTTCCTCATATATTCCTGCAAACAATCTTGTGTAGGATGTTTCTCACCAATAAATTTCTGGGGGGACAGACAGACAACATACCTCAAATGTATTAGTAAGAGTTTTGATTGATTTCTGACTAATTGTTTCAAACAATTGTTGCAGAGAATTGTAAAAAAATCCCAACCAAAGGTAACAGGTAAGTGTTACCAAGTGTTGCAATCAACTGAAACAGCAAGTTAAGCATTGACAGGATTTGTTAGTTCAACTACAGGATGATTTTATGCTGTTACAATCCATGTTGGCACTTATTAAACACTAAGAAGATAAAAGGTAGCAATAGAAGTATCAGTTTTCAACACTAAACCCCTCGGGAATAGGAGACATTTTCTCACTGTAAAGTTGCTCTTCCACCTTACCTTTGACAATCTTTTTAGCACAGTCATTGTACACTTGTTCCTGTGATGTGTTTGACTGGAATACACGATCAAATATGTATGGCTTGGACTGCAAAAACAGAGAGAGACAGAGAAGAGTCATTAAGCTGCAATAAGTGGACCTGGAAGGTGTTTGTTTGTTCATATACTTCAGAAGTGTTCTACACTGTCTCGTCTCAGCCCAATCCTCTATTTTAAGCACTTGAAGACTGTAACAGGGAAATCAGCTTATACAGTGTTGCCTAAATCTGCACATGCTTGCTGACAAGTAAGGCTTTGAATTAAATACATTTGGGTTCAAAGTGTTATCTAAACAGTTCTCCAAAACTGTTCTGCCACATGACTTGAAGTTACTTGAATTACAAGGTCAGCCAGTGCCTGGTCTGTGCATACAAGAACCCTTTACTCCCTCCTACTCTGGTGGCAGGTTTACTACGGTAAACCCAAATTACAAAATACTGCTCATACCTCCATGGCAGTATTTGTTAAAAAACTCAAACCAAAAAGAAACATGCAGCATAAGAACTATTTTGTCAAACACGATATTCTTACAATAAAGCTCTCCAAGCAGAAGAAAAGGCCATGTTGGAGGAAGGGAACCCTTCACAAACAACTCCATTTGAAAAAGAGTGTATGAGGAACCTCTGACATGGAATTTTGAGAGGACTGTTGGCTATTGATTTGTTTTCAAAAAGAGGTTTTCGTAACAGTTCAAGTAGCTGACAATCCATTATGATTATTATGTTCTTACAAAGACTATTATATCTTACAAAGTTCAAATTTTTGTAGCACTTTCAGAGTTTCCTTTTGTAGGCAGCCAAGCAGATGGGCAAAGTTTACAAAGGACTTAGGTCAGGTACCACTGCTAAACTCCCTGCAACTGTTAAGTGTTCCATTTTGCCTAAATTTAGCTCATTATCATCCTCCCCCAAGGGTATTCTTGAACTGCCTCTCTGGCAAAGGAACAAATATACCTTCCATCTTTCATCTCCCCACCACACTTCCTTTCCCAGCCTGACCTTCCATTTGTCTCACATCCAGCACTGTACCAAACAAAGCTTTTTCAGATTCAACACATATTTATCGTGGAGAGGCCTTGAATCCAGATGGATGAGCTCGCTCTTGGAAAAAAATAATTAGTACTCACTATATAAATAAGTTCAAGAAACCACAAGACTCAGCAGGCAGAAACTATCCCTAAGGTGCTGAAGTTTGGGAGAAGGCTTGTTTCACAGCAGGGAAAGCACAAGCCTCCTCAGTTACTCATTTCAGCTTCAAATACACCTCAAATCACTGTGTTGTACAGGCAGAATTGAGGCCATTGCAGGAGACAAACAACAAACAAGTTTAGTAACCCTGAGGTAAGAAAATGAAGACTGAGAACACATTACACAAAAAGGAAGTCAATACAGAAAAGATTACACCAGCCATGCATGTTCTTTCTCACTAGCAGCTGTAGTTTCAAAAAGCTTCCAATTTCACAGATACCCATCAGCTACATCCCAAAACATTAATCACATCTGTTTCACGCTCAAGGACATATTTATATGCACTGAAATAATTCCACTTTGGAGCATTGTATTTATCACTGTACACTGGAAAGATACAGTGAGAAAAGTGATACAGTCCAATGCCACTGTAAACAATCTAAATGGTAGTACAAAACTTCAAATTACTGCTCCAGAAAGTACATAGATAAAAATTATTCCAATTAAATTGATTTTAGAAGACTGGGAAAATTCCTGGATCCAATCTTCTGCCAGTCTATGGAGGAATTGTTACCAATACTCACTATTTCTCATAGATCTCAACATACCTTTGCTGTTGCCAACAAAGCATGATGAGAACAGAAAAGTACATTGAAATGCAAACATTGTTTTGCACAGTATGTGTTTGAATGTATACATACACACCATCCTGTATTTATATATTACTACAGAATATTTCTGATGCCAAATAGCAGAAAAACACCTTGTTTAGAAAGAACTGTAGGCACAACATGCACTAATCTGCAACCATCCTGCAATCTACAGGTATTTGCAACAGAATCTGAAAAAAGCTTCCCTTCTCTACATTTTTAACCAACATTTAGGAAGGGTTTGTTTCATCTTTAATTCTTTTGCCAAGGCACTGTTGACTGAATTGTAATATTCTTTATCTGTGTTAAAGAAAAATGCTATTAAGTTGAGAGTAATCTGTAGGCATAGAAGACTTCTAGACTATCTGCTCTCCAATTGACATTTCAATGCCCCCATAAGAGAACAGAGCCTAATTACAGAATCTCACACAACTGCAATGTCTTTCACTTTACAAAATGTTAATATGGAGAATAGCACATATGATGAACACCATGGACTAATAAGTACAGAAAATCAAGCTACAACTTTGCTCAGGCTGTAATGCCTTTAATTGATCTTGTTTATTTATAAAGTGAAAGCTGTCAGGCACGTGGCAAATTCCAATTTCCCTCAAGTTAACACCTGCCACCAAAATACCCACAAAATCTCATCAGTATCCGAAAGTCTCCTCACAAGGAGTCCTATTGTCATTTGTCACTTCTCCATCCCTTGCAGGTGGAAAGTGGAATATTTGTTTACATGTCCTCAGTATTACAGGTTCCCAGATGAAGCCACAATACAACCTCAAAGCACCCAAAAATGGAAATACTTATTTCCCTCCCAGGTCACAGCACTTTTGTCACACCTATGAAAATCCGTATTAGAGACTTGTCTCCATCATCTCCAATCAGTATCTAACCAAGCAGCTGCAGACAGGCAGGTTCCAGGATGTTTCAAAGAATACAAATAACTCCCACTCAGCATGATTTCACATCTCTGACATCTGCAATGCTACGTCTTATCACTTCTCTTTGCAGTCTCCTTTCTGCTGTAAACAAAGCTAAAACAGTATTACAGATCACCATGCCCTAGAAAGCCTCCTCATTACCTTTAAGAGATTAATCAAGAAAGATTAAAGTGCCAGATATTTTTTCTATACCAGATGCCTTTTCTTCCCCAAGCAGTAAACAATCAGATCCAATGATGACCTGAAGACACAGAAGGTCCAGGCAGTGTCACCACGTGGTGCCCACAGCAGGCCCAGCAGCAGAGCCACCACCACAGGACGGAGCTGCTTTCACACACTCCAGGCATTTTCAGCAGGTGCTGCTCAAGTTGTGTTGAGAACTTAACACATATGACCTATAACAACACACAAAATACTAAGCAAACAAGCAGAGCTTTTGACTTCCTCTCTCCACATAAGTCAGCTCCTTGCCCAGCATTTGTTCTGTCAGGAGGCAAGCACAGAACAACTGCAGTCCCACTGCTGCCTGTACTGAAGGGACGTGGCCTCACAGCAGAGACCTCCCAAGAGCTCTCACAGCTCTCCAAAAAGTACAGCTGTCAACATGATTTAGTAGCAGTTAAACTGATCTTAATAAAGGGCTTAAGTTGAAGTACACAGGCCCACAGTTAACTTGAAGACTAGCTGCCTGTTACATAAAAGGACGCTCAACTCATCTAAATGATAAAAAATCTGGAGCATGCATGAGTTTATTTGGAAAAGTTATTAAGTCAATACCTGCAATGAGGACTACCAAAAAATCTGCAATCATGAACTACACTGAAATCTTACCTCCAAAGTCCAAGAAATACTTAAAAGTTCTCTCCATAGGAATAATGGTAAAAAGCCTTCACATTACTATTGTAACTCTCCATAAACTACAGAACTGGTTACTCGTAAGAACACCTGAGTTCACCTTATTTTATACATTAATATCCAAAGCAGTGAAAAATCAATAGCCTATTTTCCCACCACAACACATCCAGCAGCTCTTGCTGCTCTTTGCTAGAATGGACAGACAATGCCATATTCACCCACGGCAGCCTGTTCTCAGGGAAAGGGTGAAGCAGCACATCCATGGCCTTACTGTCCCTTCAAGTTTGGCACCTTTATCAAGGAATGTGCTCCCCATCAGCATAAAATACATGAAAAGAATAATCCCACACCAAATAATTTCTGGAAAGCCTCATGTCAGGTATCTGACTCAGCTCCTCCTGTCACTAAGCTGAGGTACTGCTGCTCCACCACACCCGAGCCCAGCACTGCAAACGAGTGAGAACACACAGTTACAAACTGGTGTTTTGTTTCTAGGGGAAGGAAAGAGGATTTTCTTCTGTCCTGGCTCCACGCACACCAAAGTGCAGCTGATACAGAACAATCAGTGGATCTCAGCTTTTTGTCCTATTTTTCTTACTTGTGCAAATACTGCAACTCAAGCATCAACTTTTACAGCAGCTATTTATTATTAGAGTGACTAAAACGTGATTTTATTTAAAATATTGTGACTAGAAACTCAACTTCTAGCATCAAAATAGAGAATAATTTTGGAACAAGAGTTTCAGCCAAACTTTGCTTTAGTAAAAGCTTCTTCTAAAGAGAAAAGCAAGCACTGCTGGCATAAAAATGGTCATTGAATTTCACAACAAAAAAACCCCACCAAGTCTGAGTGAGGTGTTTCTAAGCAAAAGTCACAGCAGCCAGAGAGAACAGCTCTCCCTTTACAGACTACTCTAAAATAGAATATTTGCTTTCTGTTAAATCATGGTATGAGCATCATCTGAAAAGCATCTTTGTTATTCACCACTTGATGGAATGAAGTAAGAAAAAAATTAGATAACAACACTGGAAGAATAGTATTATTTCAGCTACAGACTGCAATTTCCTCATTGAAACTGCAAAGAATCTTAAAAAAGTTGAAAGTTGCAGCGTCTCAGACATGAAGCAATTTTACCTGTGTGTCTCTAATGAAACAGTGTTTTCCTTCACGTTGGCAAACAGTAACTAAAAAGTTGCTTTGAGAACGTGTCTTGCTTTTTGCATTTATACAGTTCAGCACAGCCTTTGGCAACACAGGATCTGCATTTCCCTTTTGAAAAACCTGCTGCCAAAAGCTGCGGTAAAGCAAATGATCATCACTGCCTGATTCTAATGTAACCTAAACTTAGCCTTGCCCTCATTTAGAATCCAACACTAAAATAAATGTCTCAAGCTCTTTCCAGGACCACAGGGGTTACATTTCCATTAAAAAAAATGAAAGTACTCTAAACAAACATGAGAATACAGACAGGTAGCCACAATTCTTTCTTAAAAGTCAAAGAAATAAGGAATATACTATGATCATTACTGAACACATTGGTACAACCCAGGCACAGTGACCTGCCTTGTGAATGCCCATACCAGTTCACCCCTTCAGCCACTGGGCAGTGCTGCTTTTGGTTTAGGCTTGTCAGAAGCCCCTGAGTGTCACTGGATCCAGTAACCCACCTCTGGGGCAGGTTTAAGATGAGCAAGACTAGCCATGAATATGTTTTTAAAGAAGATTTATAGATGTGCTATGCAAAACTATAAAGCTACTCAGTTGCAAGAAGTTTTATATTTGAAAAAATAAAGCACATAATCCTGTATCAGACTGCCATTCCTCCTTGTCACATCTTACTCAAGAAGCCTCAAACCCATGAGCAAATGCTATCAATTTTTATATACAGGTATATTTCTAATGTTTAACAGCAAAGTCTCTATACTAATGAAAAAAGTTTCATCTTGTGGAAAAACAAGACTTTGTTTTAGAGTCTGCTCTTCAGAACAAACCAACACTCAATGTCCCCTGAAATTGCTGTTACACACCAGCTACAGTTACACCAAGTATTTTATTAACATAAACCAAAGGGACTCACTGTCCAGAAAGTCGATGATGACATTAATTAAACAGGTGGTAGGAAAAGAGGGAGGATGGAGAGCTCAGAAACGACGGAAGGGAGGAGGGTTTGGCCATAGTCACTGATTCCCTCCACACCCTCCTCCAGAGGAGCCCAAGCTGCAGCCTGGGATCAGCTCTGCTTCCGCTGCCTCCCAGTTCTCACTCCCATCCACCATTACAGCCACTCCCAAGGATTACTGAAGCAGCCTCCTCCGTTCCAGCCCCAGAGGTGCAAGTCCTGCAGGAAGCTGAGGAAAGCAGCCATAAAAACCCGAGGGTGGCTCAATTACTGTTCAACAGGGACAGAAACCAAACAACTGAAGTAACCAAGCACAGAGCTTATCACAGAATGTTTTTAGAAACTGTTTCAAGGGGATGTTTCTGTTACTCTCCTCCCTTGGGCAACTCCGCAACACAGAAACAAGCGGGGCTGGCCACAGACTCAGGCTGGAAGGTCTCTAAATTTCTGAAAACTCAGATTGCTAAAAAAGAAATCCCATACCCAAATTAACGTAATTGTCTCAACAGTTTTAAAGAATTAAGTCATAATTTTGAGAACATCGACCATGTCCTATAACCACCATTATAAAAACAAAATCACAGGATATCAACACTTCGTTCAGATTTTGTGACACAGGACATTTGCACTGTCACTGCTACCCAAGCTGATAATTTTGGGGGCATTTTGCCCCCAAGTCAGACACAGCACGCACTGGATCCAGGACAACTGAGGAATTTTTTGTTGTGATTTTTACCAAAGCAGAAATCTCCAAAGTAGAGCTGGCAACAATAAACATTAACCCTGAGCAGGAAGCCTCAGTGATCCCTCAGGAGCACAGCATCAGACTGTTCTACTCAGATATAGCACCACCTCAGCACAATTTACAATTTAGATAACTTTAAAGCATTCTTAAAGAGCATTTTAAAAATATAAACTTTAATTTATACTAGGACTAATGAAAGAAAAGGTGGAAAATTTGCTTTCTGGCTTAAAAAATTAAGTTTCTAAACTAAAGTGTGGATTTTAAACAATTATGCAGTGTCACAATGAATGGGCATTCCCTGATGGAAGTGAGATAATTTGTTCTAGTTAAATTTTCCGTTTTCCAGGTTTGATTCCTTACTCTGAGTTTACCTGTGCAGCCTCAGGAAGAACAGATACACACCAAGATAGTAACTTGCCAGCTGAAATGAGCCCAAATCACCCCATTTCTCATCCCGCTATGGTTCTTGTCACTCCAGACTCAAGGAATTCCAGATTTTATTGACAATTTCAGCTGAATATTAACAGGCTAAAGCACTAGCGTTTAGTAATTCATACAGAAAAAAAGGTATTTTATTAAATCTCTTCCTGCAATTTCAGATACTTTGCAAAAAAAGTTATTACTGGCAGCCTCAAATAAAGCCCAGAAAGTAAAAAACAAAATTCGAAGACAGATAACTGTCCTTTAAGTTACTTTCAGCAATGCAGAACCTGCACTGTCTCTCTCAAGAAAAATGTTTATACGAAAACACAAAAGTTAACGAAAACAAAACAAGCATTAGGACTAAGGTGTGCTTGTACAACACCAACCAAACTAGGCAATAAATTACAGTACTTTTATATTCCAGTTCCACTTTGTACCTATATATGACCCAGCGAACAAAAAGCAGAAAATTATCTTTTCCCCTGCAACAGCCTGATTGTTTTATAACAGGCCTCATACCTTGCAAGGAGACTCAGTTAAATATATTTACAAACATACAGTAAGGCAAATAGTCTGTTTATTCCGATTTAAGAAAACAAAAAGAAGTTGTTCGCTGAAGGCCGATGTACAGATCGCAGGCACCAAAGCGCTGGAGCCCGCACTGCTGTCGTGCATTTCTTCCCCCAAACTCTCCGCAGACAATCGCCCGGCGGCAGCTCCCACGCGTGCACTCTGGGCGGGCATTCAGCGCTGACCCGTGCCCAGACAGCCCGGGGACGGCTCCAGTGCGCGCCTCGCCCCGCGGCCTCTCCCCGGAGCCTTTGTCAGGCGCCCGACCCTCCCGGACCTCCCCCCCGCCGAGCCCCCGGGCCCGGC
>JAOXXN010000395.1:13742621-13744607 GCA_026770055.1 Myrmophylax atrothorax | reverse complement strand
CAACACAGGCAGAAAGCCACAGGATCAGTGGTATGTAACTAGGAGGGATGACTTCTGTATCCAAACATTTGAAAATGTTTATATGATGAAACAGAAAAAAAAAGAAGTATAAAACTAGTTTTAAATCAGCAACATAGTACTTTGGTAGTTTCATCAAAGCATCACTTTTATGATTTTTAGCTTCTCCGTTACTACCACTTCCTAAATGCCAGTTCTAGCCAATACCTAGAGTCAGGTTAACATGCAGTTTACAAATTGAAATGGAAATTGCCCCCTATATCCTCGACCACTGGAATAATTCCAGACATGGCAGAGCTCTCTGCACTGGGAAATCACGGATCTCTGTCTTTCAGGAGATGTGTTAGAATAGGACAAGAGAGGCTTATAAAGTTTTGCCAGAATGTAGGATGTGGGTGGTTTGCTGTTGCACATGTCAGGAGATGATGAAGACGAGGATGTAGCACATTCCACAACATGGGGAAGAAGAACAGTTAAAGCTAAAACATATCCTTTCACTAACCTCTACTGAAAAATAGCCCCCATTACGCTGAACAGTTGCAGCCAAGTTTCTAGTGCTGCTCTGAAAATCTGAACCAGCAGTTTCTGCTCGTTGTTGTAGATCACCACCTAATGGCGAGCACACGCCCGGGCTCACCCGCGCCTGCCGCTGGGAACGCCACGGAGCTCACAGCGCCCAGCTCAGCATCGGACAGGCACGTCTGTGCCTGGAGCAAACCTTTCCTTCCCCTTCACAGTGACGCTTGAACAGCTGCACTGCACTAACAGGTTGCTGCCGTACCTCCAGCAGCAGGACCACCTGGGAGCTCGGTTTTTTTTCCTACAGAACTGAACTGTGTGACCTGGATCAGCACTAACAGGCCTCACGCACTAATTGCTTAGGACACTCTTATCCGAGAGCCTCATTCCTGTAGATTACTGAAGCTTAGTACTTACTCTAAAATAACTCACTTTATCTGTGACAGTGCACGGAACAACCTCACAGAGCCACCACAGGCTGGTTCCCGTTCCCTGCTTTGTCCTTCTCAAGCAGATCAATGCAGTGCAGCCACTGACCCCTCACTCAGTTCAGGCTCTCTCCCATTACTGGTGAAGAAATTAGTTCCCGTAAGTTACTTCCCTAATAAATAGATTCTCTCTTTCTTCACCCTGTGGGCTTTTTCATTTACATATTGGGAACTTATGTTAAAAAAAAAAAAGAAAAAAGAGAATCAGTGCCCTTGGTTTGACTCCCTTCGCTAACAAAACAAGCGGCAGATGTTTTGGTCCCAGTCAAATGCCAATAAGCCTGGCATACTCACTCCCCAGGACACGCTCATGGAAAAGAGGTAAAGTTCTGGCTACCCTCCACAGTGAGCAACACATGCAAACAAGTTGCACAGGTTAACATAAAATACTCAGTGAAAATGCAACCAGCAGTATCCTGAAGTACACAATTTTAATCTGCACCATTTTCATCAGTTTTTTGATCCCAAGCAAGGGACAATTGTATTTGCAGTTCTGGCTGAGCTTACCCTGCCTGGTCCCATCATCCTGTTCCTGAACCAGAAATCTTCCATCTTCTGTTACTAGTATTTTGTGGGGTTCCTGTATGGACTAATATACCTGTATTAAGCCATATCCTGTGGAGAACCTGCATTTCTGAAATCACTTCTCCAGTTGTTCACTCTGCCATCTGTTTACCTCCACCTGCTGGCACCTCACAGGTTAAGCCTTCTGAAAACTCAAGATGAAGAACAGTCCAGTTTATCCAGTCATTACATTTTCACGCACATTCCACATTTCAGCCGCTGTTATTTATTAGCTCTTTTTTTATGGCTGCAGTGTATTTGCTATGTGGCAGTCCACTTTTCCAGGTTTAGAAACTCCTTTGACTTCTATTATATTTTTTCCTTTCAGCAATGCAGTAAAAAGCCACTGAGATTACAGCCACACCCTTAACCTCAATTTTCTAAAGATAACAGAAAC
>JAOXXN010000395.1:13730121-13737621 GCA_026770055.1 Myrmophylax atrothorax | reverse complement strand
ACTATATCAAAATATGTAGGTGTTGTGTATATAAACACATCTATTTTATAAAACCTAACCCCCCCCAAAAAACTACCACAGTAAGTTCTGGAGAGCCTTAATGCACCTTTATGTCAAAAAGACCGATATCCTCCTAGAAATTTTTGTTCAAGCTAAAACTTCTCTTTTAAAGCTTTAACTGAATTCAGCACAAGATACCAAAAGGGCAGGGAGAGAAAGGAACCAAAACACAATAGAATCCATCAAAAACTAGTAACAAATTAAAAAGAAAGAAGAGGTGGAAATGGCATTGCTTTTCACTTTGTGAAACTACAGTATCTGCATTATTCCTGAAGTGGGTTTATATGCCAAACTAGGCAACTGCAATGCAGCCCTCACTGCCAACACTCTGAAGGCAGCAAGGGCTACAATTAAGAATTATGCTGGGGCACTCTCAGAACTGTGCAGGCTATCGCAGTACTTTTGTTGTTTGTAACCACACTGGTACAGGCAACTCCATCAATACAAAATTTCCCAAAACTACATCCTTCTCTCCAAAATCTTTGAAAGGTGACTCAGTAGTCAGTGCATCACAGGTCAAGCAGAATTTTATCCAGTAAACCCACAAGTATAAAACTGATGAAGTGCTACTTGTACAGATTGACAGTGGGATGCTCAATGGTGCAGCAGAGACATCAGTTCATTAACTAACTTAAAGATTTTTTTTTTAAATTTACATTTCCAAAACAAAATGAAGTCTCAGTTTTCAATTCATAAAAACAGAATCAAGGTTGGAGTGTGAATGCCCTTGCAAAGGATATGCCTTTCAGATTTTTCCTTCAATTTTATATTTAGATTGCATAAATGCTCCCAAGTAAGTGCTGTAAGTAACATTCACACTTCAAGAATACAGTGGAAGTCTCACCTTTGGGAAACTTCACTACTGTCTGGCAGCAAATCACCACCACACTTAAAACCTGTTCACAAATTTCAAGTTTTAAGAACTTTTTGTTAATCTACTCCTTCAGGCTTCCTTGCCTGAAAAAAATGTATTTGTACCAACACTGCAATAATGTCCTGTTTCTGGATACAAAAGGATTCTGAAGACCAACTATAACTTGCATATAAACTTGAATAACAAATCAGCATAAATGGCTAACCAAAATAAGAACTAATATTTGGAAATACCAGAGCAAACACTGCTGAGCATGCATTTTCCCAGTGTATTTGTCCTTTTTTGGTGTAAAATTCTGTTCAAAATACTTCTATTATGTATTAGTAATAGCACTAAAATTATTACCAGGACTTTGCTTTCTGAACACTTGAAGCTACAGATTTTTATTCAGCTGTTACATTCAGGGTACTTTTTTTTTGTAAGTAACATCCTTCAGTAAGTAAGGCTGCAGCACTTGTTGGTATTGCCCTAAGTGACAAATTACTCCTCAATACTGTTACAGTTAAATCTCACTTCAATGTTTTAAAACTATTCCTAGGGGAGCAGCTTAGTAGTAGTGACAACTGCCCATAAATGTCCTTACTAAACAAGAACCCCAAACCAAAGAAACTAGAATTCACAGACCAAATACTCAAGGGGTTGGCTGTTTAATTTATATAAAGAATTAAAATGTAAAAGTCCTTAAGACTTTTTTCAAATTGTCACCAAACACAAGTTAGAGCCGGACAGCTTTAGCACACAGAGAATAGCAAGTAGAAAGCTGAGCAGCAGCAGGACAAAGAGAGATCTGTCCTTTATATCGATCAGTTAGCGGAGACTGTTTTTTCAAACTCTAAAATTTATAACCAATATGGTTTAGCCAACACAGTATCAAATGAGACTGAAGGTTCCATTTATTTATTTATTTATTGTGCAATTCCTGAGGTGTCCTGTGCAAGGCCAGAAGTTGATGATACCAATGGCTCCCCTTTCAACTCAGTGTATTCTACGAACAAGGTATTTTATTTTCTAGTGCAACACTGTATATATATTGCTTAGGAATAGATTGCATAAGTGATGGAAATAAAGACAACACGCAGAGTGACAAAGAGGAAAATGGGCAGAAAATGAGCATATCATCATCTCTGACTGAATTACGATTAAAATTTCCACCATTATAATCCTCTCACTTCTGCCTATTTAAGTAAAATTTATTAATAGTCCCTTTCAGTTTTCAAGTCCTAAGTATATTTAAGATTCTAGCTATAAAACAGAGTCGAGGCAAGCACAGTCACCTGTGTTGGTTTAACCACTTCCAAAACACTGTTTTCTTTTGGAGCAACAACAAATGACGCTTAGAGACAAGCTGTGTTTGTTAGGAGAGACTGCACTAAAACCTGGCTGTGAGCGCTCCCCCTTCTGCCCGGAAATGCCATTTAGAAAAACTGTATTTTTCCAATGGTACATCAGTGAATCTCTTTTCAAGCAGTCTGTGACCCTTGCAGCTGTACATTTCCCAACACTAAAAAACCAGTTACACAGCTGTCAAAGGAAACAAAGAGACAGAAGAACCTCACCAGGACCATCACCCTCATCTATATTCAAACTGCTCCTCCTCCACTTAAAAGTACTGCCCGGAAAATACACTCAAGAACAATTTATTTCAGGGTTTTTTTTCAATTTAGGTTAAACATTCAGCAACATTTTTGCTGCTGCCAGACGTTTCAAAATACTGTTTACAACACTATCAGAGATTTACTGTGAAATTCTGAGTCAGCTGCAGCCAGGGCAGAAACACAATAATGCTCCTTAAGGACCACTGCAAGCTACAGCCTCCTGAAATCATCTGACTGGCATTCCTTCTCCATTCCACAGCATAGCCAGATATACGATATACTCATGTACCAGAAAGGGTTGTAGACTGTAATTATATAAGCCAGCTCTTCCCCCTCTATGTTAAAGAAATGCTACACTGAAGGTTTTATTGAAAAAAATACTACTACTGAGAACTACCCAAATCAAAATTGCTTCTGAAGATCTGTAAACTAGGACAGCACACTCTATTCATCTTCTGTTAAAAACCACCATGTACTTTGCTAACACTACCACTGGGTTTCTCTCCCTCCTGCTCTAAGGGTACAGTCTACATTACACTTCAACTGAAAAAATAAACATATTGATCGTGAGATATAAGTGGCTTCTGAATGCTATCACACCCATGCACAAAGAAACAAAAAACTACTTTACATGAAAGTATTTTCATTTATTTAACCTTCCTTATTCATTTCCTGTGGCACACAATTGTGCCTGCAACTGGGGAAGGCGTTCAGAGGAATCACACATGCTCAGCACGGCCAAGTCACAGGTGTCACTGACTGTGCCTCTACATCTGCAGGCACAGTCCTGAGCTCCTCCAAGAGCAAGTCTGAGTTCAGCCGTCTTATTTTAAAGAAGCAATTCAGGTGGGATGCACTGCAACCATGAAAACGTATCTGCTATTAATGGGTTAGTTACATGGCTTGCAGAGAATACTTCCTTCTTGCCTGCAATGCAGCACAGATGCAACTGCACAGGTGCCAAACTGAGCATCTTGTTAACATCACTTTCTCTCCAAAAATAGTCAGTGACCCTAACAACTTTCTTCCACCAGTTTTATTACCACTTCTCATTTTTGCTCTCAAATAAAGAAAGATCTTCAGCTGTGTCAAAAGAAAAATGGTACATGTAGAACTAGCAAACCCAGCTGTCATTCTCCTGGTCTTTATCTGCCTGGAAAAATAACAGGCAAGCAGCAAGCCCAGCCCTCTTCTGAACACCAAGATCGGCAACTCCATTTCTGGTAACTCAGAAGAGTACTGGTACACAACACTACACAAAGTTACATATTCCTGACACTACTGGAGACATTCAAGGCTTTAAAAAACATCAGTGAAGCAACAGAAAACTGAACAACAGCTTGAAGTTTAAAAAAAGGGAGAAAACGTAACATTCAACGGCTAAAGATGGCATTTAAGATTTTAAAAGAGAGCCTTGCTTCAGCAGTCCCAGAGCGCAGTGCTTACAGACCCTTCTGAAAGAGCATCTGGGACCTCAGTGGTCACAGTCCCGTCACACAGTAACAACTGCTTAATAGTTGAGAATTTGCTGCATCCAACAGCGACAAAACATCCAGTTTGACTTACTACACAGTGAGGAGTGAGGGTGGAAATCTCAACCACCCCTACCAACACACAGTAAATAAGAACACTATCATTTCAGAGTATGCCAACTGCCCTCCACAGCTAACAGCTGTACCTCTCCACAAAACTTCTATGTATTTTCCAAGGCACTTTCTGTAATTTATGCAAGTTACCTGACTCTCAAGTTAACATAGCCCAAATCCCTTTCTAACCTTAAACATGAGGAACCTTTAAAGCCCAACTTTGCCTGGAGTTATTCAAGTCTCAAGCTGGTTACCAGTAGAGGGGCAGCTCAAGTTTTACCAAGACTTGGCTCCCTGATCACTTCTTGTTTGTTCGCAGCATACTGTACCAAACTGTAACATTTCAGTTGAGACAACCCTCAGATTTTAAGTCAGCACATCATGTTATGCTGTTATTCTCTTCATTTAGGAGCTTGGGACACCACACTCCCCCCTACTCTGCAACTGTACTACTGCTATACTTTGGCAACAAGGAAATTATTCTGGCTTACAGACTGCAAAAAGGAAGGGAAGGTAGAAGAAAAAACTTCAGATTTCAGCTATGAGTAGAATGAAAGAAACACTGTACATTAGTGACACTGACTGACAGGATAAATGACTGCCTAGTGTCTCCTTAGTGACAGCTACAAATCTTTTACTACAAACTGAGTTATTGCACACTGCACTATGAAAGTGTTTTCCTTCGATCATTTACATGAGTGTTTTCAATCTCTGGGATAATTACATACCATTTTTTGCTCAAATTAAGCCACTGGGTATCATCTTTCAATTGGCTGATTCTGTTTACATACTGCCCAAGTTCTGTGGGATGCTGATACTCAAACAGGTGTTTCGTGGTGCACAGAATAACAGTGATACTGTCAATGGACTTCTCAAAGTTCCACAGTTTGCAGCAGTTTTATACTGCAATACAAAACTATTCTAACAGTGCTAACTGGTTTTATCACACTGGGCTTCTCTGAAAACTCAAGTCGTACCCAAACACGGCCAAACCCAGGGAGCACAGAGGGCTGTTGAATTTGTATGAGCAGACTGATCTTTGTATGATAAATAGCCACAGCCTCCCCTCCCGACTACTGCAAGTGTTACTGTGCAGTGACTCACCAGTTGTTACTCTGCTTCCTTTAGGTGGGAAAAAACAGACTTACAAAAAAAAAGTCACCACAATAACCAGCTTCCTAAAAAAAACACAAGCATATCCTGTAAAGCAGAAAATGCACGTGTAAACTCTTGGCCCCTTTACTAGCATTAGTTTGTTTCCTGAATGAAAGATGCTCACTAGATTTGCCACACAGACTGAGCAAACTTTGTAAACACAATAACCTATCCAGGTAAGCTTTCTTTTTTTTTCTTACAGCAAAAAGACTTAAAAAATTTAATACTGAGAGACTTCAACAGCTTAATTAAACCTTTCAGCAAATGTTTCAATACTGCTAAACATCTAAAAATTTAGATATTTCAATTACAGTAACTTAAAATGGTTAAAGTTGTTCCAACATCAAGTTAAGTATCTGTTTGCATAAGCAGAAGCGTTATTTCAGTGGGAAAACTGAAGCATTAAGACTACATTGGATCAAAGAACCTCTCTAAAAATCCATTTAGAGTACTAGATTCCTGATCCTTTCAGCAGATGACCATTACAAAGGCAGTTTTGATCAGGTAACAGATGAAATATTCCCTAACTAAAGCTTTTAATTGAGAAATTCCATAGACTACAGAACTGCTGAAGTGCGTGGAAAGATGATACATCATGTTACGATGTTTCTGAAGGGAAACACATGACAGCATCACATCCCTGGTGTATAAGGGAATGATCAGTGGTTACTAATGCCAAAGTGCAAGCAAAGCAAACATCAATCACAATGCTAAGTAATCCAGAAGAATCACATTTTCAAACCTCTATCTTATGAGAGATGTTATCTGGCTTACACTGCCTGGTTAAAGGTTTTCTACTGTATAGCAAGTTCTCACCAGTGAATTCAGAAGATTGGAGAGACTTAGAGCCATCAGTGTGATTAAGTATTTGATGCACCAGGCCCAAAGATGTTTCACTTTCTGAAAAGAAGTTCAAGATTGGTTTTACTTAAACTTGGCATTATTAGGCACTATGAGAACACGAATCATTATGCCCTCAATTATTACAGCCTTTTATTTCAGCCCAACAGAAGTGTGAAATTCCTAACATCAGAACTCCAGAAATTATAAACTAGATATAAGGTCTACATCTATGCACTCCCTACTTGGTAGCAGAAGACAAACAAAATAATTTGCATGAATTTTTACTGGCCACTGAATAAAAGCTGGGAAAGCTTGCTATGCATTTGTATTTGTCAGCCCATTATTCTTCATGAGTTTCCACTAAAATGTCACAGGACAGTTGGGGCACACACAGTTTACTCTGCAGTTACAAATGTGACCTTCTTTGCATGGGATGCAAAGTGTAACAGTTTCTGCAAGCTCAGAGATCCACCGATTTGGAGCAAAGGTTTACTCGAACTGAGTTAAAGCTGAATGAGAAAATACAACTATAAAATCCCACAGCCTCCAGAAGTGCTCAGGTTGTTTCAGTAAATGTTAACTTTTATCCCATCCCCAGTCACATCTCCCAGATTAAGGCAGCTTCTCCTTTCAATACTTCCTCCTTCAACTAAGCTTAGGGTGGGCTCTAAACATCTGTTACTTTTTGAGGCCACCTCTTCTTCAGCCAGGATCTCAACAGCTCACCCACAGATGGGCCAAGACTCTTAAATTCCAAAAACTGGAAATTGGCTGAAACCAGCCATTAAAAATTTCAGTAATTCTCATGACCAGGTTTATTCTGTAATGTGAAAGAAGTACTTCAGAAAGGGAAAACAGTAACACAGACAGCAGTGTCGAGACCATTACAGATACAAGGGTTAAATAAAAAGATTTAAACATAGCCAGTGGTGGCATGAAAGTCATGAAAAGGCAGGGCAAGTCCTACTCTGCTCCAAGGAATTGCCACAGGATTGAGGAGCTTCCTTCTGCTTCTTTCTGGGAAAGGGTTGCCTAAAATTGGGCATCAGGTATCCTTAATGAGAACACAAAAACCAGTATAGAATCATAAAATGGTTTGGGTTAGAAAGGACCTTAAGGATCACCCAGTTCCAACCTTCCTGCCATGGGCAGGGACACCTTTCACTAGATCAGGTTGTTCAAAGACCACATCTAACCTGGCCTTGAACATTTTCAGGGATGTTCAGGGATGCTCTGGACAATCTGCTCCGGTGCTTCACCATCCACACAAATGAATTTCTTCCTAATATCTCTTCTAAACCTACTTTCAGTTTGAAGCCACTCCCCCTTGTCCTGTCACTACATGCTCTTGTAAAAAGTCCCTCTCCACCTTTCTTGTAGGCTCCCT
>JAOXXN010000395.1:13700826-13717586 GCA_026770055.1 Myrmophylax atrothorax | reverse complement strand
GAGCCTGGTGACCTCTTCAAAAGGCTGCTACAGGGATTATTTTCCCAGACTGTTTGCCGCCTCCCTTCTCGACTGCATCAGTGTGTGCACCTTTGCTCTCCATGCCCTTTCGGGCTGTCATCCCTTCTGCGCTCCTGGCACACTGAGCCACATAAATCCGTGATTAAATATATCTGGACAGACACTTAAGATTGATTAGACACACAGATGATAACATGTAGCTGCAGACAGATATTGACTCTGGTATTATTCAGTATTTGCCTGGGCCATTTATTGCCTGTGATGACAGAAAAGTGGAAGGGAGGTTTGCCATTATTGCCTATGAACAGCAACTATTTTTACCCAGGGAATGATTCCTGAAGATGTTCTCATTTATTGCAACACTTCCCATTATCCTCCCTTTCCTCTTCCTAATCTATTAAATAAACTAAAATGCAATCCATTCTTGCTGTAGTTGTGTCAAAACAGCAAGGAGTATCCATAGGGTTCATGCCGAGTTAGTAACAAACCTCACACAGCAAGATGTGTGTGTTGGTAACTGGTTCACTGACAGCACAACAAGGTATTCTTTTCCCCAGTATCAATGCTGGTTTCTTAAAGTTCCTATGCTGTTTCTTTCCTGGGCTCAGTAGCCCAGTGCTGCAGTAGCCATGCCAATACAACCCTCAGTGAGGGGCTATAAACGAGATCACTGGGATACCTGAAAACAGGAACTGCCTCAAAAGAGTGGCAGGGATAGTCTGCTTTAATATTGAGCAAAACGTATCAGTCTTCATCCACATCATCTTATTACATCTTTACCTGAGTGCAATTTAATTCCTCTACTACAGTAAGGGCAATTAAGATCTTTAGTCCAAACTTTAAAAGAGATAAATAACCAAGAAAATTACAAAACAGGCTTTATTGTAAACTGAGGAGTTGGTGCAGCCTGAAACTCAAATGCGTTGTTCCAAGCTGTAATTCTGCTGAAAGAAATCATAGGATTTTAGCTTATCTTCAAACAAATTGCAGAGATTCTTTCACATCTGTTCCCTAGTTAAAAGACTTCTTCACAAAAAGAGACTAATAATGAAAGTAAGACATAGCCCACAGTTGTAAGTAGAACTCACTGCAATGACTTTGATTCTCAGGCATTTGTTAAATCCATGCATGTGTCACTTACGAGGTGTGGCAGCTAAAATTCATTCTTGGGTATGGACAAAGAAATTTCTTTTCTATCTCTTAGTGAAGCAGCACTCTCAGACACCTTAAATTTGTGTAAACTGTAATAACTCTTCAGGACTCTGTCTCCACTCCAACTGTTGCAGAATGGAAAATTAAGCTTTATCTTCACATAGCACAGTAGGATTCTATGTCAAATACAGGGTAATACCCAATGGCTTCTGCATAGCAGCAAAGGCTGACTGTTTTTATAACAGTATGAAGAGTTCCTGGTGTATCCATCCCAACTTGTGTTTCTAATCACAAAAAACCCCCAACACTTTATTTCAGGGGAGAATAGGAGGCTACACACTGAAGATTTGTATTCCTCTGATGCACCTGTGACACAGAAATGGACACAGCTCGTTAGTACATACCAGCATACACCTATTTACTAACAGGTTTTAGTAACAAGTATTCACAAAAATCCTAATGATATTCTTCAAACAGAAGCACACATCATAGTTTTTCCTGGCTCTCATCCCAATTACAAAAATACTCAGTATGTGAGCAGTGTTAGTAGATCCACATATTATGAAAGCAAATGGGTAAAATTTCCTTCACTGAAACAGTTAAGTTAATCTGCTGTTCATATTGATTTCAATTCATCACAAGAGACACTGCACTAAATAGAAGAGACCAAGCAGACTCTCCTTACACACCATGCACCAGGTTCTCATTTATTTGGACAAATCAGCAACAGTAACTGTGCCCCAACTCCTGTATCTCAGCTGGTGGCTCAGCACGTCTCTCCCCTAGTAATATACATACTGAGGTGCAATTGTTAACTCTGGAAACACTAATGTTTAACAAGGAAGCATGTTACAGATCTGCTGTTAACTAAGCTACTACAGCTTACAGTTCCTGCTCTGCAGTCCTTCTCCACTGCCATTGCACAGCTGAGAACTCCTGCCCAAATGCAACAACTCACTCACCTGAACCCAGAGCTTTCCATTTAAACATGCAATGGTTTCCTCAATTTGTCAGAAAGATTTTAAATTCAAATCCTTGTCAAACTTTCTGGCTGCCCCTCCTGTCGCCTCATTTTAATATGCAGATAGTGTAGCCCCAGACACTCCTGAACACCCCAACAGGCATTTGAAGACCTCCTAGGAAATTCAACAAATATTTTTTCTGTCTATTTCTAAATATGGTTTTCCAATCAGATACATTTCCACTCTACAACTGTTTCTGTTCCCTACATAACAGAGGAGTATCAAAAAGCCTTTTTAATGCAACTATCCACTGGGTCCTGTGCCCTGCCACAGAAAGAAGTTCAAGTGGATTAAATGGGGCTTGTTCTTGAAAACATCTTATTAGTTGTTCATGGAAATTAATACTTTCCAGGTGATTCCTGGGGCTGAATAATTTATATTACCCACACTCCTCCAGGAACTGCTGTTAGGATAACTTGTTTGTAACCCCCTAGTTTCTACCATTTTAACAGTCTGTTGCCTGTTATGAGGTTTTGGGTCAGGTTTTTTAAGAGGTTTTATGGTTTGGGGTGTGGTTTTGTCTTAAGAAGCGTGGCTGCAGTGCCTTTCCGCTTTCTCCTCTGAAACATCATCTGCTCCTGTGAAGTCCTCAAATAGCTGTGAAATTATTCAGACTGTTTCTTTAAATTCCTGGGATGAATTTTAGGTGGGAGCTCTCAGCTCTCAAGCTGAGAGGCTGTGAGTTGTCATGTTAGAAGGAAACTCATCCAACAGCCACCACCACACGGTTCAGTCTTGTGCCCCTCACTGTCATTTTCCACAGTACCAGAGCCTCATGTCAGGCTGAATCTTTGATGAAAGCTTTGGGAACCAAATCCACAAAACACCATCTCTCTCGTTATTTCCCCTGAAAACAATTAGTCTTCTGACAAACTGGATCCCTGAACTGCCAGGGTGCGTGTGGAAAGCAGTGGGGAAATAGAAAAGATGATTCCCTTTGGCAACAGTTACCTATTAAACTGGTTCACTGATTCATTAAATTAAAGAAGTCTTTTTAAAATGAATACCAAGGACTAAACAACACACTAAGACCCATGAAATATTTCAACCACCTCAGTATCAAATACAATCAAGACAGTTTCCTCGTACTACAAATATTTACAGAATATTCTCATCTTATTCTGCACATCATGGCTAGACAGGTCTCACCTTTTTCCTTTTTTTTCCAGATAAACCTGTAAATATTCCTTGTTTATATATTATTTGTTCCTATTTATCAGTTTCCACTTTCAGTATATTATGTTAATGTATCCTTCTTATTGAAACACCATTAAAATAGTTGCATTTGTCTTACAAAAAGCTCAGTCTGAACCACTTAACACCACAGCAGCTTCGCAGTTTCTTCCCTTTCTATCCCAGCTTGCTTCCCTCAGACCTTTCATACATACCCTGTTTCACAACATGTACTTACTGAAGGTAGTTCATTCTCACTGAAACTGCCTTCCACTTTTACATTCAACTATTTCAGCCTATTGGTCAGGCTTATATCCAGAAAACCTTTCATCTCCAGTTGCTTTCTCTGCCTGACACAAAACGCTATCGAATTACAACCTGGGAGTCGGTTCTGCTGGGATGCTCATTTGATCCTCCAGTCCTTTTGGAACAATGGTACGGATCCTCAAACTTCATTCCCTCTACATTGCACTAATGATCAGCCAGTTTTGTTTAAAGCTATTCAATGTGTTCATCCAATAAACCTCTAAAAATCTGCCCACTCTTCCCAGCCCCCAAGTGAAGTCTTCCATCAGGTCAGCTTCCTACACTGCTCATCCCGTGGACTGGCAATCGCAGCATCCAAGGGATGCAGTGTCAGCACTCAGCCCAGAGACAGAGCATGTCTCGGGAAAGGAGCAGCTTCATCACTTTTTGCAACACTCAGCCAGAAACAAAAACTGAGGGACAGGCACTGATGCCTTTTCTCTGGTGACTCCTGACAGGACCTGAGGGAATAGCTGGAAGTTGTCTCAGGGAAGGTTTAGGTTGGGTATTAAGGAAAAGGTTCTTGGCCCAGAGGGTGACTGGTTACTGAACAGGCTCCTCAGGGAAGTGTTCGTGGCCCCAAGCCTGCCAGAGCTCAAGAAGCATTTGGATTGTGCTTTCAGGCACACGGTGTGGCTCTCAGGGATGGGCCCGTGTAAGGCCAGGAGTTGGACTCAGTGATCCACGTGGGTCCCTTTCAACTCTCCATACTCTGTGGTTCTACGAACTGCCTTTACTCATCACACTTTATTCCTGTCCAGAAAATTATTTGGACAGTTAAAATGCCAACATGTACCAGACTGCACTGCTTGTTGTTTAAATAAACAAAAGCTTGGCAAGTACTTTCCTCCTTTACAAGTTTTCCTCTTAATACACAAGTCCACTGGAAGAGCAACCCTTCTTCTGAAGAAAGTAGCAAAGCATGATGTAACTTGAGACATTTCCTAAGCAAAATTATGTATTGGTACCACTGGTTATTTTCTAGTCTTCCCTTCTATGTGATTTTAAGATGGCAGGTTTGTCCCTTGCATCCACTCTTACTGCACACTGTATCACCACACTCGTTCCAAAACACCAAGGAGGGAGAGGACAATCTCAAGCAAGTTGGCAGCAACAAAGGCACATGGGAAAGCAGAACAGAGCGGAGTAACACTTTGTTACAGCCTGAAGGAATTGGAACTTGTGGTCAGCCCTGCACTGGAGGGCAGCGGAACCTCCCTCAAATGACAATGCCAGGATACAGGTGTAATTCTTCATAACAAACTCAGTAATTGCATGGTTGCTGCACTTCCAGTACATTACATAAAAAAAATATGCATTACAGTAATTAGAACACAAAAGAAAGGATACTTTAATTGTGGTTCAACCTGACTACCAGTAATCAGTCCTGCCTGCAAGCAGAAACAAGCAGCACAGATACTGAAAGCAAACAGTACTTTCCCTTCTTTCATATTTTGGTAATAGTAGGTTTTTGGCAACATGACTCTGGGATTTTAAGTTTGTTACAGTTTCTCAAAGAAAACTGGTGCTTAAGAGAGCACAGAGGTTTCTTTCACAGAGTAGAATCTACTCTGCAGCACAGCCAGGAAACCATACGGAGAAGTGAGAACCACAGCACGGGGCACTAAAAGACCAGGTGACACAACCCTGTCATTGCAGCTGAACAAACCAAAGGCACAAAATGCATATTATCATTTTACAAAGACAACAAAAAAAAAAGTTACTGCAGTTGCAATGAGTGCATCTTCTCAAGAAATTAAGAATCAACCCACTGTTTTGTAATTTACCTGGCTTGGTCCCTCAAATAATTTCTTCAATTATTCCAGAGCTCTTAGAAATAACCATTTAATGCACACTTGCTGATGGAAATCACCCAAACGCCCAGCTATCACATCAGTGTGTAGATCAGAGCACAAAGTCTCCCAATACTCCAAGCCTACACTAAGCAAGGGAATGATGTCTTTGCTGGGGGAAGCAAAAGGTGGGGGTGGAGGAAGCCACACACAGCAAATGCAAGTTATTTTTTAAAATAGTGGTATTTATAAAAAGCACACAGGACCGAGTTCAAGTCAGTGCACATCAGAATCACATCTTTGCCTCTGAAGCACAAAAACTCCACAAAAGTACTCTACAATTCATTGTGTCATTACTGGAAACTAAGCCAAGCCACTGACCATCTACTGGTCTCTGCAGAACTGCTCATTTACATCAGCATGGCTGGGGAAATTCCTCTCACACATCCCCTGCCTGACAGAACTGCTTTCCAAGGCTGTCACCTCACAGTTTGAAAGGGACAGCAGTTTCAACAGGCAGCTGCCAAGCAGCACCAGGTTCACAGCAGTTACACTACAACAGATCACAGCTGACACACAATCACGGACATACAAGTTTATGAACTCACAGACCTGTCTTTTTTAGTACACGTTCTACCCCCTTGTACCTTATGATCCAAATCTCTTTTGGAAAAAAACAACCTTAAACACACATGAAGAATTCAACAAAACTGCAGCTCATCTGAAGGCATGAACACATTACTCTATAATTAAGATGGAATAAGAAAACATTAGGAACTGGAAAAATCAGAGGTTGTAATTTATGTCATCCAGAGATAGTGAAATGGTACAAGAGCAACCTGATTCCAGGCTGATAAGGGAAAGATTTTTGGCTGCTAAATTTACAGGGATGATAAAGGTTATCTCTCATATCAGCAACACTTACTGGTAGAAGAACAAAGGAAGGAAACACAGTAAAGTTGTTACAAGACCTTGTTGCAGACCAAGACCTCCCAGACTAACTCACTCCGTAACACACAGAAGGGCCGACTGCAGCACTTCCATGACCTACTGCACCCAAATCGCTTCCCCACTCCACCTTTCCTTGGCTCAGTGAACTACAGGATACATATCCTGTCTCTCAGCCACAGGAGGATCGGGGTAGCCTGCAAGATCAGGGAAGGCAGCTCTTGCAAGTGATGGTCAAGTTACACTACAGGAAATTTATCCTGAGATTGAACTCAATAAACCTGTGCACAAAGACAGAAAGGAATAAAACAACCAACCTGGCTCATTCTGTTCACCTTCTCCTCAAATCATCAGATTTTAGCTGTCCTTTAACTTACTAATCAAACACAATTTATATCCAAGATTAGGAGGAGCATGGAGAGCAATCTCAGAGAATTACAGGCAAAACAAGGAAGTTTTTTGTTGTTGTTGTTTTTGCTGTTTTTTTTTTACTTATTACTCACTCACATAATTCCTTGTCCTTTCCCAGAACCATTTCAGGCATTGGAAATATGTTTCTGTGAGACTCTCTGGGGGTGGGTACCTGCTGTTGCAATAGAAAGGGCTCACCCAGGGACAAGGAAGCACCAGCAATGCTGAAAGCAAACAGAACACCAAGCCAGAACACAGAATACATCTTAGATCAATGTAAACGTTCAGACATGCCTCCCTTGCATTACACTTATCTGTAGGGCAGAAAGTGGCTCCAGTGTCTCCTGAAAGCAAAAATGGTCAGTTGTCCCTCAACAGCAGCTTCCAAGGTTGTTACAGAAACACTTAACAGAGAAATACACCACACTTTTGCTTTTATTGCCTCACATGCACATCCAGTCACAGCCAACTACATCCAAAACAACAACCACATTGACAAGTTTGTTATGGCATTTGTTTCCAAACAACTGCTGATGAAAAGTTCCAAACCCGACTGAAGCCCCAGTGATGAGGGAAATCTGATTCTGCCTTGCACAGCACAAGTGTCTTCAATGGGTGTTCTGGCACAAGGTACATCCCTGAGTTGCACTGATCCTTAACTGAGACCCAGAACCAGTTTACAGGTCTGGTCTTTGACAATGGCAAGGCAGTAATTCTGTTGGTAAACATGAATGCAGCTTCAACCCTCTCCAACTTAAGTAAATGCATATCATATAATGTATTAGCAATAGTTAAAATTTGGTCACACAAGATCAAAACAGGACAGAGATGGTGGGACAACAAAGCAGCATTCCTTGCTCTCCCCCTGGGATGGGTCCTGAGGAAGACAGTACATCACTCCCCCCCCCACCTGGCCCACAGGAACTGCACCATCATTCCATTATGACTATTAGTATATATGGACACAGGGTGAACACCTCAGATCAACTGAAGCTGCCTGAAGAGTCACCCAAACCCCACGGCTGTACATCTTCCCTTCTGAAGCCACCAAGACCTCTCAATGCCCTGAATCAGTCTACATAGTAGAGAAAAATGTGTCCTTGTTGTTACAGCAAAGCCTAAAATTGTCCTTTCATATTCCAAACATGGAGGAAAAACTATGGAGGTCGCTTCTGTTAATCAACTGATGTCAGTCTCACGAGTAGTCAATTAAGGAGGATTCCACTGTAATCACTATAATAATTAGATCTCTGCTACAAATGCCAACTTAAAATAGCTACACAGGATTAAATAGCAATTGCTCAGTGAAAATGTGATCTATTTTACTTTCAAAAAATGTATGGGTTTGTAATTAACAAAGTATCAAAATATCATCACTCATTATTAGACGTTTTATCTGGAACATGGTTAGGAATGAGGTCAGTCACACTGTCCTGACTATTGCAGCAGATGAGTTTCCCACATTCAAAACAGACACTTCTAAGAGCACACAGGGAGTCTGTCCTCTCCTTGGAAACAATCCTGCTCCTGTCTTCGTTGACTTCCAGCAGCAAATTATTTACAACTTCTAGGAAATTTTCCCCTGCCAGACTTGGTCAGTGAATGGGGGCAGACAAGGGGAGGACACACATGGCATTTGACTCAGCAATCCAACACTGGCACCGGAGATCATGACAACACCAGGAGAGGTGGAGAGTGATTTGTTATCCTGTTATTAGAAGACTGAAATCAGTTTCATGTTTTAAATTACTGTGCAAAACAGGCAGAGATGAAGAAATGAATGAGGCTGGCCTAAAACATGCCAGAGGATACCTAGGAACCCCAGGAATCAGGGAAACTCTAGTATTTAACGTGTACACTAATTATGCAATATAGTTCATCAACATAATTTACCACCTGTATCTTTCCAGGTACAGGTCCTGTTTAACTACCTAAAAATTTATTCTGCCTGTGAAACTGCCACTGCATAACATGCATTCAGAACCACAGGACTCAGTGTAAGTTTGAAATACTTAGTTTTGGAATTATTAAAGAATGAATCTAGCAGAAGGAGTTAAACCATCTCCTCAGTGCTGGCAAAGGCCATACAGATTGCCCATCCTTTGCTCAGTCACCACTGAGGGTCTCATGGAACTCCTCAGCCCAGGCAGCCCTGTAACCCCTGGAGGGAAGGGGAGTTACTCCTGGGTCACTCCTCTTGCTGTGAGCTGATCAGTTCACAAACAAGGAATGCAAAGACCAGGACAAACTCTAGGGTAACACTGGAACCACTTTGTCTCATTACCAACACAGTTAAACCAGCTCTGCCTGTCTCATGTTACTTTGCTGCACCAGAGTGAACTGCAAACCTGCCCAAGTGCCCCTTCCTCACCCCAGCCTGCAGTTCCAGCTATATTGTCATCTGTGAGACTGCAATGCATGGAAACTGCTTTGGTTATCTATAACAAGCAGAATGTAGTCTAATAATTAAGCAATTCTCCCCTAAATAAAGGTTTCTAAAGAACATGTCAAGATGCTTTTAATGTATTATTTAAGTACTCCAGGGTATGACCTCCAAAATTTTATAGTCTACAAGAACACAGCGTTTGGGATACAGCCTACAACTGAATGAGAACAGCTCTTACAATTCAACCTTTCCCTATCAGTTTTCAGCTATAATGTCATTTACAAGAGCCCAAATAAGTCTTTATAGCAGAATTCTTTTCCCTTGGTATGTGGAATATGGAAGTAAAACAGCAAGACAAGTTCATCAGCTGACCCATAATGAAATAGTATCAAGTTCCCAAGCTGACAGATAAACGCAGTGACACTTTGCTGCTTGCTCAAAACATTGCTGAGCATTAACGAAACTTTGTAACTCAAGTAATTTTGGACGGCAAAATCTTACACTTGGATTGCAGCATTTTTATTAGTTACAGAGACTTGATACTGTTAACAGTACTTGGCACCCATAAAAATCCAGTGCCATCGGACCAGCAAGCCACAGGGCAGCCCAGCTTCGCCGCAAACAGGTTTCCATTCTGTTTTCCTGCTCTCCTGAACACCAATATGCAGAGACACACAGGGTCGTGTGTCCCAAACCAGACAGCAGCCTCAACTATCCCAGTTACAAATCACCACAGAGCACCACACACAGCGTCATGGGAAATGAAAGGCTGAGTTACAAATCTACATTTTGATGGCAGAATTAAAAGAGTCAAATCAGTTGGGTGAAAATGTTTACATTTCTCTCAAAGTTTTTATATTAACTATGGAAAAACAGTAAGTCTATCACTCCTTCCATACCACTTGTTCCTCAGACCAGGTTTTCAACTGATCCTCATTAAACCAACCCTCTCCTTTGCAGGTAAGACACATCTCACCACGGATCCATTAATCAACCTGGGCAGCAGTTCACAATCAAGAGAGGCAAGACAACAAAAAACATCAGGCAAAGGAGCAAAGCTGTAACACACAGCCTGAGCAGCACCTCTATCTCCCAGCATTAGTTGTCTACTGAAGGCTCACAAACATTCCCTTCCACAGGCTACGCTGCACAAACTGCAGAGACAGAACCACAGCTTCCCAGATCTACCCACGATCAAAGATTCTGAAGAAAACACAAGTCCAAGAGCAGGATTTAGCTGGTTCCAGTTTGTTGTTCCTTTCCCTCCCCAAGTATTAAAAACAAATCCAGAAAACATTACCTACAGCTACTACTTTTCCCCTAAGAATTTGCAGTGACTCCAAAATTCAACATTACCTAGAGCTTGACTGTCAGATCTCTGAACACCAAATTGCACAACTAGACAAGGACTTTAAATAAACAAATGTCCAACCTGACTGTCTGGGGTAGCCTAAATGCCAGGCATTGCTACCAACCAAACTCTTCAAAGAATGCAGAAACATTTCTGGACACCAACTACAAGATGAGTGTGCGTTTTGCCGAACATCTCAAAAGGGAGCCATGGGCATCCCCACCCAGGGCAGCAAGAGAGCACAAAACCCACAACAACTTCCACAGCTGTTCTCTCTAAGCCACAGCACATCAGAAACTGGGATCAGAAGTCACATTTATTGTAGCCTTTATGTTTAGTAGTCTGATAATTTCTTTATGAACTTTTTAGGACAGTGTGCACTATGCAACTCTAATGTTAAAGAGGCTTGAGAGATACTCAACACATATGCAACTTTATTTTGTCCATTTGCCTTTCCCCCCAACCAAAAATAATGATAAAAAAAGAATAAGTCAGGGAGTGAATGGGCTTTCCATAGGGTCTATAAAACACAGAACTAAACCAGCTGTATCTTCCCCTAAGATTACTTCATTTACAACATTCTTGTCAGGTTTAAACTGTAAAGTGCAGTATCATTACCTCAAGCAGTCATTCATATTTAAAAAGTAATAGAATTTTTATATTTATACAGAACATCATTCAGTATTCAAATTATGTGGGAACAGGAAAACATCAAAATCATTAATAAGAAAATCAAGTATCAACATTTGTCTAAGTTCACTCATTCACGAGGTGAAGGCTCAGCATCTCGGGTCAGACAAGCAAAAAGAAGTTTGCTGTAACAACCCAGACAGTCTGAGCACCTGTTCAGATGTCACATGTACATTCCACATAAAAAGCTCATGACAGTTCAGTTAAAAAATTCAAGCAATGAGGTTATCTGTGTATTTTCTGCTACAGATGTCAATCTTACATTTGTAAATCTACATGTTTAGACACTTTCCTTGGCTTAGAAGGAACATCTGAATGCACAAAGATGCTACTTGGAGCAGAGGCCCATGTCAGGCTGAATAGCTTACACAAAACACCAACTTAAAAGTTTCCTGATGAGTAAAAGTATGTTTTGAATGATAAACTGCTACGAGTCAGACACCAAATGATTTTTCTTCACAGGTCAGCTATTCATGGTAACTTGGAATCTTCATGTTTATTTAGCCTGCCTTTTAAAAATGCAAGACAGGCCAGCATTTCAAATTCATGACCTTCTACACGCAACTATGATCAAACCTGGTTTTAAGGCTGGTACAAACACTGAGCAACAAAGACAGTAAACTCATACTGAGGAGGACAGGAAAGAAGGAAGAAAAGAACAGAGGTGAATGGGTAAGGTTTCCTACAAGGACAAGCATTTCCTTAACGCTTGTAAGCTCAGGGTATTTGTAAAGTGCCACAGTTACTCTCTCTGTGCTCACAGTCAGGGTTAAGAGTTTGACTGGGACAGGACTAGTGAGTGTCAGTCCAAGGAGAGGCAGCTGAACCCCCAGTGCTGGTCACAACACAGACACGCTGCTACTGATGCACACACTGCTGCTGACTCCTGATGGGCAATTCCCGGACACGGGAATGGAGTTACAGGGTATGGATATCCACGGCTTACTATGCCCATGTAATGTGTACATTCAGTGCAACAGACATTTCAGAGACTGCTTTGTGCCTTTCCCAAATACCGAGTCCAAGAATACAGCCCATCTATCAGCAGAGAAACACGTTTACAGGACTCCAGAAAACATCCTCTTGTGACACCCCACCTGTCTCTCTCATCACATAATGCCACGTAAACTACCAGAGGCTGCAAGGTATTTTTTGTACTTTTCATTAATTCACGAAGCCCCTTCTGTGCAAGGACTATGTCAGCTACACCACCATTAACGAGCATATTTATAAAATTTAGCACATTGTATCTTGAAAAATACCAACCTGACACTGCATAGCACTCTTTTAACAGAATAAAATACAGAGTCTAAAGCATTATACTTTTAAATTGCCAACTACAGCTTCAGTTTCATACCACTTACCACACTAAATGGCTTGATCTGGCTTATAGTAACTGCAAGCCAAAGTAAGATGGTATCCTCTCAATCCCTGGACATGATAATGTTGCCAAAAGTTGGCTGGGGAACTCAAATTCCACCTGTACATGCAGTGCCATCTGCTACTGTGGTGGTCTGACTTCCTCCAAACTCTCAGCAATGAATCCCGACTAAAATCCTGAGGTAATGTCAATGCATCCATTCATATTTAACGAGTGTGGAACAGCACAGCGTTGGAACAATACGGAGTTCACTCCCCCACCAGCACGGAGCCCTGGACCATCTGATGAGAAATCACAGCCTAACTGTGCTCACTCACTCTCTCCCTGTTAATGGTGGGAATAAACCACAAACCCAAAACAAACACCCAGCCAGTATAAACATGGAAGAGAACACTCCACACACACCCGACCACAGTGTAAAACAATCTGGGGTAAGACACCCTCTCCAGCAAAAATATTGCTAAATCTTTCCCATCCCTCTATTAACTTCTGTAAGTGCTTCTCATGCAGCATTGTCTTGAGCACAGGTCAAGTAAGAGGTCAAACTCCTTTGCTGAGAGACAGGGCAATGATATTCATGAGAACATTTAACATCTGAAAATATTCAAACCATTATTTTCCAGGAAATTATTCCAGGAAAATTACAATTTAACACAAGCCAAAATAAAATTTCAAATACCTCACTCCTTTAATTTTTCAAATTATAACTTAAGCAAACCTCTGGATACAACATTTTAAAATAATCACGCACCAGGACCTTTTCTACCATCTGAAATGAATCACTAATGAAGAGATTGAGGACTTGTTCTACAGGTTTGATTTTTTACAGGCTCTCATTTACCACTGGGAATATCCATGAATGTTTTTTTATTGCTTCCGGATGGCTTTGGAACTTCCCACCCCCTGCCATACCATAACAGAACCGTTACCTTCTGATGGGACTTGCTCGACAACACACCCATGTCACCAACACCTAAAAAATTACAGCCAGCAGACTTTTGTTACTTTCCTCAAAACTCATGAGGAGCACTTCACACTCTCTCCTCACCAGTACTTACCAAGGTTTTCCCTTTATTTCTAGATACTCTGTAAGCCCACATCCCAACCACCTACAGCCCTCAACGACAACACTGCACAAGTACCGTCTCCAGCACAAGGTCCCTCTGTAGCGAAGTGCAGGTGCCATGGAAACCAGGCCAGATGTGAGGGTTTAACTGCAACACACCCCACTGCTTTCTGTTCCTGTCCAAGACAAGTCAAATTTGGTTTAGTATTTAGCAACTATTAGGCTCATTTCTAAACATCTTCTCAAGACAAGACACCACCTCAGAGGAAGTAACTTTCAGGGGAAAGCTGAGAGCATCAACATGAAACAAGTTCTGTTATTCGTGCTCATCTTACAGTCCTGGTAAAGATTTGCTAGACAGGTGTTTTGTAAATGTGTCTGTCATAGATTCCTTCTTCACACACACTTCTTTCTGACTGAACAAACCTTACACTGCTGACAAAAAAAGGGAATGTTTTACTTCAGCTTTGGTAACTCCAGTTCCTTCCCCTCATATACACAAGAAAATAAAGTCTTGCCTCTTGACTTGAAGTTCTAACTATGAAAAACATTAATTCCCCAAGAGGGGCCATGAGTATCAAACTACTTCAATCCTAGTATTGCAACAGCCTCATTCAGTATTTGTCCTACTTTGAGACCACCACACCTTCATCAAAAAACACAGCAAGTGCACTAATATTAATAACAACTTTAACAAGAGGAACAGCAAGGAAGGGCAAACAAGGTCATCATGTGTGGCAAACACCACATGACACTAAAAAAAAGCAGTGAGAGACACATGAGAGTGGATAAATGCATCCAGAGCATCTGAAAGAGCCAATGCTTTTGTACAAGCAACCTGCTCAAGGCTTCTGCACAAAACCTCCTGCAGGACCCAAACTCAAGCTGGCTCTTCTCTGTAGCCTTACTCATTTTCCAAAAAACCCACCCTGTTGTCTTAAAGTCATCTCTTTTACAAGATGTATCATGTCTAGGTTACTGAATCCTAAATATTGTAAGTCATATCACAATACTGCACAACCCTCTTCCTGAAGTCATTTCCAGTTTTCTGTCACTTTTCAGAGTTCTTTTTCTTGTCTTTAAAAGGCACACAGGACGTGTCCTGCTGAAATACTAACACAGGAATGGGAGTGCAGAGGTGTGGACTTACACAGGCTTAAAAGCTGCATTTCTTAAGCAAAAACATGAAAGCACAGGGCAAATCAGGAATCCAGTTTTATTACCAGTGTTTAAAGAAACTGAAGGAGAACAAAACTAGGGAAGTTGGAAACATAAGAGAATGGGACATTTTAAGTAATTAAATCTTGAGAAATGCCTGGAAGAAAAGATGTTATGTACTACACAGACAGATAAACAGAGGGAACGATAATGGCATAAAGAGTTACAAAAACCTCCCTCCCCAAAAGACAGTAGCATTAAATGTGTGACAGGGCAGCCTTTACTACAAATCTCTCTCCTCAAATGTCAGCTTTATAAGTCTTCAAGACAGGCTACAATATCTCTGACTGATTTCTATTTACAACTTGGAAGGAACAACCTTGAGGTCTTGAAATTGATATAAAGGTATGAACTCAAACGGATACTGGAAAGAAATCCTTTCCAACAACACCATCTCGAAAGCTTCTAACTCAAAAAGCATTAATTTCTTAACTCCTGATTAAATATAAAGGAAACAAATCTTTAAGAGTGGCACTTAAGCCTGAAGAGGATCATTTCCTCCCTCACTCAAGATACCTACCTGTGCTTGAACAAAATGACAGGTCAGAAAGTTTTCAAACTTTTATTCCATCCTCAATTCATGCAATTCACGTTCCTGTACTTGTTTAACCAGAAAGATCCTGCCAGCACAGGGTTAGTCCTTGAAAGCACAAAGCTGAATACACAGAAATACACCTGCACTGGTGGAAGGGAGAGCAGAACGTCCTCACTGAGCAGGAGGAGCAGATACAGAGACACAAGAGCAGCAGCAGCACTTCCTGCCTGGTGTTCATTTGATGTGTTCCTTGACATTACAGATGGTTTTTCCTCTCACAACTACAACGAACAAGTAACTTATTACACATACCCATGGCCTGCAAATTCCAATGTTCTGCTCTAGCTGACTCCCACACACGTATAAACCTTGAAAAAATAATACATTAACTTACTGGTATTTGAAACTCAGACTAAATACCCCTTACAATTTGATAAATCATTGCAGACACATTTCTGAGGAGTATGATCATATAAGCAGGGCACTATCACTGTGACAGCTACAATCAAAGTCATCTACTCAGTGAAAACTTGAGCAGATTTAAGGGCACATTCTTCCTACCTGAAACACCTGAACTTTTACTGAAATAAATACAGACTGTTAGCTATTAAAATTAAAAGGAAACTAAGGACATATTGCCATGACTCCAGAACTTTACGGTTAGTGAATATTGCTCCTTCCCATTATTAATATTCTTCTGCATACAATTAATACCAGATCCTTTGCTGAAATACATCAAATGACATCTCAAATCTGCAGAACAGTCAGGAAGATACTTTATGGGGCTCCTCCTTAAGACCAGCTGTGAAAATTCCCAGGAGACAAAGCCCCTCCATACAAGTCTGGCTTTAAAACCACGTACAGCTTACCCTGACATAAGCTCTTCCTTCCAACTCCAAACCCCTGCCAGTTGCATCACTCCTTGTGCTATTAAGAACACTGCTAACAAAGCTTTATTTATCGGTGTCTCCCTTTCCCCAGCTTAATGTAAACAATTTGAGACATTTTTAATCTCTTCCAATTGTTAACCATCCTCATTGTAAGTAAATGAGTACTAAGTCTAACCTTTTTTACCTCAAGTCTGAGCATGGACAATTGGTGTCCCTCTGGTTAACTCTGCTATGCAGAAAGCCAGTGCTGCTCCGTGTCTTCTCTGTGTGCAAACACTGGGAAGTCAAGGACAGGGTAAAAATAACTTGAATGTGCACACGTCAAACCAACTCCTTAAGAGCAACCTACATCCAGCTTTTCTGAAACAGCTTTCCTAGGTGGAATTAAATTGCTTTTGTATACGTACATAACTCATA
>JAOXXN010000395.1:13677073-13690183 GCA_026770055.1 Myrmophylax atrothorax | reverse complement strand
CCTGCGCTCCCGGCCTGTCCCTGCGCTCCCGGCGCGTCCCTGCGCTCCCGGCGCGTCCCTGCTCCCGGCGCATCCCAGCGGAGCCGCAGGAGCGTCCAACTCCGCTCCCGCCCCGCGGGGCTCTGGAGCCACCGAGTGCAGGAACAATCCACGTGTTATGTGCTTGCACTAGCACATAATGTAACTCCAGTTCTAAAGTAAAATCCACCGTCTTGAAGTTATGCTTATTTTCATTTAAAGATGTGAGAAAGTTGTGGTTTGATTGAATTTGTGTCCCACTTTTAAAGCAACATACTGTAGTTTTGTACTGTTATATGACAATCAGTAGACAGAACTTCTTTATCACATACTATTGGGAAATAGAACTTTCAGAAACATGACATAAATATAACAAAAAAATTAGAAAAACCTTGGTTTGCTTGGCAATTTTAGAAATCTGATATCTCTATAGTAGGAACAAAAGCCATTTTTTTTATCTCTTCACTGCTTCAATAATAATACCACCATCCTGCACCTTGGGCAGCTACTAGACCCTGGATGAAATATTACTAGATGCAGTTGTTAGCAGCAGTTTCAAGCCAACTATTTGCATGTCTGTCGTTCCTATAGGTCTGCCCAACTGTTTAACTTGCAAGTAATTTGGCTTCATAACCTCTCTGGGACCAGAAATTCTATCTGTATTACAAATGGGCAATGCAGTGGAAGGCAGCTGCGAGGGAGAATGAGACTTGTTTTTAGGAAGGTTTGGGTTTGGATTTGGTTTTTTTTAAGGAGAACAGCATGAACTAAGGAGCATCATTGTATTCATTTGTTTAGTAGCTACATCAGAACCAAATGTTTAAACATTATACTGCTTTTTATTCTAATTTTAAGCTTAAAGCACACACTAACTAGAAATAGCAATCTGAAAATAAATTGCCCATATAACATCTACATAGGTTTCCACAAGTACTAGATAATTTAATTTATCCAATTATCAGACAGATAAGGTGATGACAAAAAAACCACCAAAACCTAACCCCAAAAAAGCAATATGCCATCATAGATTGACTTTGACTTAAAACATTAAATGAAAATGAAACACCTGGCAGCTAAGCAAAAAATAAGGCCATTAAATATAACTTTCCACTTACACTGATGGAAGGAAAACAATACATAATGAACATAATGAAAAGCAAAATATTGAAAATATTCTGAACTATAAAGAAAGAATAATCAAATTCAAACTTATCCTTAATTGACCTTTGCATTTCTAACCCTGCCACAAGCTTGAGAAAAGTGCAGAGCAAGCAGAACGGACAATAACATTTGGATACAAAGAGGGCAGTATGCATTAAGAAAGAGTGCTGGCCTGAAACTCTTGGACTCATCAGCTTTTAATGTTTTGCCAATAAAATAGATTGTGTTTTAATAATTTCTAGGAGAAGCTGTTTAGTCCTTAAAATTACCTAAATTAATTTGCTGGTAAGATGAACAGTGGGATATTTGAAAACAATGCGACATCAGCCCTAAAGTCTGTTTGTATAAGGTGGTGACAGGAAAAGGTATAGGACATAAACAGCCTGATATTCCCATTTTACCTTCCTTTCAGTTACAATATGCAGGCATATTTTAGTTTTTTCCATTTTGTAGCTTTTACCAAAATGCACACATTGCATCTGTAGACATCAGTGCTGCCCTGTAACAGCAGTTAATGTAGAATTGGTATGTTTTGCATAATAACCAAAATACTCTGCAGGCTCTCAGTAAAAGATCAGTAACTGTAAACTAATTTGTTGAACCAAAATGCGGTGTATCTATTTTAAAAATTGAGCTGTAAGGTAAAGTAACAGAACTATAATGAATACGACATTATGAACTGCTGGGGGGTTTGGTTTTTGGTTTTTTTCTTTGGTTTGGTTTGGGTTTTTTGTGCAAACTGCTGAAATCAGATCTTTAACATTTGGGGCATTTCTTTAAGGCTTCATCTTTTTATGATCTCAAAACAATTAAAAGAACAAGCTTTGCTAAAATGAAAGCACTTTGTATATCAGATATGTAGCTGGTAAATATGACCTTTTCAATATACATTCAGAAGTACTAAATTCAGTCTGAGCATCAGGGGCAAAGATACAACAACTTGCTCCATGCAGCTACAGACAAGGGTGTCTTGTGCTGTCATCTAACTCGGGTTTGTGAAGCCCCAAAACATAACCTGCTATTTTGATTTGCAGGTTCTGTGTATCTTTTGACAAGTTTTTACAAATTTTAGCATTTATTTCATTTTCTGGCCTAAGACCTCTCTGACTTAAAGAAAGACTTCCAGCCATTTATTCAATCATGAATTGTAGTCTTTTGAACATGAGTTTAATATTGTCTCCCATTCTAACTCCAGTCATCATCACAAAAGTGCATACAGGGTAAAGTCCATATAATTGTTGGTGCTTTCCAGAATCAAGCAATTTCATATTTTAAGGTCATAAAATTCTAGGACACAGTTATTCAACATCTTAAAAAAAAACTTTTAAAAACATTTTTGGGGTTTTTTTCCCTTACTTTCATATCCATAAATATTTGCAGTTTTTCATTTTCCTCTCTGACTACTTTACACCCTGCTAGTACTAACTCAGCATTTACCTATACAGAAATTTTGTTGATCTGGGGTTTCTTCATCTCCGTAAATGCTACACTATTCTGAACTGATAAAAACAATGTCACCGCTCTCTCCCCCCACACACAGTTTCAGTACTCAAGTATTAAATGGTACATTCTGAAGTTACCATACTTGGGTTTCTTTCCAGAATGGCTTACTCTTAGGGGTGTTTGGAAAGCTATGGGTGGCTCTTTTGTTCTGTAGTAAGCTTTGATGGATTTTTTAATATATGTTCCTGTTCTATATTTGGTGGTGATGCTACTGTTCAAATTTGCTTCTCAGCTACCCTTCTTGCATGTGCTTTACAACTTAGAGATATTCTTCTGAATCATCTCAGTGAGATACCTGGAGTTCCAATTAAAATGAGATAAATGCAGGCAAATGTGGCACTAGAGTTCCTCATTATTCTATAAAATGTCACTTACAATAGTAAGTAGATGCATACAGAAATTCTCTTAATAGCATGAAGATTTCAACCGTAATGTCACACGTAGCCAATTTCACCGTATTTACTTGTGTCAGCTGTCTGGTTTAAAAGAGATAATGGAACTGTCACACATATTTAAACAGTTCAGACTCCATTCTACAAAACTGGTGCAGAATGCCTTTGTGATAACTTCTGCCACTGTTTAGAAAGATAATTTAGTGTTTCATAGCTTTGGTTCCCAATGAATGGTATAATATATTCACTTAGTTATTTTAGGTGTTCATGGTTGAGATGCAATAGGTACAAAGCTTATTTGAAGTTCTCTGAATCATAATTTGAAGTAGTGACCAAGTCAATCTCTTCCTCAATTCTTGACTCAATGAGGGGAGATTAATTTGTCTTGCATGTGTATACATATATAAATTTATGTATTTTTGCTTCTGGTACATATACTGCATGGCCAAATTCTTCAGTTACGTTTTATTTTTTATAAGCACTTTCAGTTTATGCTGCAGAAAACCAAATAGATACGAGATGAGATACTACTGCATTTATTATCATATTTCTGTTACTGTTCAAAAGAACGTAAGCATGATCCTCTAGATTCCAAAACTCACAAAAAGTTTAAATTTAGAGATACAACAGCCTGGTAAAACACGAAGCTTGTGTTAAACATGAGCATGCAATTTTTCCACTACAAACCCAACAACTGCTACTCTCGGGAGCAGGACCTTAGTAGAAATGACGAGTAGTACAAAAGCAGCTGTGCCCTCAACATTCAGAACAGAGGCACAGAAGTTGGCTTTCTTGCAACACAATCTGAAGTTGTAACGCTTTGTTGCAAGTGACCATACTAAAAACTGGATGAGGAATTACCATGTGACCAGTGGGTTTCACATTTTTTAAAACTACATGCAGGAAATCATGAGGCAACAGCATTTTGCAGTAGGTAATGCCAATAAACCCAAGACAGGCTGAAACTACAGCAGTTCTGTCATTGCTCAGGCTCTCTCTTGGTACTGTGCTGCCTTTGATAACAATATTGGCTTAAGACACTGCAGTTCCTCCTCCTGCTCTGCCATCCACTCCTGCTCCTCTGTGGCTGCACTGCCCCTTCACTGGTTTCAGCACCACTGCATATGGAGCTGCACCAAATGGGAATCCCATCGGATACTTCCAACAACTCAGCCAGAAGCCCAACTGCACAAAGCAGAAGAAGAGACACCTGAGGAGATCTGTGTTAGAACTTACATTTCCCCACTATCTGCAGTTTACAGCCACTGCCCTCTTCACATGATCCAGTTTGTGAGAGCTGCAGAATAGTCTGAATGATAAGAGCTGTGCAGAAAATGATACAGCTATATATGCAATTTAATACACACTCAAAATAGTAACAGTCATAAGCTATATTTCAAAACTTTTGCCTACAAGACCAATGTCTGAACTAGTCTATAAATGGAAGAGTTCGTATTTTCTTTCAGACTGATTCCACTGTGTATGGGTGGGGTTTTATAATTTCAAGTACATATATAACAGGCAATGTTTTTTATCATGACTGAAAGGAGCCAGATGCCAATTTAATGGTGCAGTCTTCTTTGGGAATGTGTTGTCAGTCATACTTAAAAGTCAAGTCCAGCATCCTCAGGGAAACTAAGCTGAACCTCAAATGGATATTCCACTGAGCCATATCCAAAAGAGAAGGAAAAGCCACCAGCCAGCAATTCTCTTACAGAGAAGAGACAAAGTAAAGAGAGGAGCAGCAAAAGCTGTTGCCAGATTTCTACATCTCCAACTACAGTGAAACTCTTAGAGATGGTGGAGGCAATTGCCTCCATAGGAGGACCAGAACAAGTGAAAGCAAAGAATGACTTAGGATTATTATTTCACGGGCTCAACATTTGTCCCAACATCACCTGGACAGAGAGCCCATTTTACTGTTCTGTTGCCTAAAATGTATCTGAAAACAGGAAGGGTTTGAGGGAGGTTTTATTAGTACTGTCTGAAAGGAACGAGCTTCCTTTATATGGCTCATTCCAGAGACTCAAGTTTTCATGTGTCTAGGGAAAATACATTATAGTGGAAGCAGTTATCCTCTTAGACACAGCAGCAGGAAAGACAAAAACTATGCTGACACTCTTCTGTATTGAAATGTATCTTTGCCTGTTTAAGTTTCAATGGATTCAGAATAGATATCCTAGAATTGTGAGGGTTAAAAGGGTTAAAACTCAGAGTTTCTCCTTTAGGCTTTCATGCTATAATGTGTATTCCCTCTAAAATACTATGCTAGACACACCTTGAATTCCTGATTTAGTCATCTTCACCAGCAACTCATTTCACAAACTAATCTTTTAGGATTAAGTAGTAAGACAAAGGAGGACAAAAAAAATCCAAAAATGTGCTACTTTATGCTCTGCTTGTTTTTAAAAAAATCTTTATCCAAAACATTTTGTGTTCTGACATACAAAACAATAATAATATTAAAATCATAATTTATTAAGTAAACACAATCTGAGCTGGACAGACTGGCTAGCCAACTCTTATTTAGCTGCAAATATCAGATTATAACACATGAATAATTTCTGAGTCACGTGAATTTAATCATATGATTCTGTATTACTTCCAGTAGAAGAGCCAGCAGAAGGGCTAAAACCTTATGCTTTTCTTGCAAAAAAAAGAACAACAAAAAGAAAAAACCCCAACCAACCAACAAAACCACAACAACCACAAAACCCCAGCAAACCTAAGCAAACAAAACAAAAAAGCAAACAAAACTACAAAAGAAACCCAAACAAACAAACAAACAAAAAGCCAAAAAGCCCCACCTTGTCTTGCAAACAACTGCTAATTCATTCATCACAGAGCTAAGGACAGATTACTTTGATATTCTACATAGGAAAAGGTGAAAGGCTAAAAAAGAAAAACAGAAGTGGAGAAATTATGGTTGTACATGGCTCTGCCTGCTGTCCTGAGTCCTGCAATTGACCATTAAGTTAAAAACAAACAAAAACCCTGTCACCACCAAAAGCACACACCACACCAGTACATAAACTGGGCTGCCACCTCAGTGCAGGATAAAGGGGTAGACTGGGGATAGGCCATGTGTCTCTGCATGACTTTAGAAAGTTTATGCTGTTTGTTGTGCGGCTCTACATAAATGCAATATACAGCAAATTCAATTCAGGTAGACACATGCTCTAACTTTTTAATTTTTTACCTTACACTCCCAAGATAGAAATCCTATCTTGCAAGTCAATCTATGAAAAATTTTTCCAAGTGCTTCAGAGCTTCTGCTAGATTGAACAAGTATTTTCAGAACTTCAGAATTACATTGCTGATCTTAAAAAATGTGTGTCTTGTATCTACTAGATAAAGCCCAATGCTTTAAACTGCAGTTCCTGAATAAGAATGGAACTAGTACATCTGCTTGCCTCAGACAACTGAGGAAAACATTGACATACCTAGACAGGAGTTAGCTAGGCATCCGAAGTCTTTTGGGACAGAAAAGTATACTTGCATCTTGGAACAAAGAGGTATTTCCTAACACATACGTTTAGATTTTTTTTAATGCTGGTGGGACTTACCTACATACCTACAGTGTGAGTGAACTCTGAATTCCAGATCGAATTAATATGACTGTGTTGTTAAGTACCTAATATAGGCTATACCATCTTTACTTAAGGTAAATATATTTCTCCAAAGAAATTTAAAAATACAAACAACTCAGCCTTTTGCATTGCAAAAGTCTGATGTTGTTAGTTTCCAAGAACACAAATATTCTTTCAGTTTTAGAAGTGATTTTTTTTTTTACACACTGTAGTTTGATTTATACTTCTAAATTAAACATGAGTGAATGTTAGAAAGATATTGTTTGTCTTCTAGGATACAAACTAATCACGATCATATTCATAAACAAACATTTATATATACACTTCAGGGGGTGTAAATTAATAATGCTGTATTAGTGAAAAAACCCTAATGAATTAAGTTTGACTATAAATATCCAGCAGAGGAGGCTAGATCTGAATATAAAACTTATCAGATGAGACTGTTTTGATGTATCTATATCTTTAAATGATAGCATCAGAGGCATAGAAAATGTAAAACTCTGGTAGGATTAACCTGAAGAAAATGTATTTCCTGAGGTTTTTGAACATTTAGAGAATGCAAAAATCTTGTGGGAGTTGGGCAGATATTGAGAGGGAAAATGTTTTGGTTTAGATGAAAACTTGAAGTCACCATGAGAAGAAAAATAGAGAAATCACATTAGGTTATTTCTTCTGTTGCTAATGTAAGTGGGCTCTGGAAATCCAAGCTGCTGTGGTTATTACTTCTCACCCCCTCAGTGAAATCCCCAAATCTGCTGTAAGGGCAACCTCACAAACACAGGCAAATGGAATGTGGTTTTCTCAAATCATTTAGATTACAAGCAGGTAAGAGTTTCATCCTCTTGCACCTGCCTGATGGAGACACTCCACTCTCATTCTCTTTACTGTGTCAGTTTTACAGCTGTCGGACCTTCTGCTTGTCTGACAGGAGAAGGTGACAGACCCCTGTCATTAACACAGGGCCCTGGGCACAAGCCTGGTACTGGTCACAACTGCCAGTTCTGCTGAACTTTATCTGATTTGTAAGCAACTCAAGAAAGGTGTTAGCACAAAAGGACATGACCCACTTAAAAAAAAAGGGGGAGAACATGAAAGATGGGAAGGAAAAGAGTTTCTCACATTGAAGTAACTTATCTGGAAATCTGCTTGACTAGAGCTTCCAACTCCCAGATTCCTGCAAGACCCAATTTTTAGTTTGGAAATAGATTCAGAGATGACAAAAGAAATCAGAATACTTTCTTACAGAATCTTCATTCATTATGTGATTATAAATAGATATGGGCTAAACAGAATGTGTATATGCAGAGTCATGAGACATAATTTTTTCCACCTGTTATCCAGCATGTCTTCTCCTTAAAAGATGCTGATTGTGGCACTTTTCTTGAATTGTGAATACACAATCGCATTGTCTAAAGACATTGTGATATCCTGTCTTGTATGGATACCTTTAAGAGCATCAGAAATAACACAAGTGCTCTGCATTATAACATTTTAAATTAAGTTTTAAATTTTCCTGAGAAGGCACTCTGAACATACATCCAGGTAACATGACCTGTCTATGCCTGGCATTACAGACGAAAATCTGTCAGATAAAAGGACCCTTTCAAGAAGTTATTCCTTTAGTCGTCAGGTTATGGCAGCACCAAAAGTCTTTAGTAAATAGATACAGGACCTAAGGATGCCTGTAACACTGAGTCACCTGATTTTTTAGCCTGTTTGAACAAAAACAGAAAACTCACGCTTATTTGTGTTAGTGAATATCCAAGATGCACATTCCTGTGAGGCCAGGGAGGTCTTCCTTCCATTTAGCAAGTTTCTTAAAGCTCTGAATGGGAGTGAGGATTAAGAGCTAACTTCTCATTATCTAAACCATGCACAGGTCAGTATTAGCAAACATAGGGGTGTGGGATTTAGCTGACTAGATGAGGACATTCACATCTGAACTAGTCATAAGAGGCAGATGGACACCTGATCAGGATACTCAGTGAAGTCTAAATTATATCTATATCACAGCAGAAATCCAAAATTTAGTTTTTTGATTGTTTTGTTGTTTGATTGGTTGGCATCCTCTAGGTCTTTGTTTTTTAAAGTTGTGATTTACTTGACCTGGTTTTTTTCAATGACTAGGATTACAGTTTTAGCAATACTCATCTAAAGGCAGGTGCAAGAAGTTCTACACGAAGTGTTTATAATACAGGGATTCCAATTTACTCCAAAGCACAGCCTACTGTTAATCCAGTGAAGTGTGAGTTAACAAAGGCCTGTTACCTACAAATGTAACCGTGCACTTGTAAGCACAGGTTCCAGATTAATCCAGAATGGAACCTGACTAAAAGAAGACTGCTCTGGGAGGAACAAGTCAGCTCACTGTTCCTCAGGCTTCCTACACTTTAAATTTAAACATTATTGAGTCAAATCCATGAGGCAGTCTTGGGAACAGGGAGGAGATCCAGCCCACTCCTTTCCCTCTTCCTCTGGGAATCTCAGTGCTCAGTGCATTGCAAAAGCTAAGTCCTCCTTTTCCGCTTCCCTAGCAAAAGTGATTCAGGTTGTCTTCAACAACAGATGTAAAGTCAGCATCCCACCATTTTCAGTCATTGCTCCAAGTCTGAATTCCCATGGATTACATTTAGAGCTTGCTATTTTACTGGAGCTCAAAGCAACAGACTTGCATCTGTAGCTATTGTTTTCTGTCTGTGGTATTCTATGGCTCTGAGCAACTTTCCATTTATCATCAGGGAGCTCCATAACAGCATCCCAATTCCCTGCACAAGTAGTTAAGACTAGGACTCATTTGGCAGTTATTTGGCAGTTCCCATTTCTCTGTTGTTTATACTGGGAGATAAGCAGAAAGAATAACTTTAGGAAACATAGTTACTTTTGAAGCCCTCTTCTAACCACCAATTTTAGGCTCTAGCTATTATCCATAGAGAACTGAACTTTCCTATTAAGGAAATCTGTAGTATTTGTATTATCTTGCTCCTGGACAGTCCAGTGGTAACTTGATATACTAGGAATGTGACTTAGCAGAGTCTAAAGAAGCCCATGTGACTCGAAGCCACTGGTGTGTGGTCACGTGTCCAAGGCATATTTTGTCACTCACAATAGCAAGAAAGAAATTCTGTTTCAAAGCACTGACATTCCCCACCCTGTATATTTACTAAAGAATTTAAAATCTAGGAGGGTCTCTTCACTACAACATAAATTAATTTCTTGAGCTGTTTGGTAGGAAAAACATGAAGAATGCTAAAAGGTGGAAGGGTGTGCTAGTCAGAGTGGTTCCTCTGGCATACAAGAGGTAGAGCACATTATTTTATAACACTGGCAAGTCATACAAATATCACTCCGGAGGAGGTGTGGAGGAACCTAACTTTCTAGAAGATTGGAACTTAGTATATTGTCCTTTGTTCACAGCCAGGAAACAGGTGATCCTTGAAGTAAGTTCTAAAATAATTATTCATTGCTGTAAGTTGACACTGACAAGTATGATGTGGAGAACTACAGTTTGCAGTCATGAAGTAAGAGAGGTGAGAAACAAGTCTGTCACAAGGTGTCATATGTAAAGAGAACTGTCCCCTACTCTTGAAGCGTTGTTGAATCAAGGACACAATGAATACTTCAGAATGCTTAAAGGAGAACAGACAGGAGTCCCAGAACCAAGGTGTGGTATCAGCACAGGAAACCAGAGAACACAACGATGTGTCAGTGAATGAAGCAGGAGGTACAGCTTTTGTTTGAACTGAGTCCCAAACAATGCTCTTCTACACCACCAACAGGCTTCTGGGGAACTGTCTTCACACTATCATCAGTTAACTTTGGAAGTAACATCTGCCTGCGATCAACACCCCTGCACTGCTATGACTATTTTAGATGGCCATTTTTACCATGACTGTTACCTAAGTATATAACTCTAGTAATATTGGTAAGAGGGATGTCAGGAAGGCACAAAGATTTTGGTCAGTCAAGTGGAGTTAAGCTCTTGGAAAAGATTGGTTTACAGTAGAATGCTGTATTTCAAATAGTTTTAAACCAAGAGAACCAAATATCTTTGAAAGGTGTCTGGAATCTATATTATATAGAGTTTCTAGGTAAAAGGAAAGCTGTAATAGGAGAAAAATATATCACTGTTGCCATCTCAAAAAGCAAAAGATATATAAGGGAGAAAATTAAGAAACTCACAAAAAAAAACAAAAAAAAAGAAGTTCTCATGCTTTAGGTCCTGGCATGAAATACAGGTATTTCAAAAGGAGCAGGGTGGAAAAAACACACAATAAAGACAGAGGCACCCCTCAGTAATAACTCTTCCAGGCATTTCTGCAGAAGATGCAGGAGGTAAGTAAGTTGCTATTTAGCTTTGAGAGGATGCAAAATCTTGACCAATTCTTATTCCTTATTGGCAACACATCTGCTGGGAACTATTTCTTGGTCAATAATGTCTCAAAAAGAAAGGAGGAGAGAAGTGAGGAAACTGCTGAATTGCAAAAGATCAGCACTTCACTCTTCTCACCTTGTGACTTCTTGATAGGAGTGGGAACAGACACTTTTATCTGATGCAGCCTCAAAGTTGCAAAACCATAACCAAACTCAAAGAGTAGCCCCAACTGAAGGGGAGAAAGAAGAGCAAAGCGTGAAGCACGCTTCTAGTCAGCATTCATGTTCTTGCTGACTTCACTGAGCTAGAACTGAGACTGAGCAGCAAGATCACTGGCAATCAGCTCATTCTTGGCCTTCATGCCCAGGCTGCAGTTGCAAGAAATCACCACTTTCATGGTCCAGTATGACAAGCGGAGCAGAAGCATGAAATTACCTTCAGTAAGTACCTCAGTTTATCATTTGCTCAGTACTGTTGTCTATGGATGAGCAAACTGAACATTGGTCTACACAATGTAAAAAAAGAAAAGTTGTATCAGAATTAAATAACCCAGTGATTCTCTACGATTGACAATGATTCTAATAGATTGAAAAACTGGCACTACCTCCATTGGCATAAACCATGCCCAAAATGCCAGCCTCATGACTTAGTGATCAGGTCTCAGAAATGGAAGACAGCCAAAATCCACACTTTCTAAGAGAGTCCATATCTTGATACTTGTCCTTAAGACCTAAGAGTTGTACCAGGGCACCAAAGATGTGATGATCACGTTGCACTGTCACAGACCACCAGGACTCTCTGCTCCAGCAAAGAATCCATAAAAGCAGATCTTGTCTGACAGAGTTGAAATGATAAAAGCTGACTGCTCCCTTGGATATATAGATGTTTGTTACTAGAAGAAGGTTGCAAGATGTATTTTACCTAAGACAGAATAAAATTTACCTCCCTTTAAAAAAAGATAACAAAAAAGAGACTGTTGCAGAGATATACTGAAGTTGCGTGTCAGTTTCCATAAAACTAATTAAATTAATGAGCAAACTTTCTTAGAAAACAAAATCTAAATGCATTTTTGAAGATTTAAACATTCATAGGAAGTTTAGAGACTGTTTCAAACTTATTTGTCATATTTATTCTTTGAAATTAATGAAGATACTGTAATGTAAAATAGATGCAAAGACCTCTAAAACTGTCAGTTTTTATCACTCCAAAATAACAGGCACATTGATTCCTTAAACATATATTAAATTAAATGCTAAATTTATTCCTGAACCTGTTGAGTTTTCAATATGTGCTCTGATCATAGGCTTGATTATGTCTTCCCACCCATCTTAGAACATTATTTACTTCTGTTTCCTTACACCTAATATGGATGTTAGCAGAAAGCCTTCTAATCCTTTTGCACTTAGACCCGAGGTGATCTGTAGGTTGTAACAAAAGAAAACAACACACATTAACATATATCTATTTATAAGTACATGTAAAACGCATGCTCCACTTAGCAACAGGAAAGAAAAAACCCACCCACCTCAGGTGAATCTTCTTACAATCCAAAGGACTATGTTAGGTTTTTCCCTTCTTTACAATCCCACCTTCATACACAACCCAAACTCCTACAGACCTCAACAGGAGATTTGCATATGTGAGCACAAGAGTAAGGGGGACCCAGGGCTTGACTGCCCACCGGTGAATGGAACCTCTAACTTCTCAACAAGCAAACAATGGACTAGTTGCACAATAAGTGTGTGCCAAAGCCTTCCATATTGGCTGCAAAAAAACACTTAAAAACCTTTCATCTGCAGCTACTGTAAAATCATTTTGAGGGTGGAGCTGAAAATCTCATCACTGAGGAAAACGACTCGACGTACAGGATCGGGAAAAAAAAAAATTAAGGTTCAGCCTCATTACACAAACCAACGAAAGGGTGAGGTCATGCCTGTGCCGGGCCATAGTTCATGCGACACCACAATTTTCCAGAGATACAATTTCATCGTCTGCCTAACTAATCTGAGGCTACTTTTGATACAGAGAAAAGAAAAAGATACAATAGATCAAACCGTGCCCCACCTTTCCCACC
>JAOXXN010000395.1:13654857-13674077 GCA_026770055.1 Myrmophylax atrothorax | reverse complement strand
CCTCAGTGTTGTAGCTCACTTTCTTCAGTGAATAGCACTGAATCTGATCTTTAATAGCAAAAGAATCTTGGAAAATAGCCCCGCACCCCGCCCGCCGCACTCCGGCAGCTCGCAGCATCCGAAAGAGCCAGTCATGCCTGAAACAAAATCCATGATTCCTGGAAAGTGGGGAGGCTTGAATCCCAACAAATACTCAATTTACTTACAATTATAAATACCTACCTTATGACAGAACTAAATTAACACTAAATTCAACATATACATCCGTTACGGCAGGAATAGTTTTTCCATAAATACTGTTTTAAAAACCCCTCCTTATACTGACTGACAGAATTCTACCATGCTGCCCACAAACAAAATGGCTGTGGCACCGAGTTTTTTGGTTCCTCCCACTGTGCCTCCCCCTGGCCTCCAGGAAGTGGTAGAAATCCAAAATAAAATCCGCACGAAAAGTACAATACACCAGCCAAACTCCGCACGGCACCGTCAGACAGCACCGGGAGGGAAACACGTTTACCAACGTTGTACTTTCTCGAGGATTTTTATTGTTTTTAAAAGGGCATCAATCACTGGGAATTTACATCACGGTGTAATTTGAACTTCCTGCTTTACATATTTATAAGGTCTTTCACCTATCTTGGCAGGCTTTCAAATTAAGTGGGTTGGGAAATTTGATGCCGTGGCTCCAGTTTGCGAGCTGAGTCAGGTAGTCCCTGCTGGAGCTGGAGCTGGCACTGGGCTCTGCGAAGCCGGGTGGATTCTGACACCTTCGCTGCTCAGCGCAAGATAAAATTATCCCCCTAACATAGCCCAGTCTCGTCAGTGGGCATGTAGGCACAGAGAGGTCCCTGGAGTGACGATTCTCAGTGGTAACTGAAATTTATGCCTCTTGCACATAAATACACCTTTTGTAGTATTTATAATTTTGCCATTGTGTTTCCCTGGAGTCTGCCTTAATCATGATTTCTGAAGACATCATCTTGAATTTCTCTTTTTATGACCCTGTTTAGTGTTGCAGACCTTTAACTTTTTTGACCTTTACCCTAAAATAAACAGGAAAATATAGCATATTTATGGTAGAATTATGACAAAAATGTCAATATGTGGTGCTCTATCTGAGCCACCAATCTTGCCAGGCAATAGCACAGCTCCTCTTGCACTGCCTCTTGGGCTCCGAAGGGCCTGATTCATTTCCCATGAGAGTCCTTTCCCTGCCTTTAGGAGGAGTTACAGTGGAGACAGCCTGTCAGACCTGCTGAGCCTGATCCAGCCCTGTATTAAAAGAATTAATATTCCCATCTACTGCTATTCTAAACCTTTCTGAGCCACTGAAATAACAGTGAAACTGCTGATGTTTTTCCTGAACCACCTCATATTTTTAAGCCTTAGATTTAAAAAAAAAATTCTGCAAAGAACTTTGAATGGCAAATTTTGCCATCGTTAGAATTTGTTTGTATTATCATGTTATCATGTTATCTAGCAGCCTTAATCCTGGACTCTGATTAGGTTGATATATTCTGTAGAAATATAGGGCAAAAAGATAATTCCTGCCCTGAAGAGCTCAAAAGTATAAGACAAAAGACAGCAGATGGCTACAGACAGATGAGGGAAACAATGAGACTGTATTGATCAGCTGGGAAGGCACAGTTTGCAACACACCATTAGCAGAACTCTTGTTGCTGTATGTACTTCATGGCAAAGGAGACATAGGGTTGGATTTGATGAAGAAAATGAATCAGTTTTATGGCTGTTGAAAGAAAACTCCAGCAAGCAGGACAGCATGAAAGAAAGCAAAGATATTTGAAAAAGTAGCAGGTGAAATACAGAAGCCTAATCAAATTGTCATTTATTTTTCTATAATGACAGAAAATAGATAAGGGGGAAGTGGGCTATGAGAACATTGAAGATACAAATGCAAAGCTTATGTTTGATACAGGAAAGGCAATGAAATGATCTTAGCTCAGTTGGTTAAAACTTGGTTGTAATAATGCCAAGGTCATGGGTTCAATCCCCTATGTGGGCCATTGACTTAAGAGTTGGACTCGATGATCCGATGATCCTTGTGGGTCCCTTCGAACTCAGAATAGTCTGATTCAAGTTCCTTTCTAAAAGGCATGGTGGAAAGATCATAAACCAGACCTGCTAACAGTTAAGCCCTAGGAAAAAAAAAGATGGACAGTAGTACACATTATATATATAGGCCTAAAGAGATGTAGCATGATTTTTATAGGAAGAAAAGTGTTCTCAGCCATGAGTTTGGGGACTATGTGCCAAGTATCTGCACCTCCCTCCTAACTTGCATTTAGTGAATTTGTAAGTACTGGTCCTGGTGGTAGTGTTTATTATGTGAACACCTCATTACTAAAGCATCACCTCAAAGTTTTTAATACAAGTGAATAAGCACACAGGAAGATTGGGACCAAAATGACCACACATATTGGGAAGGTTCCTTCTCCTGTCACCTGTTTTTGGAGAAACCTTCATCTCTCTGCAGTGTTCCATAGATTACTGTGTATCTTCCACTAGCACAGGTCTGACAGAGCCCTCAGGTGCACGGTGGGGAGGGCAGGAAGGGCTCCACTTCAGGGCATGGCCACATCCAGGAGAGCAAACCACGCTTTGGAGGAGGACTATGGTCTGTAGCCTCAGAGCCCTCTCAGGGCATTAGTATGTTGTAGTAGGTTTTTAAACATTTTTTTCTTTATTTTCCACATTTTGTCCTGGCATTGCAGCAGTAGCTGGCACGTATTTTTCAAATTATTTTTAATTCTTTTGCACAAAGTACCTTAGATAGCACTGCATTTACTACAAGGTTCTTAAGTATGTTGGCTAGCCATGCCACAACCTAGGGCTAAACACTGCATAGTAAATAACCTCAGATGAGCTAAGCCTTGGTGAACGTTTGTGGAATTATTGTGGTGTGGCAAATGTGAAAGAATTTGACTGGAATCTTTTGTTGCAGGCTAAACTGAACTGAACTATCCCATATGTCCTTCAGATTTGAAGCTTACTAGTTCTGTAGGTAAGCTGATGTATGGCAACTGTTTAAACCAGAGTCATTTTCTCTCATGTTTGATCTCATCATCAGTTTTGAATGAAAATAATGTATATCAAATGCTAAACGTTAAGAACTGAGATAGGGATTGAAACACACATTGTAGCCTTTTTTTTTTTAAGCTGAATAAGTGTTCCAAGAAAAGCCGAACAATGTGTTCTCATGCCTTAAGAGTAACCCTCACTTGACTTGATGTCAAAATTCCCCAAATTTCTTACAGTTGAGAGTAGCTCCAAAGAGCACCATCATCCATTCTGCACTCCTTGCTTTTTTTAAAAGCTTTATCGAATGCTTAGTGTGAATGTTCAGTTTGAGATTTTGTTCAAAAACAAGGAAATAGAGTATATGTACAGGAGCAAAGAGGCAAACAAGCTATATTTTAGGATTAGACTAACACAGAATAGTGGCTAAAACCTGATAGCATTCAAATAACAGCTTCTTACTGCAATTAGTGAAACCACTTTTTATATTTTGCTTGCAGTATAATTGGTTTTATTATCCTTTATCTTTCATTTTCATTAATCTTTATCTTGCCTGTAAAGATATAACTCTATTGCCTTATTTTCCAAGTAGGTCTCTGCATTTACACTTGTAATAAACAAGTTACACTGATCTTTTTTTGGCAATATTTTCTTGATGTCTTTAGGAAGTGAATTCCCAGTCCTGTTAAGTCAGTAAATCATTAGCTAGATAGCAAGAGCTGAGAATCTCAAAGTGCTTTTGCAACTCAGATGTAAATGATAATATGTTTGCTTCTGTAAAAATGGCACTGAATGCTTTTTAGTTGAAAGATCACCAAATGCATAAATAGTTCGCATTTTTATTCAGTAGATAATATTCACATAGTTGCATAATTGCTATTGAAGAATCAAAAAGAATGATTTGCTGTAATCTGGAAAATTCATAAATTATACCATAAGAATAGATCATTGATGGCTGTCTGTATTATAAAGGAGAACACAGACTTCCCTAGCTTAATTCTTGTTTGATCCAGGTCAGATATTTTTGAAAAGCTTGCAATCTTGACTGAAAATGTATAGTGGTAAAAAAATCCACAAAATCTTTACTAAATTGTTACAGTCATAACTTGACTCACTTGAAATTTGACTTTAAATCACAGCATTTGTAACTCATTAAACCTCCTATTTCCATCTCTCTGGCCAAGCCCTGGTTTTGCTGGAATATATAAGACTCACAAAATGACTCTTTGTTAAGGGTGTTAAGTGATTGTAGTGGTTCTCCAGTTCATCAGCAATCTTCATGCTTCATGTACCAAGGACATCAGAAGCAGGCACAATATGTGAACAGCAGTAACACTACTTGCCACATACTAAAGTAACTCCTTGTATTTTTTATGTATATCCCAACATTTCATTTGCTTTCTTGCTGCATTATCAATAGGGGTACCCCTGTTCAGCAAACCATCCCATTAATTTCTGTTTGTTTGCAGTAACCCCTTTTCAGTCATATCTTCTCACTGCTTCTCTCAGCAGGACTTAACATTGCTCTTAGGATGGAACTTCAGCCTGTGCACAGGTGTAAGTGCTGCTCTAGTTGGGCCTGCCTTGATAAGCTGATCCAAGTAGCCTTTTACCAATAACCCATTCACCACTATTTTCCTCTCATTCAAACTCTACAGCACTGTGAGAATCAGTAAGGATTCTTTTTCTCATTATTCTTACTTTAAGCAGCATTTTTCTTTGCTTCAGACACTGAAGTTTTACTGCTGACTTTGTCTCCTTGTACTGTGACCCCATCTTCAAATACTTTATGACTAGACCAAGTAGATTTAAATTGCAGTGTTGTCACAGGTTGATATGTCATTCACCCTTTTCACACCAGAAGTCCTGTCAGTGACAGTTCTGATCATTTGGGGATGATTTTCAGTTGGCAAAAGCTGTGGCAAAAGAACTCAGTCAATATAAGTGAAAAAGCAATTTGTAGCAAAATTACATGGGAATTGGGAGGCTTTTGAAAATAAAAACTGGAAATAAACCTCCAAAACATCTGTTGCTGTTGGCTGCCACACATCTTGGAGGATAACTTTTCTCCCCTTCCATTATTTCTGTTGTATCTTTTTCTGATAGTTTGAAAGTACCTACTCAGATTCCCTGCACAGATTGATCAGCTCATAACCTGCATATTTTTTTGCATTAACAATCTTCTTCAGTTTTGGAAAACACCTGTTAAAATGTTGTAGGACTCAAAATATGCTGTCCTTTCAGAATTAAATCTATGTCCATATGAAAAGTCTGATATGGTCACATACTTATTAAAAGAAAACTTAAGCCCTACCATGTTGGCACAGATGTATTTAAGAAATTCTGGTCATTTAATTGTGTGTGTTTAGTTGGCTGAAGCTGGTGGAGAAATACTGGGTGTTATTTCAGAATAAAGTCAGAAGAAAATCTGACATGAAAGAAAGAGAAGCCCATGTTGAAACCTTTGTTTTAACTTTGGCAACTACTTGATTGGGATTGTTCTGCATGCTGTGCCTGTTGTGTGCTCATATTTGAAAGAGAAACACACCAGCTCTGGTCCAGGCCTTGGAATTTCAGGTGGAAGGTAATTCAGTGCTTTTCAGTCCAAGCACTGGATCCTCATCCATTGTATTAAAATTGACCCTGAATAAGTACTCACAGGTATGTTTGCAAGCACAAGTAACTGTTAAAGCATCTTTTTCACTTGCCTGCATTCCTGTCTATGCCTGCAATGGTTCTTGTGTGAGCTCTGTTCCTGACAGGAAGATACACCTGTTACTGCTGCTGCTGAGCTGTTTGCAGTGTGCTGTGCCAAACCAAGGGGACATGCAACTGATCCTTCTACCTTACTAAATACACGCTGTTGTTTGCCCGTATTTTCATCTGCTGATAATTAAGGGTGTCTCTTACGGATTTTATTAGATGGAGGCCATTTTCACATGTGATTTATTATACACAGGAAATTTCAGCTGAAATGCCATGGATTCAGATAAGGTGAAAAATGGCTGCAGTCCACTTGTGTTCCACTGACTTGCCTGTTGACTGGTTTATGTGTTCAGCAGATTTTATCTGTTCTTTTCTGAATTCACATTTGTCATTTAGAATAAAGGGCCACTGCTGAAAACATCTCAGAATTGTACAGAGTCACCCTTGGTGTTCACTTCTGCTGCTGCTGCAAACAAATGCACCATCTGTGTGGCAAAGGCGACACTGTCACAATTCAGTTTTCTTTTCTGAAATGTTCTGATGCTGGTGACATACTGAATGGAATTAAAGTTTAATCAGCAAAAGCTTGATGGGCATAGGAAGAAGATATCAAGGGGAACTTAAGAAAAGCCTACATTTGCATACAGATTTGAGGATATATAGGTCTGAGATGTCTGAACCAAAGTCCTTTACAATTCCAGATTCAGCAAGACTATGAACTGCAGTCATAAAAGCTTTAATTTCTCTTCCTTTTCATTAAGTTTAGATTTTCAATAGATAATTCTATTTCATTTTGTGCACCTTTCACTGAGGAACTAGAATCAAGCAAACATAAATTCCGGTCAGCAAGCTCAAGGCATTAATTGGTCATCTCATCTGAAATTCCAGGATGCAAATGATAACACATTAATTATTTTAAGGTATTAGAATACAGTGGCTGTTTTCTCATAACATTATTAATTGCTGTTGGACAGCGAAGGAGTTCAAATACATCGTCTGGTATTATTACAGCATCCATCATATTCTCAAATATGAAATTGCCTACTTGACAGGTCTGCTGTTCTGCATTATTATTATCAGCTGTAATATTTCAAACCACTGAGGGACAAATACAATACTTGCGACCTATTTTTAACCTAATAATTCTTAAATTCCTTCTTGTATCCCTAATTTTGCTGATCAAATATTCTTTGCTTTTTAAGATCTTCATTGATTCTCTAGAGATTCTGACTTACAGTATATATTTATTGGCAATTTCCCTATTTTTAAGTTTAAACAAGGTGTTTACTGTTAGTTTGTTTATTAATGTTAGAAAAAAGTTAATTGTTGACCAAACTTAGTTCGCTTGTTGATCAGAAATGTAATCCATCAGCAAGAGAAATGACAAGAGTAAACATCCCATGCTGCAGGGATGCAGCCTTTTCATGTAGTGTGTTGTGTATCTCATGTTACACCGCTTCCAATTTTGCCCTCCCTAAGTGTGCTGCAGAGACAACAGTAACATTCATTGCTGTGCTGCTCATGCCCAGCCAGAAATGTGCTCCTTGCCCTGCCCCTTCCACTCAAAAGGACCAATGGCAGCAGCATCTCTTAGCAAGGGGCAAGAGGAGCCTTTCTCTTCTGTCAAAAAAATGCTCTGTAGTTTCCACAAAGGAAAAATATCAGACCAAAAGGAAATATCCTACAGGCTAAATCTAGTGCCTGTATTGCCAGCTGGATCACGATACGTTATTTACACAGTAAATTTCCACAAAGCTTTGCCAGAGCCCTTTTGGTCTTAGCAAAGATGGAGAGTACACGCAGCATCCAAGGCTAAGGCTGCTACATGAAAATCTTACTGCAAATGTTTCCCAGTGGTTTGTAAATGTCACATCTGCAAGTGATGAGCTACACTTATAATATAGATCATAAAACCTTTTAGAAATGTGTTTCACAGTCTGGTACAAGGCAGAAAAACACCTTTTATTTTGCCTTAACTACATAGGCCAACTTAGAAAAGGGTGTGTTAATAGTCCACAAATGGGAGAAAGGGGAACTTAACAGTTTATGAATATTTTCCTTATTCTCATGGCTGCTTATTTCATCTCAGGTTGCTCTTAATTTTTAAAACTAGCATGGAATTTCTCTTGTGGTAACCAAACTTCACCTTTTATCTTATAAATAATCAATAACATTCCTCCTGATTTTGTTTCCCTAAAATTATTTAACTTATAGTTTGTTACTTTCTGAGAATCAACGTGCGTCTTTTTAAGAATATATATTTTCTGAAAACAAAGTCTAACTAGTTGTGATGGAATACTGTTGAAACCTGGAAGACCTAAAAGTTCAGTTTGAAAATTTCTGCATTAGTCTCTGTCATTTATAAAGTTATTTGCAGCTGTATTTGGTGACTTGATTTTTTTAAGGGGAGCAAATGACAAGATGTTGACTGTCAGCAAAGGTGCCTATTCTAGTACATGTCCATTGGGATTTGGAGCTTCTTGTGTTCAAAACATTCCTATTTTTGTCATTTGCAGAGAGTAGGTTCTCACTGCAGCTCAATCTTTTATAGATGAGACCTGAGTGTACACCGAAATACACACCACGAGATGGTGGGGCGCCTGGTTACTTTTGTTTTGGCCAGGCAAGACCTGTAAGAGTCTACCTGCAGTGTCTCTTCAGTGACTGTGGGCCTAGCAAGGCCCAACAGCACCGAACTGTCCAGATATTTAACATTCTCCACAGGCCATTGTAGTTGTCCCTCACTATTCAGTGTACATCTGGGCTATGACACACTCCTAAATTTTGATCTCTGCTCCTTGACAAGTCTGTCTACTTTGACCTGACATGAGTCAGCAGTGTGCCACTGCAGCAAGAAAAGCAAATTGAATCCTGGGCTACATCTGTAGGAATGTTATTGACAGACATGGAGATGTGATCATCCCATTCTACGCAGTGCTTGTTGGGCCACACCTGGAGCCCTGTGTCCAGTTCTGGTCACCACAATTCCAGAAACATGTGGACAGACTGGAGAGGGTCCAAAGGAGGGCCACGAAGATGATCACAGAGCTAGAGCTTGATTTTTCTCTCCCTGGAGAAGAGAAGGCTCAGGGGAACCTCATCACAGTATTCCAGTATTAAAAGAGTGGCTACAAAGATGATGGAGGAGGTTTTCACTTCACAAGGAGCCACATGGAGAAGGCAAGGGACTACAGGTGGAAGTTGCACCAGGAGAGGTTTCACTGTGATAAAAGAATGAAATTTTTTACAGTGAGAATAAACATTCACTGGAACAACCTCCCCAGTGTGGCAGAGTTGTCATTACTGGAGGTTTTCAACATGTGATTGGACAGGGTGATAGAAAATCTGACCTAAGTTTCCTTTCCCATGTAATGTTGGACCAGATGATCTTTTGATGATCCTTCCGACCTGGGCTATTCTGTGACTTTATGGCACGTTCCACTACTGTATTCCTTTCCTTCCCTGCTTTTGGTCTTGCCATAAACCACACTCTTATCTTGCTCTGCAGACTAGTTTGCTGCTTTTGAGTCTCGGATTACTTTTACTGTGATTCTGCCTCTAGTCTTGACTTTACCCTGGCAAAGTTTCCTTAGGCTGGCCTGCTTCAGTGTGCTCACTGCACACGCAGAGCACTGATCACATCTCTCCAGTCCTCACTCAGCCAAGTTTCATATTTATTTATCTCAGAAATCTTCCAGACCGTTCCCATGCCAGAGGTACCCAGGCTCTCTGCTACTTTTTCCACCATTTGCTATCCACCAGGTGATGCAGATGCCCCTTATCTCTCCAACAGTGCCTCACATCCTTCTGTTGCCAGCCAGACTCTGTGTTCTTAGCCCTTCTCAGGGCTGCTGTGTGCCCCACATGCTCTTGTATGAAGCTTTGCTATTCTTTTCATCTTTTGCATGGCTCTTTATTTTACTTCTCCTGTCATGACCTTCACTGCTCTTTTTCTCCCCACTCTGCAGGCACTGTGTGTCTTCTGTTCTTTCCCCATAAGAGTTTTCTGTTTCTTACCATTTGCAATGCTCTGCCTGTACTTTTTGTCTTTCTCTCCTTTTGAAAAGATACGAGTTACAGCCTACTAGAATTTTAAAACTGTATTTGGCAGATCAGCAGACCTGAAGTGTGGGATAATGTTATGTTCAGAGCTTCAAGTTACAGAGAGCGAAATAAATAGTAGTGTCCTATTTCAGTCTAGCTCTGAAGGATTCTCATTTGTTCTTGAGTACAGAGATTACCATTCCCAAGCAGTAACTAATGACGTTCCCTAAACTGACAACATATTTTTGGGCCTGTCTTGGTCCCAGCTCCTTCTTTGTATAATGCAAGAGTAGGAGAAAGAAAAGCAGATGCAACTGCTGTTGAGAGTAATCCTTGACATTTAAAGAGTTGAAGTTCATACAAAATAGAACCACAATTTTCTGGGTCCTGAAGGTGTTGAAACATCCCCTGGGTATTGCACTCTCATGGTCCCTGATGTCAACATGGCATAATGCCAACCTTCCCCAAACAGCTAGACCAACGCTGAGGTTACTTGAACTTGCTCCTTCGCCTGATTTGGGCCTTAGCAATCATATCCCCCCTTCAGATTGAGGCTTGCTCTGAGACCAGGTCAGAAAGAACTGCATTTTAATGTCTTTAATTTGAAACTTCTGCCTATTATTTTAGATACTGTACATTTCCTCTGAGCTTGTTGTTTTAAAAGGAGAAGTCTTTAAGAGCTGTTTTTTTCATAGCTACACCAAAACTTGGAAGGAAAATTAGTTTATCTAAGGGACAGAATTTTCCTTGTGACTACTAAGTTTCATGGCAAGAAAAAAACAAGCAGCAATATAAGCTGTATAAAGATTTTTGTGCAACTCAAATCAAAAGGTGAGAAATAATGTTGGCCATCTAAGGAAGGCCTAAGAACAGCAGCTTGTAAAACATCAAGACAAAAAATCTGAATTGAAAAAATGAGACTGAAAAATAGCTCTGCAAATTTATACCATATTCTGCTACAGAACCTTTGAATCAACAGCCCTGGGAAAAATAAGCTAAAAATTCTTCCTTGTCTCTAGACATGAACAAATGTACAAAACAATCTCAAGCATCTACTTTGGGAATCTTTGCCAAAACATATCTCAGTAACCTTTGCATTTAACGCAATGATACTTTTAAACAATAAGTAAGGCATTACACAGGTTTTAGACTGTTTTGTTGCCTGATAACTTTAAAGTCCTTATTCCATTCTACATGTGATTTCACATTGTCGAGGACTGGCTCTAGATACTAGAGTATTATCTGGCACAAAGTCTTTTTAATATCTGTCTTGTGAAAAATTATGAAAATAATATCTATTGTAAATATATCGTGTCTTATTAACCCAAAAGAACAAAGAAAACTGTGATTGCTGAGTATGTCTTCTAACCTATAATATAGTGTTTTCTGACCCTGATGTATGCTTGGTATAATTACTAGGTTTCAAGTGGTAAGACTCCCTCGATAAAACTATTAAAAATACCCTAATTTTCCAGCTAGATATATCAAAAAGACCTTGTGGCCTCTGGCTTTGGCTTATATCCCACAATCTGTCACATTTCCTCTTCTCCTATTCCAGATTCATGTCCATCCATTCAGTACTGGCTTGACTAACCACAGCTGCTGAAGAACAGTTTGGTGCCTGGAACAGGGAGTGACTGAGAGAATGGTTGGAGCATCAGAATGTGGTCTTACTTCATAAGGAGCTGGTGTACCTTCAGTCCCAAAAAATGATCTCTGACTCAGATTGCAATGAAATCACGTACCAGATCTTTTAATTCCAGCATTGACTGGTGAAATAGTCCCTTCTGAGTTAATTTCTGTATTCTTTTAACATGCATCATAAGAACCGTAGTTTTACCGAAGATGCCAGGACTGCTGCAGCCCATCTACTGTGCAAGTACTGCCTGGTGCAATGAGTGTGAATCACACACATTGATCGTGGCTAATAGCTTTGAAACTTACTCCTTCATCCCTGTTTCCACAGTGGTTGCTTTAGTCCCTGCACCAAAGTATTGACCCCGGAGTTGTAACTGGACAGGATCTTTCTCAGTCTCTCAGATTGTAATGTGAGCCCTGATGTCCACTCCCCTGTATTTAGCAGCACATGGCAGGCATTATTTAAAATGTAAATAATAAAGAAGGCTTTTATATGAGAAACTTGCAGCTGCATGGAAGCAGGTGATGGTATCCAGGTGGGCACTATAGTCACTTCATTTGAAACCAGCAAAGTACCTTCTGTGTATTTGCCATATGGGGTATGTGGTGCCAGAGCACTGACATACAGAGTGATAACTTCTGTGTGGTAAGGAGAAGTGTTGTGAGAATCAGCAGTGAGGCTTTAGTGTCTACTGCTGGCCAACAAACTACGTGAATTGACTCAAGCAGAGATGCAGCAGTTTTTGTTCAGACATGAAGAATAATGATGATGAAGCTGAGCTCAAAAATATTAGGTAGTTTCACTAACATTTATATCTCTTCCTGCTTGTAAAGAATCAAAGTGAACTATGAACTAAGTTCATATTGCTTGGAAGTACTTTATAAGACTGGTAATACTTTCATGCAAAGTACTTCACAAGCACTATGAACTCACCACCGAGTTGAACTCAATTATTTTACGCAAGAGAGAGCTGAGCTCCCACATGGTCTTCTTAGTTGCCTTTTATAAATCTTTAGAACAGACCTTTATTTCAGGTAGACTTAAGACATTTGTCAGAGAGGATAGTTATAAATGTTTTTTGTCATGATGAAAGAAAGCAGCTGAGATAGGTTTGCTTGGGTTTAGTCTCATTTTCTTTTCTGAGCCAAAAGTCCTCCTCCCCACTGTTAACACATTTTTCTTATTACTTACTGCGTACAATTTGATCAATCACTAGTTAACCTACTCACGCTTCATTGAATTTCCTCATTTATCAAACAACACACCAAATGGACTTGAGAGACTGTTGAGCCAGCATAAAATCAAATGAACTTTATTACTACAATATTAATAAGCTTAACATCTTGGGAAGAAAGTAAGAAAAGGTTGAACGTATGTGAGTTTCACAGCAAGAATTCTCATGCAGTTAAATGTGAAATGGAAGAAGAGTCAGATGCTTTAAGAAGTCTGTGAGTAAAGAGTTTGCTTTGTGAAATGAAGTATTACTAGTCAAAGGGCTGGAAATATTAGGAATATTGGTTTTCTTCAGCCTTAAAACTGGAGTGCTAGTTAAGATTAAATATTATAAAAGACATAAACATATTTGTATAGTTTTGTTATTGGGGCTTTTTTAACTTGTGAATTTGCCTATAAACTAATTTGCACCATCTTTCTAACACTTCAGATTAACAATGCTTGATAATTCATTATCACTTTTATTCTGTGTAGCTACATTGGAAGATTTTAGGTTCTTTGCATAAGTATAACATTAGATCCTAGTAATACATAAATTATATGCTTATGTAATTCATGAAAGATTAATTATATTTAAATGATAAGTACTTGATGAATTTTATATAGCGGGATAATTGTTTACAGTTTCCATGTTTAAAGTCAATACTTTTTTCAGCTCAATTTCTTGGCAGCAGCAAGTTCAATGAATAAGTAGGAAAATCTAGGGTTTGCAAATCAACTTGGCACAATCCTACATTAAAATACATCCTTATGCCTATTTTCTCAGTGATGTACTGACTTAATTGATACACTTGGATGTGAAATTGCTAAGAACATACTTTTTTTCTCTAACAATACAATTTAAAATAAAAATTGTCTAATAAAATTCAGAAATAAAGAGCAATTTGTCAGCCCCTCTACAGTCACGCAGGCAAGTACTGACATGAAGGACCTCTCTTTACAGGTAAACTTGTCAGGAGATCAAAGTCAAATTCAGTACTTTTAATGCAGTGTAAAAATATATTGAAGTACCATTACTAGGTGGCTACAGGTGAATGCAAGACTATTCTTTTCTAAACTTACTTTTACACCTTTACTTACAGAAGCCTTCTTGAAGTTGGCTGATATTTGGACAGCATTTGACATGTACTTCAAACCATCAATGCATCATGGTATTTGTGGCTTACTAAATGAGCAATAGCATTTGATACTTCTTCTGAATTTCAGAAATCTCTTATTTCAGCAAAACTTCCTTTCCATTCAGAGTAATGTGACTTTGAGATGTCCCTTAGAGTGAATACTTTAAATACTTCTGTGACCATTCTCTTTATTCAATTATTACTGTCATTTAATTCCATTTACTTCAGCTTATCTGCATTACAGTAGGGTCCAGAACTCCTTTCATTCTCTACAGCTTTTCCCTTAAAGTTCTGACAGAGCTTTGTTGTAGGTTTCACAGGGAAATTAAATTTTTACTGTCATCTATTGCAGTCCATTTCTAATACTTTTTTGAACCTGCTGGCCAGTTTCAATCATCTCTGACAGAGGAAGAAAATGTGTTTTTGTCAGTCCACTTTTTGTATGCATAATTCAAGTATCTCTCCACAATCAGAGTTTTGTGAACTCCTAGAATGATATACATTTATGTAAATACATTCAACTCCTACTAATTCCATTAAAACAGAGAGACATCATATTAATACCCCCACTGAAGACATTCTTATAAAACATAAATGCACAAAGAAGTTCTGCAGTGGAGAATTGGCTTCTGTCATTCCCCTACTTTTTAGATAATTTAAGTTGTTATTTCTTACAATGTTTTCATAACAAAGTGCCATTAGTTTTGGGGTTTATATATTTTTCTAACAGTAGGATCATATTGTGAGCTACCAGAGGGTTTGAATACAATGGATGCTTTCTCATATGCACTTCACTTCATTTGTGGAACTGGAAAAATCAGTGAGAAGCCAAGTTGGATTATTTTGAGAAACAAAATATATTTTCTGATAAAGCTAATATTACCTTTTCAACTGAATATAATTTTAAATAACACAGAGTAATAAGTTAGAATTTAAACACATGTTGGACAATAAGGCATCTCCATAAATCAGTAGTTCTGAGTGGCTGGGAAAAGAAGAGTTTTCATGGCATCAGTGAAATATTTTCTTTGAGAGGAAAACATAGCAAATACACAGTGAGAGGGCCTGGAGAGGAGCACAGGGATCCAGGCCACACACCGATCCATGGGTGCATTCGGGTTGATCAGGCGCAGGCTCACTGTGCTCCGTAACGTAAGAAAGTGAGAACAGCCAGAGAGGGAAAGGAAATGTCAGGCAGATGCTTTGAGGGCCAGCAGATACCTGGGGAGGAGCAGAGGGGACAGGCTAAGTGTGGAGTGAGCCCTGCAGGGCTATGAACACACTGAGCTGCTGATGGGTGGAGAGGGAGGGAGCTGGGGAGGTGTTTCTGCAGCTGGTTCACAATGCTCATTACTCACCAGGGGACAGACACTCCATGCATTTGTGAAGCATATTCAAAAGGCACTTATATTTTTACATTTTAGAGTAGAAATTATTTCCAATTGGACATAATTTGTAAATGGCCAACTGATTTTCTAATCTGCTCTGTTTCTTTCATTTTAGGAACATGAACAGTAATTTCCAACTCACATTCTGCAATCACTCCTAATTCTTTGCCTTTGTTGTACCTGTTCGATGAGAAGAATTCTGTTTTATTTTGAGGGAAACTGTAAGTAAGCTCTTGACTCTAAGTGAAGCAGTTCAATGCCTCCTGCTGTCTTTGTCACCTTTCTCTGCATATTTTTTACTTTTTTACTCCTTCTGAGGTAGGACTGCCAGAGGTAGATGTAGCCAAGATACGGGCATACCATCCATGAATACAGCAGGACAATGATATTTTCTTCTGAGCTTTAGTTTTGTTTGCTTATTATCCTCTGCTTATTTTTATTTCCATAATCCAGTGGGTTTTAACATTTTTTATTTATTACTATTACTCTTTGAAGAACTAACCCAAATAACATGGGGTTTTTTTATTCAGGAGAGGGAAATAGAATTAATAATAACTTAGAATCCATTTTTATGTACACTGTATTTTCTCAATGTACACTTACAGAAGTGATCGTGACTCCTCTCCTGGTATACCATATATATCCATCTGTCCTTCAACATTACATCTGTACTAGTTTCTATCAATAGTTTCCCCAATATAGAGGTCAGTCTTAGGAGCTTAGAGTTCCCAGGATCCCTTGTGAAAGGATCATATTTTTTACATTTAGTTTCCTTGGCAGTGAGACTTTAGAACTATCAGGGCTACTGTTGCCACATTTTGAAGCAGGGACTTGAAATTTGGCAGCAGAACCTCTCTGATACTGCTATGTAATTTTTCAATTTTTATGACTGCCATCAAATTTTGGCCAAATAAGCCCTGGAAAAACAATTTCTATCTGTTCAGTACATACTAATGGATTTTTCTTAACTATAAACCATGCAATTCTGTTGTCTTTACTCCTAGATGGAAATTGTGTATGGGGTATAGTTTTTAGAAAGGTGGTGTCTGTATATAACATTCCCCATTACATGCTCCTCTAAATTGATTAGACTCTTATTCTGCTGCCCTTATAGGCAGGAAGGTCACCAGCTCCCTACAGCTGTTGCTCAGTCCCTGCCTCCCTGCTGGCCAGCAAAGAGGTGGCTTGTAAGGTCTGTGTGAGTATAAATGTATTTACACACGGTGAAATATCTGGCAAGGCAGAGCAGAGAAAGTATATGTGTGTCTCTATCGGGTTTTTTTCTTCAAATTTTTGAGAATTTATATTCATATTAAAGTAAAATAAAAACAACACATGAAGACCAATTTTAGAGACCTTCTAAAGTTGCAAGTTTCTAATTAAAAGAAGTGTTGTGTGTGCAACCTTCATTTGGAGAACTTTTGCAAGGATGAATGGAGTATGATTCTTAAATAGGTGGTCATTTAGTACTTTTTCTAGAAGATCCCTGTTTCCTTCAGTGCATGAAACTTTGTCCTCAGGGAATGAAGTCTTCTCTGATATTCCCAGATAATTTTCAGAATATGGAAACTGAACATGCAGTGAATGAGGTAGAAATGTGCCTCCCCAACAGGATTGAATTTCTTTCTTCCTGTATGATCCTGGCCCAGTTACTCTAATAAAAATTGTAAAAGTGGTGGAAGGTACAATTTGGAAATATCACAAGTGAAGTCAGTGGGAACCCTGAGCAGAACACACTAAGGGCTGAGACTGGGCAAATCAAAGCTCACCTTGGACTTTCAAAATAGGTTGACACTACTGATTTGCCCTCTTTACACTCCTGTGTAAAATTACACCATCACCTCATCCATCATACAAAGTGTCTCTGAAAATGCATGAATTAATGTTCGTAAAGTACTCACAGTGGTGACCTGCATTGGGAAGAAAGAGGAAAAAACAATAAGGAAATAATAATCCATTTTCAAAACATTGTTTGCAAGTTGAGTATTGTATAGCAACAACTTGAATGAAGTTATCAATAGCTATTGGTTTAGGGATTCCCATTGTGTAAAGTAAAGATGTTTCAGGTACATGATGACATGAATTTTTCCATGAGAGCTTGTGACATGTAAAGTACAAAGAAGCAGGAATTAAACTTGTAGGCACAAACTTAATTATGCCACTTCCTAACCTGCAAGTAATTGACCATGCAACAATAAATATTTAAATAGGGCTTGTGTGCAAGTTCAATACTTACATTATAATCTAGTCTAGTCTTCTGTCCAGGATTGTGGGCCTTGTATTAATTATGAAATATGAATACCTAGTCCATGTGTTTTCACAAGCTGCTCAGCAACTGCCTTTTTATAGTGAGTCATCACATCATCTATTTGCCTGGCTGCATGATTTATATCTTAGCAAAGATACAATGTAATGAAGAAAAAATCCAGTTGCAAAGCTTGCATATTTTTGCATTTTAAAATCATTAGCTTTGATTATTTGCTCTTGCTTTACCCAATTCATTGTGTAAATGTTACTCTGTTTTATTGTGGACATTATGACAGGGATGGGGTTTCTGTTTATTCAGGGATGATTTCTCTCTCACTGGAGCTGAGCACCTGGAATGGAAATGACATGTGCATGTCAAGGAGTGCTATTTAAATTTTCAGTTAATGAATTTATTGCACTATAGTGTTGTATGTTAAGCTTCACCTTGAATTTAAATTTGATCTAAGGAGATTCATTTCAATCTGAGAATTTTCTATCAGAGAAATTCCCTTGTGCACTTGGCACCCTCCCCTCCCTCCACATTTTGGAACAGAATTCTCTTTGGGTCTTTATATGTTTATAAAGTCCTGTGTACTGGAAAAACCATCCATTTTTTCTCACAGGGTCAGAAGGGTGTTCCCCTTTCCCCTGACTGAGGACCACTTGTGCCTGTTTGTGTGCAGGGTTGACACCCTGCCTATAGCCCGTGTGCAGACTTACAGTCGTGCTTTGATCACTGATTATCTTAATTAACAATAGGAATTTCAAATTACTGAGTAACTTTTTGACATCCTACAGTATTCATATCTTAATTGTGTGTCCCCAGCCACCAACCTACCTGGCAGTGTCTTCAAATCTGGAGGAGCTTTCCCAACAATAATCACAGGATCAATGGGGTTGGAAAAGGCCACTGAGATCAGTGAGTGCAGCCTTTGATCGACACTACCGTGCCAGCCAGACCATGGCATAAAGGGCCCCAGCCAGTCTTTCCTTACACAGCTCCAGGGATGGTGACTCCACAACCTCCCTGGGCAGCCCATTCCAATGCTTGGCAACCCTTTCTGCAAAGAAATTCCTCCTGATGTCCAGCCTGAACCTCCCCTGGCACAGCTTGAGGCTGTGTCCTCTTGTCCCATCACTAATCACTGGCTATTATGCAAATAATACAATAATTAGAACCCCTGGCACTCATCATGGAGGGATGTACAGACACCAGGACAATGTGATCCCTGCCTGCACATTGCAAAAATAGATGTGGGGTTCTCCACCCAGGAGACTTGGGAAGGAGATTGCTGAAAGGCTGGTGACTGCTGCTGTCACCATCACATCCTCCACGCCCAAACCTACCCCTGTCAATGCCCCAAACAAAGAGCATTATGCAGGTCTGCACTCCTTGGGGTTTTGTGTCCGGATCAGACACTGCTTGAGAAGCCTCTGAAGTGCCCCAGAAACTTGCCTGATGGAGGTGCTGCTGCAGGAACCTCTCCGACTCCTGACCTGTTCCTTGGCACAGGTACACCAGAGCAGTTGGGAGCTATGGTGTTAATTACTTCGGGAATGTAATTGGTGTTGCATCTGAGGTCTGGAACCTACTTTGTGAAAGATCAAAACCAGTTGCTTTTTATCTTGTCCACCCCTAAAATTAACAAGAGAGGCCTTTTTGAGTGCATGTAATATGAAGATGATACTTGGAATCATCTGCATTGCTAATTAGCAAGTGGACAATGATTTGGAGAAACCCAACATGTGGATATGTTGCTCATTTGTATGTAGACACCCATCACACTTTTCTTTCACACAGCACTTTTT
>JAOXXN010000395.1:13622549-13646863 GCA_026770055.1 Myrmophylax atrothorax | reverse complement strand
CTTTCTGTTTCTTGCTAAGTGTCTTTTAGAGTACTTATAGATCTAGAGTAACAGACTGTATTAACTGGGGAGTGGGAATAAATAGATGTAGAGCTAGAGAATATAGGTTTGTAGTCGTTTGGTATGAAATAAGGGGTGAAAGTTGACTGAGCTAGCCGGACAAGATGTAGTTTTGGAAAGCAAAGATACAGCAAGCTTTTGGAAAGAAAGACATAAGCTCTTTTTCACAACTTTAGTTAAAACTGATAAAACCTTGAAATGACATAATCTGAGAGAAGGACAGATGGAGAATATTGCTAGTGGAACAATTAATGATGCTGAGCTTGATTTGTTAGTCATCAGCATGGAGACGATAACTGAAGATGTGTCAGCTGATGAAATTGCTTAGAGAGAGAACATAATGTAAGATGAGCAAAAGGCTATAGATGCTGCCCTGGGGAATAATGAGAGAGTGGGGAAAGAGCAATAAGATTCATCAAAAGATGAACTAAAAGAATAGTCTTCAAAAGAAGTGGAGTGAATAGAAACCAGTCTTCAAGTCTAGTGGGTGTAAAATGCCAGGAAGGCAAGAATGATCCATCTCATCAAAAATAGGAAGACGGCAAAAGAGAAAGATGGGAGGTGAGGGACAGGGAGAGTATGTGTGTCAAGGAGCAGCAAGACTAGGCTTTTCCACAGGGGAAGGCCATCTGGGAATGACAATGGCAGCAAGACAGTCAGGGGCAGTAACTGCACTGGCAAGGGCACAATCCCACAGGAGCTGGGCAAGGCAAACAGAGCTGGTCAGCTTATGGTGATCAGCATCACCAAACAGCCCAGATCACAAGGCAAGTCTGAAATAATGAGACATAATCTGAAGTCAAGTCAGCATGTCAGGGGCAAAACCACGGCTGGTGGCAGCAATCAGGTTCAGCCAACAGCCCAGGGATTGTCAGCCAAAAGGATAATGACAAGGCATGGCCAAAGTCCAGCCAGGAACAAAACTCAGCAGGTCAAGGTCAGTGAGGCTGTGGCCAGGCAAAGGCATTTCCACAACACAGTCCAGGCAAGGGCTTGAGGGTTGCCATCCAAGGGGAAGAGACTCTCCTCTCACCACTGATAGTGGCACAGCTCTCCTCTCAGCACCCTTCCCCCAGGTGACTGAGCTGCATCATCCCAGAGGGGCTGTGGCCACAGGCACCTCAGCCCCTGGGAGGGAGAGCTGCCTGAGCACTGGACCCAGGGAATTCACTGTGTTTAATGACTTACAGGGGACTCTGCTGCAGTTAATGAGAATTTTATGATTGGTTTAATTAGGGTCAGGAGCTCATCCCCAGGCTTATGTTTGACCATAATTCCTTCATGCTATGGCAATGTGTAAGATGGGAAAATAAGAAAATATGATCTAAGCCTGGAATGGGAGTCAGAGCTACATTGTGTTACAAATAAGAAGGTAATCTGTGTTTTGAAGGGTTTAAATATAAAATACAACACATTCAGGAGTGAAGGATTAGCAAGATAATAGAAATGTTATTGTTCTCCATTCCCTATGCACTTTTTACTTTTGGTATTGTTGAAATGTGAGCTTTCTTTTCAAGGCTTAGAAATTTCTCCTAAATATTATTCACAGTATAGGCTAATCATATTATTTCCAATATAAAGTAAATTTTAAGATCCATCTGCTAGGATTCAATTTTTACAGGAAATTATAAATGTAGTTTTCCAACTAAAGGAGCTAAAAACCAGTGAAGGCTTCTTGCAGTTTTGGAATGAAATCTGAAAGACCTGCAGGAAACACTGGTGCTGGCAGGCAGCCAAGCAGGCAGCACAAATGGTAACACACAGCTGCAGTCTGAGGCCTTATTATTTATTCATGTGTGTCCATGGAGCAGAATCATGGAAACATTCGTATCTCCCAGGCGTAAGAGTACAGGACTGGCTTTTTATAAACATGGAAATTATTTTTAGCAAATTTTAATGTTTGGAATTCTTTTCCTTGAGACGTGAAGAAAATAAAGAAGTTGAAAGGAATATTTATTTTCACATAATGTTCTGACATGGGGAATGATATTTCAGATTGACTGAGGGCTACTTAAGCATTTTTAAAGAAAGTATATTTTAAAATACTGATAACCTAGGACCATATGAGCTGAAGATGCATAAAAGTATAGTTCTGATCTATGTCTCCAGTACTAGATTGTCACTATAAATGGAAAATGTTATCAGAGGTATAAATTTCAGTGGGTAGGAATTACTTGCTTTTATTCTTTAAGCTGTACAGAGGGAGTGTGTTACATACCTTCATTTTATCTTTGTCATAGTAAATAACAGTTTACAGAATTGCTTTATTCTTCAATTTAAATATTTTTAAAACAACTTTGAGTAATTACTGTGTCTAATATTTAGTACACTGTATTTACTATGAGAATGCAAAGGCAACTTTTCAACAATAAACCTTCAGTCTTAAAATCTTGCATTACAAGAGCTTGTAAAACTTTAAATTGAGTAATATATCTGTCATTTCCTATATGGAAGAAAGGATATGAGCTGAAAAGTATTTTAGCTGCAAGTTTGGAAGCAAAATTGAAAGACCTGCAGCAAGTGGAGACTTCTGCAGCAGATTAGCTAAGAGTTCGTGGGCCAGACCCTCTGTGTACATTCATCTGTGTGCACAGTCAGTAACAATTCTGGCTTTGGTAGACAGTCCTAAGATGGATGCTTAAAGTGCCTTTTTTAAAAAAACCCCAGAAAATACATATTATTCACATTTGTGTCTGATTTGGAATATGTTAGATGAAATGTGAGCAAATATTCTAAACTATCTATGCACTCCAGAAGATATTTAGCCTTAAGAGTCTTTTGTCCTATCAAAATAGGAAAAACAAGTCAGGGGTTTGTAAATTCTTTTTTGATAGATACCATTTTGATATAAAGATAGACTATACATTCTGATAATCTCTTTGGAAATTATTTAAACTTTGAAAGATTTTTCTAAGAGCAGGAAAACTTCAGTTCAGAAAAGTTTTTTGTACCAATTTGTCAGATTTTCTGGTTTTACCAAACTCTAAGGGAACTGATGGGATGTTTCAGAAAATGGGAAAGAAATACTAAACTTGTTACACTGCAAATGTTGTCCTGCAAGGGCACAGGTAGTGTTCAGTGTTCCAGTCTGCATGTGCATTAGCTGATTGTGTATTTGAGAGCTGGATTGCCTCATAAAGGTACTGAATAAAAAGGTACTGATCAAGGAGCTTTTTGGACAGTGAATTTATAATAATTCATGACAACAATGGAAAACTTGAAGAAGGCTATAATGGAGCTACATTTTTAGGTTTTAAAACCAATGGTTTGCTAGTGTTTTAAAAGACTATATAGGACAATATCAGTTTGGCATGGGACAGAACCTTTTAGCAGGGCAATATTAATAGAAACCTAAGGGAAGGAAACATAACTGATGTCACTCTTGTTTTACGGAAGATAACTTGCAAACTGACTCAATTTGTTTTTGAGCAGTGTTGAAGTTACCCTGTTTATTAATAGCAGTTACAACACTGGCATAGCTGAGATCTGCAACTCACTAGAGTTTTGCAGAAAGATATTTTTATTACAAAATTAGATCAATGTAGAATTAACTGTTCTGTCAAATGCATTCCAGCTGAATACTTGTCAGCTTTGTGGTGTGCTCCTGACCAATATAAAACTAAAATGGCTTGTTATTTTCATTTTCAATCTCCAAAGGAATTAACTGAGGAAAACATTATGACCAGTGTTATAGAGGAGACTGAATTCAGTGCAAAGGTCAGACCTTACCTGCTTTGGCACTTAAGAAAGGATGTTTCACAAAAAAGCTGAGGTGCCCAAGTCAAAGAGAGCAAGCAGTTCAGCAAAAGTTTTATGTGTTAAATTACCTTGTTACAGAATAACATGCCTCCATGCCTTTCAACTGTACAAAAGATTTCCAGGTTTCTGACTGCACAGTGATCCTGTTTCAACAAGGAATGGAGTTCAACACTCTGTTACTCAGTGGTGTACTCCCACCACTAGGCAGTGTTACACTTGCCCTCACCCAGGGCAGGCTCAGTGCTCTGGATCCTGTATGGATGGAGGTGCCAGTGAGATGACATAATTGAAAAAAAATTAATTTTTAGTATTTCCTGTTTGCTGGCTGTAGATAATACCTTGACATAGTTTTCTGTTTTGCTTTTACTCTTTTTCTAGTAATCACTAGTTATTCTCTGTGTTTTATTGATTGTTACTGAGTATTAAACTGATGGTCTGTATCTTACTTCCTGAGCAGGCAACAGATAGTTCAGAGACTGTCACTGAATATGTACAGATGATAATTGATTTTTATCATTTCCTTTGGTTTAAATGTATGAATGTGGTTTTTTAAGGGGACAGCAGTGGGTGCTATCTCCTTTAGTAAGGTTTGGACACTGTTTCCCATAACATCAATGTGGACAGGGTGGTGAAGTGTATATTGGATGAGTGGACAGTAACATGGACTGAAAACTGGCTGAATGCCTGGGCTGAGAGGGCTGTGACTGGTGGCACAAAGTCTCAATGGAGGCCACTCACTAGTGGTGCACCCCAGGGTTTGACACAGGGCCTTTCACAGTTTAACATCCTCTGTAATGACCTGGAAGGGTAAGAGCACTCCTTCAGCAAGTTCACAGGTGATACAGAACTGGGAGGAGCGGCTCATTCACTGCCTGGTTGGTGCTGCAGGGCAACCTGTGCAGACTGGGGATGGAAAGAAACTGGGAATGGAAGAAACTTTGTGACATTCATGGCACCTGAGGAGGAAGAACCCCCTGTCCCAGCACACATCAGGGTCCAGCCATGTGGAAAGCAGCTCTGCAGAGGAGGACCTTGTTGGTCCTGGTGAACAGCATGTGACAACAAAGGGAGCAACATGCCCTCATGGCAAAGGTGTCCTGGAGAGTCACCAGGAGGTCAAAGACTCCATCAATGACATCTCTCAAATTAGTGAACTGGTAATTAATTCCTATGCTGTATTTTTTTTATCTTCTTTGACAGCTATTTATTCTTTTGAAGACTTTCTTCACATCCCCTGGAAGTCTGTGCAGTGGTCCTTATTGAAAAGCATTGTTGAAAGACTTTGGAAATCCATTTGCATGAAATGATCTCTTTGCATATTGCTGGTTCCCTCAAAGAAGTTCAGATTTGTGAGATATGACTTCCCTCTGCCTCTGCTGGTTCTTCCACGATACATTACACTTACTCATGTGTCCACTTATAATTTCTCCCAGATAGTGACAGAAAGATTTGGGTAACTTTTTTGTATTTTTTTTTTAACTCTAGAAAGCTGCTAAAAAATTGAAACTATGTATTTTAGCCATTTTCCATTCACATGGCAATGAGATCTGGCACTCATCCTTGAGTTCCTTAAGCCTTCTTAAATGATTAACATTGGCTTTTGGCAGTTTGCTGCTATTCCTTCTGCTGATTCCTGTCTAGAATATTTTGTTGACACTTAATTTTGGATAGTTTCTCTGCTATTTGCCCTCTGATGGGGAATGTTAGGTTGGCCATCCTATTAAACTCTTCAATAATAAATATATGAGCAAAGAACGAGTTTACATATTCTGTTATTTCTTTACTTCAATCATCCTTCCTAATCTCGCTCTCAGGTTTGTTCTTCCAGAGTGTTTATTAGTTTTTGTGCCTTCCATGAGGCACTAAATCTGCTTTAGCATACTTCTAATGCTTAATTTTCTGTTCTTTTTTATATTCTTCATTTAAATGCAATTCTGCTTTTTCAAGGACATCTTCTCACTTTGATCAGCTGCTTTTACTGGCGGTTTAATCCATCTTTCTTCTGTTTGGGTGATCTTTCTAAAGTCTTCTTTGAGCAGGTTCTCTGGTGCCCAAGAATAATTTGGTGGCTCCCTCCAAACAGAGTTCTAGCTAGTCCCTTGAGTTAATTTATTTTATATTTTCCCATTTTGCAATTAGGCATTATTGTAGTAGATGGTTTGACTTTTATCAGTCTTACAAATGATAATATCCTATCAACTGTTGTCTTTTTAGAGTTTCTCATATTATTCTGATTTTATTATTATTATTCCGGTATTATGCTATGTCAGCACTCTCATTAAAAAAGCCCAGGAACTGCACCCCTTACTCCATCTTACTACTCAGACTACCTCTTATTTTAGAAGAATGAATGCATTTGATCTCAGTTACTGTTTTTCGATGTGGGGACTCTCAAGTAGGCCTTGATCCTGAGTCTCTGCTCCTTACTTATTAAAAACCATGGCTGTGACTGACTGTTCTTAGGGCTGTGCTTCGGTTAGGAAATATTTCTAAAATAAAAACTATGACACTTCAGGTACAGACATATTTTTATTAATTTTTTTTTTTAACTTGTCTCTGCCCTGTGCTAACATAAAGGTAAATAAAATCATAGGTAAGAAAAAACCAGTGAATTTTAATTTTTTTTACAACATGTAATTACATAATGAAATGCAAGGGTTTGATTAATAGTGTTGTTGAGGAAATGCAAACATTTCTTTTCCTGTGCTGTACCTCAGTTTTCATTCTATAGAGCTGTTCTATTAATTTCTTTCTGAGATACACAGCAAACCCACTTTCTATAGGAGAACTCATGATGAACTCATCAGGAAAGGAGAAATTTTGATTGCTGAAATAAAGAAAATCTGCAGAGCTTGCAAGAAGTTGAGAAAGTGACAACAAGCCATTTAATCACATATTCATTGATAACTGCAAAGTAAATAACTTTGTAAAAGGATATGAAAGCCAACATGTAGCTGCAGGAGTGGGGAGGATCTAAGGAAAGCAGCTGGATTGCCCTTTCTTTCTCACTTGCTCTGGCTCCTCCCTCCCCTGTGTGCTGTTTCCACCCCTCAGGCATTCTCCTGGTCCCTCGGATTCATTCTGTGCTCTGAAGTTTTGCTTCTCCACATTCATCCCATTACCAGCACTGGCCAACACACCCAGCTCCAGCCTCTCCTCTGGTGCCTCACATCCTCAGGAAGCAAAGGGAAAAAAGCAAGTTGTGGTCAACAGATGAATTAGAGGCTGACCCCCAGCACCTTTGGGTACCTGAGGGATAATCTATGCTTTCATTTGCAGGCTCACTCTTCACACCTTTAAGTGGTAATTAATAGCTTGAGAAGATGCAACTCGGAACTTTTAAATAGCAAGAAAAAGTATCACATATGTAGAGGAACACTCAGTAGTTTGCAGTGCCATACAATGATAACAGAAGTCCTGCTCTTTAAACAGTTTACAAGTGAGATCATATTTTAAGTGTCTATTGATGTTTGCTTCAGCAATCCGAGCTGTGTGTGTAAAATGAGGCACAGAACCAAGAGTTTGATATTTCACAAAGCAGAGAATCTACAGTACGGCACTTTTATGTCTCTTATGTATAAAAATACTTGTTTTACATTTTGTGCAATGCAGTTAAAACAAGGTGAGACAGTTCTATGAAGAATAAAATCCCCAGTATTTCCGACCATTTTCCACTGACACTGACTTTTCTATATTTTGGAAGATATTTCCTACATTGATCTCCCTGAAACTCATCAGTGAATTTGTAATATATTCTTTTTTAAAAATTACCTTCAAAATCTGTCCAAAACTAATGTTTAACCCAAATAACCGCAAATTATCTAAAACTATGCCCTATAGTGAGGTTTTTTTCTAGCTGCAATTTATCCATTTTATTGGGATGGGGTTAATGTATTAATGAACAGTCACTGGAATTACTTTACAGCAATCTGTGTTCTGGTACTTGTAATCACAGTTGCTTATAAATATTTTCTTTCTGCTAGATAAATGCTTTGGCAGGAATTCTGATTTTTCAGGAAGAAAAACATTAGTGCTTGGAAAACACCCTCTAAATAGTAGAATTTTGTTGCTGGAACATACTCTTTCATGATTTCTACTTGATCAATATTTTACTTAGACAAAAGCTTCCCCTTTTTTTCCTATTCACATTCTGTGCTCCTCTGAGAATGAATTTGTATTTGTTATGGAAAAGAAAACATGGTCATATTGCAGACAAGTGCGATCATAAAGGAAAAAAGGCATCAGCAACGCAAGGGCATCAGGTATTTATTGTTTGAGACTTCCTCATATTTAGGTGCTCAAGACTATGCCCAGACTAGTTTCCAAGCAGCCTAGAGGTAGTTTAAAGCAGGAGGCTCAACATAGTGTGGGGTAAAGTTAGTTCATGGATGTTACTTACTAAATTACATGATTACAGATAATTATTTTCTTTAGCCGATTTGCATTTCTGTTGTTGTAGTTTCAATCCAGGATAAGAAACTTTGTTTATTAACAACTGCCATAAAGCAATTCTAGCTTAGCTCTTCAGTTACTAGACAGGAGTTGCGGATTAAGCATAGTGAGTTAATACAGTTATATTAACTGCAATCCTTTTGGACCTGCTGGGATCTTATACCTGGCTTGTGTGGGATCAGAGTCTCCCGAGTTGATGTACTGTTGATACTGACTGTAAGAGTTCACTGCTTCACCAACTGGCAGAATTCAGGGTAGGTAGCTGAGGTCAGTTTTCACAAGCCAAGAAACAGTCAAAACTACTTCTGCTTTCCAGGACTTAAATATTATTACATTTGAACTACACCTTTTCTCTTAGCTGGAACATCCAATCTTGCTTTAAAGCAAATCCTACAATCTGCAACACTTACAATATCTTGAATTTGATCCTGTAGGATGGCAGCTGTTGTTTTTCATTAAATCAACTGTTCAGTTGGAGATATTAACCAGCTTCCATCTGGCTGGAACTGGCTACTGGAAACCCAGTTCAAACAAGGGTTTAAAAAAGCTCTCCTTAATGGGCCACTTAAATTCAAAGCCTTCAGCATCTCTGTGAAAAAGCCTCTACCAATTCACAAAAGCATTTTGAAACCAGACTAGTTAGGGAAACTGCAGAACATGTAACATAATGAGAGGACACAACCAGGTTAATGCACACATAATTAAATATTTGCTTAATTTAGGAGGACTGGTAATGCTGTATAGGGGTCAGTGTTCCTAAAGGTCAGCTTCCCATGTGACATGAATTCTGGATAGTTCAGGATTCCTGTGTTCTCTGCAGTCTAGGGAAGATGGAGAGGTAAAAAGACAGATCTGAAGGGGACTTTGATACAGTCCAAACCAGAAATTTGGGATTAATTCTTCCAGAATGTTGACAAACCAACAGCCATAAAGGTTAGAAATTATCTTTTCTGTTCAAGCTGCTTTGTCTCAGTTTTCATGGATGAATAATACAGAATGCATTTAGAAAAAAATCTGCACTTTTTCTAAAGTAGCTATTGAAAATCCTCAGCATTATTGGGGAAGAAACCAAAGCATTAGGAAGGGAGAGGGAGATAAGTATTCAAATGTCCAAAATAAAATCTTATCCCTTGTGGAGACAGTCAAGTTGCAATTCTGTGAAGTCAGTATGAAGAAGAGCAGACAACATGAGCTGTACATACAGATGCAGCTCCCATTGGTATCTAATTTTGTGGCCAGATTAGATGGCATTCCTAGGCTAGTTTGCTTCACTCAGGAAGAAAGGCAATACAAAAAAGAGCATTCATGATGTAAGAACTAACCCAGAGCAGCACATTGCACAGATTCTTCCCAAGCAGCCCATTTGCTGGAACAGGGATTAAACTACAGAACTTCTTTAGCACACACGCAAATGCACACCAGGGGCTTTACACCAACAGCCCCTGCAGGGGCACAGCGCTGACCCGGCCCCTGGGCAATTATACAACAGCTCATGTTTGTTACCTGGGATAACTTCAATTTAACTCTTCCCAGGACATGTTTGGTATTATTACAATGTCTTGTGCAGACACAATTCTCAGGTTTTTTAATAGTATCAACTTCTACAAGATAAAGAGACGAGGCCCAAGTATTTTAAGGTACTTTTATTTAATAAATAACTTCAGTAATAGCACTGTAAAAAGTGAACATCTGTTAAAATAAAAAGGCACTTAAAACAAGAATATGACTATGATGCAGTTTGAATGGTCAGAGGCAAATATACATGGCACATGTCAAGAATGATGTGTGACTCGTCACATGACAAACTATGCAATCTTAGCTACAGGGTAAAGGCAAATTTACAGCTAAGACTGCTAAAAAAAAGGAAAAAAGCCTGTGTCGATACAAAAATATTACAAAAAGAATCGCAACCAAATATGTTAAAAAGGTTAGAAGGGTGACAAAGCACCAGGCTTTCAAAGAAAACATTACAGAATAAAGACACAGCATCACGTAAGGCCCTTAGGTGATTTGAGGATGTCTCGGTAAGGTACTTCATGATACTGCCACCCAGGGCTTGAATTTACAAAATAAAACTAAGCAAGTTACCAGTCAGCAACTTTTTCAGTAATGGCACGTGTTTTAAAGCTATTTTTTCCTTCTTAACATTCTTCTCAAACACTTTCATTTTAACCATAACCTGGCAATAAGCAACTTAAAAATCAAAGGTAAGTATGTACACACTTTTCAGTCTTTCACGCTGCCCCCTTCCAGCTTACTCAACTTACCATATACTTAATTACACGTCTAGCAAGTCGAACACCAATTAACCACCAGCTCCATGCTACATGAGTTTAATTACATCTGCAAACTCAAGCCCTGATTTCCCTGTAAAGCTAAAAAGTTTAATACTAAATGGCTAGGCAGAGCCCTCATGCTGATTGCTTTGACCCCTTCCCTCCCAGTCATTCCATGTAGTATCACGCCCTGCAGAAGACCTGGATTCACAGCACGGGAATGGGAAAGGTCAGAAAGGCACCATGTGACCTGGCTGTCTAGGCTACACCGTCTCAAGTTTTTTTTTGTCCAACCTCTGGCACCAATTACTTTTATTTGCAAAAAAAAAAAAAAAAAAAAAATTAAAAGTAAAAAATTACATATGGTACATTTTCACACAGGAAAACAAACCTATATGTAATGAATTAGTAAAATCACTGCAGTTTGCCCTAATCTATCTTACTGTGACTACAAAAATTGCTATGCTGCATACAGTGTTGTGAAGTCATACAAGCAGTGTTCATTTTCCCTCATATTTAGGATTGACCACAGTCGTCACTGCACTCTTGTAAATAGGATTTTCACCCTAGAAAAAGAAAAAATATTCATATTAACATTTAAAGACATGAAAAAAGCAATGTGTTTGTGAGAAGTGTAAAAATTAGCCTAAGAAATTCCCCATCAGGGTTTTGCTTGTACACACAAACAGCTTAAATCAGACCAGTTTTTGCTCTAACAACTTGAGCCAGGGCATGCGCAGCTGATCAATAAAGCAGAGGGTTAGCACGATCCTGTTCCGTTTGCACCACACACATCCTGGGAGGCAGCTGAGCCTCTGTGCTCATCTCAGGGCTGAGCCATCACCCAGAGGTATGCAACCCCTGGCATTGTTTTAAGGAAGAACAGAATTGTAAAAAACATTGTTTGACACATCATGACTGATCACAGACTGCATTCTGTTATAATAAACATTTAAATAGCTTATTTTGCATTGTAATTTCATTCTAGAAACAAAGGGGAAAGACTTCTAGTATTTTACTAATACACAGTCAATATTTATATTGAACATTCAGTACTTGTTATGCTCATTTTATTCCTGCAGGTCCCCATATGAGCAAAATGCACAGAAACTTCTGTACTGGTGCAGATGCTGTAATAAAAACATTACTTCTATTGATATGAGACAAGCCTACAGAACAACTGCTTACATTTCTCTTGCTGAGATTTAAAAACCTCTAAATTAGGCTTATTTTAAGCTTCCTTTGTTCCCAGGTTTCCTTCTATCTCAGTAAATCTTACTCCATTTATGACATCCCTGTACACCTCAAACAGCTTGAACACAAAATTAACAGATAAATCTTTGCAGGAGAGAGGGCTGCTGTGAGGTACGGCCTGGGGCTGCAGTACTGAGCTCTTATCACACCCTGAACGTCACCCTAAATGAATGTTGTTTGCCAGCATGAAGCTCTTCTGTGCATACACAAATAATTCCTGAGAAAATTCAGCACAGTGCAGCTGTCAGCCAGAGTGCTGTTGTGGCCAGGGCCGTATATGGCCTTCATCAGCAGGAAGGGAATCTCTCTCCCTTTAAAGCTCCTCCCCAGTCTGAGATGGCCTACATAACCATATTAATTCAGCTCTATTAAGTTACACAGCATTCAAAATATTTCAGGTTAAACCAATTTTTCCTACAGTCAATTAAAGGACACACAAACACCAGGTGTCTACTTTTCAGGGTCATAAACCCAGAAAATTGACTAGCAATACCACAGCATGTGCCAAAGTGAAAAGGCAAGCATGTAACTAACTTGGTGTGAAATTTTGATATCACAGTTCCTGGAAAGTTTGTTGCCTTCTATTTGCAAGACCTGGTCAAGTTAACTGGTCAACCCCAACAACAGTAGCTGCTGTTGAGGAAGACTGTGTTGCTGGTGCTGTGGTTCCTTTCACAGGAAAAGAGTATTTTTCCTCAAAGTCAGCTTCTCTAACAGGCAAACACCAAGGGGGCATATCCAATCCTGATTAGACCCCACGGACTCCTGCAGCCAGAACCTGGATTGCTGGGCAAAGGAAGTCAAGGTTCTCTGTTCACTCTTCTCAAGATCTGAGTCAACGTCATTGGGCCAGAGCTAAAGGAGGAACTGGGTGTCCTGTGCTGGCTGTACTTCATAAATACAGTCTAACAGTAAACGACCCTTGTCCTTTCTATCAGTTCCCAGGCAAATGCTGTATTGATTAAAAGTGTATCAGCAACTGGTCTGACAGGGATGGGAAGTTATGTTGGGGTGTTTCTTATTTTAAATGATGGAAATAGTGCAATGTGACAAGTTCTCAGCCAGACTAATTTTAATCACCAAAAAATTATGACCTATCCCAATATTAAAAAGCTTTGCAATAGTAAGATGTAAATGAAACTGGAAAAACATCCAGGGATGAAGGATTTAATCTGTACTGAAGGATCTCATTATGCCTCAAACTTCTCGGCAATGTACATTGCTTATTTCCTTGACAAGTTTTAATGGAGAATTCTTAAAAATATAAATATAAATCTGTCAAGTTTATGATGCAGAGAAAGTCTTTGAGCTTAATAGGCTCCATCATATGCAGACTAAAATTTATTGTACAGCTCTTCCATGGCAAGGCATTATGTAATACTTATTATACTGTGCTTTTAACCTTCAACATTTTACAAAACAGACTACCCCCAGCACATACAGGGAGGTAAGGTATATGCTTAGATTTTCTAGTTTGTAACTTCTATCAGACAGTGCAGGAATGGGTCTAAAGGTTAGGACTAAAACTCAGAAATTTGCTAGATGCTATTCATACAAGTAATTTGAACCTGGAATCAGGTTTAAAACACAATTTGCATAATAAGGTCCTAAATTTTTTACTATAATGCTTTTTGAAGAGAAGTCAGAATTTGAAATTTACATGCTTTTTATTTAGCATGAGCACCATTTACATGAATATTGAAACACTATCCTGCCTTCCCTTGTACTTGCACTTCTCAGAGGAACACAGTAGGATTTAGGTCACTGAATAAGGTGCTTGACTAAGTGTCTCCCTAGGTCAGGTGTTTCGGTGCCCATTACAAATAATGGAGATTTAGTCAATACTTCCAACTATTCGATCTGACATTTGATCAGCTAAATGGCTCTTCAGGCTCTGCTGCCTATAACCACAGCACAGGCACCTGATGGATCTGCAACTTCTTCCCTGTTCTCTTCTGTTAGACAGCAACAGCCCTGGCTGTTCCAGCCATACTCCATCAGCCTGGCTTGGGCCTGGCTTGGCAGGGTCTTCTGCAGACAGCTCATCATTAAAATAAATATGCACTAATCCAGCATGACACTCACCTCACTTAGGGCCCCTCATGGCTAGCACAGGGTATAAACTATCAAAGATTAGCAGCATTCCAGTTTTTTAACTGGCTACTAAAACATGGTATTCCAAACTTGCTGTCTTAGAAAGATACTACCGGTTTTAAGTAAACTCCTTTTCTTTATGCCACTGCAGAGAATACACTTTACATGCCAAGTTAGGGAAAACACATTTACCACATGCCCCTATAACTGAAAACTCCATGCACACTTAAACCAAAATTAAAATCAACAAACTACATAAAAGATTGGGTGAAATACATTAAAATAAAGATGGAGGTACTTTTAAAGGGTACTTTCAGCTGAGAATAAAGAGCTATGTTCTTGCACCACTATTCACTTTCAACAAGATTGGGCCGTTCAGAGGATGAGGGTTCAGTCCAGTGTTGTATAAAGATGAACCTGTTATACACGATGTTTGATTCACCCTCTTATTCCTTTTTCTCCAGGGACTTAGTGTTTCAACAGTCACTTAAGTTACCTTCACAGTGGGTTTAAGACCTAAGTCACTGTAAGACGCTGGACTCTATTACAGAAAATTTGAACTCATCCCGATGCATTGTTCAAGAGCGGGTTCTGACTATTCCCAGCTCCCACTAACACGCAGCGCTATTTGGCAGGATGCAGGGCCGGTCCCGGCGGCTGCTCCAGGGGATGGAGCGAGGGCGCAGGAGCGGGGCCGGGCGGCCGCCAGAGGGCGCCACGTGCCGCTCCGGTGCTTTCCCGGGATCCGCGGGGCCGGCGGAGGGATGGAGCGGCGGGAGCAGACCTGTAGGCACCGCCGCGGTTATTCCATCCGCATCCTCCCTTAGAGTTGGATTGCTAAATGGGCCCCCAGCTGTGATTAGAGCTACATCTCTAGCGGCAGTGAGTTGTAAAAAAAATTAAAAAATTAAGGCAACAATAAAAGGTTTAATATAATTTTCATCTGTCTTTGGTGCCACAAATCAGGATTAATTGAATATAATAATTGATATGAAAGTAACTGAAAACATGACATCTCTGTTCCCACACTCAGAGTGTGATCATTCAACAGTAAGGTAAGTTACAGACATGAAATCTAAGTTAGGAGAACACGCCCCTCTGATTTTGAGCACCTTGAATTGTTTGTGGTTTTTTTCATTCTAATCAGTAGCTACTAACAAGGCTCACCAAATTACTACAGACCTAGTGTCTCATATAAATGAATCTATCACCTGTGAAATGCAAGATGACTGAATGTGGACCCATTTGAAGATGCTTAGCAATGCACAAGCTGTCCCCCTGCAGGAGTGGTAATGGCCTTCATTACAGACAGTGGGTTTGGGTTTTAAATTTGTGATGTGGCTTTTCAGTCCAGAAGGAATTCATCCTTTCTTAGACTTGTTCCAAGCATGATTGCACCAAAGCTTTTATGGCTGATGGGGGTAGAACATGGGCAAATGGGACTCGGTTTGACTGCTCAGGCATTGACGCAAGGATGCTGTGCCAACATCCTTCACAAAATCACAGGCCAGCAGCAGGGAAGTACTTGGGCACCTGCTCCATGACAAGCTCCACAGTGCTGCAGTTACCTCACTGCAGAGCCCCACCCAGCCCATGTGTGTGTGACGGCTGTGGGAGCAGGGAAAGGTCACACAACCCGCAAAAAGTTAATTTAATTATATACACACACACCCCTGCAGGGAACCTACTGTGGTGCAGTTGTCTTGTAATGGGATTTCAGATGACTTCTTCCCTTGGCAATACAAGGCAACTCTTCACCTAAATGAAAGGCTATGGCAATAATCTAAAACCACCAGAAAAACTTAGCTACAGGGAAAAGGATGACTTTCTTTTCCATCCTGTGGGTCATCTACCAATATTGATCTCCTCCTTTCCACCTGTTATTAAATCTAAACCCATCTCCCTCTCTTCCCTGGGTTCTGGTATTTCAATGATACCAAAAATTATAAAGTCATGTTTAAAAACCCCCACACTCTTCCATACTTTTCATCTGAGTGAACCAAAAAGGCCCATCCCTCTATTTATACAAGAGGAAAGCTTTTTGCAGGAAATACATTTTGAGGAGAACTGGCAGCACTAAGGACGTTACATTCTGAAGAGTCACAGGGTAGAGAATGAGAGCATGGAAATTACACACCGTATGGTTTGTTAGATGTTTGTCCTGCATGCAACAGAAAGAACACAATTAAGTGAATAGAAGAAGAGCAGGTAACAGAGACTTAACCAGATGGACTACGTGAAGTGTTACAAAGGACCAAGAACTCAATTTCTTCCCCAGAATAATTGACTCAGAAGAAAAATGAAAAAGAGGTGAATGTGGTTGATGTAGCAAGCAAAATAAACATTTTTACAATACATTTTGAACACACTGGAAAGTGAAATGATTGCAAAGAGAAAATGAAAGTGTCAGGAAGGGCTCAGAATGCTACACAAGGTATTTGGAATTGTCACAGTGGGAGCAAGTAAGAACTTAAATACTCTTAATTCCTGCTTTCTCCCTTCATTTTTCCTGTAAAAATCTTTTGAGTGCAACTTTGAAAAAGGGGGACAGCAGACTATAAAATTAGAGATAATTCCCTTCCACTGGCTTCTGAAAAAAACCCATGGATATTTAGGGATGTGCTGCATTCCCAACTTCTTCATTCCCCTCTCTCTAATCTGATTTCTGTACTACTTATCTCTGAGTGTTCTTCTGATGTCCCTTCCCTATCTCATCCTCCCTTTCTCATTCCTTCCCCGGCAACTGGGGATCCCAGGGAAGGAGGAGAACACCTAGAGCACTCAAGGAAGTGAAACCTCAAAGTCTGCAGAAAGTATCTACTCATCACTTCTGCTTTACTGACTTTTCTCCTGGGTACTGCTGGGTGTGAAAAGAAACTCAGCATTTCCAAACAGCAACTGGGTGCTCAGGGAGAGTTTAGGAGGGGCTTGAAAACCCAAGTGGAAAATGCATCTAGAGGAGACACAAGAACATTTCCTTCTCTCCTGTTAATGTTTTTTCTACAGATAGTATCAAGCTGGCTGGCCTACAAGGACCGTGGTATTGCCAGTTTCAATAGAAATAAGGATGAAAAAAATAAAATGCATATTTAATTATAAAATTAGTAGACTGTATGCATTTCATGATCACTAAGATGATGCAGTTTACAAATACCGCCCTCCCCAAAAAAACCTGTAAGGCTACTCTGAATGTTCCCAGAAGTATTCTAATAAAAACAGTGATATTTATAGCCTGGGATATCTTAGGAGTAGCTAATCTATCTTAGTGAATGTATCAAATTTAAGCAAACTGACTGCTGATTTGAGGAAATAGTAGACAAAGCCTTCCCCTGTGTCTCTCCACAATCCAAAGAGATTCTTCAGTCCTAAGAGCTGTTCTATTATATATCCACGCATTTAGCAAAAAATTAAAAATGATCATTTATAGAATAGTTTAAGTCAGTACTGGTAGTATTAGTAAGTAAGTAATCTTGCTGTCAAAACCAGTTAAAAATTTTCAAGCTGCACTCTTGAAAACCCCACAATCAAAGCAGCAGTAGATAAACTGAGCAAGACTCAAACTGTGATTAACTGACTGTGACACACAGTGAGTTTGAAGTGACATGCACAGGGGGAAAAAAGGAAAGAAAATGAAAGGAGATACAAACTGAGACTTAGAGACCAGCTTTACGTCCATAGTTTGGATTCTTGAAATTATTAATTGGGCTCTTGTATATTGGATTTTCTTGCTGAAGTGAAACAAATGGTCAATATCGAATAATTCAAAAGCAGAAATAAAAAATCACATTCTCAACTATCACTGAAAAAAAATTGTGATATATATACATATGCATGTATAGAAAATTGTTAGCAATTTTGTTTTACCCAGAATAGAATTAATTGATTTTTAAAAATAAAATCAAAAAGCTTCCTTGGACATATTTTTAACTACTCTCTTATCAAGCACATGTGGGTTCTGACTTCTAGAGAACTGTAGTGAAGGGGTTCTTGATTAGAAGATTTCTAACTTTTCCCAGAGGCAGAGACCCCATAGCCTGTGAAAGCCTGTAGACCATAGGCTTGTTTTTCTTGCACACTTCTCTGTTGACAAATAGCTGGGAAGATTTCAACAACCCAGTACCAGCCATGATTTTGTGACTTTACTGAAGTCTCCCAACTAACCCTGTATGAATATTGACAAGATCTCTTCAGTGAGTGCAAAATTTTCTTCTTTTTTTTATACAGAAGTGACTCATTCTTCTAATAAATGTTTTAATAATACCTTGTAGTGTGTGGTAGAACTGTAAGGCTGAGCTATGCTGTCACCATCACATTTTCTCTCTGACATATTATTTAAACCCAAGTTACTACCTGCTTTTGTAACTCAAGAAGTCCTCTAAGAGGGATGGTTACAATCTGAAACACTTAAGGCACATGAACAAAAATCCTGTATTCTTCTCCACTACTGCAGCTTTTATACACGAAGAAGCCTCTTGACTTACCGTATCCCACTTGGCATTCATCTTCTCCTTTTCAAATTTTGCAAATTCTCTTCTGTCATGAATGATCATTAGTAGTTTCCAAATCAACAATAATGCAAGTCCAATAAGAACAATTCCAGCAACTACACCAGCTACAATGGGAATAATGTCAGGACCGCTGGGGCACTCTAAGGAACAAAGCAAGGGAAATAAGATCTTAAAAAATGGCAAAGGTAATGCATATCCAGATGCTTTAAACATTTGCTTTTGTACTGAAGCCAGTATTTTGAATATCAGGTATGCCTATACCTCTTTCCTTTCAAATAACAGAATTTTTGGAATACATACATCCTATAATATTCCAGCTTATTTTTATCCTTTTAATTTAAGTTTGATCTTAGCAATAGAACAACTTCTGTTCTGATGATAAAGTCTATATACTGCTAACTTCTTAAGCTATTCATCTAGAGTATTAAAAGTGTCTGCTCCACTGAATACAGCTCTACCAACCAGAGCCTGTTCCTTCAGCATTTGTACGGCACAAAATTAAGGTGCCTCCTTGTGCCTGATGGGTTTCATTCACCTCTTAGCTCAAGCAACAGAAGTTTATACATGAAAAAAGGTCAGGCCCCAAAGCGCAGGATGTGTGACCTGTCCTAGGAGACAGGGCTCAAGGTTCATCTCTATGATGTCGATTACAAACACTCTGAACCTCAGTTGTGTTTATTTCTAAGAGCCACTAGCCACTGGTCTGTATTAAGTGATGATCACCCAAATGATCCCTTCTGAAAATTCCTCAAGTAGAATACAGCACTAAACCTTTAAATGTGCATTTTATATCAGGCTTATAATGATCAGGTGACCACACACTGCTAATGTACAAACCCAGAAGTTTTGCACTGTTCAATGTAACATCCAGGAATTCAGACTAATAATATTTTTGGTAAATAAATGGTAAATTCCTGATTGAGCTATAGAATTGTTCTTTCTTTTTTGTATCAAAAGAATGAACTATTAAGGATTAACTAAGCAAAAGGCTTTTGGGATCTATTACTGAAGGTACCTCAGTCAAGTAAAAGCAAAGGCTGCCAGCATGAAATAATTCAAGCAGTTTGCAGCATAGTACACAATTTGATGTACAATAGTCTCAAATTATTAAGAAACAGAAAACAGAAAAATGAACAAAACCCCACAGACACCTTTGTTTATAACCTGCAGCACAAACTTGGTAAAAAAGAAAAATTATGAACATTTTTCTAACTAGGACTTGCTACAGGACAGGTAAAGTAAGCCTGCAAAGTACAAAAAGTGGAAACAGGAAATGTTTTAACAAAAAATACATATCTGATTGACTTTTTGATTTTAAAAAACAGACCCTGTTTCTGAAAAATCTAGATCTATGGAGACTTCCATTTTTCTAAAGCCCCTCAAACATCCACATCTGCCACTCAGGGAACGGGTAACTTTTTCTGAAAACACCTAACCCAAATCAACCAAAGCTGCTTCGTGACACACAACTGCACCAATGAACAACAAAGGCAGAGCAGGCAACACCCTGTTCGTACCTGGGGTCTCCACCACATGGACACTGGCTTCACCATTTGAGTTGACAGAGTATGTGAAGTAGAACCAGCAGTCATCAACATCCTTCTCTTTGCAGTGAGACAACGGATCGGGCTGTCCAGGCTGTGGCAACTTGTCCCGGCTTTCTACCAGTGTCATGTTGAAATGCATACATTCCTGGGAACAGGTGTCCTTCTTCTCCCCCTTTTCAAATGCTCTGCACTGAACGCAGTCCCTGTGGAGGCACAAACCAGAAGCAATGCTTTTTAACACATTCACGAAAGACTCCTAGCATTTAATCTAAAGACATGTAAAGGAGAAAATAAGAGGAAAAAACCCAAAGACAAATCAACCCTTTTGCCATAAAGGTCAGGAAAAATAAAGCAAGACATGAATTTTTAGCAGTCATAACTTTTATGTACCTTGAGATTAACAAAAGCCCCTTTAATAAATTCCTCTTTCCCTGAAGGACTCACAAGCTTGAAAGGCAGAAAGAGTCCTAAACTTTTTCAACACCTTTACCTGGAAAATGAATACTCTCAGTGTGGGCACAGGGTATTTACAGTGAAACAGTATCTGAGATACAGACAAGTTAAAAAGAACAAACCGAGTGACAAGCTTTGCAGTGGGGTATCAGTCTGAATAACTCCTTGAAAAAAGCAGACACAACAGGATTCTCAGCACAAAGTGAGCTGCACAGGAATCAGCTCAGCCACTAGTCCCAAACTTTATTTCAAAGTTTTCAGGTAGAAAATGTTTGGCTTCTAAAAACCTGGATTTTCAAAGGGATGGATACAAATTTCACTGGCCTACACAGGCCTAGGGCTAAATTTTTGACTGTCAGGTTAGTCTTTTTCAATAGTATTTCAGAATAAAAGTTTGAAGCAAAAAGCTTAGCTCAAGTTCTAACTATCAAAGGCTTTGTTTTAAAAATCCTCAAATGCACAGAAGCTGGGAGTTGGTTTTCTAGGTACATACTTGTGCTCTGCACAGACACCGAGGCAAGTCTGACACATTTCACACGTGGGGCCTTGGAATTTGGGATCTGTACAATTACAGGTGCCACATTCACAGGTTCCTCTTCCATTGCAAATCTGCCCATTAGATGCCATACATGGTGTAGTATCCAAGGAACAATCGCAGGCGCTGCCAGTGAAGTTGGGGAAACACTCACACACTCTGCATTTGCAGATACCATTTCCTGTGCATTGAAAAAGATATTTCAGTGAAATCAAGTCTAACATAAAACATAAAATTTCTGACAGTAAGAAATAGAAGTTCACTATCTCAGGGTAGATAAAATGAAAAGAAACCCTCAGTGGAGAGATAATGAACACTCTAACATATTAAGAGGTACAAAATAAATTTTAGCTCCTTGAAAAACTACTTGCAGACATTTCTCCCCTTTTCCCATTCTCCTAAATTTGGATTTCCTTTCATGAAAAAAATAACAAGACTAGGAAAATCTGACCAGCAACAGTGTAATGTGATGACCATATCCCCTGGGTAGAGAGCACTGCAGCACTGCTGCAGTTCATAACTTCGTATGTATACAGATAAATTGATCGCTTCTGTTTTGGTATCAGTCACTAAACAAACGCATAAGGCAAGACCTAAAAAGATGAGGAATGCACTGAGAGAACAGAACATAGAAGAATGAACCACCTTTGGCTCACAGGACACCACCTTTCAGCTGCTATACTTCTGACCTCACGCACCAAGCCCAACTTTATGCTCCTTACACTCCCTACACATGAAACAAGATGCCTGTATCTCCAGAAAGGTGATCTGGATGACATGAAAACTCTCTGGCCACACCCCTCCTTCTCCATTGAGAACAAAGTGTTTCAGTCAATACTTACTTGTCACCATATATTATGGAACACCACCACCACTGCTCTCATTCTTTGTGGAGCTGGTGAGCAACAGAGTATTCTGACTAGAATGAGGTATCTCATCACTCGGTTAAAACTTAGTGGTTTCTCTGTTTTATTTTTGTATCACAGACAAAACTGAGGTAGTAGTTATATTCCTACTAGATACTTTCATGTGCAAAGCAATGTAGGGAATTTATAGGACAAAGATATATGCAGCAAAATAACTTAGATATTGGCTGCTGAATGATTTGCTTTTGATTCCAGGAATTATCTGGCATCAAAGTCTTGCTTCATGTGCTTAAAGTGTTTTTCTGGATCTTGCACAGTCTGCTCTTCACACAACTTTCAGAATAATCTTGAGCATCTCACTGGTGTCCCATCAAACACCAAAGCTGAGCACTCACTACCGCAAGTAAGTTGAGATAATTCTCCCTTTCTAGTGATGCAGTGGTTATACTGAGCCAGCATAACATTACAATCTCAGAACAACTGTCTCATCATTTTTTACTATACCTGAGGGTAATTCTGTAATAAAAGCACAAGTTCACTTCACATCCTTGGAGCTGTGATTCAAGGAAGGTGAAATGTGTATTAACAAGCTGTACGTTCAGAGGGCTGTTTTACTAACAGATGAGTGTTTGCAATCACTAAGCCTGTGGATATGCTCACCTTTTATCAAGTGGCTATGATCTTTAAGCTAAGTATCCCTACTCTACTGGATGGAGATGACACACTTGTAAATTGCTGACCAGCTTTGCCTGCAGAAAACTGAAGTAGTTTCTCACCTCCACAAATTAAACCATTCGATCGATCACAGTTGAAGTTGTCACATTCACAGTATTTGCCAGAATACACTTCATTGGTGTTTTCTCTTTTCTTGCATACACATTGTCCACAAATGCATTCCCCATTGTTACTGCATATTTCTGTGCTGTTCTCTCTCCTGCAGTAAGCATCCATATCCTCACTATTTACTTCATCTGTACTACACTCGCATAGTCTTCCAATACGTCCTTCATTACATCTGCAAGGTAAAAACATGACTGAAATTTTAACCTTAACTGAAAGTCATACAATAAAAAGGCTGCAAGAATTGCACAAAGAACAGGAGTAAACATGACTCCTCTCTCCAGCGATGTTCCAAGTTAAATTTCAAATGAGATTGTTAGCTGACATTTATGTACCAGTTCTTGAAGGGACTGGAGCAAACTGGATTAAGTTGGTTTTATGCTGATTATCTTACCTGATATTCCAGGTGAGAAAATACATGTTACCACCTCTAACTAAATTGTCACATAATCACTACTAATGCCTCTCTCATGTGACAGAACAGTAATTATTTTTTAGGTGACAGTGACTGTTCACCGTAGCTGCTGTCATATTTCAGTGAAAAGATTTCCTATGAACAGCAATTAAGCAGGAGAGTAGAGGATCTTCAGAGCTGCTGAACTGAGATCATTAGGGACGAGCATTTCTCATTATCAAGGTTAAAATGTCGATGAACAAATTGAAGTTGCCCTTGTTCCCATCAGTGATTGACAGAGTGTTACGGGGTGTCCATGAGAGACAACAGTTCATTGAGGAACTGCTACTGTTACAAAAACAAAAGGCTGTGCTTACCCACAGGTCTGTTCTCGCCCACATGAAACCACGGGGACACCAGAGACAGTGACACCAAGTACAAGAAGTCTTTCTACACAAAAATGGGAAAATCTGTTCTCCTTATTTAAAAGGAACATCAAAGACTAACTACAGAATGAGGCAATGGACCATAAATACAGGATACAAAAAGGCTTATTCCTCAACTCACAGAACACCAGTTAGGGGGCCATACCTTGGTATTTCAAACACCCCATTAACTACCAACACTTCACCAGGCAGCTGTGAGTCCATCTTACACCAACAGTCTTCTAAGAGCAAAGTCAGTATCTTCTGCTTTATTTTTATTAAGTCACATATTAAACACTGAGGAATGAGGATTTTGTGTTTTGTTTCAATTACAGTTCACTGAGCAGGAACCAAAACTGTCTTCCAAGGTCCTAGATCTTGTTTTACTAGAGAAGCTCTTAATACCATTTGTCTCTCACCATTCTCACCTCAAGGGTTTCCAAAGAAAGAGTTTTCATTTTTGCTGTAGATTTCTTGGGGGAGGAAAAAAAGGGATGAAATCTTTTTGATTTACTACGTTGATCTTCAACCACTCTCCACTGAAAATGTTACGCTCCTTTCATTTGACTGTTAAGTCCAGAAAATTCAATAGAATTTTACTGAATTTTAAAATGTGTAATAAGGAATACATTTGTAATCTAATCTCTGTGATGAGCAATAATGGACCTTTCAGAGGCATAAGTACACAAAAGTTATCTATACTCTGAAAGTTTTACAGATATATACAATTAGAAGAAACATTACAACAAGACTCCAAAAGGTTAGAAATTAAGCAGGGAGAAGAGACAAAACAAAAGGTGTTTATTATGAGTTGTGCCTCTTTCCTGCTATGAAACAATTGGTGTTAACCT
>JAOXXN010000395.1:13612270-13622449 GCA_026770055.1 Myrmophylax atrothorax | reverse complement strand
GAAACAATTGGTGTTAACCTGGGTAGGAGCTCCTACCAAAAAGCTAAAAAGCCTTTGAATTACTCAAAATTAACAGGCCTCCCTATATTAGAACCATACAGTTAGAGCCGTATGAATACTTGCAAAAACATCACGTTTTTGTCCCATGAATCCATAATGTTGTTCTATTACACAGACCTCAAAATTAAATAAGGAACAGAAAAAGCAGTAAGACCTATATATGTTAAAGTACAGACTCAAGGCCAAATTTTAATTGTCCCTTGTACAATACTGGTCATCTAATAAGCAGAACTACGAAACTCAGCACAGGAATTATTTGCAGAAACATGGCAGTATTTCAAAATACCCTACAAGAAACCGCCCTGTAACAGTAATTCTTGTCCTTTCAATAAAAAAATTAGTAAAACCAAGAAAACCCCAATTAAGGAAACAAAGATCTTGCTCGTATTTCACTTTTGCAAAAAACCCCAAGATGTCTATTTGTTTACCTGCATGCACCACATTCAAATGTTCCATTTCCTTCGTGGCAGGCTGGACTGTTAGGTTCCCCTTCACTTTGACACTGACATTCACAGACGAACTGGAGATTAATTTCCACTTCTTCAGTGAATCCCAGTGGCTTAATTTTAATTGTTTCATTTTGTTCTTTCTTTGGACACTCATTAGCTGTTACACTAATCTCAAATCTAACCTGCAAAGAAAAATACATGGAGTGCCACATTACTAAAAATAATTCTTTCAGTACTATTAAAAAGAAATAATGTGTTGGAACACTTCAAATGAATTTTGTATTTGAGTAGCAGCACATATACCGTAAGTTACCTCATCTCCAATTGAAATGTTAGAACATTTCCTTCCATCTTCTTGTGTGTCATTCACTCCATTCTTGCAGAAAGACTTATAACTGATTGTCACTCCTTTTGGTAGCTTAGTGTTTTCCAGGATAACCTCTGAAGAAAGGGACTAAACCAACAGTTATTAGCAAACTTCAAACTGGGTTGCACAAGTATTTTGCTGAAGAAAAGACATACAACTATGCACAGTCTCAGCACCAATCCTACGGGCACACTGGGATTATTATGCAAGTTCCAACGTGCCAAGAAACACCAGCCCAGGGACGGCCAAAGTTGCACTGTGGTGACCTCTTCTCATGGCTGAACCCTGAACAGGGTAAGGGCAGGTTTCCACAGACACTGGAGGCATTTGTTTGCCCTGTGCACTCCAAAGGCAAACTGGGACTCATTTACACAACACAGCAAATGAAGACTATTTTGGGACCAAGCCCAAGAGTCCCTAAGGCTGATGTAGACACTTCCTTTGGGATCAAGAGATTGCAAAATGGCTTTTTTTTTGCTTCCACTTGGAAGGAAGGCAAGAACTGGAAATGCTGAAGGAGTCATGTGCGGATTTTATGTTTTGATAGGGAAAATGTGGATGATAACTTTTCTGTGTAATGTCATTTTAAATGAGTGTATCTTTAGTCATATAAGCTCTTATTACCATAGTGTCTGAATGTCTAAGGTGGCTTTACAGCAGTGGGGCATATTTATAGTGTAGTATACTAACTAATCCACTCTGGAATCTCTGCTTGAAAAACTTGTAATAATTTAGGAGCAAGAAAAATTCATATATCCCGAATAAAATCTGAACTTACATTGTATGCATCAATGATCAGCTGAATCACATTGCTGGAGTTTGAAGACAAAGTTCCCACTGCTGATTTTGGTATCAGATTTTTCAGTTCCTTTCAACATTTACAAAAGCAGAATGAAAATTAGAGTCTTACTAGCAAACAAAGTATAATCTATAGAATAAATGATGATAAAATGCATTAGTGAATTAACTAGTCAAGATCACGTACTTCAAAAAACAAAGCTACAGTGTTGCCAGTGATCATCATGATTTTTCAGGTTATACACAGCACTACTAGCATAAACAAATACCCAGACTTCCCTAATCCTTTGAATATTCATGCTAAATTTGGTAACAGAACACTAAGACCTTCTCTTTCACAAATTTACCACATACACCTCTTCAACCACACTTGAAATACATTAAAGACAGGCAAGTATCTTTTTCCAACAGAAAAGAAAAAACAATTTGAATACAGTTCAAACAAAACCTCCAAAACAAAAAAAACACCTTGTAAGGTTAAAACAAGGAAAAAATGCATCTGCTTTTCACAGTCATTTCCTATTGCACAATCACATTCAGCCATTTAGTTAATTTTAAACATCAGGAATATAAACAGACCACAAGGGACAAAATATGTTCTTTCATGAGTGTGTCTCTTGATTCAGTGTCCACACCCCACTCAGCTATTTTGCTATAAAAATGTTCACAAAATTTAGCACTGCAAATGTGCTTTCCATTCTCTCCTACCTGTCAAGTGTGAATGAAGAGTGGCAAGGAGAAGGGGCACTTTTTCCCTGGATATTACACACACACACACACACACACACACACACTCAGTTTTGGTTTAAACAAGTAAAAAAGGCTCAATAATAAAAAGGTGAGTAGCAAAATATTACTTCCATGATCACTTACTTCCACAATTAATTTCAAATAAGGCAATTTTGATGACTTCAGAGCAATTTCTTTACCTTATAGACTGCCTGAAACTCTTCAGTAACAGCAAAGATTGTCTGAATATTGTTCTCACTAAGTTTCTGGACCAGATGAGCAATAGAGGGATAATCCTATAAAAATCAAGCATAAAATGCAATTCAAATTTGGGACACATTGCCAGAAAATCATCAGAAAAACTCTGACATCATAAATGCAAATCATCTTTAGGAACACAAGTAAGACTCCTAACTGGCCAGTTTATGTCACATCTCCAAAGAAAACAACCTCTGAAAACAAACAGGCACTGATTCCATAAATGCTCCATGAAGACAGGTGTTTCTTTACAGTGACATTATTCTATTCCCTGACATATAAAGTTGCCAAGTTAAATCCTTAATGCTCTCAGAAAATTACCTTCAGTAGCTTTCCATATGACTTATCTCCCTGAAAACCACTGCCTTTAGCACTGTTTCATAAAGAACAGATGAAAGAAAACTGAATTAATTTTAGGTTTTTATTGAACAATATTCACTTAAAGTTAGGAATATATGAACAAATTTTGTAAAGGTTATTGTGTTTACCCCATCCAGTAAATATTTCTATTTCCACCTTTTGTCTGATCCTACTTATCAATAAACTACAAAGACAATGATGACCATACTTTTATCATAAACTTTGCACCATAAAATTTCAAGCAGTCTTAAAAAGCTGTTCAAAACAGTATTTTACAGTAGTAAATTATTCTGAACACAAAGACTACAAAATGGTAAAAAAATGGGACATAGCCACCAGAGTTTTCCAGTGGACATGTAGGATTCTTAGTTATCAAAAAGGTTAAAGTCCAACAGCACAAATTACAGTGTGAAAGTTGCCATTTCTTGAAAATTGCCAATTAAGACTGGATTAATTCTTGCACATTTGCCTTAGTTAAGTTAAAGTCACTTCATGTAATACAGAAGTAAATAAGTTCATAAGATGTAGTGTTCTGAAACTGTACCAGATGAACGAATGAGGGGTTTTTTCAGTTTAAGCATCACAAAATATTAATTTCCCTAAAGGATAATGTAAAGACTTACATAATAGTGGCTCATTGTGTACACATTATTTTCCAGATGACACTTCCCATCATTTGGTAAAACAATTCCACCAAGTTTACCATCTCCTGCAAAGTGGAATCCAGCATCCGTGGAAAATACCAGTAGCCTTGTAACATTCCTCCAGCCAATTTGTTCCTTGGGAAAAACACGAGTGGATTTTTGGTATTTTGTACTTATTTACTTTATAGCACTGGAGACCAACATTTGAGACATAAATGCATGAAAAAGTAGACAGACTTAGGAGAAGCCCCATTGCAAAAGTATCACCCTGGAAAATATTAATTCACACAAACCTTGGAAGCACTTGCATTTAATTACATGCCTGCTGCAAAACATCTGCTGCAGGTTTTCCATCAAAGGCAAGAAACACTCTGTGATATACTTTGATCTGCTCAGTTCCCAGCAGAGCATCTGAAGAGCTGACAGGGCTTTAGAAACCAGGCACTGAGTCCAGCTCTTTAAAGGCAGGTCCACCTCAGTGCTACGAGCACAGAGCCCGAGCACAGGGGCCTTTGTGCTGCAGCCTGAGCTGCCCACCCAGCACCGGGCTCTGAAGGATCAGCAGCCTTTGCCAACCTAATGCAGCTTTGTACCCACACAGTGCTTGCCAGAGGACTGTCCCATGAGCATCCTGGCCCGCAGCTGCAGGGCCTAATTCTGCAGCCTGCCCTTTCCCATTTGTTTAAATCCATCCATGGAGATGAAGCCCAGGCTAACACAAGGAGAGAAGGCCATGTAAAAGTGTCATATAAATACCAGTTACCACAAAAAAACCCTAGAAGGCTTAAAATGAACACTGCACTTTTAAAATAAGATTCCAGTTTGTTTCAGAAAGTCCCCAGCCCACTGATCAGCAGCAAAAAAAATATGGTCACAAAGCAATAAACTTGGACATTGGTTTTTCTGGGAGTCCCATTTTGTACAGGTGCATAGAATAGTCTGTCAAGACAACAGAAGTATCAAAGAATCTTCAGATCTTCAAAAATAAATAAAAAAGTTTTCCATCTACTTCTGTCTGAGAAAGTAGTAGAAATTATAATACACTAAATTTCTGCAACCACAACTACAAGAAGCTTATAGACCTTTGAAATAATCTGAGAATAGTTGCTTACTCAGGATTTCATACGCTTTTAAGCAGAACTTGACTCTTCTTCTACAGCAAACTTAAAAAAAATTGTCTTTGGAACATATCTATCTGCTGTGAACATGACCTCTCTTTGGCACTTTCACATTTCCCAGTTCCATTTATTCACTACAGCTCTCTACAAAAGCCAAACACAGGTATCCATGCAGCCTGTCTCATCTATCCCCTCCTGCTCACCTGAGACTACATGTTCAAACATCAGCCCCATTAAACACTAAGGTTGTATTCAAACCATTTCATCTAATAGAGCAGTAAAAAAATACACACTTACCCCACAAACTGCAACCTGCATTATTGCATCAAATCCACCTTCAGGAGAATCTAAATTCCCAGAAATGTGCTGTAAGCTTACAAGATCATTGAATTTTTTTCCTTCACTGGTAAGGCTGAGCACATTTTTGTAGCTAAATGGACTTGTACAGTTCTGGTCACCTGTACAAGGATTTCTGAGTTTGGCTGGTGTTGTACTGATATAAGGCATCACAGTTTTCTCCACAAAAGAGCCAAATCCTAAGAAACAACAATAAAATCCCTGTAAGTTGAAGAATGGAAGCCTCATTTATTTTATGTCACAAAAGAATTCAAAGGCATTATAGCTGAACTGACATCAGAAATAGCTCTCATTCTTGTTCAAGTTCCACACTCTGCACCAACACCAAGTCCTCTTTATGTTGCTCAACAGGTTCTATGTACTAGCACATCTCCCTGAATACTGTTAAGCTGAAAAAAAATTTACTCTTCTTATACAATCATGTGAAAAACATCAGAAAGGAAACTTGGGGGTTTTAATTTTTTTTTTTGAACAGGCAAATCTTTCTTACCAATTCGAAAGTCTGAAGTTATTTTTTCCATTTCAAACATCAGAGCTGTTCCAAGATTTTTCACATTCTCTAAATCATCCTTCATAGAATAGGAAAGGTCCATAAGATAATAAAGGTCAATGGGGTAGTCTTCAGCTCTCTTAAATTTTAATGAAAATGTCTGGGGTTCTCCTGTTTCAGAGATTAAACAACAAATAGAAGCCATTAAAAATGTCACAACCACACTGACAAGGAGCATCCTTTCTAAGGAAAGGCTTGGAAATAGTTATGAAGTTTTAAACTAGAGGCAAGTGATTTTTTCTCCAATTAATTTAAATGCTGAACATCAAATTATGATGAAGGAAATGTCAAGAAGTGTTTCTTTCCCATGTTCAGCTTCATATTTCCAAGATACTCTATCTCTCCACAGAAAATATTAGCCTGCCAAAAATCAAGCCTCTGGTAGTTGCTGCAATTTCAAATCTTTATACTTGAAATAATTTTAAAAAATTTCTGTAAGATCTAATAGCACAAATTCTGAACATTTATTTTCATCCAAGATTACTTCAAAAGTTCTCAGTTAAAAAAAATCACCTTGTTTAAATAGGTTTATAAAAGAAATATCAGTTCTGGATGGAATATTGAAAGTTGTTTTGCCTCACCAGGCTGAGAGCACAGAAATGTGAGTGAGAGAATGGCAAGTTACTCTTTGTTGTGATTGTAAGCGCAGCCCCTGCATTTTACCAACAGAAGCCTTGTCTCAGTTTACAAACAAACCAAGATGTCTATCAAGGAAAGGGAAGAATCCCTCTGGACTAGGAAAGGAGCCTCCCTCTCCTCAAGCCACCACAACCTTTGAAATGAAGAGACTTTAATCAGAATACTACAAATATATACATGTATAACCAAAACCAGAACAGAACAGACAGCAACACTGTAACCAAAACTTTCAAACAAATTAAGTCTCATCTTTGCCCCTCTGGTGCAGTTGTATTCACAGACAGCAGGAGGGGATGCTGCGCCACCGCAGGCAGGGGCTGCAGTGACTCCTGCACGGCCACCAGGCTTACAGCAAAATGGCTAAAAATCCTCTTATCTCATTCAACACCTATTGCATTTTTGCATGATAAAGTCTCTTCAGTCCATCTATTATTCTATTATCTAGCCTGTTGGGCTCCAGCGAGGCAAAGATACAGGAAGAGGAGCTGGTTCCAGAGCTCATGTGGGAATGGTGGCCACAGGGATGGGGGAAAACCTCTCCTGTGGGCAGTGCAAGGACCCTCCCACCATCTTTTGTCCGAAAGCATTGTGGGAATGCTTAGAAAATCCTCTGCAGATAGCCCTGGCCCCTTGATGAGTCTGTAGCAAATCCAGGCAATGGTGGTTGTCCTCTCAGGAGAACAGCACAGGACACACGGACCTGGGGGGCGAGCCAGGACCCCACCCCAGTGCTGCCACAAGCCCAGCAAGCGGCGGCTGCACACCCAGGCAGGAGCAGGACCACGGTGTGGTGCACTGGCCAAAAGATGAGCACAGGGAAACCTCTCTCTGACCACCTCCCACACCAAAGAAAGAGTGAAGTCCTTCCCCCCCCAAAAGAAAGACACCTCTCCCAGTCCTCTCCTCAGCCATCATGTTGGAATGCAAAGCTATCAGTCATCCCTTTATTTAGGCTTTAGACAATTAGCTGGTTCGGTGAGAGAGCTGGGCTTCCCCAAACCCCAAACCACTGTGCTGGCAAGAGACAAACAAACAAACAAACAAATAAATTCCATGAAAGATTTTGAAACTGTAACAAGCATGCAGTCTCATTCTGATGTTGAAAGACTGCACAGAAGAACTACACACACATACCACACACCCCCTTCCCCAAAAATGGAAAAGTGCTTCTGCCTATTATATATGAAGCAAGGAATAGAACTACAAGTTTTTTTCCCTGGCTGTCCTCAGTCACTGAACTTAGATAGTGATATTGTTGCTGCTTAAGTTCGCTTAATAATTAGGAAACATTTGCTTAACATGAGCAAAATTAGTAAACTGGGAAAACCATTAGATGGGCAAAGTGAACAGCACATGGAACACACAGCTATGCATGGTTTTCACAAAAAAGAAATGAAGAAAAACCCCAACTCACAAAAAAACAACCACCAAAACCTATTTAGATTTTCGTTTAGAACAGCCTGCACAGAAAGCAAGTATTCCCCTCTGCCAGCACACAGTCCTTCATCAGAGAACTTATACCAAGAGAAGTGCTTATAAACAGAGTAATAATCTTTTGGGTACTCTGGTTGTCCAGGTCCGTGGTATGTTCTGATTAAGAAAATTTTGTGTCAACAGAGAAACAATAATTTGACGTGAGAAAGTTCACATTAGAAATAAACAGGGACAATACCAAAACTGCAAAATAACTTTCATTACTTTCCTCTCTACATCACACTGAGCTGCTTCACATCATGTTCCATTTATTAATGCAACCACCACTAAGCAGCTGACCCCAGGTACAGGCTCTTACTGCAGGGAAACACAAGGCAGCTCTTCAATAGTACCTAAAAACTCTCCTTAAGGATTGTCCTTAAGGACAATCTCCATTGTGTTCAAGAACTGTGAGCCACCAGCCCTACTCCTCCTCACCTCCCTCATTGGAATGAAAGTTCTCTTTAGGGTATAGAAATGGTACACATCTACTTTGTTTTCATTACTGTAGTCCCGTGTCCACATCTTTAGTCTCTGGAAAGTATTTTATGTAGCAAACCAAAAATCTTGCTCCATCAAAACCATTCTGTTCAGACACACAGACTTTAGGCAACAGAAGTACTTCAAACAAAAGGAAATGCTCTCATAGCTTCTCTGAGTTTTTGCTTGCTGCTCTACTTTGCTCTACTTCCATTCTCAGAAACCACACTGAAGAAAAATAACTAAAGAATACTAAAAGCAAAACAATTTTACCTTTATGATACACGTATCAATCCATGTATCAATTTTCTAAGTAATACTGAGAACAAGTAATAATATCTTTCATAAAAATCAAGCAGTACTTGGCGTATCTAAACATCTGGGGCTGATCTGAATAGCTCTGCTATCAGTTCAGGTTATCCGAGAAATAGTCATTTCTGTAACAAAATGGTTACACACTCAAATCAAAAATGCAGATGTGGTGGTGGCAGAAAAATCATCCCAAGACTAGGACGAAACTGTCCTTACCGACTCTTAGTTGCAGTACTAATTTTTGTGGCTGGATCTGTGTAATGGCTTCTGGTTTCAGCTTCTCTGCAGCACCTTTCTTACGGTTCGTTACTTCTCTGTTTTCGAGCACCTGTTGGCTGCCTCTGGGATTCTCTATATCATCCAGAGGACAGCCTTTACTCTTTAGTGCTGCCAAGTCATCACACCGTGCAGATGTTGGCTCTCCTTCTTGCAAAAAGTCCTAGAAAACACAGGCACAAGAGTATCAAGTTTAGAGCTATGTGCAATTTATTATACTCTACCCACAGTAACTCTTTCTACAATGACTCCACGTTTTTTTTTTCCAAAGTTTGGAAATCAAACACACGGTCCTGAAATACATTAAATGATACATCAGTGGCTACTGTTTAGTCTGGGAGTTTGATTCTACTTATACTCACCTGTGTGTAAGATGTAAGTAAGATGAAAGAAAAAAGACAAAGCTCAATGCCACCTCCATCAGAAGCAGGACATCAGTTTAAACTGGCTACTCTAAAAGTGACAGCAGGTGAAAAAAGATTTCATCTTCACACACTCATCAATAATGTGAACCCACCTGTACAGCCTGCTTGGCAATTACCCTCCCTTTTAACTTGTTTTCTCTTTTAATTAAAGATTGTGTAAATGTACCTTGGTACTCCACAATGAAATAATGGCCCTATGCTGACAGAGCAGGGCAAAGACAGACAACTCTTATTTTGGAGAAATTCAATCCAAAAGTAAGATCCATAAGCAAAACCAATTGGTAACTTTGTTCTGAACAATAAATTACCATTACCTCAAACCTAAAATAAGCTCTAACCTCAAATATAAATAAGGCAGGCTTCTAATTGAGAAACTTGGCAATTCTGATTCTGCCCCCCACCACCTCAAAACATGCATACAAATTAATGCATCTTAAAGCTTGTTAGTTCTTGATGACAAACACTTACAAGGAATCTGACAGCTCAAGACCAAATTTTAAAGTTAGTCAGTTTAATTAAATGTTGAAAGTTTATAAGCTGGTTTGGGGGATAGTAAGTAAGTACTATAAGGAAATAAATATACACTATCATCTCCTAGCCACAAACAGGACAATTTCTCAGTTTTCAATAACAAACAAAAAAAAGACTATAGAAAGCATTTTCTTCTGTTTCTAACCTGAAGAAACTTCAGCATATACTGGTTAAGTCACACAAATTTCAGATCATCTTATATTTTGTAATTTCCTGAACTTAATTTTTACTAACATAAGAAAGCACTCTTCTTGTTTCATACTGAAACAAACCACCCCCACACACAAACCAATCTCCTATCCCCCAAGTCCACCAATAGCAGAAAACTAAAATTTGAACGTCTTTATTTTATA
>JAOXXN010000395.1:13593576-13609278 GCA_026770055.1 Myrmophylax atrothorax | reverse complement strand
CAGAGTGGGGTGGGCTTTTCAGAGAAAAAGAAACCCTACGCTGCTGGCATCAGTTCAGTACCGTCTTTTCTGTCAGCCAAAACGAGAAAATTATAAACAGTTCACCTTTTTAGGGCAGACTAACAGCGGATGCACAGCAAGTCCACACAGACTACATAAATAAGTCAGCAAAGATGTGACACAGTGCTAAAACTATGATTAAGACCATTGGGAAGAGAAACGTTCCAGTGGAAATGCATCCGCATGATGAATGTAGTTCTGGGCACAGATTCCCTGCAAAGTGAACAGGGAAAATGTCCCCTTCCATATATGGCTAAGCCAAAGCCTCTCCCAGAGCGAGCGCCTGCCCTCCGCCACACGCGAGCTCTCCCGCTTCCTTTGCCTCCGCGGCTTAACAGCTTATCCAGCTGCTGAGTTTGGGAAGAACTCAAGTAAAGATTTGCTAATTTGGATTCAGTTCTGATTGTTCTTCAGTGCAAGCAAAACGATGCACATCCTCAGTCTGCAAACCTTCTCCCGGCCTCTGCAGCAGCCGGGCCCCAGAGGTGTCGAACGCGCTCCCCGGCGAGTCACCGGCGGCACCGCGGATTGCCTTGTTGCAGATTTTTCCATTAAGGGAATAAACCCAAACAAATAACTCCTAACTACACCAGACAGCTAACGGAAGCCTTTGGAAACCCTTGGAACTCAACTTCGTGTCAGTATTCAACCACAGATGATGGGAACAGAAAAAAACCTCATTGTTACATGAAATAAACTAATGTTTTTGTGCAACATTTAACTATTTTCTATTATACTTGTCCTCCAGTTTTTAAATCCTTGAAAAATACTTGAGAATCCTTAAAAAAATGGGGTTTCTCCTCCCTGAGAAAAAGCAGCTCAAAGCTTACAAAAGTAAGCTTGCCAAGAACTGAAATCTCCTTAACAACTATATCAACAGCTGGATTCTTTTTAAAAAAGGCTGCAGTATGCTGTTGAAAAACTCATCTTAAAATTATTTCTGCACATTTATGAACCATACTTTATATTTGTTAAATATTTTAGGAAAACAAACATGGACATAACTTTGAATGCTTGGACTCATTGCTTTCCAAGCTTTTTTTTTTACTGTCTTGACAGATAGTAAGGCTTGAAAAAATTTTTTTCTTTATAAAACCAGCTTTGATGGAAATCTCTGGAGCTTTTAATTTCAAATGAAAGACTTAGTAAGTGACAACAGGAAAAAGGAAGGACTATTTATCCAAGGAATTTTGAATTTGCAAATTAACTATTTAGAACCTTTGTATTTTGCTAATCATCATGATATTTAGAAATTAAGTTTACTACTCCACAGCACTAAAGCCTTTTGCAGCTTTTAAAATTTATTTATTAGAACCACAATACCACCTCTCCTACTGAAAATTAACTGGGCAAATGGGATCAAGAAAAACAGGTAAGAGTTACAGATATATTTATTCCTTTGAAATTAAATATTGAGGGCTATGCTGCCCTCCTTTCATCACTCTCCAGCTTGGAACTTTACCTGACACAGGCCACAGTTTATACTGATAATTAAGGCCAGGTTAAGAACAACACCTTAGGTTGCTGCAGTATTATTGCCCTCAGCCAAGCCACTCCTTATCTGACCCAGTAATCCAGCATCCACCAAACCAACGGCAAGCAAAGGAAACCAGCACGAGGCATCTGTCCCTCCTGCACACTGAGTTGTGCTGCCACAAAACTTTCTGCTGAAACACAACCACGCTCCAGACCACGGGGGAGAGACATCTGCGTGTGCAGTAAGAGCTGAGCTGCTGTGCAGACAACACCTTTCTGAGGCAATAACCAGACAGCCAGCCCACTCACATCCCCATACACCACTCTAATTACACTTACAAACCCAGAAATGAATACACAACTCACACTTTTGGACCAGCATCTGTGCTTCCTGCAGACTCACACCTCTTTGCATCAGCTGTGTTTTCGTGGGTTTAAACCTTGACTCAGAAACACTGTACGGAATGGAGTCCTCCTAGAGCTGAGACAATACTTACAGCTGCTTTCACGTACTGCAAGGATGGAAAGTCACTTAAGAGAGCCGCCCCATCTTCCTCGTTGATCATTTGCCCTCGTGAATCAACTTTCTGTTTGATTATTCTTACTGCTTTCCTTTGTGATCAATACCAGCGTTACTGTGGCCATGAAGGGGTGCTGGAGCGAGGAAAAGATCTGGCTGAAACACTAATCCAACAAAGGAAATGTCTTCCTTCTGCCACCTGGGTTGAAAAACACTTGTCCTGGCATGGCTGAGGTGGTGAGATGAGGATGGAGAGAGAACTTAGGGGGTGGAGAAGCAAAAGATCCTGCTCCTCAACCACAGCCTGTGGTTGTGTGCTGGACTACGCTGGTCACACAGCCAAGCCCCCACCCCCAGGCATGAAGGCTCTGGTTAAAAAAAGAGCAGGAAGAGACATGTTTCTAAAATAAGCAGAATTAAATAGTCTCTGGAGACGCCTGTTTAAGGACTCGATGGCTACTGTGCTAAAAATGCTCCCTCTCCCCTCACTCCAGAAGGTTTCCTGGTAGTAGCTGAGGGCCATGCTTTTCAGTGTGAACTTTATGGACTGGTAAGATGAACCCCACTCACATTTTTGAAAACAATAGGAAAAAAAAAGGGACTGGAGAAACCAAACAACCCTATAGTTACATTAGACAGCAATTACACAGACACTACAAAACTCCAGCAATGACCTGTAAGTACTCTTGACAGCAGAACTCCCACAACAGACGTCATTAATTACAATCCCGAATTTGCCTGAACATGCAACAACTCTAAACATATCTCTTTGTACAACTATTCACTGCAAAGAAGCAATTCACCGAAAAAGAAAGGGGTAAAATGGTCTCTTACTGCTCTGTCTTGAGAGAAGTATATTGCTCAGAAAGACATGGTACAAAAAATTAAAGTGTTTTACACCAAGGAGTTACTTTTCATTAAAACTTCCAAGTTTGTGGTGCAGAATTTCCAACAAATTTTAAATTGGTAATCTTTCACTGGTGACCTTCACAGCTATCTTACCTACTAATCAATGTTACTGTAATATTGAATTATAGTTGGAATACACTGTTTGCACAGCAAATTCCAGGACCAGCATTAAGGAACTATGTGATGCATTCTGCATTACATAAATGGAGATTTGGGATAAACACTGATGGTTGAATTGGCAGAAACTTAAGCTAGAGAACCAAAACCTTAACTCAGCCTACAAAACTATTTGTTCCCTGTATGTGGAGCAGCCCCGTGATGACCACCCTTCACAGGGGCCCAGCTCCTGACCTTACCTTGCATCATCAGGGATGAACTGGCAGTTTAATCCCATGGAAGAGAAATTAACTTGATGGGAATAGTCAAGATGGACAACTAAAGTCCAGCCTCAAGAGCAGGGCTTTGCAGCATCTCAGTCCAAGTGGGAATGCTACAAGTAAGCCTTCCTTCAGCAGCCTATCTATCTACCAGCCTACCAACAGCAAGGCTCATCAAGACAACAATGTTCTTTCTCTCCTTGCCAACTTCACAGACGTCAATGCAGCAGGTTTTGAACTGCTTGCAGTAATATGGAAAGAATGGGATGTTAACCCAGAATAAAGAGCAAAATAAAAATTTCTTTAGCACTGAAATAGCTTCTACACAAGAAATGCAGCACATCAAGACTGCTTACTCAAAGTGTTTCCTGAGAAAGCTTTAAGTCATAACCACTTCAGCTACCGTGACGCTACAGCATAAAAGAAACAACAGCATTTCATGTTGGATTTAATTTCTCTTTGTCAGTTATAACCTCTAAGCCAATGGAATAAAACAAGCGTAGTGCTACCATAACCACACTGCTTTAGTATGACATCATCTATCAAAATAACAATAAAGCAGCTAGGACTTAAGTTTTATTTACAGGAGTTAAAATCTACAGAAAACTGACTTTCTGCTTAGGTTAGGAAGACCAGCTCCTCCATTTCAGTATGGTTACCTAAGTTTATCTGCTGCAATTAGCATATGCCACTAGTTAATTCTCAAGATTCCCCTGAAGCGTTGCATTCCTGATTCAGGAGAAAGCATCACAATTCTTCAAGTTTGTCCTGGAAACTACTGTGTCCTGCTCCCATGCTCATTTAAGTAGACAAACACACAGAGTAACACAACTGGTTTGCTAATACTATCAGTTATACTACAATACATAGTTTATTCATACAGCTAAAAAAAAAATTCTCAAGAAATCAAGTAGCTTAAAATCCACCAAAAAAAGACTGGATTCAGAGGGGAAAAAATCAGTGTTAGATTCTAAAACAGACTTGTGGCTCTTGCTGACATCCCAACATGGGCACCTGCGTCACACAACCTCTTCTCAACTTTGTACATGACCATGCTCATGTACGAGAGGGCTGAGGCCACAGCTCATGAGAACAGATCTGGAAGGCTGTTCATGGTATCAGCTTGTGTCCCCAGAGTATGGGGGTTTGTTAGTTTATATAGGACACAGCTGCTTCGAGACAGAACTGCTAACTTCACAAGCACTCACATTGTTTGACCATATTACTGCTTTTATACAGGATTTACTGATACCGTTTTCTGGATTTCACAGGAGCTCTCAACTTACTGGCAGTTCTAAATAGTGCAATGAAAAGCAATTGGGTACTTTTATGAGAAGCACTTTTTGGTCTTGATTTGAATCACTGAGTGGAAACAAATCTGCCCAAGTTAGGTGCCCGGCTGCGGGCAATGGGGGTGGGGAAGGAGATTTTTCTTGATGAAAGGCATAAATTACCTCTAAATCAGAAAAAAACAGGTACTGATTTCAGAGCAACTGCAGATGACAAAGTCTTCTGGTATCTGACATCTCTCCACTTTAAGATAAAAAGTGGTAGATGCAGTTGATACATAGTTCGCACAACAGAACATGGTAATGGATCCGGTATTTTACAGAACTGAGGCATACACAGGGAGTAAAATAACTGGGCTCCAGTCCCTCCTCAGCCCCAAAGGATTTGCATACCTATTTCCTGGGAATGCTCTATCATCCTCCAGGATACACTGGAAAGAGCACTCTTCACTGCTTTTATTAAACCAAAACTGCTACACAGAACAAAAGGCACAGAAACAGAAAACGAGCTGATAGTTTTGTCTCTTGTTTATCTACTGAAGCACTCACATGGCAGGAGGAGGAAGAAAGGTATTAGTGGGGTTCCAGATTCTGTTCCCTGTAATATAGACAGATTTACAGCATATTGTCCATGGATAAAACCAAGAAGAGTCTTGGGATCATGATTTGGAGTATGAACTTTATTTTTTCCTCACCAAATGCCTTAACCCGCAGGAAATTGAAGGGAAACAGATGTATGTTCGCACTCAGACACAGAAAAGCCTTGTCTGCAAACCTCCTGTACCGGTGATGATCACTCTGACTAGCGCACAAAGAGCTGAAATCCCTCTCTACTCACAGACCTGGCCAATCTGATATATGAACTTCTCCAGGGACTTAAAGAAGTTAAAAGTGAATGCCTGTCCTCCAACAAAGAACCAAAGGCAGTCAGGGAGCTTCTGGAAAGCCAGGAGAAACCTATGGAATGTCAACTTCTGTGGAACACAGTAAACCTATTAAGGTAGGATAGATTACATGACATGTTTTATTTCATTGTATTTCAATGTGTGTTTAATTGTATTTCTGTAACTACTTTTATTAGCAAAATCCATCGATAATTTCACTTAATGACAAACTCGGGCAATCCTGCAAACCCAAATAATACTCATCACAAGCAAACACAAGTTCCATAGCAAATTGTGAAGAATACTAGTACTGCTAAAATGCACTCAATTTATTTACAGAATATTCTGAGTTGGAATGAACCCACAGGGACCACCAAAGTACAGCTCCTCACCCTGCACTGGACAGCCCCAAGAACAACACTGTGATTTGCCTTTTCATATTTCTATTTCAGAAGCCACATGTGTCCAGACATGCTGACAATGGTGACAAAAGGTAAAAAAATGAGAAAAACATGCACAGGGATGACATGAAGATACTGCTATTGACAAAGGGCCTTCAGCTGTCTAGTCAGCAAACCCCAAGTGCAACCTTGATCTCTTCCCTTTGTTCTCATGCCTTTTGGAGAGCACTGCAGTGCAGGCAGGACTAACGCTGGTTAGTCAGCACCACTTTTGAAGGAGGGACCTTATTTCAAAAGTGTATTTACAGACCGCTCTGCACAGATGGTTTGTAATTCATGATCAGACCTCCTTAGCACTACCATACCACAAATAAGTATTAATTTAAGAACACCACTTTGCTGCATTATCCATCCTTGTCCCTGGCTTGGTCCTAACGCAAAGAGACTATCAGCTTAATGTTTTCTTGGCCTGTTGAATCAAAATTTGAAGCCTAGATTCCACAGCTTAGGAGTTGCTTTGCAAAGCATCTTGATGCTGGAAAGGCAGGTTGTACTTTGACACAGCTCATGAGAATAAACAACCCGTGTACGATCACCACATAGAGGAAACTGGTTAAAGAGAAAAGTGAGGCGCTTTCTCATAAGAAAAATGTTCTTTTTCCCACATAGGTTTATGTAAGTATTTTTACCAGGCAGTTCTCTACAGACTGCAATTTACAGCTTAAACTCTGACAACTCTATTTTGTAAAACTAGACTAACAAACTGTGTTTAATGTTCATCATTAAATTAGAAGAGAAATACAACTCTGCATATTCTCCAGCAGAGCACTCAAGGCCTGCAGCTACATCTAATTAAAATGGCAATGTGCTTTAATTGCTGGTTACCTATGGGTTATACCTAGTTCAAACTAAAATATTTATATCTTTTTGTGAAAATCCAGTTTGTAACTACACTTCTCAAACTATTGAGCTTATGAAATCCCATGTCAGTGCATCCTGCCCACAGAAAGCAGAGATTCCTACAAAGATATTATGAAGCTCTATGAATTTTAAGCAAGGACAAAATAATCAAACCTGTTCACATGCTGCTTATTGTGGCATGCAAGCACCCTGCAAAGGCAGTACCTCTCCAAGACTAAACCACTAACACGCCAAGCCCATGGGTACCGATACTGTGGTTGAAAGTGTTTTCTGCATCTATAGCACTTCTGTACTTGCACACCTAAAAAGCTTCCTCTTTAAAGATAAATATACAAGGAGTATGTGTCAATGACAAAAACATGTAATTGTTTTCTCTGCAATGCTGTTGCTATCAAAAATATCTACTTTTCATACTCTTTCCAACAGAAGTTTCTAATCCTTCGAGTACATCACAGCCTTACTGGCTCAAAGCATGTTGTCTCCACAAATTTGTAAGAATTATCATTATACCCAATCTCAGTAATCAGTACCATTTTTCCATAAGAAATATTTCAGGATTCTCATTATTACAAGCACTTCTTTATATAACTGTGATTAAAACAGAGAAAAAAATAATCTCTGTTGTTTCATTACTTTTCAGGAGTGTTAGAACCATCAGTCGTTTTTGCTACAATAAATTAATTTCTTCTCTTGCTTAAATGTGGGTTGTTTTATTTTTTCGGTGAGAAAAAGAGTGAATTGAATGTTTACATAAGTTTTGCCAGTCTACAAGACTTTTCGGCTAAGTTTAGCATTTCCATCACAGACAGATTACAATTAGGAAGGCCACACAATGATTTAAGCCATTCTAGTAGCAAACACGGGTGTCTGTTCCTTGTGGTAGTATTAAATTCCTGCACGCTCTGCACCACTTACTACTCCCATAAAGAGGATATTTAATTTTGTGCAACTTAAACCTCACGTTTATCCTCACAGGGGGAAATGAAAAGTTTAGTTAAGCATATAAATACAGCTCTTACACAGGTGACTGTAACTGATGCTCCTGAGGCTGCACTGCCTCCACGACTATCACAACATCTGGCTAAACTTCAACCTAAGCTTTTCTTTTAAAGAAAAAGCAGAACAGAGGCATGTATGTTCCCAAGTAAAAACCTAGAGAATTTTGGTTAATACATTGTCTTGCTCATCTATTTCTTTACAGGCAAACAGTTGCAAATGTCTGGCTGGCTGTTGCTGCAGGTACTGGAGGAAGCCAGTGGGCTGGCACACCGCAGAGAGCAAACTCAGTCGAAACCTGCCCGTTGTTACAGGGCAGTGTCCACCCACCAGGAGCCATCACTAACACTCCGGGTTACAGTTTCAGCAACCAAACCCAGGATGAAAGCGAACTGCTGCTCAAAGGAACAGCAGTGCTACAGCACCTTCACAAAGGCAACCTCTGATCCTGTGCCCCCACTCCCCCACTGCTGTCTCGAGTCAGCTCAGCTTGGACCTTGAGTCATCCCTTTTCCCTCCATGTCAAAAGCCATTCTCTGCAAGCGTCAGCAAACCCCAAACCTCCACATGGACGGAGGATGCTGAGGAAACAGCTTCTCTGAAGGGACAGGTGGCTGTCAGACTGACTGCTCTTTAAAATTACAGCGGGCTCTTTGCTGCTAAACCAGCCTAAATTCAGGGCGTCACGGGCCAACCTTTCTGCCCTTTTGACCTTGGATGAATTGCTTATGAACACTCTATAACACAACCAGCCAGCTGGGGAACTATTCTGATTTTATTTTTACAGGTTATTAAAATAAATTAGTTGGAAAAAAAAGTTAAGCAAAGAACAAAGTACCAAAGGTTTTTATTTTGTTGTTGTTTGTTTGTATTTTAATTCAGCATTTGAATAGCAAGTACACAGAATAAGGTTTACAGATAGTACCCAAATATTCAACTGCAAGTTTTTAAAAATATTCCCTATACATTCACAATATAGTCACTACTCAAACACAATTTAGAATGCAACTTGCACTGAAACAACTCTTATCCTCAACATTCTTTTAATATCAGGTAAGTGTCCAGAAAAATGAACATGCAGAAATAATAAAACCTGGTCATCCCACAAAACTACAGAGACAGCCTTCTAAATCTGTGTCTACCTATGAAATTTTTAATCCTTAATTCTCTCTCTAATTGTCCATATGTATCTTACATATTTTGACATAGATAACTAATCATGATTATTCATTCAACAACAATTGCCTAGACAGAAGCACACAGTGAAACAAACAGTAGACTTCATCCAGATTTTAATTTTGAAGTTTGAGCACTTGCAAAAAACTCACCACTCTCAGGAAAAAGTAACTTCAACCTTAAAAGACTTAAACCCCAAAACAGGCATATCACAAAGTACTTTATAAAAAGCAGTCCTGGCCTGAACAATCTGCCTATTCATACACTTCTGCTGCTTGTCAGAGTAGGTTTTTAAGCCTGGAGTCCACAGGCTGCTTCCAAGAGCACTGCAAAAGATAATAAAAGATAAGGTTTCGTCAAGTAGCCAAGTAGATCTACCATTTTGCCACTACTGAACAGAGGAGACTGCTCAACTTCTCCAGGCCCCAAAATTCCCCACTTCACACCCTTCATCTCTCTGGTGCCAACTATGGCTGATACTTTCACCTCTGAACCGAAGCAGTGGAACAAGCTGAGCAATAACTCTTTGCTGAGTTATTTCTCACCTGATCTAGCAAGCTAAGATGGATTACTCAAGTCAGAAGAGCACTGAAACAGGCATGAGCAGATGCTGTGAGGTTCGGCAGCAGTTTATGACCACTGATCTCTGGACTACCACAATGCCACACTCTCTCGCTATGAGCTGCACGTTTTCCTGTTCCTCCTCTGGGCCTGAAGCAGGTCCCTTGTAATGCACGTGGCTACCTTGCTGAAACAGCTGATCTAGGTGAAAATTAATTCTTTGCCAAGCTATTTTTCAACCAGGACAGTTATTTCAATGCCTTATGACTTCCATCAGTAGTGCAAGGAGGATGGCAAAACTGCACAGCTACAGGCAGGAGGCTCAGTTAAGACATACATTGCTATAAATAACTGCAGAGCCATAGTACTACGAAAACAAAACACATTTTCAGTGGAATTCATGGTTCAAAGGCCACTGGAATATTTCACGAAATACGAAATGCAGGTAAATTTGAAAACCACTTGTCTACTGCAGAATTTTGAGTTATCACTAATGAGTGAGCCCTTTTTTTTTTTAACTCTGCAGAGACATAGTATCAAAATTGCTTTCAGCTACAAGCAAATCTTAATCATATTAAATATGGACAATATTCATTTAGAAAATGAAACTGCATAGGGAATTATGCACCAAAAAGATGCAGTATCTGTGCAAGTTCTTTTATTACCATCTAAACACTCTCCAGATTGGTCAGCTGGCAGTGGTAAAAAGGCTGGCATCAATCGTAGGCAGTAGTTACTTCTTAATGCTGAAGTTGAGTTTTTCACTGTAACTGGAGATATCTGCAACATGGCTACGTAACATTTTAGTCTAGCACTTGAAAAGTTATATAAACAACATCTGTAGTGGAGTGAGATAACACATAGAAAAAATGTTTATCACTGTTTATCAATTTTATGGCACATTTTAAACAACCTATAGCCTATATGTACTGTATGTTCTCCCAAAAAAGGAAATTTGCTGTTTCCTTTTTTATGCTTAAGTCCACACCCAGGAAAAATACACTGAAATTCTTCAACATTAATTTTCCATACAGGTTTTTATTTGCATAGAAGTGACAAAAACATTACAAAAAAATATTCCCCACTTTTGAACTGCACAGTAAAAGCAAAGAACAAATGTTATCTTCTAAACTGTTACACTTACAGATGTTTTCGAAAGGCACATAGGTTATATTCACACACAACTGAAAGACAGATTTTTCATCTATTCTGACATAAACCCAGCAAAGTGTCAATTCAAAAACTGTAAAGCCTTGTATTTTGTGCAGATGGGCCAGGGTATGCCTTTCAGCACTGGAACAATCTTTAGCTAGCACCAGAAAGTGAGCAGAGTAACATACACTCAATACAACCTGGTGAGATCACAAAAGGAACCTCCCGACAAAAGGTAACTCCTGACGTTATCCCACACCCACTAAAATCAATTTCCTAATGCACCAGAAAATAAAGTATCAGTGTAATAAGAAAAAAACCCTGCCAGAACACACTGGCAGCACATCAACCTTGCTTAGCCCAGCCAACCTTGTGGATGATGCTAGCAAAGATTTACTCATTCCTCCTTTTTATTATCAGAAGAGGGAGCATTTCACTTGCTGATTGGACAAGCACAGTGTTCAGCCACTCCATTATCAAAGATTTGCTAACATCCTGACGCAAAATTTAATCCAAGTTTAATGATAACCAACTACTAAAATGTATCACATTTTGATAGCTGGGAGACAGCTTTTTATGTAACATCAAAAAGATCAAGTTCTTTCTTATTTATCCCCACTTCAGAAACAGGCTTCCCTTTTAGCTGTACTCATCTTCACACAAACCCCCTTTTACACAAGAGCTGGAAAACCAGACAGCTGAGGGTCTAGGCAGAACTTGGATGTTGCCCAATTTAATACTTAAGCAACTGAACTTGCAGAGGATGCTGGCCAAGCTACTGTAATATCAGGTCCTTTAAATGACCTCCTACGGTCCCCAATATGCTCCTGACACTCTGGTTGTCCCGCCACTCATTGGGAGAGCACCCTGTGATCTTCTGCTCTATGGCAGATCACTCCCACCAGGTCCTACCAGCCTGCAAAGACCCAGAGCAGGTGAGGACAGACCACACGGTTTTGTAGCAGCTGCACAAGAGACAGACATGACTCTCAACTCTTGGTGCCGGTGCCCAAGGGTAGCATCACGTTAAGACACACTAAACTACAATTCCACCGAAGAAAATTAAGACACCCTAGAATGACAGCTTATGCTCCTTTTTCCTTTGCAGAAAGGCCTCCTCATCCTTGTTTCAAAGATTACTTCAGTGTCAAGATTATGCCAAACTAAACATCACAGTCTTAGGTTTGTTTTTCAAACAGGGACGAAGTACACATTAATACCCAGATACCACCTTTGACGCACACTATCACCATTTCCTAAGTGAAATACTGACTCCTTCTAAATTAATCTAATACAATTATTTTTCTTCTCTTTTAAACAACCACAAATCAGTCATCTTTGAATGAGGGTTAAGTTCAGTGTTTCAGTTTAGCCCAATATCTAATTACTGTTTTTCATTCTACCGCAAAGGATGAGAAAAGAAGAAAGCTTTCTCTTTTCCGTTCAGCTTCCACATCAAAAGTGCTTTTACTTGCATTTCTATAAAGATAAAAAATTTATTTGTTAAAAGCTACACCCGAAAATAAACTACATGTAAGTACTTCTATGTAGTGCAAATACTACACAGAAATTTACAGTTTAAACCAACAAGAATTTATATAAACAACAGCCCTCCTTCCTGTTTATGCACTAGAATGTACCGAGAACAGAACTTAAAACTAAGCTGAGTCAGAATGAGGACTAAGCTAAGCTTAAGTAGGTGATCTTGTACAAAACAACAATCAGCCTAAGTGAACTACAAATATTATGCCAATAATTTAAGGAAGAAAATACTGGCATTAGATATTGTATATTAGATATTGTATATACTACAGTTTATGAGCATTTTAAGATGAATCTGCACCTAAACATGGCCTTGCAGAGTAGAATTTTAAAGAAAGCAACTATAAACAGGAAACAAATGATCTACTGGCAGAAGATGAGAACTGCATTAATTTATCAGATACCCAAAATGTATTTCTGTGGTAGAAATAAAGGAATGAAAAGGATGGCAAGGAAACATCAGTATCTTCTTAGCTCTTACCAGCAATAGCAAACTTAAGATTCCAGCCTCAGCTTTGTTACTCAAAACATCCCCGTCCAATACAAACCACAAGAATACTAATGGTATTTTGCTGCTGTTGTTGGAAAAGAAAAAAAGCACATGAAACTGCTTTTAAGACAGAAAACATGTTTCATAACCCATTTTTCAGCTGACTGTAAAGAGAAATGAGAAAGATATAGCCAAAAAAAAAATTACTATTACAGTTAAGAGCCTTTGCTCAGTGACATCCCAAAGAGGATTACAGGTCAGGTAAGAACTCTATTATCTTTTCCAAAAGAAAACATTAATATTTTAGTCTCATCAGGCTAATGCCTCTACCATGTGCTTGGTTATGTGCAAATTTTGTACTAGATTAGTGACTTTACCATCTCTGAACATCTTCAATCTGTTAATGGGACAATGTGATAGCGTAGGAAGCTCTGATTTGTCTAAGAATAGAAAAGTAAGATGGTTATTACAAAAATTCAGGATCTTTAATAACAACATTCTGCTAAAGAGAGCACCTTTAGTACTGAAAAAGACAACCATACTATTTAGAGATGTATGAGGTGCCCAGTGCCATTCACAGAAGTCAGAACTTTCATTTTCTGTGTGGCATTCCCAACAGAAGCTATTCAGCAAGTCTACATATATCTTAAGTTGGGCCAGGAACTCACACAGCTAAAGCATGTGACAATTTCTTACAATGAAGATGTATATGCTTTTCACTGGTACTTACACTAATAATCCAAATGGTGGGAAAGACCAACGGTTTAGAGAACAGTCATAAATCTATTCTGACTTACAGAAGTAGAAGTTCAGGTTACTGGACCACACATAGGCAGGTCAAATTAGAAAAGAAAAAAAAAGAAGTAGAATTTTTCTTCCCATTTGTGGGTAAACACAAAAATGGCATTGTAGGCTACCCCAGAAACTCCATAACCACAACAACCGACAGATACTGGCCAATATTGTGGTCTAACTGTGGTTATCCCATGACAAGTAACATCAACATTTTCAGAAAGCTGCCAACAGAATACACCACAGAGCACAGCAACACGGAGCAAGGAGGAACTATACAGAAAAAAGGAGAAGGTATTGGCCACCATAAATGACAATACTCTTCAGCATGAGAACTAATCAACAAATTTCAATTTTTTGACACCAAAGCATTAAATCAGACTGAGATATTTATTGCCAATATCTGTCCAGGAGAGAGCGAGCTGCAGAATGTGTTCATCTATTAATTTGTTCATGAATCTGTGACACTCCCTCTTGAAAAGCAAACAAATATCCTCTCCCTGAGACCGAAAACTCATTTTTGTGTAAAGCTTTGAGATGCACGTGTTTGTCTGAAAAACATCCACATACGCACACAGCAGAACAGCAGCCTGAAAACGCCTGAGTCCCCTAAGCAGCAATGTTAGAACTGCCAGTGAGAATGCTGGTACTAGTACATGACCTCAAAGCAAGGCAAGTAGAGCGACTGGCAACAATCTGTAGAATCAGCAATACAAAAACAGACGGTAGATGAGAGGTAGGAAAACACAGACTTAACTCTGAGTTTTCTGCTGGTGGGAAACAGGAAATTTTCTACAGTGCACAGAATATAGCAGATGACTTAAAAATCCAGTCATAGGGGAATAGTGCACATATTGGCAAGTACTTTTTAACGACACTTCCAAAATAAATCTAACTACATAATGCCTTAATTACATTTTAAAAATTTATTTAATTTATGTAATTGCTTTATGAGCGCTACCAATAGATCCCGAGAAGCTTAAAAGGAAAAGGGAAAAAAAAAGAAAAAAAAGGCACTCCCAACAGGGATTCCTTCTCAGAGGGCTGACTGCAGCTCCTAAGAATTAAAAGGATGCCAAGGGGATTGGCCATTCTAAAAAAAAAGTTGGAAAAAATAAATCCCTTGAAGTTTGAGAAGAGCAAGTGATGCAGAATATGCTCCACTACTATGCAGTCTGGAATCTGGTTTTTTGGATCTGTTTAGTCAGTATCTCTTCAAAAGTGCCACGTGAGGTGGCATGAGCAATCTTAAAGCTAGTGATTAATACTGATTAGGAGAATCCCTGTCTGCTTTAACTTCATTTTTCCAATGTCTCACTGATTATAATGGTCTCTCTTAAATGAAAGGGGTACAAAATGAATTTGGAAAGGAGCGAGGAGGAAGAGGAGGGTCAGGTATACCAATGGCTGGCAAAGGTCCATCCGGCCTCCCCCTGCTCAAAACCCAGTGCCCTGCACCGTGCGATGGGTGCAACTACCAGAGACCAGAAGGTAGCACAGCTCAACATCTACTCCCTGCATGAGCAAAAGCTGCACCAGATCACAGGCAGGTCCGCCCCGAGAAATGCCAGGCCCCTGGACTGCGAGCAGGAGAACAGCAGGAACTCAGCATGTGTGTCCACTAGCAGGAAAGAAAGAGGGGATGGAATCTGTTCCAGAACTACAGCCCTCGGTGATGGCTTACAAAAAGGGTCCCAACAAGAGGAGGTACTTAACAGCCTGTTTAGCTGCAGTCCTGCCGCAATTGCAGTAGCTGCTTTCTGAAGGCCAAGTCACCAAGAGCCACAGCCAGCCAGGAAGCCTGTACAGGCTGATGAGAGGCTGGGAGAACCACAAGCTAAGTGTGCATCACATCACTCAACTAAATCAAGACTGGGTGGAAAGGTAGGCATGACAACTATTTACAAACAGCTAAAGAGCACTCATACCAGCAGCAGCGAGGGAATTATCTCCAGGGCAAAGGAGACCATAACACGTGTTCACCCCATGGGCACAGCTCTCCCCAAGTTTGCCTTTCTGCTACCCAAGTTATCCACTTCCTGAGCTGCTGCTATTGCAAATAAGCTTTTTTCAAATCCATACTATGGCAAGGCTACCCTAAGAGGGTATAGAGGGTGGTTAAGAGCAGTGGAATGAAATGACTCAGGAAGAAAGAA
>JAOXXN010000395.1:13572410-13589311 GCA_026770055.1 Myrmophylax atrothorax | reverse complement strand
AGTGGTGGGGCTGAGGGAGGGGGTATCGCCCGTCCGTCTTGTTGTCGGCTGTTTCCAGCTGTTTTGAAGTCTAGGGATGTGGAAGTCAGTAGGCGATGGATGAGCTAGTGATGCTAAACACACACGGTCCAGTCTAAAAAGCGGCTCTCCCAACCCTTGGCTAGAGCCTGCTGCTGTTCGGAGCATGCCACGGACATTTTAAAATGCCTCTTAAAGTAGGTTCTTGGAGAATATACTGATTAAAAAAATACCTTTTTGGAGGTAAGGTGTTGGGAAAGGCAAACTATGCACTCACAGCACCACGCTGTTACGTGTGGCCACTGGAGCTGGTGTCAGTTCTTGTTTTGGTATAGTTAACTAAGCAAGCAGAGCTGCAACTAATTAATAATTTTAATCACTTTTCCCCTGCTTACTTTCTAGCTACATTTTGAAATAAAAAATGAATGTTTCTACCTTACGCATGGCCTGTGATTCAACTCCATGTTCCATATGGGCAGTGCAGCTGTTTAAGAGCAGTAGTAACATAGCTGTGATAGCAGAAGCCTTTAATGCTGGTACAGCTATAACTGTAAAACTGTTTTAGTGTGTTGGAAAATGAGACTGAAGTTATAGACTGTTGCTCCAAGCAACTTCATCAAAAACAAGCTCTGGACAAATGAAATGATAGAGAACTAACTTTGACCATCAGAGATAAGGAAGCCAGAGACCATATGTTTCAACAGGTTAATCAGTATCTAATATTAATACTGCCAGGAAGAAAGAAAGCTGCCATAAAGACATTTTAAAAATGGTAGAAATTAATGCCATGCAAAATAAAAGCAAATACCGGAGGGAGAGTGATCTGCCAAAAATGTAAGAAATGTAAGTATTGGGAGAGAAAAATTGCTCTTAGCCAAGGTATTCTCTGCTTTATTGCAGGGGGGGAAAAAGCACAGTTGGTGCTAATAACGCTAAGGTCGTTGGTTTGGTCACTGTACGGGCCATTCAATTAAGAATTAGACTTGATTCTTGGCCGTCCCTTCCAACTCAGGATATTCTGTGATTTGCCAGAATATGCAAATGGTAAGCTGCAGCAGTCCACTATAGCATATACTGCAAAGGATCAGTGGCAAAAATGTGCCTGAGGTTGCTGGGGTTACAAGGAATGAATAAAACTGCTCAAAGCCTGGTGCTTCAAGTACTACCCAATGCTCTGCTCAGACATTAGTGTGTCATGTCACCAGCGGCTGGCTGTGCTGTGCAATAGGAAACTGGCAGGGGAAAGAATCTCCCACATGGCTGAAAAAAAATCACTGAATTGTTTTGCTGCTTTCTGGACTCCTTTGGAGAGCACAGATGGCTATGAGAACCATTTGTTATTTTCCAACACTTCTGAAGTACTAAAGATGTCAGAAACAAAAGTGCTGGAAGTGTCTGAGCCAGCAGACACAATTGCAGATGAAGTAAAAATGTTTAATGTAACATCTCCATACTTCAGTGTAAATGACACTGGGAGAGGGAGTGAAGAGTTTTGCACGGAAGGGCTCAAGAAAAGACAGGTTTTCGTGGATTGAGTGGGCAGATTTTGGGTCACTGCTAGACTTCTTTGCAGATACAGATGTTATTATAACTTTTAAAGGGAGATACTTTGCAACGGGAGCCACAGTGATATCAAACAAGTGAGGGTGCCATGGTTTGCACGTTAGCCCCCAAATGCAAATGCCTCGCATCAGGGCACCCCTAGGCAACTTCATAATCTCACCAGCCACTAACACAAGTTTTTTCCACCTTTACTTCTTCATACTATACTAGATATCTTGCCCACCTCTGCTCTGGGGAGTGTTAATTTATTTGCACTGCTTCACTTTCCCATCAAACTTTTGTTACTTAGAGCAGAGTACTTTCTCTTTCAACCCCTCTTCTTTTCCTCACCTGCCTCTTCAAAATGCTCCTGCCCTACCAAAATATTTTTTCTTTTCAACCTAAAGGAAACCAAATTATAAACCTGAGGTGAAAAATCATGGTCTAAACACAAAAGACAGATAAAGGTGGGAGAGAAAACAGAAAGTCAAAGTCATTTTCCCAAGGATAGCAATACAGCCAGGAAAAGAATGCAGGTCTCCTGGGACCACACCAGGCTGCAGCCACCTGGGCTGCGCTGGCTGCAGGAGCACCCGGTTTTCCTGGGCTGACCTTGGCTCAGAGCAGCAGCCGCTGCAGCCACTGTTTTATTCCCACATCAGCTGTGCAGTTGCCAAGGGGCACAGTGAGCACCGAGGCCTCACTAGCAGCTGGTCAGCACTGGGCTCTGCCTCCCAGAGTAAAAGGATGAAGGAGATGTTAGGCATGGACACAAGATTCTTACAGAAAGTATTGTTAGAAGACAGGGTCACTTAGTACAGGAAGTGATGGTGCAAAATGGTTGTGGTAATTCTTTCGATAGCAGCCTCCATTTGTTTCCTCACAAGCAATGAGCAACACTTCTCTGGAAGCAGACAGTGAGCAAATCCGGCAGCTTGTCAGCCATGTACAATGTACCCATGATACAGAGGGATATGTTTACACTGGGGCCAGGTTCTCCTGCCCCACAAGGGCCAGAGTGAAGTGAGTCACAGGTATGTTCCACTGGGAGGTTGTGGTAGATTCTATCCTGTGGGCAAAGGTTTGTTCTGCAAGATTGCCTGCCTGCTGGAGTTGCCAGCAGTTCACGGGAGCAACGTTCAGCACTGAACCACAATAAACCTGACATATTAACACGTAGTTTATCATCAACACTTAGATCTCTAATTTGTTCAATCAACACTCTTGTGTCTAATATAAGGCCAAGGAGGTCAGAGTCCACCCGTCCTTCCTTCAGCTCTACAGTGTTTAAAAAGCAACTTGTCCTACTTTAGCTGTTAGGCAAGGAAAAACGAGAGGTCAGTCAGAGCACATGGCCCTTCTGGTTGGACTGCATGGGTGTGGGGCAGGCTTTGAGAGTCCTTCTGTCTTCCTCTGATTCTTTTTCTGCACTTCACCTGAAAAGCTGCCCTCTCCTCTATTTGTGCATATGTTTGGCTAGGCTGAGCTGTTGCTGTTACAGTCCCTGCTGCCATTAGCTCACACATTCTGTCTTGTTTGTCACATGGATTTATGTCTTCCAAATGAGTTTTGTGGGGCTCCTGTGTCATTGTGAAATCATTTGTTTTATACAGGTAGTCTGTAAGATATTTTGTCTCTCAGTAAGCAAGGCAGAAATCCTGCTTCATCCTTAGGCATGAAGCACAGGTTCCCCCTGTGCTCCAAAATAAGGGAGTAGGAGTTAAGCAAAGAGAATAAAGTCTTTGAGATTTCTGTTCAAACACTTATGATCACAATAGCACAGGGCAGAGAACTTCTGCACCAGCTCTTATGTTGCTTGAAATGAAGCATGTTTTCTAGAGAGCTAGATTAAAAAACTTCAGGCTTGAAGATATCTTAGTGTTCAATTACCCAAGAAAAGAGGCCTATGGGAGATTAGAAGTATCCCCAAAGGATGGTAATTCTGAATGCACAATAACTTCCCGAGATTCAGCAGTTAGTTAATTCTTACCATGTGCTGCTTTTACTCTGTGAGGCTCAGATCATGTGCCTACATACTCCATGCCCTCCTTCTCAGGGGATTCCCACTGCTTAGACAAGCAGCCCATGTTCATTCTGGGACAAAAGGAATTCCACTGTGTAAGGAGGGCTGTGAGAGCTTCCCTTGCAGAATTCTTCTGCTTTGGTTTTGCCCTGAGGGACATCCTACAATATTTGAAGCTCAATGTAGTAGTTATTAGTGCATAAAATTACTGAGATTTTTACTTTTGTAGAGGAGAGGAAGGATAGGAATGAGAGAGGAGGGTTTTGATATTATCTGCTGCAGAGGAAGTAGGAGATGGGAACAGCCTACTAGCAGTGAGAGTCTGTGTCATGAGAGCAGGAGTAAGGAAAAATGTCATGTTCATTGGTACATAGGGTAAAGAGTAACTATGTGGAAAATACCATATTTTAAGCAAGACTAGTAGGCAAGAAACAGAGCAAATACAGTCTGAAGGAAATAAACAGTAATGGTATCTCTGGAAAAGGAGATTTGGGCAAATAGAATCACTATTGTATAAAGTGATTTGCTGTTCTGATAGAAAACAATGGCAAAAAAGGCAGAACACAATATTTTTATAACACTATTTCTGTCAAGTGGAAGAGTTCTATACTGAGATTGTTTTGAACCACCCATATATCCTCCCCATTACTACACACCCGAATGTTTTTTCATGATTATTTTTCAAATAATTTGTTTCATTGACTCTTTTTAAAAATTTTCTAGACTCATGTCTAAAATGCTTTGGCAGTAATGGTGTTTGGATGAAGTTGTCAGAGACTTTCAGCCAAAATCTCTTTCTTGAGCACTCACAATGATCACTGTATATTGTCATCTTTCTAGCACAAGTGTCATCAATTTTCTTTTTCTTAAGAGGTTACATGTGGAAGTTAATAGCAGTTTTGCTGGAGTATTGATTTATCCCACTATCTTGTCATCTAAGCAGAGGTTAATACAAAGCAATTCTGTCTTTCTGTTTTCTATTCACCCAGTTTTCTTTCCCTTCTTTATGACTCTGACAGTAGTTGCAGGTATTTTGCAATAGTAAACTGTGTAACTCACAGGATGCATCAAGCAGAGTTCAGATTCTCAGTCTGCAGGTGCAGGCTCTTAAATGACATTCATCATTAAGCAGAGAGTGTTGTAGGTTGCTGTATCCTTGGCAGTAGGAGATTCTGGCCACAGCTGACATTATAATTACAAACACAAAGTTCTGATTTTAGCTGGGTGTAATGAACCAGCAAGGAATGAAGGTGAAAAAATAGTTGTCAATGAACTAATACATAATGGATTCACAAGCAATTTTGAGAAAAGCTCAAAAAGAGGAAGATGGAACATCACGAGGAGGTGAATTTATCAAAATTCATGTTAAAAAAGTATTTTAAAGTTACTATGATTCTAATGTACATGTAGGCCATGCTGGCCACTCAGGTGGTGAAAAGGCATTCGGCTTCCAGCCTGTTGCCCCACAGCTTACTCAGCATCTGTGGTACTTTATGTAACCACATACTTGCATGTGTGGCGTTGCATTTCTGCTATAGCTGAGGTTTAGCTAAAATTAAACTAACTTCAAACTAGTAAACATGAATCTTAATTCTCTTTGCTTGGCTAGTACTTGTACCACAAAGAAACTTGTACCGTATATGATCCATTCTCCATCTTACCCTGTCCTTCCTTTTTATCCTCCCCATTTTCATCTGTAATCCTCCAGATTTCCTCATGTGCTTTGAGCAGTCCTCTTTTTCTGGTCTGTGGTGTGGACTCTGGGCTCTCCCTTTCACTGGTGCACCTACACTCTTGTGCTTACATGTTCCAGTTGCACTGATCTGTCCCCGGTTCCTCTTTAGGAAAGGTGAACTTTGAGGGCTGTTGAGTCACACAGTGTCCTCTGAAGATGGACCTGCAGGTTCCAAGAAAACTCTGCCAAGCTGCTTTCCAGATTGCATGCTATAAACAAAGCTTTGGAAAATGTCAAATATTGGTTTATATCAAATATATGTGTTCAGTCTCATAAGGTAGCCTGATTTGCTAAGAAAGGCCAAGGACAGCTCTAGTGGCTCTAAGACCTTTGCCCCAAGGATGGAAGGTTACAGGAATTATTTTATCTTCATTTTTTGTATATTAGTTTTACACTATTGGAAATGGCAGGTTTGTTTTTGCTTTCCAAAGGAAAACATACAGCTTCAGGAAGATGATTTTCTTAGATGCCTTCAGCCTGATCTATAAATATAGCAAAGCTGTATAACAGATAAAGAGGTGTTAAAAACACAAGTTTGGCCTTCACTGAATGTAATAATACTTACACATTGGTTTTGTAGGTTTATAGGGATGTTGCTGAAGTCATTAATAAATTTCCTAGAACTACGATTTGTAAAAAGCTGTAAAATGAAAAGAACTTGCTGTTCATTTTAAATATTTCTCTTAGGTGCCATAGCACTGAAATAATATGTAAATCCTAAATTAAAGTTGGTCTTGGTGTGTCATTTCATTGTCTAAGCAGATCTGATAGAGTAAGTTTAAAAGCCATGATTAATAGTAAATATTAAACTAGCTTTGAAACATACCCATTTTGATAGTTTAACATCTTTTGACAGCGCAATCTTTAAAAAGAAAAAATGTAGCATTTTTGTCAAAACAACCCCTCCTTTTAATCTTTTCTTTACGAAAACATCATAAAAGACTAACACTTTATTTTAGATTCAATCAATTTCTGTTATTATTTTTCAAATATCACAGGAGAAATGTTTTACTGGCGTAAATATTTATTTGTGCACTATAAAGCTGAAGTCCTCAAGAGCGTATCTGGTGTACTCAGGCCAGTGGACAGTAAATTTGGCAAAGATGTAGGAAGAGATCTTTGCCTCTACTGGGCCCATAGCTATTGACAGTTTGACAAAGAACATCCAACGATGATCCATCCTGCAAGCAGAGAACACCAAACTTTCCTTGAAGTCTATCTCAGCCAGAGGCAGATTATTAGTTTCTAGACTGACACCAGTGAGTGGAGAGAGTGATTCATTCTGCCTGAAGATGGGTGCCTGAAAAGTCTTACATCTCTCTGTGTTGACTATAATAACCAGTTTGTACTTGGCAGTCAGCTGTTCATTGGCAAAGTGAAGTTTGGAGAACACTCTGTACTTTTCATGTCCCATAATGTTAAATAGTGGATCTCAGCACTGCGAGGAGTGTGTGTGTGCCCAGTGTAAGCGGCTGCAGGAAGTTGTGAGCTCTCTGCTGAGTAGATTAGAGACTGTTGACCATGTCCTGAAGTTTCATAAACTTCTTATTCAGTTCTTATTCAGCAGTGTTCTCTGTGAAACATTTCCACTTAGTCACTGGCTATTCAGCACGAATGATTGATCAGAACCATTCCTCTAATGTAAATCAGTCTTATCATGTTTAAACACAAGTATAACTTCTACCAGCCAGGATGTTATGCATACTGGGAGTGGGAGGGACAAGAACAGCTGGTAGCAGTCCCTGGCTGCTGAATCCATATTGCCATAGGGCTGCTTTTCACAGTTGGAGAATTACTGTGCAGAAGCAACTGAGTTTCAAGTTGTTTGCCCTTAAGATCATGTGATTTGCTTTTCATGTTATGCTTTGATTTCAGTGCCCTGTTTGAGCTAGAAATAAAGAAACAGAAATGTTAAATATGCTGACATTTTATTTATTCCACTAATTTCATTGCCATCTTATAGTATAGAATGCCTTACCATGAAATACTTGTTCTGTATTTCAGAGATGTCTTTCATGCTGCCGGGAGATGTATTTTCTGACTTTGAAAGTACCATAAAAGTACAATGAACTCACTCAAGCTGACTCACGGTTGGGGCAGATGATGTGTACAGCTCAGCTGATTCTGGACAGCATCACAGGTTATTTATACAGCATGTTTAAGGCTTTCAAGGGGCCTGTTTATTCTTCCTTATTTAAAATTTAATTTTATAGCTGGTAGCCCTTGGCTATTTTTGTAACTATTGAGTCTGCTACACCTTGTCATTTTTACCAGGGGTAAACTGAATGGGAGTGGTGTAATGTTCATGTGGAGGCTTTTTTGTTTTTTTGTTGGGAAAGGACTGAAGTGAAAATGAAGGTTGCCATTCTTGTTATCTGGACATTTTTGTGTCAGTCATACTCTCAGCCTTGAGTTCCAAGTGCAAACAGGAACTTGAGTCACTTGTGGGAAAAGGTGCAGACATGCTTGTGACACTTTACCTGCAATGAAAGGTTTGTCCTTTGCTCTGATTCTGTTGTTGAAGTAAAACCAAATGACACAGCACTGATAAATTCATATACTGAGCTGCTTGTATCACCTTACTTTTTCTCACTGGATTTACTACCTTAAGAGCACTGTGGTATTTCTGGAAATATTTTTTCTTAGAATACATAAAAGTGAGCTAATTTAAAAGATTTTTTTTTCTCTTCACTAGATCCTTTTTATAATTTTATCTTTTCACACAAAGTATTGACTCATCTAGTAAAAGAAATGCTCAGTTACAAGATAATTTATGTCTAAAATGCAATCCCAGGATGGTTATAATAAATATGTTGCTACATGACAGATGAGATATCATCCACCACACTACACAGTAACTACACATGGGTTAATTTCATGTAGGAGTCCATTGACTGGCTTATCACATGGTATTCTCATATGGCATTTGGAGTTTAATATCCTTAAGCTTATATCCAGTGATGAGTGTCCTCTCAATGGCACAGAGTGCTTTCCTGGCAGAGGAAGGAATGTGCATTCTTGCATCTGACTCCTTAAATTAGAGATGTTGCCCTCTGTCATTTCCTTTCTTTCCAGTACTGGTAAATAAAAGATAAAATTCTATATGATTATATTTCTTTTAGTGAGCGAAAAGAGGTGGATTAATTATTGTGTGAATGAAATCTGAATCTTGTTCTGTTTATGTCTGTATATATACATGCACACACACAGATACACATGCATAAGTATGTGTGTGATTTAGAAAGGTTTCCAAGTTTTCTGCTCTCATCCTCCACTAGGAAGTAACAAATTTTTCTTCTGCACTAAAAAAAGCTATTTTTTTAAAAAACTTTATCAGAGTGATAACTCTCTACATTATATCATTACAATACTGTCTCAGAACATTTAAATAGCTCATCTAAATGTAGTAGCTATTCAATGATTTCTTTAAACTTTATAGGTTAAAGTGTATGGGATTAAATTCAGGAGAAAAATAGTTCTGCTTTTGATTTCTTTAGCAGTGTTTTATAATATTCTCTGAGAATAGTGACAAGTTTCATATCAGCATTTAAGTTCCCATGTTTCATACCCCACTGGTGTTCCTGTTTGTTGTAGAAATAAGTAAGATTTGCCACGCTGGCTTTCGGATAGATGATTCCTCTAACTGGTGCTATCAGATGACCCTTGGATGCCACCACTACTCATGATTTTTTGAAGGAAAACATGAACCTTAGTGAGCACGTGAGTTCATGAGAAACTAGTGAGGCCTCTTCTGCCAAGTGTTTGTACCTTTATGGTTTTCTTGATTTTTAAATGAGCTACAGAAACATTTCAATTTGATATCACAATCTATTGTGGAACTAAATTGTTCTTCCCTTCTTCTGTGTGGTGCTTGGGTAGCAGCGTGCAGACTGCAGTGCTTATGGTTGCTGCATCCTCCTAGTGACAGCATGAAGGACACTGCTGTGCTGCTGGCATTGCACTGCAGTCCCGTGCTTATGCCATTTTCCACATATTAGCCCCCTGGTTTGAGTTACCTCAGTGAGGAAATGTCCCATGGTAACTGCCAAAACTTTTTGTTTCACAGCCCTTTTTCTATGAGTGGCTCATGTCCCCACCCTGGGTCACTCCCCCACTAACCCTCATCCCAGGCTGCTGCTGCCAGCCTTGGTGCTGCTCTAAGCACTGTGCCTGTGCTTGACAGCTTTCCCAGCTGCTCAGCTGATGCAGTACTTTTGGCTAGTGATGATGCTGGCCAACTCTTGCTGCTCCCTGAAATGTCCTCTCATTGTCCTCATCCTCTGTCCAGCCTCTGACTTTGGACAAGGCTTTCAGAGCACTGACAGAAGCAGGAGGAACTAAAGCTCTCTCAGAGTAGATCTGAAGGCAGAGAAGGAAGAAAGGCATCCCTTGAAAAGAAAAGAAAGGGGAAAAAAGCCATTACTAGTTCCAAATAAAATCTTCTGATAAAAATATTTCTCAGACAACCAAAAATATTCATGTTTCATCTCTTTTCACATTTGCTGGAAATCCACTAATGGGTCTAAACACTGGGGCACACAGAGATATACCTGTTTCTAGTGATGTCATTAAAAAATCTCTTAAGTTTCCAGATTAAACTGGGCTAAAAAATGAGCCAATAATGTAGAAATATAATTTGGCCATACAAACTTGAAGTATTACATATACACTTCTTTCTAATATACTAATGCCATCTTGAAATTATTATTCAAACATGCAAATAGGGTAACCTAAAAGAAAAGCATAGCCACCTGTTTCTGTGGCCTGCTTATTCTGTTGTTCCACCAGCCTTTTAAAACTATTTTATTGAAAAACCTTTTGCAAGCTAGCTGGCTGTTCTCCTGGAAAATAACTTCTGAATAAATAATAGGACTTGGTGGAAACTCCATGGAAACTGAGGGGTTGTCAGCTCTGTTTCCAGCTGTTGTCCTCATCCACATCTCTATTGTAACCACTTGGTCTATTAAAGTGTAAGTCCAGCTTTTTCCTCCCTGATAGACTTCCAAGTCTTTCCCTTCACATTTCTACTGTGCAGAAAATTTTGATTAGGTCCTTTCCAAGTCCAGGATCTTTATCGAGACAGAATGACTGTCAGAAATTACCAGTTTGGTTGTAGTAGCTTGGCAAACCTGTTAAGTCTGAAGCCCCTTGGCCTCATAGACTGACTTAAATCACAATACTGAAAAGGGAAATTAGTCAAAATGAAGCATGTTTTTGATTTTTGCACGATATCCTGTGCAGCTGTTTTTTGCAAATGCTGGACTCATTTTCCTCTGAGCTCCTAAGTCTTGAGCTCCCTGCAAGGTTTGGTATCTTAGCCAGAGTATACATTTAATATAATAGCAGTATAAAGAAATAAAAAGGAAAATGTAGGGACTATAGAATAATTCACATATATTCCACATGAAAAACTGATTTTTTTTCTTAATACCTTAAATACGCTATTTTATTTTATAGTTTAAGTTTCTATTTTCATAAAACAGAACTAGTTTCTTATTTTATTCGGTTGTAAAGACAGGGAGAGAAAATAACGCCCTGAAGGTCCTGGCAGAGGCTTCTGAAGATAGAAATTGTACAAGAGGTGTGGTGTGCTTTCCTCTGGGTAATAATTCTGTGAGGCAGGGCAGTGTTGCTTCATGTGGGATTGTCTGTTTTTTAACACTGCTAAATAAGTGGTTACATTATGATTTCTTTGCCCACTAAATATTGCCAAAATCTTTTTGAAACTGGATTTCATTAAAACAGGTCAGACCTTGTCACACACAAATAATTAGAAGAGGCAGCAACTTTTTAAAGAGAATTAAAATTACCTGCATTTAAAATATAGAGACACTAATCCTCCATTGGAGTGTAGGGAAGAGGCATGGCTGGCAGTGGGCTGTCCTCCTGTCTCTTAAGCAGGAAGAAAGGAAAAATGTTCCTCCCATAGTTTTCTGAAAAATGAAATAGTGCCAGCACACCTGGAACTCCAGTATTGTTCTTTAGTGCTGCACTAAATTGAGTCCAGTAGTGGAGAGATGTCCATCAGGAGTGAGATAGTGTCAATGGAGTTTACCGTAACATATTAAAAAGAACACTTCGTGTTTACAGTGCATCTGTATTAAAAACAAACAAACAAACCCCAAATGAGCAGGTTTTTTTGAGCTTAATCTGAAAACGTTTTGGTGAGCCAGAAGCTGCTGGACCTGCCTGTCTCTCAGCTCAGAGCTGTACCTGACCACAGGGCTGTAAAGCTCTGCTGCCTCTGATTTGGCCAGCCCACATCCGCTGGGCTGCCTCAGAAACTTCAGCTTTGGTGAAGGTCTGCCAAGTAAGAGGTATTCCAGATAGACCATTTTACATTCAACAATGCAGCATTTTTTGGACAAAATTTGGTTGCAGAAGTAATTTTATAAATAGCTGTAGCTCAAATTCCTTTGCTTTTGCTATGGCACCAAACATGGAGATAGGAGATACTCTTTTAGTGTGACCTTGGACTAATTCTAGCTTAAATAATAATTTCAAGAGCTTGCAAGCTGAGTTTTGCTTTTCTGACTCTTCATAGAATTTATGATGCAGGTATCAGCTTGCTGGAGCTTGCCAGCATCCTTTCCCTGACAGCAGTAGGAACAGGAACTGTGACCCTGTGCCACATGGGTCCGGAGCAAAGTTTTGGGGGAAGTGACAATGCCTGCCTTCCCTGGTTCTTCCCAAGACTATTGATCATTGCTGGAGACATAAAATAGATTAAGTAGCTGTGGTATAATCATTCTTACTTTTGTGGTGTACCAGGTGTACAAGCCTTACTGAAGCCTCTTCTGCTATTGAGCAATAAAATATTCATTCTTCCTGTAGATTTGCTTTTAAACACATTTTCTGCTTCTTACTAGGACATCAGGTGATTTTGCAGCCTTTGCCTCTCTGAGAAGATTTGACAGATTTCTCTCTGCATGTTTTTGTGTAATTTGTAGGCGCCTGATGGTCTGAAGAGATTTCTGTCTCTCTGCTGAGTTTTTGTTACCATCTATGTAAGAAAATTAAATGATTTAAAATATGCGGAATTTGGTTGGCAAATGGAGGGAGGAGGATTAATATCTACAAGTATTCAAAGGGCTCTGACATCAAGGAAGGAGAAGAATTTCCTAGGACTATCCAGGAGTTTATACTAGACTCAAGAATAACTAAAACAGAACAAAAATGTATTTTTGGACTAGTACAAGGGGAAAACTTCCCAGGTTTACTGCTTTGTAGAAGAGACTCCAGAAATAAAACCCTTATGCCTCATCGTTAACAGAGTTCTCTGGAATTCTTGGGTGGAAGCATGCAGTAGAAGGATGGAAAAGATAACCCAAGGGTCATGACTGAAGTCGTCTAGGAGGAAATAAATTTGTTGATTGGTGTCATTAATGTGATAGCAGCCTACAAACAGAAAACAAGACTAAAGGGAAGGTATCATCCATGCCCTGATAGGTCAGCACTATTCTGAGTTTTAGGGACATTATGAACACATATAAAGCTCTGATCTGTATCTGTAGAGATGAACCCTGGAGATATGGCACCAAGGAATTCCAGTGCCTGGGGGGCCCTGCAGAATGGCACTATCTGGCTGCAGAGTAAGACCTGTGTGGAGAGACCCAGCTTCAGCTTGTATCCACTGAGTAAGTGTGCAGACAGCACAGTCCTGGGTGTTCAGATGTTTTATCTGGAGCTCTGGGAGACTTAGCTGCAGATGGAAAACACCCATCTGCTTCAACTCTCCCATTCAAAGCCTTTGTTCTGTTCTAAAAGGTGGCAAAGAGAGCCCCCTCTTTAAATACTGGTGCAAGAGAGACTCCTGGCAGATTCCAAGAGTACTCACCAGTCCAGGATTAGGTACACAGGGCGCTGGTTCATGTTCAGACATCCTTACACAGTACTAGAATGGACTTGTCTGTCTGACTAACCTGATCTGTGAGTAGAGGAGAAACTGCCCTTCCCCTTAATGTTTTAGAGTAACTTGTTTGAAAATGGTTGACTGTTGAAAGTGCTTGTGGCTTGGCCTCATAGTCCCTTTCTAGGAAAATGAGAAGCCTTTGCAAACTGGATGATTACAGGACAATGCTAAACAAGCCCCAAACTATGTTTGCTGTCTTGTTTAGGGACTTGTGTACAGAAGCTGTACAGAAAACTGCTTGAAGTCACATTATTTTAGTTTTGGACATTTGCTTGCTCAGGTATGGAAAGTGTAATTTTCTGTTTTTAAAACAAGCAACCATAATATCTCCACCCACAACTTATTCAGAGAATGTGTTTGAAGTTGGATGAAGTCGCCACTGTTGAGATGAAGATGTGAGATCAGTAGCAATCTCTGTACTACTTTCTGAGACAGTCTTACATGAATTTTAGTCCAGGCAATTATTCAGCTTTTTCACTGAAGGATCAGAAATGCACACTGTGTTGGAGATGCAGCCACACAATATAGTTATCTGTTTTTAAGACATGAAATTGCGCAGTATGAGGCTTTCTTAAGACCTGCATTCACAGCTGTACTCCTTAGTTTCTCCTTGAACCCACCTTAGAAACTCTGCATGCAGAGAGACAGTTTTTCTTCCCTGTTTCCATATCTTCTCATCTCTTTCTCTTTTACTTCTTTTTCTATTTTATTTCCCCATAGTCTTCCCCCACCATCCGTTCAATTCAATGCATTCTACCAGCCTGAGTGGCAAAATATTTTAAAAATCCTGAAGGAGTCTTACAAGATGAAAGCAGCAGGAAATGAGGGTGCAGAAACAAAGAGGAAGCTCTTACTCATGAAATGGTGTGGCACTATCAGCAAGAGGGGAAAAATTATGGTGAAGAGAGAAAGCATGTGCATGCTTAAAATCCAGCCTGCACTGGGGCCTTTCCTCTTCTGCTTCTTCCTAGCTTTTGTCTTGCTGAACTGAGGACTTTGGTCTTTATCCCTACTGTTAATGAACAGGAGAAACATAAAAGCCACGAAGCTAAGCTACACCAAAAAGGATGTATATAATATGCTTATTTTTGAAGGACATTAAGAAATAAGCTTTGAAGTGAAGTCTACTCCAGTAAACAAGACAAGAACTTAAATCTTGAGAATGGATTGTGAGAGTAAATAAGACTGATAACAACTTTCCTGTTGGACATGTATTATTTTCTCTTCCAGCTCACAGTTATTTTATTCAGAGTTACTTTGGTTTTCATTACCAGCTACTCTGAATATGTCTGTCTTTTGCTTACTGCTGTAACTAGTGTTAAATGAAAAATGATCTGATCTGGCTTCCATTTGAATTTACCTTGGTTACTGATACCTCTACAGCGATGGCCAAATACATAGAAAGGTTTTCAGTATATGCCTAGGAAGGCTCTGTGGTTAACTGGTGTTGAGCTCTGTGGTGTTATGGTTATGTTCCTTGTAATATCTGAAGTAGATAGGGGAGAGCTAGTTTACAGATATCTGCACATCAGCCAAAATTACTGCAGAACCTACAGCTGAGCCAAACTTGGGGTTTCTTCAAGCCAATTTACATTTAAGATATCTTAGTTAATGTTTCAAACGCTTCCTAAAAACAAGTTGTTGCAGATTACAGCTGTGAACCTGTTTTCATTTCTTTGTATTAAGAAACAAAGTGTCTTTGTTTGTCAGATGTGATCTCGTTTTATAACACAGAAGACCTATATACCCCTCACCAATCTTGGAAGACTTCGTGTTTGTGCAGCCATAATATCACATTTAATGGGTCTGTGGATGTGTCAACGAAAGAGATTCATAATGTGAGAATAGAACTAAGATACTGTAATTTTTACTCAGCACAGCTTTGTGCTTGAACAACTGACCTGATGAGGCATTGAAAGGACTTCTTTCACACACTTGTCCTGCATTGTGTTCTGCAGGGGCCTTCACAGCATTAGAAGTATCTGACACAATTCCTGCTTTGTACCAGTCCTGCTTACACCACGTTGGGTCCAAAGTAGCTGAAATACTGAGTCTGTTACACTGAAAGAGGCTCTTTATTCATAGACTATAAAGCCTTAAGGGGATCCTTGAGATCATCTAGTTTATCTCCTACATAACACAAGCCTTGCATAAATGCCTGTTTGAATAAAGCATATATTTCAGAGAGCTTTGCACTCTTTTCTTGAAAGCCTCAGCTGATGGGGAAACCACCACAGCCAGCACTTGCATGTTCTTTCAGTGTTTGCAATTTACAGCCTGAAGTCTGTTGCTAATGTACAGCCTGGATCACACTGCTCCTGTTTCCAATCTGCTTGTTTCCTCTGGACTGCAACCAACTTCCTTTTTTTTACTTTTTCTTGTACAGTAGATAGAATAAAATACAGAGTAGACTAATACTATATGGTTAGAGAAAATGTTTGTAGAAATATTAACATTCAATTTCTGTGTACTTTTATTAAAATACATGCTAGTAAACTCCTAATATAAATTTTCAAGATTTACCACAGAAGGTTAGTGTGAAGTATTTAAGTGTGTATATATTACAGGTGCAGGTAAACCCCAAGGGCATTTTCAAACAGGCTTGTATGAATTCGACTCTGAGCTCTCAATGCCTTTGGAAAGGATTGGCTCTTTGTCATTTCACTCCTTTCCCATCAGTCCAGTACAACTGGAATAGGACAAAATCCCATGGAGGTAGAAGTGTAGCTCTGAAAGTGGTAGAGCTGGATTAACATTCCCAAGCATAGGATTCTGGTGCTTCAAGTTGCTTTTCACTGTCTGTCCTTGCGTATGAGACAGGTGTGTTCAGACATACCCATGCTGCTGGGAAGTTTGCTATCACTCTTCATTAGTTTGATGATATCGAGTTCCCCAGTGAAGTTGTAAAAAATCCATTTCAAGCAACAAATACAAAATTAGCAACTACAGTTCCAAGTAACATAAAAAATTATGACTATTTACAAAAGATGGGAAAATTATTTCTATGTACTTCCATTAATTATATGCAGCTGTTACAGAAAACTGTCAACACACACTCACACTTTTGCAGCAGTATTTTTGGAAGTGTATTTCCTGTAAGGCAGAATGTGGATTTAGATAGTGCTATTTTTTCCCATCAGTTTGCTTATTGTGGCATCCTTAAAACAGATATTAAATAATTCAAGTGGACTGGAATGTTTGGTAGGGCAGGAATTTAATTTGAAACTGAAAAATAAAGTATCAGTAATTACTATTACATGTCCCTTAAAAAGCCCATGAATGTATCTGTTCTTCCTCCCCTCTTTTTTACTGAATGCTGAAGAACTTTCTAGGTTAATGATACTTGCAGGCATAAATTCTTCTCCCAAGGCATCTCCTTTTCCATCTCAGATCGGTCCCTGCAATTATGTGGAAACATACCTTGTTATGTGATGCAAAGAGGAGAAACAGGAGAGAGATGTCCAGGATTCTGGTTTTTTTTAGGATGGCCATCCTAGAGGACTGGAATACCATAAGGTTTAGCCAGTTACTCAGAGTCTATTCTTGATACAAACAGGAGTAAATGAAAACCAAATAAACTACTTACTTATGTAGATGGAAAAAAGGTAACATGAAATGCAAAACATGCAAAAATACATGAAAGGAAATGAAAGTAAAAAATAAAAACCCCA
>JAOXXN010000395.1:13560320-13572310 GCA_026770055.1 Myrmophylax atrothorax | reverse complement strand
AATGAAAGTAAAAAATAAAAACCCCAACACTCATATCTGCCAAGTGCTCTGGTTAGCACTGAATATCCTTTCTCCCCTGATGAGTAATCTGTCAACCCGGTGGGTGCTTTACACTGGTCTCAATTCTTCAACTTGAGTTTGCTTTCTCAGAACAGTTCCCTCCTAAGGGGCCCCTAGGTATCTTCCTAGCCCACTTCAGAGTCAAGGCTCCCTTCCCCACCCTTAGGTCAGCTAGTTTTTATTAATACAAGCAAGGAAAGATTTGCACCCTTCTGCCAGTAAAGGCATTTACATCATTCTGCTTAGGTGAGTTTAGGATTGAACCTCAATCAGGTAATCATGGACATGGTTCTCTTTTCCAAAGATGTTGTGCCAATTACTAGCAGTAGGCAGGAAACTGAAACTTCACATCTTTTCAGTTAAATCAGTTAAATAGCCTCACACATGCACAGAAGCTGGAGTCATAGAGTCATAGAATCATTTAGGTTGGGGAAGGCCTCTAACATCATCAAGTCCAATTATTAACCCAGCATGGCCAAGCCCACCACAAAACCATGTACCTAAAAGCCACATCTACACATTTTGTAAATACCTCCATGGATAATGACTCAACCACTTCCATGGGCAGCCTGTTCCAAATCTTGACTATTCTTTTGGTGAAGATATTTTTCCTAACATCCAAATTGAATCTCCCATGCTGCATCTTGAGGCCATTTCCTCTTGTCCTACTGCTTGTTACTTGAGAGAAGAGATCAAATCCCACTTTGCTCCAACCTCCTTTCACGCAGTTGCAGAGACCAATGAGGTCTCCCCTGACTCTCCTCTTCTCCAAGCTAAACAACCCCAGCTACCTTAGCCACACCTCATAAGACTTGTGTTCTAGACTTTTCATCATTTTATGCTGTTGTGATGAATCTGTGAAATGGCACCAGGAACTTATTGCTTCAGTATTTTGGAAATGAAGCGTGAAGAGTCCCCCTGTAAGTGCTTTCCCATGTTCTTTTCCCACTCAGAATTAAAACAGACCCATGGTAAGCACAGATACAATAAAGCATAAGAAGTTGTAATAGGAATATTTCTTTTTCTCTGGGTTTCTAGGTCTTTTGGTACAGGGAAAAAAATATTTATAGCTATATAAAGAGCAAAAGTGAGTACTTGATTTTACTTATACATTGAAGCACAGGTCTTTAACAGAATCTCTGTGATAGGTAATTATATCACTGGGATCTTGTCCCAGCAGTTGTCTTTTCAACTGTTGAGGTTGCTGAGCTGAGGGGACTTTACTTTGCATGCTACTCTGTTATTTCACATTGCAGCAGAATGACAGTGTTCCCTTACTTCTCGACAAGCTACTAAATAAAATATGTTTACTTTCTGAAGCTGCTAAGTTAGGCAGAGTTATAAATAGGAAAATAATTCTGACGGAGGAAGCAGGGTGAGGTTTTATTGGAAAGGTTATCTGCCCTGTGGGGTTTTATAGCGTACTTAGGCTCGTGTTTTGCTCAGTCCTTTAGTCACATTCCAGGCTGATGCGTTGAAAGCAATTTTTAGGTTCTGAATCAAAAGAGCAGTAATACAGCGGTTGTTGTGTGCCATCTAGCGTTCCCCGTATGAAGCACACCTGCTGAGCAGGGCTGCCTGTGCTCCCCGGGGCGGGCGTTCCACCTCTTGCCCCTGCAGGAACATTGCGGTCCTGTCTCCCGTGCGAGGCGGGAGGTGGGACCATCGGTGTCCGCGCTGCTGGCACCTGGGCTGGCAAAGGGAAGGAGGGAAGGGAACGGTGTGGGGCGGGGAGAGCACTAAAACAGCTCTTTAAGATTAGATACCACAGTTTAAATAGCACCTCTGGCTTGCACTGGAGTATAACAACCACTGGAACACTTCACAAGCAGAATGCACTCCGCTGTAGCACATGAATGCTGCGACAGACCCTGAAACAGAAATTTGGCTTAAAGCAAATGGACTGGATGTCCCTGTGCTGCAGCTGGATGTAAAGTAAGTCTGATGCAGACTCAGATCCTGTTTGGGTACTCTATGGGCCTCATGTCCAGGGTCCCGGCAGGAGATATGACCCTCACAACCAGAAGAGCAGTCTACACACTTCATGTCTGTAAACTACTTTGGTTTAGTCTATTGCTCTTCCAGTATGTCTGTTTTCATTGATCTCAAAATAACTAAACTGAACACCTTGAGAAGGGTGCCATAGTAAGAGACTAATTTTAAATGGTGTAAACAAAATAGGTCTGGAGAGCTAAGAAACTTGCAGGGAATGCAGCAACACCAAGGTGGTTTGAACTTTACCAAAGTTATAAAGAAAAGCCTGTGAGAGTTGAGAAAATTGAATCCACATGGCTTAAGTCTCTGACAACTAAACCTCAGAGCTTGTCATGTAGCTTTGGCATTATGTGAGTTTTGTGGATGACCACATTTGAAACCACAGATTGTTCTGTGAGGAAGTGAGGTGTTGAGAAAGGGAACATTAGATGGAATTGAAAACATTTGAATTAGAGAAAAAAAATACTACTGGGTGTGGGGAGGGAAGGAAGTAGACCTGAGCAGCAAGTCTAAGTTCAAGCTGGATTTTGAGTGGCAATATTTTTATCAGGCCTCTTTGTTCCAGTTTAGGTAAATGTAAGTTATTTTTGAGAGATAATTCTTTCCAAAGGAAAGTCAGCATAAGCAAATGTAGATAAACAATCTAGAAAGAAAGACTAAACTGGTAACTAATTTTCTGTGTATTCTGTGGTTGTAGGTAAAGTTCAGAAGGAAAATGCTTATTAGTAGAATGCTTATTATTAAAATGCTTATTATTATGAAAAGAAAATTGGTTCAAAAAGAGCAATTGTTAGAATCACTAGGAAGAGCTGAACTGCCTGACATTAAGAATGTATGTAAGAATTATTTTTTGGGATCCTTCAGAAATCCAAGGCAACCCACTGTGTGCATACAGAGAATCCACTTGATAAAAGCAGTAACTGAAAATATTTGTGGTGACGACCACATGTGAAAATGTTTCAGCTTTAGAAGCTGTCCTCACAAGCAGTACAAAGCCCAAACCAGGCAATTTTACAACTCCACAGTGATGACAACTTTTAATTCAATTGCTTTTGGCCCCTACAACCTCTGCTCATCCCCTTTTTAATATCGTAATAAATACATTTTTTCTCCCAGTACTTACCACTTTCAATAGTTAAAGGAAGAAGTTAAACAGGCTTTGGAAAAATTGATTTTAAAAAAATCAATGCACTTGGACTAGCCCAAGAGATATCTCTTGTAGACAAAAGAATAAGTATGTTCCTCTTTTTACTAACCACTTGTGCATTCTTTGGATTTAAATCAAAATTCTATTGGAAATTCAGGATTCTTTTCTCTTAAACACAGCTCCTCTAAATCAAGAACTGTGTCTCTGACTTTTCCAATTAATTTGTTATTGACCAGAATATGTAGTCAAAGATTATGTGCAACCCGAGTCCCTTTTGCTGCTTCCATGATCCGTCAGGTGAGTCTCTGCTTAGTGATGTTTCCCCTGAAATTCAAACAGAGGAAAACTAGACAGAGGAGTTATTTTTGTTTAAGAGGACTCCAGATGAATAGATGATCATCATGAAGTCTGTGCAAAGGGAGGAGTTTTTCTTGTCACATCCCATGGACTTTGAGTGAAAAATGGAAGACAGCAGAGGATACCAGCAAACTCCATATAAAGATAGCGTGTGAAAAACATAAATATACATTGACAATGTCACCTAGAGGCTGTCCCCAATATCAAAGGGAATTTGTGAACTGTGTATGTAGATTTATCCAAACTTTTAAACTATGTATTCATTTTAATTTTTTGTCTCTCTCTGTGTGTATGGTATGCACAATGCAACTACCAGCTGATGGGGCTGGGCACTTCCTCGTATACAATGTTAATAATGGGGAAAAAATAAACATTGCACACAGCAGCATAAAATGATAAAGCAGCCAGTTTCCTAAATGAAAGATGAGATAAAGCTTGGGTCTGTAACTCAGGAAACACATCAGCATTTTCATCACACGCAGCCTGGAATGCTGGCTATAAACAATAGGCTGGAAATGTAAGGGGAGGAAAGGAGAGAATGACTTAGTCTAAACAATTTATCTAAGGAAAGTTTAATGAGCTGCTTCTGTGTTTCAGTACAAACATGGGTGTTTAGCTCAAATGAGCACATTCTTTAAGGCAGTGCCTATAGGATTGTTAGCAGCTGTGAAAGGGGGAATGGCAAGAGGGTTGTGCAGAGGAGCTTTGTCTTCACTTTGAAGAGAGGGGCTGCTCCATCCTGGGACAGGATGGGAAGAGTAAATGTCTATGAAGTCATTTACCCTTTCCTTTGACCTTCCACATTGCTTGATCTCAGTGATCCTTCATTTCCTATTTTATTCTGTCCAGCTCTGAAGATGCTTCCACAGAAGAGAATGCAGCATATTAAAATGTAGAAGACTTCCAAGGAAAAGAACACTACACCTCTCAGTATTAGTCATTGTGGCCACTCACATTTGTGTGACAAGTAACTCCCTTTCTTGGACAAACATGTATAGAAGAAACAATATGATAAAGATCTTCTGAGCTCTGTAATGTGGGACAAAGGCTGCTGAGAGTCTCATTTATTTATTTTGCTCATGGTAAACCTTAGCAGCCTCCACCTTGGAGCAGGACCCCGTCATAGGAACTCCAGCCTCAAAGTCCGCTAAAGCTGTGGTGGGACATACCAAAGGGATATACAACCACCCAGTGAGTAGAGCACGTCAGTCAAGCTGACAGCTGGTGGCTTTTGTCCATCCTCAGGGTTTCATTTGAAGAGAGGTAACAGGCCTGGGGCAGGCAGGCAGACCTATGAAGTGATGGTGAGAAAGATGAATCGGGACTTGCAGGTGAATCTTTCAAGGCTTACTGCAGCTTCCTGGGCTCCCATTTTTCCTTGAGATTGAGCTTTCACAGTGAGGACTAGAAGGCAGAAATCCACAGTAAACATAGTATAATCACTGTGGCAATCTTGTGGGTGTATCAGAGACATGCTGAAAAAGCTCCCTGTTAAAAAAGCTGTGTTTATAAGGCTCCTCATGCAAGAGGAACCTGCCTCCTTCAGACATCAGAGAGTAGAGGAAGGCATTTATTCCCCAGCGTGAAGTGAGGGTACCCACTAAAGCCAGGTACAGTTCTTTGCTTTGAAAGTTTTCAGAATACATAAGTGGAGTTATCTTTATTCACACTGTCTTTCCTCCTTGGAAGGCTGGTCTCATTTCTGAGAGCTTATCAAGGGAGCTGGAGAAAAACAGAACTATGAATAGCTGGCAACCTTCCCGTGCTTTCAAATGGCTTTTAAAACATAATGCTTTTGATGCACACATTGCAAGGTAACACTGAGGCTGAAACTTTAATTTCAAGGTAATTAAGTTATCTGTTCCTCACCATCAAGATTTTATTGAGAAGGGCTAAGGGCCTCTGCAAACCAGAAATCACTGTAGGATAATGGAATTGCAAGTTTGGAAATTTCTAGATTTCTGTGCATATTTATACACTCATTATACACCAACTACTTGTTTTAAGAAAGTGGAGTCTGGAGCTGAAACAATAGGTCTGAAGTCTCATTAAATTGCCAGAAGGTTGGTGGCCAATGTCAATTCACAGGCCCAAGCAAGGTAGTTTTAAAAATATCAGGAAACTGTGAGGAAGCTGAAGGAGTAAAGAGCTTTTCACCCAGCCTTTTACAGACCCCTGCAAAGCTGCCCTAACCCTCCAAGCTGCTGTTTTTCAGCAGCTTCTTGCCTGCAGAAAAACCAAGTGTGTCTGTCCTCATCCCAGCTGGAGACTTTACATAGACTCTGCTGGCCTCTCTGGGGAGCGTACACAGGCTGCATGTGTGCTCTTAAACTGACTTATTGGAGGATTCAAGTCTTTTCCTTAGGTATGCTTAGGGGACACTGGAAAAAAAAGTAGTTTTTTGGAGATGAAGTAATGGCAAATATCCTGGAGGTGGAAAAGGGAGGCCAAGATATAAACCTCAGCAACCTTGGCAGTGGAATAACCTCTCCTATGTAGGATTTGAATAAAGGTCCTCTCAATGCATAATGCTATTTTATGATCTCTTTAAAGAAGAAAACAGTCTTGCCAGCAGAATTCTCATATCGACAGCATTGAATGTTTCAACAGAAAAGCCTTGATGAAGTGAAAGCCAAGAGCATTAGGGATGTTGAGGCCTATTTTTCCCTGCTTTTAGAAGCAGCATGAGTTGGTAAAAAGAGACATTTTGTACCAGAGCTTTTCTGGCTGTAAATATCTTGGAAAATATTTTCTAGTTTGTGAGGAGAATTCATATTTTGGGACAAAATCTTTGCCAATGAAGCAAACCAAGAAAGTATAGAATTATGTTCTAATTTGTAAGGTTGTGATTGTTCTGCCAGATGGCAGGACTTTTTACTGTGCCATATCATAGGTTATACAGCAAACACAGGAATAGAAGAACGTGGATTACAAATGAAGTGTTATGAAAATCTACCTAATCAAAACTGCTTTTAAGTTTCAATAAAAGTATGACTATCATCTCAAGAAAAAACTAGTGATCTGATTTAGACTTTGGTGCATTATGAATCTATAATTCTGACCAGATGACATTAAAGATAGAAGTACTTTTTGCATGTATGGTATATGGAAATATTTCACTAAGATTCTTCTCCTTGAAGAACCCCCAAAGAACAGTTCTGCCTTCTCCTGCCTCTCCATCTGCTCTCCCCAGACCTCGTTCCCACCACATACACTCCCATGTAAGAATTTGTAGCAAGGTATCTTAACTACTCTATTACTCTGCTCCAGTGTGAGAATTTTCCATGAAAAAATAATTAAAGTCATATATTGCCAATGTGGTCTAATGAAGCTTGCAATTGTTCTCAGATGAGCTTAATGAGATAGTAAACAATACTTGTGCCTAAATACAAAGGGGGAGAAAAGCAATAAAAATACGTAAAAAATTGAGACAAAACATTAGGGAGGAAACAGGGAAAATGTATAGCTTGCAACCACTTCCCACCACTACACAAAGGGTGAACAACATAAGCAAAGTCACTTTTCCTACTAGAAAATTAAGCTGAATAGACACTTGGGGATGATTCAGCTCCAAGAACTTTTATGTGGTGTCAAGCCAGATTCTGATCATCTATCATCATTATTTAGGCAATGAAAAACTTTGTGAGCATTCAGCTTTGACAAGGGGAATTCAGACTGCTGAATTTAGATGCATAGGCTTCTGTAACCACTGCAGAGACCAAGTACCTCTGCAGACCTATGTAGAGCATGTGAATTAAATGCTTGTTCCTTTGTTTAAGTAGGGAGCTTAGTATTTTGTGTAGGTTGATGTAAGGCTCCTGCATGTGGAACAAAGTGCTCTGGACACTGCTCAGAAGCGGGGCATTTGCTAAGGCATATCTACCACTGTCCAGGCTAGTGCTTTTACTAGCAACATCCAGGACAGTCTGAGTGAGGCTGTGCTCTCCCATGCTCCTACCTATGCAGAACCACTGTACAGCAGGAAGCAAAGCAATGGGGAGGGGGAAGGAGCAAAAGAAAGGAGTTGGACCTGCCATCAGTCTCGACTGCATGTTGTGCCCAGTGACTCTTGGGAGATAACACAAGTGGTCTGTGGCTATGAACACAATGTGGTCCAAAGAAGTTGTTCTCCCCTAGGTGTGTTTTGAATAGAGGGAACTTCTGGGACAGGCAGTTTCAACATGCTGAGAAACACTGGGCCAGTGCTGCCCAAAGTCCCACCGCAGTGATCCCTTCTTATGGCTGAACCCTGTTATACAGGGCCAGGGCAGGTTTCCACAGACACTGGAGGCACTTGTTTGCCCTGTGTACTCCAAAGGAGAAATGAGAATCATTTGCATGAAACACAGCAATGAAGAAAATATTTTGCAACCAAACCCAAGGAGTCCCTGAGGTTGATACAGACACTTCCTTTGGGGTCAAGAGGTTGCAAAATGGCCCTTTTCTCTTCCATGTGGAGGGAAGGCAAGAACTAAAGGGGTTGAAGAAACTGCATTGTTTTCTTTTTAAAGAGGGAAAACACAGCTGATACCATTTCTTTTGTAATGGTTGTATATTTGTGGTTAAGTTTATTATTTAACAGCTTATTTTAAAGGCCATAGCCTGTCATTAAGATGAGACATGTGTGAATAAAGCCTGCAGGATTTGTCCAGTAATGGCGTGTGGTACATAATAATTTATTTTTCATGTGCCAGCTTTAACAGAGAAAAGTTGGAATGATTTGGGAGAAACAACAAAGGAAATGACACTAAGTTAAAATCAGTTTTCAACAGATTCAATTTACATTGACCGTTATAGAGACTTTTTAAATTTGTATTTTGAGGAGGAGTCTGTGTCTGTGGCAGAGTCCTCCTACATCTCCACAGTCTCTGTTCCTGTCTGTTTGCCTAGTGGATACTTACTTGTATCTGAATATTTTAACAGGAAAACATGGTGTATGGCTAAACCAGGTCAAGGAATATTTATGCAGCTCTCCCAAATAATTTACAGGAAGAGCCTGTGAAAAGAAATCCTTTCTTGCTGCTAAGTGGATGAAATGCATGTCTTTATTCAGAATATTTATGGATATGTTTACTTATTAATGAAATTTCTTAGAAGCAGATATGCTTCCATTCTCCAAACCACTTACAGTAACTATACCAACTTTCTGGATCTGTTGCTTCCTTGGAGACTATGAGTTCCAGGAAAAGACATGTGGGTGTTAGCAGGGAGAAGTGTTTCTTCTGGATGTATAGGGCAGTGCTTTTTCAAAAAACATTCGGGCTTGAAAGGTGGATAATACCATGGCTCTCCATATGCTCCTGTGCCCCTCCAGGAGCTCTTCCTGCAGCACAGGAGGTAGTGGTGTGTCAGACTGTGTGACATGGGACACGTGTGGCACGTGGATCGGGGGGACTCAGGCATCTCTGTGTCAGCCATCAGGGAGACCTGCAATGTGGGGCTCCCCTGCTCAGCCCACCACAGCCACAGGCACCCACAGGCTGCACATGTGGTCACAGGGGTGGAGAGGGAATATGAGATAGCCCTGAATGAATCATGACAAAAACACCTACAATCTAATGTTTCTGCTTTGCTCTAGCAGAACAGGTGAGTGTGCTGTGAAACTGAGGGTGTTGTGAGTGCTGGTTCACAAGATGCTCTATATGGGATGCAGTGCAGTTGTATAGATGTTGGTTTTTGTGAATTAATGCTGAAATTTTCAAAATATTCTAGGGAATTTGTATAACTGCTCCCAAAGTACTCATGAGAGACTTTTCTGTGGTTTTCCTCACAGAAAGAGTGGAAAATGTTCTCCTTTTCTGTATTCTGGTTACACACAGAAGTAAACCCCTTCAGAGCTGGTGAGTGTGGCAATGAGCTTTCCTACCACCGGAGCATAAACTACGGATGAGCTCCCTGGGAGCACTAGATAACTGAAACATATAAACAGTACACAGGCATGTGCTGAGTGAAAACCAAAGTTTCTAGCTCAAATAATTTCCACAGGAATAAGCATGGAGGGCTTTAGTGGGAGCCAAAACATCCTGGAAATACGTAGCGGGGAAAAAGACAGGAAAACGAGATTATGGTGTAGGGAAAAACAGCTGAAGGAAAATTTTCCAGGCAGAGAGTTGGCTGAAAGGAGGTTTGGAGCTGTGACAGAAGAATGTAATTCCTCTTTGACTCTTTTTCTGTTCACAAAGACAGGCAGTTATAAATTATTTCTAAATGAGGAGGTTTGCATCATAAGAATACTTAAGAAAAGAAAAAGACTCCTGTCTGGATCAAACAGTTCAAGCCACATAGATAAAATATATTTATCAAGACTTTGCTACTTGTGTCTTTACAGTGTGCCCTTGCCGGGGTTTATCAATGCCAAGAGCATGTTATAATTCTAAAAGAAGGGAGGCAAGGGAGCCCTAATAAATAAGTTACCGGGAAATTTATGCTTCCAGCCACCTGCTACCCAGTCAACTGTGTTAATGCCTGGCAAAATCGAAGTCCCTGTGAGATTTCCTGTCTCCTGAATATTAGTTTCCCCTGTAGTAGGTAGATACCTCTCTAATGGGTTTCAGGCCACCTGCAGACCTGTCCAGCTGGGTAAATTGCATTGCATTGTAATGAACCTGCTTCAGTAACCAGGAGGAAAGTTGCCTCAAAATTATTTCCATAATTGGAAAACAGACCCCTTAATTAAAATATTATGCTCTTAAGTATTAAATAGAACAGTTAGAAACCTGAAAACACTTAATAGTAGCTTGCCTTTTTGTCCTATCTTAAAAGGTAATGAGTGTAGCTGATGATACCTATTGCAGATCATATTACCAGCACATACTAAGTTGTGTGATCTGTGTAGTGAGACATATGGGGACAATGCAGGCATTATCTGGACATGCTGTTTGGATATTTTATTAAAATACATTTTTTAGACCCTTTGTTAAGCACCTGGAGCCTAATGTATTCAGAGTTAATAAATTCTAATGGATATATAAATATGCAAAGAAGGCAAGGTCAGTGAGAAGGTAGATGTGTCCCATAAATAGCACACTGTAGAGTTTTTAGTCTATGGGATGACAAATTTCACCCTCCTTTCATTTTAACCCTTCCCACACTAAAAATATTCCTCATGGCAAAAGTAGCAGAAGTATCCAATGGATTGGTGTCTCATGGAAACATCAAGGAAGAATGAAATAGATAATAACCTAGTTTTTCACACTATGTAACTTGTCACAGAAAATACTGTGACAGGAAAATCCAGCTAGAAAAGAAGAAGTCTTTTCCAGCATAACAAAGGTAATAGGCATAGACAGACATCTCTAATCACACAGCTGAGAAGATCCTTTCTGGAAAGCTCCACCTTGTATTTTTCTATCTCAATTTTATTATTGCAGATTTCTGTATTAATCTAAGCATAGGAGAATGAAATGATCTTTATTGTTTATTCCTATCTTGTATAGTAATAAACTGACCTGCTATTACCAGGCTGGCCCTGGGCACTGTGGATGTGATCACTACACTTTCTGAACTTCTCCCAGAGTACCACACACCCTAGACATGGTTACAAGTCCATGCAGAGTCTGTAAGGTAGCATCCATTTGTCTGCAAATGCTTGCTGTAAAATGCTAAGTTTGACTTTCTAAACTGAAGAAGAGGAGGGTTTTCCAGGTGCTGGATCTGGACATCACTTCCTTTGCATTGTGATGCCTCAGTGGGGCTGGGTTGCTCGCCTGCTTCTCTGGGTCTCCTAGCAGCCAAGATTATGGGGTGACTTTGGGTAGCAGTGATGGCCTGTAAGTAGAAAGGCTGTTCTATTTGCAAAGAGAAAGCTACTTTGCCACTTTTTTGTTGTTATAAAGAAGTGAGAAGAAAGGTGGAAATAAGAGCTCTTCTGACCCTTATGTGTGGAAAAACCACCTTATGATCGTGATAAATACCTGCCTATTCTGCTTGTTATGTCCTTGGTGCTTTTGCTTTTGAATTTGGCTCTGATTGAGTAAATATTGTGGTTCTGTGTGGGCTCACCATCTTTCCAGCTTCTCTTGAGCTTCTGAATGAACCTCTGTGCTGAGGCATTGCTCCCTGAGCACATACTCCTGGACGCCAGAATGAAACAGCAGCAGTTAGTGACAGCAATAACAAACAAAATCCATGCCAATTCTGACTTTGAAAGCTCAAACATAGGAGCTTTTACTACCATTTCTCTGCCTCTGCCCCTTTTGTGATCTTTGTACAGCTACATGAAATGTGGTTAATTAACCTGCCATCACCCTTTTTTCCATGAATCAATAGTCACGCTATCTCCTTGGTATGCTGAAGTTTTTCAGTGATGTATGTTCCTCCCTGTGCTGACATTTTATTTAACCTCTTTGTAATCTGCTATGTTAATTCAGTTTTGCATGATTCTTTTTTTCTTGTATGCTGGTATTCATAGACTTACTGGTCTTACTATTAA
>JAOXXN010000395.1:13539221-13560220 GCA_026770055.1 Myrmophylax atrothorax | reverse complement strand
TCTTACTATTAATTTTGAAGCAGAAAAGACACACTACTGTAAGGTCACCTGGATGGTCATTCTTCCAGTTTAATTCTTAGCCCTGTTCTGGGCTTGTCCACACTTTTGTGGAAAATAAGGCTTCCCCATCTTTGCAGAACATTCCTTGCAATGAGAGCTCACTAACAACAATTTTTTCTTAGGTAGTATTTTTTTGTCTGTTTTCCTAGGTTTTCAATGAAAAAGAAAACTACAAAAGGAGAAAATTTGCATTTAATAAAGAGGCTATGAAAAACTGGAGCTTGAAAATGTCCTCCAGTTTCAGGCAGCCTTAGGATAGTGAAAAAAATAAGTAAAATTTAGATAAAATGGAGAAAGATAACAACCACTGCAATGCAGTGAAATGGAATTAAGGAGTCTGAGTGATTCTTTCTTGTAAAGGTCAACATCATCGACTGAATTTTTGTGAACCTAATAAATTCTAAGATATGCTATAAATAGGAGCATCTCAAGGGCAATACTTAAGTCATTCAATTGAAAAATGGGACAAAATAAATAGTAAAATGATAATGAGAAATGGCAAATCAAGTTAAAATGGTACGTTCAGACCTGGCTTTCTGGATAATACAATTTTAAAATGTTACCAAATCAATTCTTATTTATAATGCATTTTGGAAAGAGATTAACTAACTTTGGATACAAACCTGGTTTCTATACAGGTCTTCAGTGATGCCAATGCTTTGTGTATTCAGTTATTTCAAAAGGCTGTCACAACAGTGAAAATATCTATTTACATATTTGCAATTTGATATGAATTTTAACCTTTAAATTAATCAATTTACAAGAAAAGGAACCAATGTATTGCCATGCTCCATTCACTGTGGAACTACAGTATTTTATCTCTTAGTTTTCACTGATAAAAGTACAATTTAGTAAGGAGGATAATTAGTCACAGACTTGCAATAAATCTTGTCAAAGTGTTTTTTTAAATCAAGAATTCAGGGAATTCAAATAGTTAATAAACGGTAGGAGATAAAATTAGATGATCACAGTGGTCCATTCCAGTTTTAAATTATATTCATAGCTTTATAGAAAATCCTCTGCAATTTTATATTCATGTATAATTTTTATTTTTATTCAATGAATCAGACTTGACGTTTGTCTTTTATCATAAAGAAGAATGTCGGTAGTCAATGCTCAGCATCCACAAATGTTCTCTTCCCAGTCCATCCTGATTGTAAAAGGTCCATTTGTATGCTTCATCCTGACTGTAAAAATCTCACTATCCCAAGAGCACATCAGAGATCCAGTTTATCTTTGATGAAGCTGGGGCTTGATCAGACAGTATTTTTGTCAGGAGATGAGCAGGAGCTGGAGCAGGTTTTTGAGCTGGTGGCTGGTCTCTGCATCAATGCAGATGCTGCCAGATGCCTCCTGACCTGGCTGGCTCCACTCTGTGTTCAGCCTCCACCAGTGATGCTCCAGCTTCACCAGGCAGCCAGGTGCTCACTGCTCTCAGCACAACACGGGCTTTGAGCCAGTGAGAGGGAAAATTCAAACAGACCATGGCAGCCCTAGGTCTATAGGTGAGTATTTTGCAAAGTTGTCTCTAATGACAATTTATGTAATATTTGGCCACTTTTATGAGCCAATGCTCACTGATCAAAGTGGTGAAGAACAGCGCCCAGGTCTCCTCTGTAAGCTGAACTTCACATTAAATGGCATCCAAAAAAAAAAAAAAGGAACCTGTGGATATACTTTCTAATATCTAGTACAATTTTTTGGTTTTGAAGTCTTTCTCATTCGCCTGTCCTTTGGACAGATACACTATACTTTCAAAGTAATGCTTTTTGACTACAGCTTCAGCCCTTTTTCACTACCTTGTCTACTGGAACCACAGGCAGCAGATCAAGGTAAGGCAACAACAGGAAAGCATCTAAGCATAGACACACAATAACCAGAGGCATTCGCACAGAGCAAATGGTAAGGTCATGGAGAAGTCACAGGCAGGGCAGAACCTAAAAGAAAAAGGGACCAAAACAGGATACATACACAGAAATAATGCTGATAGAATCTTCATCTTGTGTTCAAGGCACTTTGCCCCCTAACAAACAAGAGCAGTGTGACCTGATGGGTGGAAACTAAAGGATAAAAGTGTATCAGGTAACGCAGCATTGTGGCCCTGGGCATCTGTAATACCTGCCTAGCAGAAGTCAGGGTGCTGATGGACAGTGTCTTACTCAGGTCAGACGGATTCACGATCCCAGCAGACGTGCAACATGTAGCACAATGCCTGAGAGTGCTGAGAGAAACAGCTGAAACAACTGTTACTGTTGCAGGGACAGAGGACCAGGACAAGCACATGGCAAGCAGCAGGCCAGATGAGAAGCCATCCCTGCAGCAAATTACACCAGTTCCTCACACTGGAAGCCTTTAGTCAAGTACATGACTTTGACCTAATGTTGTGAGTGAATTACACTTTTGTTCTGTGTGTTGAAGGTCTTAGGAGGTAGGAGGTCAACTAATAATCATTTGGGATCTGAAGCTCTGTGAAATGAAGGCTGACTAGGACAGAAAAAAAAGTGGAATAAGTTGTTTTAGGTTAACCCTGGGAGGCAGCTCAGCCTGACACAGCCCCTCCCTGCAGCAGCTGGGCGAGGGCATCAGAAGGGCAACAGTAAAAGAACTGCTACACTGCTACATCAGTAGGACAGACCTCAGCTACGTCCAGACCCCAATGGAGTTTCCCTGTTACATATGCCTTGTGTAACACAAAAACCCACTAAAAATGACCTTTATAGCTTTTGTAAACCATTAGGAAAACTTGTGGATTTCTTTGAACATCTTTTGGGCAGTTTGCAATGTGATACTCCAAAGGAGAAAATAAATACTCAAACTAGTAGCTTTTGGCATGTTTCAAGGAATCTAACAGCCAGAGCTGTGGTCTATAATTATGGTATCCAAGACAGATGAACCTAAATAGGTTTTGTATAGATTTCTTAAAGATCAATATTGCTGCTTCTTTTTTAAGCCTCTCCTATGACATAGATAGATACATCCCTAGAAAAGTTGTATATTTGGCTGCTGCAATGTGAGAGAATTTCTGACAGGTTCCCTGAAGATACTGAAAGAAACAATTAGAGCTTTCATTATACTGTCTGACATGTAGAAGTTTAAGATGTTACCTACAAAAGTAGCCTACTGGTTTCTTTTATAGAAGTGGTCTAGTTTTTGAAGGAATAAAGGTCCTCTAAGTGTAAAGTCTTTAGATACCTAAACTTGTAACTAATAGTTTGAAGAGGTATTGGTAATGGTGGGTGATTTCTTGTCTCTCTCACAAACCCCAGGAACAATAGAAGTGAAGGTCATCACAGCTACTATCAAGACCTGCTCTTGTTTCTTAGTCTTGCTATTGCTTACATATTTTCTTGGGTTCTGAATTTTAATAACAAACTAAAATGCAGTTTGAATCCCACTGTTCTTTTTCCTTCATAGGAAGAATACAGAAGACCAGAGACAATGTCAGGAAACCCTTGAATTTATTTTTAGGCCTATTCGTTAGTGGTTTTCCCTCCTCCCCTCCAGGCAAACTCCTGATGAAGTCGATGAGTAAGGATTGCAAACCTGTCCGTTTCTTGTCCTGTGTTTTGCTTTTGGCTGAACTGAAGGCCTGGCAAAGTTCAATAGTTCAGTGAAGCAGATAGCAATCCCCTCCCCAAAAGGGTAATGCACTGCCCACATGAAACTGTGATTGTGATTAAAATAGAAAAGTGGTAGCTGGAGAGAATCTAAATGCACATTTCTTCCTGTCACTGTGTGGTTTTGGCACTCAGCAGACGGCAGTTTCATACGAGCTGTGAATCCACCCGTGTGCCCTGCGGCCAGAAGAGGCAGCGCCGCCTTCCCCTGCCTGCCCACCTCCTTGCTGTCCCCTTCGGGCAGGCAGTAACGGATCTGGCAGATAATCTCACCCTACCAAAAAAAGCACAAACAACTGAAAGAGCAGTTGTGGTCTGGCTGACGGTGTGGCTGCATGGGTGGTAATGCCAGTGCCCTCAAACGGGTGGGAACACACACCCAGGGATGTTGGGATGGTAAGATAATATTTTGTTTATGGCCACATAGTCTTGAGGTGGCTTAACCATTTGTGAAAGCATACCCTGAATTATAGTCAGGTTGGAAGGCTTAGGAGTTGGTGATGTGAATCACTGAGAGGTCTGTAGCCCTACAGGAATTCAACAGTAGATGACGATTAAAGAACCAAAGAGCAAAGATTCAAATGCCAACATTAGGTGGTGATATTTGCAACAGACAATGATTAGAATAGTGAGGTGTTAATATATGCAACTGGAAGAGAACTTTAGAAAACTAATAGGTATGTGTGAAGTAAAAATAATTAAAATTATATTTAATGAGAGAAGCAGGAAAGCAGGTTAGCACTGTTTGCTCTCTAAGGAAATGAGAAGAAAGATAAATGGAAATGAATAGAGAAGACAAAAAAAGCAAAAAAGTAGTTAATGGAACAAAAATGAAAATCACTAATTTGTTTCCTTTGTCTAATGGTATTATAAAAAGAAATAAGAAAAATATAATTGTGACATTAGGGGAATTTCCTACTCCTCGATAGTGCACCAGTCTCAGTTCCAACAGTATTTGATCATCTCGATAGCTATCAGTAGATAAATCCTTTGTCAAAATTAATCAGCTTTAAGAAAGCAAGACTTAAAAAGCTGTTCTGCAGAGATTCTTCTGTAGATGAGGTAAATTTTCCTTTTTCTGGCTGTATAGCACTACATTTCTGCCAATATGCTGTGGAAAAGCATCTGGCTTATTCTTTCTCACAGAAAAGGACATAGCAGTGCATTGTATTGTATGGTGAAACTACTGACTTGAGCATCTGTTGTAGTTAGGGAGGAATTTATTGATATATTAATGTCAGTGCCATATGGCTTACAGAGAGTTCCTTGCTCTTAAAATTCCAAGTATTTATATAAGGCTGCTCAAATATAACCAGCAAATTCATCCACTTGTGGAAGTGATGCAATCTTTTGTGTGCACTGTGAGGGTGAGTGCCCTGAGACAATGCTGATGGCATGGAGGGAGGCAGTGCCAGAAGTAGGAACAGAAAGAAAAGCTCTTGATTTTGGGGCTACAGTATCTTGCATTAACTGACCACTTTTCTTGGGGAAAAAAATGACACAAAGATAACTGGGAGATTCAAATGGCAAAATCAGTGTACTCTGACAAATTAAAAGTTATTACCATGAGAAGCCAGTGGGAAAAATGTCAGGGGGGGACTGAGTGCTTAGCTGTGTGCATGGCACTTCTTGGTGGGGTATAAAATCCTTTTTTGCACATCCACAAAGGTGGTCCACACAGCTACAGGCACTCCTCCATAACTCATCTCTGGGTTCCCAATAGTGCCTCACACACCCCCTGAAGACTCATCTCTGAATACCATCTGAAGAAGGATTCCTGTTCATCAGAGGAGACCATGACTTTCAAGCAGTGTTTGGCAACATTTGGCCACAGGCAGTGTAATACAGTTGTTGATGCATGCATGTGATTGCTCAGTAGGGATTCTTAGATCATGCATCTTGTTCTCGGCAGGCTCAGTAACTGTCCTTATCTGCTGGGCACAAGAAGGCTCTGCAGCTCAGACTTCCAGCAACGTGGGCTGCCAGCTCTGCCTGCCAGCCTTTGCAAGGACTGCTTTCTGGTTTATTTTGCAGGTCTCTCTGGAGGTGGCCTTCTCTGCACCTTGTGCCAGCTGGCCCTGGTGTGGAGGCCTCTCTCAGGCTGTGTCGGATGCCTAAAGGGATCTTTGGAGCTTCTAAGCAAACGACCTCTGTGTACCTGAAACATGGTCAGCCAGACTGGTCTGTTTGTCTGTTAAGAACCAGCATGTGGGAGAATGATTAACAGGAAACTCATGAGACACTTTCCTTGAGTTTTGTGTATATATTTACCTGGTGGTTTCCTGTCAGTGAGTTACATCTCTCAGGGAGGACAGAGACCACTGTGACATACTCCTGGCCCTCTGAGCTTCAATAGTATTATATAGAATTTATACTTTGCATGTTTTAAACACAATTAAAGATGCAGTTTTAATCCTCTCTAGGATTGCTATGTCTGCCACAGAGTATTCTTATTAATATATAATTAATATTAATTAACATCAGTTGCAAAGAACCAGGAAGGATTTAATGGTGCTTAGGGAATTCTGAAGAAGCAGAGTGCTTGCAAAGAGAAATTTATTATTGTCTTTCCTGCTCAAGGGATTTGTCAGGTGTGAACATATCTTGTCACACAGAAATACAAGTCAACAACAGCTATATACACACACATCCATATGTACATTTATATGCTGTGGTTTAAACCCAGCTGGCAACTAAGCACCGTGAAGCCATTTGCTCACACACTTCCACCCCCAGCTGGGGAGGAGAATTGGTAAAAAAATTAAACCTTGTGGCTTGAGATAAGAACAGTTTAATAATTGAAACAAATTATTAGAAACATACTGCTACTACCACGAATGAAGAGAAGAATCTGCCAGAGAGGGTCCAGCAGAGGGCCACAAAGATCATTAGGGCTCTGGAACATCTCTCTTATGGGGAGAGACTGTGGGAGCTGGGCCTGTTTAGTCTAAACAAGAGAAGACTGAGAGGGGATCTCATTAATGCATATAAATATCTCAAAGGTGGGTGCCAAGAGGATGGTGCCAGGCTCTTTGGTGGTGCCCAGTGACAGGATAAGGAACAATGGCCATGAACTAAAACATGAGAAGTTTCACCTCAATTTTGAGGGAGAACTTCTTTACATTGAGGGTGGCAGAGCACCAGAATAGGCTGCCCAGGGAGGTCATGAAATCTCCCTCTCCAGAGACATTCAAAACCCACCTGGATGCATTCCTATGTCACATGCTCTAGGTAACCCTGCACTGGCCCAAGCCTAACAATTCTGTGATTCTGTAATACTAATGAAAATAACAATAACCATAACCATAATAATAGTAATAATAATTGTAATAAAAAGGAAGGAGGGGGAGAGAGGAATAAAACCCAAGAGAGACATATGATGCACAATCCAATTTCTCAACACCCATTGAAAAATGCCCATCCCATCCCTGAGCAGCGACTTGTGGCTCCTGGCAAACTGCCCCAGCTTATATATTGATCATCATGTTCTACTGTATGGAACATCCCTGTGGCCTGTTTGGATCATCTATCCTGCCTGTTCTCCTTCCAGGCTTCTTGCATCTCTACTCACTGGCAGAGTATGGGGAACTGAATAGAGTAAGCACTATGAGCAACTACTAAAATGTCAGTGTGTTATCAACATTATTTTCGTACTAAATTCAAAATACAGCACTCTACCAACTACTAAGGAGAAAATTACCTCTATCCCAGCCCAAATAAGTGCAACATGCATATGTACACATATGTGCGAACCTTATCAGAGATCTTAGAACAAAGATCTACAGTGTAATTTCCTGTTCAGAAGTAAGAGAACTAAGAGGTTATCAGTCATATATGATACATATGAACACAAACACTTTGAATTAAAAAAAATTAAACTAGAATAAAATGTTTGATAATTTCAGACAAAATTTGCAGGAAATATTAAACCATGTTAGTACTGTAAGTGGGGCTGTGTACAATTATATTATGATGTTGACATATTTATGAATTGCTATGATTTTAGCTGAGATCTTAAATTTGTATTGCCTCAATTTTAACCATACAGGGTTATTTCCTATTTCTCATAGGTAACAACTGAATTTACTGTGCTAGATTAAATAACTAACCTTTACTGTGTTCAGAAAATGTAGTGAGAGAGAGCTGACAGCTTGTGGGTAAGATGGTTGTCTCTGTGTACAATTCTATGGCTGCTAAAAGTCCACAATGGTATTAGTGATAAAGCACAGACTTGATTTTTAACACAAATGAGCTGTTACTAGTATATTGTTAGTATATTGTTATTTCATATGAGGCATTTGTTACAAAACTCAACTTGTCTTCAGTAATCAATCTGTTGATGTTATAGTGCTGGGTGATATTTGAGAGGGTAGACTGTGCCACCTGACTGAGAGGTTTCATCTTTTGTTGTTTGTAGCTGCTGGTGCTAGTGTTTCTCAGAGACAGGATACTAGACTAGATAGAAACACAGGAACTGCCAGGTCAGATCAGCCTATAAACTTTGCAAAATACCGTAGGAATATTTTTAGCCAAGCCTCAGCACAGCTCTCATGACTGCACCCATAATAGTGTGTGACAAAAATTAGGCTTAAATGCAGTTTCTGTTTGTCATGATACCATTTTTCATATCCAATAGTGATTTTATTTTTCTAATGTGAAGAATGATGAATGTAGAATAATGCTCACTTCCAAACAGGTTTGTCACTTAGAGAGAGAGAGAGGTTGTTTCCAGGTCTGCACCATTATGAAGTACAAATTCTCTCATGCTCCATTTGGGACTGCTAAACCCATCCCATGACCCCTCTGCAGTTCTCTGCCTTTTTTATGTCTTCTTCCATGTTCCCTCTGGTTCCTATCGATAGCCAGCAGACACTAAACCATATTTTTACTGAGTCTGGGTTCCATACACTACACTTGCAGGATCCTACTGATGTATTTATTGGCTTTTGGAGATTAAATGAGTTACAAGTAGTACATATAGCTTTTGGAGATGAATTCCTCCATTTTGGCTATGTCTGGATTAGGGCTGAAATGCTGACTTCACACTGAACCAACTTAGTAGTACTGGTATTTAAAACAGGACTGCTAATGTCATTATACTGATTAATCGTTTTAAAAACTTAAGAGACTTGTTTTTAACTGAGACTTTTCTTGGTGCTCTTCTGAGTCTTCAGGTGAAGAAGCTTTGACTGTCATAAAGTTTCTTCTCTGCAAAAAAAGCTGCAAGTATCCCTGTGCCGTGTCCAGAGTCCAGCATTTGAGTTCCTGGGAGAAATGCCAAATATACAGGGGATGATAAAATCATGAATTGAAAGTACTACTAACTAGGCCAATCTAATTAATACCTTCTAAACCCAAGAGTTTACAAAATGAAGCATGTAATTAGAAATAATACAAGTGCTTTGAAATCCTGGCCTTGAGAAGCATGGATGTTATGTGGTGCAACAAGAAAACAGGACTGGGATCATTAACAATATTCCTAAAAGACAAAGCAAGGCAATGAATGGAAAAGGACAGGCTCAGGAGTCTTTGATGGCAGTGGGTAGAAGTGCCTAATGGTCAGGACTCCTCAAGTCCTGTGACTGTGTTCAGTGAGTTGTGCAAATTGAGTGTGGGAGCCAGTATGAGACAGCAGTTTCCTTGTGTCTTGGCCCCTCTTTTGCTATTTAAATGATGAACCTTCAGCCTGAAAAAAATACATGTCCCAGTTCACAGGGATTCTGTGTGCTTTGGGTTTATTGCCAGGAAGGTGAAGTAGGTATTAATGGCAGGAAGCTGTGGCATCATTTATAGCTTCAGTGTGATTTAATGGAGACAGAGACTCTTTCTTGGACTGCGGTTTTAGGCTATGAGTACTTGAGTGGCAGGGAATTGGGTTGAGATTTTCCTTTTGATGGAGAAATCTTGTTGGTAGGATAATTTGGACTGGGAATCACTGGTGCAAATATATTTTCTTATTGACATGGCCTGCACTTGGGTTCAGTTTCCTTGAACTGACAAGGTAATAAACTAGGCACAGGAAAATCCTGTCTTTGGCTGTCTCTGCTGCAGCATCCTCTGAAGAAGATCCAAATGACCATGGGATTTTTATCCTTTCTTAACCCTTGTCTTTTCCACACTAGACCGCCTCAGTTCAAAGACCTCCTACCTGCCCGGTCCAAAAGGAGAGCTTTGCCATTAACTTTTCCCGTGCAGTTGCTTGGCAACACAAGGTAAAAATCTAAACAAAAGGACAAAGAGAAATGATTTAATTCCCAAGACAGCCTGAGCAGTTTTGGAGGTAACTGCTGTTAGTAGTCTGTCTGTGGTTTGGCTTGTGCTACAAAATTTTCCTCACAAAGCAGTGTGACACCCCCAGTTATCACCGGCATGCTAAAAAAAGTCCTTGTTGCAGACACACATATGGCTACAGAAAAGAGTGTTTCCTGGCTTGGCTCTTGCTGTCTGGGGAGGAGGTGTAAATAGATCAACAGACAAACGCAGCTTGGTGGCATATGTTTCCCCCTGCCCAGGAGCTCTGACAGCAGAGTCCTCAGCTCCTCTGGGCAGAGGAGTACCCCAAGCATGTGTCTGCTGTGACCCCTCATGTCCCCGCTCCTTTCATCTCTGGCCGGGAGAAAACATTGGGGGCTGATTCATTCACATCTCCTTGCTGTCCCCAACACAGGGTGACATGTCTCATTATGTACCGCAGTGGCAACTGGCACTTCCACTCAGTGCTGGAATGAGATGCGAGTCCTCGCAAGGCACATAATATATGCACTGCCCGTGCCAAAGTGGAGCCTATCTCTTGTAAAATGGCTTTGATACATCGATAAATGGAGCTAGCTGACAAAAAATTCCTTAACAATGAAGTATCATTTCAAAGCCAATATTTTTTTAGAGTGCTGAAGGTACAAGGAGCCCTAATGACTAACAGGCGATAGTTATGTATGCAGGTGAAAAAGAAAGATGACAAGGATTTTAAATCAATCTATCACATTATGCAGTTACCTGCCAGCAGTGAGTTTTTCACCCCTTTCATTTTCTGCTGCCAAATACCACAGATTCAGGCTGGTAAGCAGAGCATTTGGGGGCAGAATTTACATTAAAAATGAACCTTTTACATAAATTATGACCTCTTTTGTTTCCCTGCTGACTGATGCACTTTAGCTGTCACATGCCCATTGTAGAGGGACTATTCTTTCCCTGATGCGTGCATGTAATTCTCATTAACATCAAGGCGACTTACAAGTACTCACTCGGGAAAGACAGAACCTGAAGTGCCTCTAAATGCTTGTGACAGGGGTGCCTGTATTTCCAGGTCCTACAAGCCACAATCCAACATGTACATCTGGTTGAGAGCCTTTCCTTCCCCAGTGACTCCCTCAGCCACCGTGTGAGTCCCACTGCCCTAACTCATATATCCCCCCCAACCTGATACAATCCTTCTCTGCCTCCCCCAAACTCTCCCAACAACTTGAGTGCCTCACTGTCCCTTCTGGACTCCCACATCTTCAAACAACCCGGGCCACCATACTTTGCTGCTAGCCCACCATCTCTGCTGTAGGTCTCTGCTGATGCCCACTTGGTGCAGCAGACAGCAGCAGGCAGAAGCAGGCAGCAGCAGGCAGCAGCAGGCAGTAGTAGGCAGCAGCAGGCAGCAGCAGGCAGAAGCAGCCAGCAGCAGCCAGCAGCAGGCAGTAGACAGAGAGCAGCAGGCAGCAGCAGCACCTCCAGCACCTGCAAAGAAACGTGCTACACCCTCCAGGCACCACATGGCACAGGCGTGTTCTGCAATCTGCTCGCTCCTTGCACATGTCATGTACCTTCTGTTGCTGGGGAGAGGCAAATACATGTGAATCATTCCTCCTGCTTCCAGCAGTCCTCCTTGAGCAAAAGGGGCCTCCTTACCAGCCACAGCCATGCCTGTCCTCCAGTTTGACCTGCTGTTCTGCCCTAACTCTGGCACATCTGGTATAAGTAAATGAAAGCAGGCTGGGCATGATGGCAAGATATGTATCCAAGGGTTTGGCCAGTCTGCATTGTGGTCCCAAAGTGCAGGGATTACAAAGTAGAGGTGCCATTGTGGAAGGTTGCCTCTGAAAGTGAGGAGGCTATTTGCACTTTGAGAAGTGCTATTTTCTTCATGTGCAGCTGACATGATCCCCCTGTTAGGCATAGGGAGGGAATCTGACCATTTGCAGCTTCCCACATCCTCTTGCAACCAAGGAAGGTGTGGGACCAAGCCCGAGTCTCCTACAGTTGTTTTTGGATTGGCTGGTGGGGAAGGAGAGGAGAAGCTGCCTAGTAATTCCAAGAGCTGGGGACAAATGGCCAATGAAAGTTTGACAGTACTAGCATTTAGTGCTTGTAACTTGTCTTGGTTGGTGAAAGATCGCTGAGACTTCTTAGGTTCTCATTTGATTTGAGCTACTCCTTTCTCTTTTTTGACACCTCCCCATATCTGTTAAAAATGAAAAATAGCCCAATTAATAGTCTAACTAATGTAGGTGAGCTTAGAGAATAACAATACTTCTGAATCATTTGTCTCTAAGGGCAGTCAGCCCCTAATCCAGCCTTTGAAGACGCTGAAGATTAACCACAATAAAGTGACTCACAGAGTAAGAAGATGTCTACAACATTATAGAGAAAAGGGAACTGCCTCACTGAGGAAAAGAAAATTCCCTGCCTGTGGTATTGGTCTTTCTTAAATGTAGAAATCATGGCAAAAACACAGACATGGATCATGGCTTCACCTTTGGGAAGAAGTGGCTTTGTGCAGAGGAGAGCAGAGAGTGAACCACTCCCTGGGCCACTTGTTGGAGTGCTGAGGCCAGGGTGATTCCCGGCAGCATGGGGGTTTTGGGCACTTGAGGTCTAGAGCAGTTTAGAAAATGGTTTTTAATGTCCAGAATTTGTTCAGCATGAAACCTTGTGGACCTATCTGAAATTAAAACCCAAACCAAATCACGCCTCTGGCAATCTTACCATTTTCTATAAAGATGTTTCTGGGCATATATGTTTGACTCAGATGTTTGCCTCCTGCCAGGTAACTGAATGAATTTAGTTTCATAATGTGTCAGAGTCAGTAAGTTCAACGAGCCTAACAATGCACATTGTGATACTTAATTATGCAGTGATTTTCAGTAAGAAATGTCTCTTTCCCCACTCCCCACCTGCCAACCCACCTTAACATCTCCTTCTTTTGCACTAATGTTTTTTGTCAAAAAGTCTTCTTTTTAAGGACAGAAAGGGTAGGTAAAATGAGAGTGGGAAAATGCTGTTTTCAGAGAGTAAAGCTGGCAAGTGCCTGACAGGTTGTAATGGTATTTCGGGCTGGTAAACATGTGCAATTCTTGGTATTTGCTTTCTTGTGGGGAGGAGATGTAGTTTCAATATTTCACATGTGTCACCTCAGGGGAAACAGACCCATCATACTGGTATAGATTGGTGCCTGTGCTGAGACTAGTCTGTTTTTCAGTACTTCTAAAATACAATGAATCTCATGCTCTGTGCCATATTCTCTATATCAAATATCTTTCAACAGTTGTTTCCCAAGTCTGAAGGAGGGACTAAAGAGATGAGTAGTAACAGTCAGATGTGAGAGAAGAGCAAGGCTGTGGGAGTGGTGAGCAATGCAAATGTTGACATTTCAACTCTAATGAACTGAGAAGCCTTGAGTCAGTGGTGGCATGTAACTACAGGACTACTGGAACACACCAGGGATTCATCTTTTACCCAGACAGACATCCAAGAACTGTGAGGTGCCCATCTCTACTCATAGAAGGAAACTGGATGGCTGTCTTAGACCCAGCTTTTGAATGACTAGAGAGGATGAAGTTGAATTCCACTGCTATGACTCAGTGCTCGATCACTTTCTTTGGTGTTTTGCAGGATGATAACTCACTCCTTTCAAGTTTCTCATTTCCAAGCCTCTTTCTTTGCTTCCTTCCTCCACCCTTGTCCTATCCTCTCCCTCATGATATGCCTGAGCAACCCTTTGGCTAGAGATAGCAAATAGCCATAGAAAAGACTCAGAATATCCTGAGCTGAAGGAGACCTGCAATGTCAGATTTTAAAATTTCTTGTGAGAAGTGGAAAAAAAAAAACCTTCCATTTTGTGTTGCTTTGTTTTCTTTTTGTCGAAGGACTGGTAGCCTGGTGACTAATCTACATGATTCTGAGCCCTTTCTACCATAAGATCAACTGGACTGTGACCTTGGCTCATACTCATTTCCTCTCTACTTCTAGAATGTTTACCACCTATAGACTACTGACATAGGAGCGTTAACAGCAGAAGTTTTTTAACTTCCTTGTTACAACCCTGCCTAAAAGAAATCTGCTTCTCTGAAAGCCTTTGTGTTTAACTGGTTAGGATTTTCAAAGATGAGTAAAATGAAGCTGTGCAATACTGCCCACCTTCAAGACATTCAGGATTTTGGCTTCACCCTCTCTGCCACTCTGAGTTGGAAATCTCTGTCCCCTTTGTAATTCATTATGAAGTCACTGCACCTTGTATAAAATTGCCCAGTACAATTTTAAAGTGATAACTCTGCTTTTTCTTGCAGTACAGGTGATGCCTTTCCAAACTAATTTTAGTTTGTCTGTGTTGAGCTCCATGTGTGGCTACACCATCACAGTCAGTATGGGATCAGTGTGAACACAACTACCTGCCTTAGACAATTTGAACATGATGCAACGCTTTAGTCTTAAATAGTACCTTTGATGTGACATCCCTTTTATGTAAGAGGCTTTCTGTATTTAAGGACTGCCTTTATATGTCTTCAAATGCAAGGGGAGAATCACTGCAGCAGTTCAATGGGAGCAGGCAATGGTAATGTCTGGAGAAAGAAGGAAAGAGAACTATATTCAATTGAATCCAGACAGGTGGACTTGTGCCAAGCCAGAATTTAATTAAAACACTGGGATTAAATTCACTTTTCTAGTAGCACCATCTTTAATTAAGTGCTGATGGCAGTAATACGACTAAGCTGCATATCTTCTTAGAGGCCCTTCAGTGCAAAGTCTTCAGAAAAGAGATAGCTGAACCTGTACTTTGAACAGTCAGAAAAACTGGACAATTTGCTACAGCCAAGTGCTGTGTTTCATTGAAAAGACAACAGTGTTGGTGACAACCAGTTCTATTCCACAAGCTAAAGAAAACAATAAACCCCATTGTTTATAAAGAGGTGAAGACACATGTTAGGAAACTGCAGTCATGCTCTTTGCTTAATGAACTATTTCTCTTCACATACATTTAATCCTTCTGTCCATGTAGAATCTAGGTCACATGTAAAATATGTAATATTTTATCTACTTTTCAGTAACTCTTTCAATATACGTGAGCTTGTGTTCAAGGAGGTTTCAAAGCAAGCTTTAAAAATGTTCTCACAGTGCCAAATCTGTGCTTCAGGGCATCATTTCATCCTGATTTGCTGAGAAGATATGTTTTTATTAAGTCCATGGGAGTACTTTGTTTTAAAGGTCTAGAAATATCCATGATCTTTGGAACATCACAGAGTTGGACCTGAGCTGCCTTCAGTGTTTGGAAAAGAGTGAAGTCTTTACAATCAAATGGTAATGATGTATTGGAAGGTGGAACTCGAGTTTCTAACAGTTGCACCAGAGTTCAGTTACTCCAGAGATGAGATGAAATTTAAAGAGACAAGTCATGTCACTATCAATGGTCATCAAATACATTTTACAATCATATAGTTTTGTTGTGTGTGGAATATTGAGATGATGCCAAATCTTAGAGATGTATTTTGAAGTATTTTTGCTCAAGGACATGATGGCCACCAGGTTCTTGGGTCAAAAATCTTGGACAGATCCCACATGCATGTTAACCAATCACCTCTGTTTTCATCCTTTTCAGTGAAATAAAGAGCATAAGAGTTTAAAAAATCCTGAAGAACTGCTGAATGATTGCGACATGCTTGCCAATAGCAAACAAGCCAGCAAGTTCTTGAGGCTTTGGCTTACAGTGCGTAATAATTTACAGCAGGAGTTGAGCATTGGAACTGATTTGAGGGAGAGTAGTCTTATCTTCTAATGTTTCTTTTGTATTGAGAGAAATAAGTTGTTACAAACTGTAATTGGGAACAGCTAAATTCGATGTTTAAGGAGCTTTGTGAGTTACATGCCTAAAGTGACCCAGTATGTGCTGCATCTGTGCACCAAACAGCATGTCCAGGCAACAGAAATTATTTCAACTGCTTGAGGAACGAGATGATATGAACTTTAGAAAATTATGTAAAAGGTGGCTTTGGATATTTGTTAGCACCAGTAGTTTGAAACTTGCTATCTGGGGGCTTCTTACATTCTGAATGTACATCATGAACTTACAGATCCTGGTTTTCACACAATAACATGAACTATTATACTGCATTGAATACAAAACAGAGTTTCAGTGCTGGGAGCTATAGTTAAGCTGTAACAATAAAAGCTAAAATTGTGATCTATGCAAACAATGATAATGATTATTTTGTATTTGAAGGTTTGTGTGAAATACTAACCACCAGTCTTCTTGGCTCCTGCGACTGGTTAACATTTACTTTGCATTTTTCAAGTTTTTCTGCAGTTTTCTTTTACTATGGCACTTCTTACTTGTCTGCTAATAGTCCTCTAGGGCAATGGCATTGTTTTTCAGCTGGCAAGTGAACAGTAGTCCTGAACATTTCTACTGCCTTCAAAGCTCCCTCTGACTTTCTAGTCTGTTTTACTTGGGTAAGGCCCATTGAACTGGGTCTGGCAGCATCATTAGCAAGAAGTGCAGAGGCATTTTGATTGCTCCAGCTTCAACATAACCTAGTAGATTTGGGGATGTATGATTACTCCTATTTGAAGGGCTTGGAAATGATGTGCCATTTCCTATTTCTCCATCATTGGCACATTTTATTTGCTCAATATCTTCTATACATTTGATAACATATGCACCCAAGGGATCACAGATGTGTCTTGTATGCATTCATATTAGTTTTAGAACATGCACTGTCCTGAGGCAATAATCATAAAAGAAAAAAGGTATTTTTCTAGAATAACTGAAGAGAGGCTCAGGAAATCTTTGTCTTCTTTCTTCACAGTGAATATGAAGAAACTGAAAATGTGCTTCAAAGTGATGAAAATCAAAGCATCTGAAACAGAGAGATTTACAAATATATTGAAAACTAACATGAAGATAATATGAATAGCTCTTTGATGTAGCAAGCACTCAAAAATCAGAACAAACTTCACTGAGATGGTGATTTACATGGCATATTCTGGGGTCTATCCTGTTGGCCCATATAAATGCAAAAGGAAGGAAGACATGTTATGACCCTTTTCTTAAAATGCATACTCAGATAAGAAATATGATTTTTCCTAATAAAAGACAGTCAGGAAAGACCTCGAGGTTCACTGCAAGCACAGTGGTGTCAATAATAATATCTGTAATAATGCTTATTGACACTTCTGGTGGTAGTTTCTTTCAGGTCATTTCAAGGTTCTGTCAAGTTTCATTAATATATTCATGAAGTCTCCTTCTGTATTAAAAGCCGACTGTGATTTTGGGTCATCCTTCATGCTGCTTGTCATGGACACAGGTGTGCTTGTTGCTGAGAAAAATACCTAACAAACCATCTAAAGTAATAGTTTGAAATGCATGTGAAGTTATGGAATGCAGCTGTAAGTTTCAGAACTTTGAGACTTCCTGGAGAGAATTAAGAGCTGCACTTCTGAAATAGATGCTTTTTATTCACAGGGTCACGAGAGAATGAAACTGCAGGAAGATCAAATCTCTAAGAAAATATCCCCAGCTTTACGTGGTGTTACACATGTTGATCAGAACAAATCCAAAACAGAAGAATAAGTGAGCAAATGAATAGATGACTGCAAGGTAGGCAATGATCAGTCTGAACTACAGCACTGTGGGAAACAGTATAATTAGCTCGTAGCAGCCAGAGCAAAACCAATTTAAGAAGTAAATTTAATAAGCCTTTAAAATTCAAGGTTGGATTCTTAGTCCTAGACTCTGAGTGAAGACAAGACTGGACACAAATCTACCTAAGTATGAGGGTAGGATAAAACTTCTTCAAGGTATATCATAATTCTATAGGTAGCCGTGGACGACACAGTGATGAAGGATCCAATGTTCTACCTATCTTCACACTATATATTTGCCTCCACTAATGAACCTGAACCAGTGGGTTTTCAGATCCTACTATAACCTTAGTAGTTAAGGTTTGCTTCTGCTACCTGACTAGCAGGTGCACCAACACTTTCAGATGTCAAAATGAGCTATGACAAAATCAATCAAAGCAGTTCAAGTCCTTGTCTTGGTAAAACCAAACAAAATCCCAACTAGTTTGTGCATGGTTAGAAATAATCAGAACATTTCATTAATTTCTTTTTACCCATGTAAAATAGAGGCCTTTAAATCCAAACAATTAATTTAAGCTATTCTATAGACAAGATACTTTAAAAGGAAAATTCACCTCACCAAGCAGGTGTTTAAAACAGCGAATGTAACTCACACTTTGGAGATGATTCCAACTTAAACAGTGATAGATAAGCTGAATGCTACCCTTGAAGACTAATTGACGACATTTGTGGTAGCATCCCATGTTTTTGATATACTGATCATAAAATGCAGCAACATCTCTGGAAAATACAAGAGGCAGAGCTTGAAATAAAGACACTTCACAAAAACATTGGGTGCAGAACCATCTGTGATCACACAGCCACATTACAGCGCCTGTCTGTGAGGTTGGAATGAACATTTTCTGTATAATTTAATGCTGTTTTGCATTATGGAACCACAATTTGTGATCCTGTGGGGACTACTACAATATAAACATTAAATACAAATTCCTTTAGTTCAAAGAATATGGTATGCCTAAAGTAGTAGGGCAAAAGATTTGCTGAATATTAAAGACTTTTTCAAATTTGAGCTAGGAAGTGAGCTAGAAGAGAAACATGAGAGCAGCCTGAAAATATTTCTGCCTGCAGAGATGCTTGTTGTATTTCTAAGTGCATTACATTGTCACAAGGAATCTGCAAATCTGAGTAAAACCTTCGGGTGTCTAATAATCACACACACCTCTACCTTTAGGCAACCCCCCCATTCAACTACTTCTAATGCTTCTTCACCTTCTGTTGTAGAATCATGGTTGCATCTCAGGAGATACGATATGCGTGCTTGCTCTATGTAATGCACAGACCATGTGTCATTGACTAAAATGTATATATTGGTAAACAGCAGCAGCTCCAAAGAAAGCTGGTAAAAAGGTTCTAAAGCTGTATCTCCACTGGTGTCTAATGAAGTGCTTTCAGCAAGTATGTGCCAATATGAAACCACAAGGGTCAGGCTTGTGCTGAGCTGTACATTATATTTGAAGTCCAGAAGAAGCAGAAATCTGTATTAAAGTTCACAACCTATGTGAAACGAGACTTGATTAAAATAATCCAAGTTGTTAGCTCTGAGATGGTTCCTTGTTTGAAAAGAACAAAACTCACCATACATAAGTGTGCAGTACAAAACGCACTGAAATCTTCTCATGTGCATTTAAAGCAGTGCTTAGCATTTTAATAAAATGCATGGTCCAGTTATAATGTGGGGTCAGTAATGCAAGGAGCAAGAAGTATAGCGTTAAATTAAAGAAAATGAGAGATCTGACTGACTATCAGTTTAGCACTATTACTCATGATGAGAAGTAAAATGAAGTTCATGACCCCATCTACTCTGCCTCTACTCTCTGCTCCTTTGTGCCCTTCATCAGGAGGCACTTCCTCAAGGAGATTCATAAATCCACAGTTTTCTCCAATGAATTGGCAGACACTAACTCTTCTGACCACCATACTTCTATAAACAGAAAAAGACAAGCTTCTATTCTGAGGCAAGTTACTACACTCTCTGCTTGTCAGATGTCTGGTATTTTTCCCTCACAATGTTTCTCCAGTCTGTCTACATAGTGCTGCAAACATTTGCACACACAGCAAAGAACAAACAAATAGTCCTCATATTAGGTTATAATAATTATTATAATGCATATAAACTTTTTATTACCCACAGAAAGAAGCTGGTAATGGTTTATTTCAACCTGAGAGCAACCTGATCTTTTCCAGAAAGCAGCTACCGTTTAACTTTTCATAAGCAAGAGTACTAACAGGATCTTTAGTAAGACACTTATGCTATAGAGAAATCCATCTTTTGCAATAATGGCTATTAAGAGCCATAAACTAATTGTAGATAATGGCCCACCATTCAGCAGCAGTAATTCAGCCACTTTATCAAGATATATGGTTTTAAGCTGACCACTTTAAGACCTCAGTATGCATGAAGAAAAGGGAATAGATTGTGAAAAGACTTGTTAAAAGTAGCAAAGATGATCTTTAGTCACCTACAGATTATGGCTTTGAAATAGGAGTCTAGATTTCAAGTGAACTTACAATGACCTTCTGTTGCAAACAAGATAGTGATGCAAAACAACCAGCAAGCCAGGAGAGAGTGAGGCGGTGGAGAGGCATCAGCAGAGTGAATGGGAGGTCTGGTCCCACACTAAAATTCCTAAGCTGATAAATGGGAACTGGGGTGCTCTGCACCATGCAAAACAGAGTTTGGGGAAATGTGGCTTAGTTGGAAGGTGTTGTCTTAAGATGAGGAAGGGCCAAAGATACGCAAAAGGAAGATAATACAGTCTACAGCAAGGAAAATGAAATGAAATGTGTGCAATGGGTACAAGGTGGTATCTCTTCCTGCATGTAACTGTTCAGAGAACATGCAGAGGAGTTGGTGTTGAGGGTCAGTGATCTTTCACATGAAGGGTGGTGGCACCCAACTTCTCCTTGCATCAGTCTCAGAGCTGCTTGATAACTGTAGGGCATGAATTAGTCAACTTGAAATGTAGATGTGACTGATTGGTAGTTCAGTTCATCCCTTGTTTTGCTTTCCATTTTCTGAGGGCTGATTAAAAGAGAAACTAGTGGAGTTTAGAATAAGCAGGTCCTTTCTGATCTACTTTTAACACAAAGCATTTTATTGCTTTTCTTTCATTTTGTCAGCCATACTTGCGGTAAACCAATACCTTCACAGCCTGCCTACTTTGATAATCCTGTGCTCCCATCACTGTACAGACTTGTTAAGTCTTTCCAGATGTTACAGGGTAATTTTTGGAAGGCTCCAGAGGCTGTCTTTTTACTGCTTCACAGACATCTCAGGCACTACCTCCAAACATTCTGGTGACTTTCCTCTTCACAAAAATACATTTCAAAATAAAAAGTAGTTTATTTTTCTTTACACACACAATGGAGTTTTTCAGTCATGTAGGTAGAAATTGCACAGAGCTATCTTTTTTTTCTTCTTCT
>JAOXXN010000395.1:13495225-13538428 GCA_026770055.1 Myrmophylax atrothorax | reverse complement strand
AGAGAGAGATAAAATATTGGGATCTATTTAGTAGTCTCAAAAGGCAAAATGAGAGTGACCCACTGATCCACTCTGGTATACTAACAGTTATGAAGCTAGTAAATAAATACTTAGTAAGAAGATTGAGATCAATATTTAATTAATACAAAGATATCAGGCCCCACGTGGAAAACATTGAGGCTCTGTGAAAGGTAGATTATCTATTAAAGATGTAATGTCTGAGTCTGTGACATGGCGTGCATATCCCTGGCAGGGATGTGGAAGATGAGATGTGGCTCTTTTCTCTTTTAACACAAGGTATGTGTGGCACTGGGGGGCTTATTTCATGGTATGAAAGTATTTGAGCAATGAGGAAAGCATAAATTGCACTACAGAAAAATATATTAACAGTAGAAAATCATAAAAAGCAGTAGCTCAGCCCAGGCAATTTACTTCTGGAACAGGTCACAAAACAACGGGTTACAGAAGAAGGGGAATAAAGGTGTTCAAGATGAAAACAATGCATGAAGAATGCCAGTCTTATGGCCCTGAGATGCTGCCTGTGTCTTCAAAGCCACATCCACACCTGCTGCCTCTCTGAATTTAGTAATCCACCATTTAGGTGAAGCTAACATATGGATTGGTACCCATTCCCTTTTTCCGTGTCTGTGGATTTAAAAGTGTATGGCAGCTCCAGAGACATTTCTGTATTGAAGACATTTTTTGAGAATTGTGAAGGTGGGTTTTGGGTTTAGTTTAGTTTTTTTGTTTGTTTGTTTTGTCAGGGAAAAATGAAGGAATTGAACAAGGGACTTTTCTGATAAATCCCTTTGTAGCTCATGTTACCTGAAGAACTTGTTTCCTCAGGCAAGCCCTTCATCCTCTAGCCCCTCATTAAATCCCTTAGTCTCTGTCATGGCAGCACCTGCCAAATCCTGCCAAACCTTCTCTTTCTACCTTTGATAGCAACACCTGACAGTGTTCCAGTGAGATTGCAATCCCTTTTTCAATAAGACCCACCCTCACCCATTATGGAAGCACAACTGTCTGTAATAAAACACAGAGCATGGTGCACAGCGATGCAGTACAATGACAGGGACATGAATCAAATGTCTGAGAGATGAATAAAAACAATATAAATTTAAATAGGAGAATATGATTATTGAAGATGGAATTAGGTTTGGACACATGATAAGACTCCATCCATCTGTGAAAAATGCCAGAAGATTTTTTAATGAGATTTCCAGTTATAAACGTTGAGACACCATCAGTCCTGAGGTGATAAGATTAGAGCTTGATTGTGTGTAGCTATGAGAATGGAAATGTATATAGAGAACTTACCTACTGTGGAAAAGCAATTAGGGACTACAGGGGGACTAATAGGAAAATAAAACAGCTATGCAATATATCCCATGGCAAAAAAAATCAGATACACTCTGTTATAATTTAACAGACACTTGTAGATAATGTTGTGGTTATGGGTGACTTGAGGCATAAAATGGTATAAAAGAAGAAATTAAAGCTCTAATAAATTAATGTTGCTTGAACCAATATGCTGTGAGGCATAATGTATTGCAAAGGACAGGACAATTAAGTAATAGGAAGGGAATTATTTCTAGGATCTAATGTCCAGATGCCACGATCTGAAAATCAAACCAAACTTCAACATTTGACGTTGGAAAATTGGTTTAGAAGAATTTAATTGGAAATGAACTTATTGTACATAAGACTTACAAGGGTCAGAATTATAGCTATATTAGTACACACGTGTTAGGTCTTCATATGCCTCATAAAAGGTAGGCTGTGAGGATGGAGGAGCCTTCATCTCTGCTGAGACTGGCAGCTTTGGTCCCGTGGGCAGATTTGCACTGCTGCCATTTCCTTGGTGCCAGTGGGCCCTATCCACCCACCAACCACACACCAGAGGTGCTGCCCTCACCCTCTCCTGCGCTGTGTAACTGTATTTTATGCCCTGCCAAAAGGAAAGGAAATGGGACTGGTTATGTGGCTGCTGGATCAGGGGATGGCACGTTTGATTGGTGAAATAGTAATGGGTTTTGCTTATCACTACCTGCCAAAGACCCTTTTTACAGACGTAACCCGAATATCTGAGCCTCAGAGCTATGCACTCCTGATTGTCTGTAGTTGACCCATCTGTTATTTCCACCTGTTCTTCTTTTCCTTTCAAGTCTACAAGTTGTATTCTAAATTGTAATTCAGATCCCAATTCACTGTTTTTCTTTCCTTAATGCAGCCTATTTAGTGTGGGAAAACTGAAGATTTAGTGCTAAACACCTGTTAGCTTCTAGGCAAATCAATTTCTCCTGAATGAAAGAAAGAGAATTTTCTTAACCTAAAATACTTGTCTCTCTTTTCTGAACTTCATCCTCAATGGATTCACTTTATAGATTTTGTTTCTCCACTAATTAATTCCATTGCCATTTCTTTTCTCTGTGGCTGGTTATCACAGAAGCAAACAGAATGCAAGGAAGGAATTTAGACTTAGTGATTCTATGGACAACAACCTTCACAACCAGCTTTGAGAACAATCCCTACGCCAACCATGAAGCAAAGCTTTTCTCAGGTTGCTGCAGTTTCAATCTCATGTTTTAAACAGGTACTCACAATGTTGCTCTCCTGAGGAGACAAGATTCAATACATTCTCTTCAAGTGTTAACAATGATCAAATATATGGTAAAAAGTACAATATTTTCCCCTGGAGTAGTAAAGTAGCTGAAGTAAAATGTTTGTGCTCAACCTAATGACATCTTGACAGTATGTGCTTTGTTTATGTGTGCAATGTAAAGAAAAGATCTGTCAAAATTTAATGAGCAGAGTACAGAGTACTAAAAAGAAACAAAATAACTAAGTACTGCATAAAACAGGAAGTGTGCGATCTAAAGCTTCTGATCTGGATGCAAACTTCTTGAAGGTCTCCCCATAAATGATCATTTGTCCCACAGATGAGTTCAGCATCCAGCTAAATGCCAAATCAGCCCCAATGGGCTGCCCTGAGTGCATCTGCTCCCATCAGCAACTTGTGCTCTGCACTGGGGGATTTGGCCGTGGTTGGGTAAGGCCCAATAATAACTCCAGTGAGAATTTGCAGGGACCTTATCTGGACAAACCTTACCACCTGAGCAGAGACTTAGTGGTGCAATGCACCCAAAATGGACATTACGTGGCAGTCAATCTTACCCCCACCCAAGAACAAGCCACAAAGGTGGTGTAACACCTGAATAGGATGTGACATAGGATGTCCCATGGCATAAGAGCAGTAGTGGCAGATTTGTCCTCTTAAAAAATTCCTGCTGTTTGGCTAAAAGTTAGGCATGTTGTGGGGTTGTATTCCAGAAAGGAACGAGAACTGGGCAGGCAGAGGTGAATCCCTCTATCCTGAATCATGGATGAACCCACCACAGTGTCTGTTGGAGCTGCCTACCAACAAATGTAGTCATGATTAAAACATTGTGCTTTTTGCAAGATGCTAAATAAAACGAGCCATTTAATAATACCAATCCATTTTAGTATAATAAAATACATCAGCTATGGGATATTTTATGAAAATGTTTAATTCAACTGTTTCTTTGGAATGTAGTAGTCATAGTTTGGAAATTTAAGTTACAGTTCAGTTCTATGTGTTTTTTTTTTTTATGCTACTCAGTGTCTGAGAATACAAATGTCATTTAAAGTTAAGGCTTCACTGTTCATTTTGAAACAACAATTTACAAGTGTCATATTGTCATAGAAAATAAAAATTTCTGTAAAAAAAATTTGCACAAAGTTTTATGATGGTACAAAACATGAAGCAATAATATACCAGTAAAATGAAATCATTTTACTACTGAAGATTTTTATAGTTTTTCAATAAAGAAAAAATATGTTATTTTACACTTTAAAAATTATGAAACAATCTAAAACAATATAAACTGAACATTTTGTAACACTGCCTTTACAAATTAATAACTTTATAAACATATAATTTTTTTAAATATATTTATCAGTGCAAGATACTTTTCAATGTAAAGTTGCAGTATCATTTTTCCTTTATTGAAGGGCAACTTTCGTTCTATTACCTTCAGAGAAATCAAATCTTCAGTGCTATATCCTCATTATCATAGTAAGGTCTGAAGACCACAAAGGAGATATATTTCTTTTTATGTTCACTATTATCAGTATGCTAAAAGAAGAAAAAACCCCACCAACTACCAGCTTTTCTGTTCAAATAGATCAAGGCCAAGAGCTGGTCCAGAATCTATTGAAATCAGTGGGAATATTTCAAAAGGTTTTGGGCTTAGGCTCCCCAATGGGATTTTCTCTTCAAGGCAATATAAGCATACAACTCTTAGTCAAGTTAGTGGACTAGAAGTTTTTTCAGCTAAGGAGAACAGACCCTTTACTCCTGACTCACACGGTGGTGATGTGCTGAAAATAGTATTGAAAAATCCTTTTTTCTTTGGGTTAATTAACTAGCTGCTGCAAAACCATTATGGACAAATTACAGTGTTAGAAACCAACGAAAATTCTACCTCTGACAAAGTGACTTTGCTACTTGGGGCATCTCATGGACTAACTCTTAGGCAAAACTTTCAGGCCCTAGGTGCATTGTCTCACCTGCTGGAGGGCCCAAGGTTGAGAGGCTGGGGAGGAGGTAACTGTTCCATCAGTTTGATGACCCGAAGTGGGTGTGTGGATTTTCTTGGTAGTCATTGCCTTTAGGACTTCTTTGAAGTAGCAACGGTCCACTGTTTTTTCTATTGGGTCTTCCTTTAAAATATTTTCAACTTCAAACCTCAATTTTTATCTCCAGTTTCCCTCTCTTTTCTTCAATTTCTGGCTTACTGGTGGATTTTCTACATATTTTTCTGTTTTATAATTCATGTTGTTGAAATTATATGTCTAAAAACATGTAGTAGATAAATAGGGGAGGATTCTGTTGCTCCATGCAATTCAAGGTTGAATTAGCTCTTCTATAATCCTAATCCTGGACAGGATATTTCATTGCTCTTCTACAAAAACAATTTTGGAAAAGACTAACTCAGAAAATCCCAATCACTTCCCTGATTCTACTCAGGAAATTCAGTGAGAAAAAACATGTGTTCAGCACTTTGGCAGGATGCCCCTTTACCCATGTTTGCACTGGTTTTATCTGCTGGTTGTTAAATACCCAGGGGAGGATTGAAGCTGCCTCCCCAGTTATGGCTGTGCTGTGTGCAGGTCACCTCAGAAAACCCAGGGGTTCCCCTTGCACATTCAGGAGGGGAGTGATCCCTCTGCTCCCGTGTCACCTCCTATGGACCCCTGTGGGAAACATTCTCTTGTTTCTTTTCACTCTGTTGGACCAGTTGCGTAGGATGTTGAATATTATTTGTCCAATAATATTTGTCCTAAAATATTTAAAAATTGCCAAGTAATTGTCAAATACATTTTTTTCTGACAGCTTATAGTACTCAGTTCACTGAATTGGTTAATATCTGCACTTCTGGTCAAACAGAAACCTCCTGGTATGAAATGCCAATTGGATATAAGGTGATGGTAAGAACATACCTTACATACACTGCGGGATTTCATTTTGCCCTCAGTATCCACGTACATCCAATTAGCATTGATTAGCATGGAAATACACATATACTGAGAGAACAGAAGTCTGAGTTCAGGTAGGGGCAGGAGGAGGAAAGTTTCTCATTTTAAAGGCAATCTTTTCAGTAAGGGAAGCATTTTCCCCAGTGTAATTAACAGGCAAGCTGTTCAGGATAAAAGACATTTTTCATGACATCAGGAAAAAAGATACTGTCACTTTATGCTGTTAAGAAGAAACCCAAAGTTCGACTTTGGAGGATAAAGTTAAGAATTTTCCCTTATTTTTTAACACAAACTCTAATAAAATCCTTTGCCATTACCAGCAAGTTAAAGCTGAAGTTTTCTTTCCTTGGCAATGGCAAATGCTTATGCAACCTACTCATAGAGACAAAGAGAGAGAGAGAGAGAGAAGAGAAAGGGAGAAAGATTTTACATTTGAAAATACATTCTATATGAAAGAACAATAAAAGGGGATATTGCAGCTTTATACAAAAGGGTCAAGAGACATGAAGTTGAAGTACAGAAAGCAGAACAATTGAGCCAGGTTGTCAAATCTGATTAGCCCTTGCCTTGCTGAGGCTACTTTCTTACAGTAAAATATACTTTTCTTTTAGTCAGTGAGCCATCAGAATATGATTAAAGACAAGGGCATAACTGCAGAGAAGCTGTAGTTAATGTTAACACAACGAGAAGCAGTACAAACAAAAAGGCACTTGAGAGGACATACACTAGCCAGTGCCAAGGACTTTTTTTGTTTCGTTTTTAGGCAGTACACTTGGTTACCAGTTGTGTCTGATGATGGCACATACTCTTTTATGGAGTTCACAAGCACAAAATTTAGTACAACACTGAAAAACATCAATAAAATTTGACTGTATTGCTTCGTAAACAGAGCTGACACACTATATCGGTACTGATGCAGCAGTACTTTCAAAAACATCCTAACCCTTCTTTGCCTATGCACAACACGAGCAATTATACACAAATACAGGTGCAGAAGTCCACTAAATTGCTGTTACTCCAATATTTTCTGGGCACTGAGCTACAGACAGCATGTCCATCCAAAGGACCCCACTGAATACATTTTGTGACAGCATCTTGGATTTTGCACAGTAAAAAACAAAATTATCCATTAACGGAAAACAAAAGAGAGGGAGAGAAAGAAAGACAAAATGAACTATAAAGTCAATCATACTTGGTCTCAACACCAGCATTCGATTATTTCAAATAAAACCAACAGAAAAAGCAGACTGTACATGATTCAGGTTGTTAACACAGATTGTTGTCCATGTTCATCGGTTACACACTCATTGAAGCTCCTGAGAAAAGCTTGGCTCAGTGTCATCAATGCACTTTTCAGCCTGTACAGTAAAAGATCAACAGTTCCCCAGCATGACCGAGCTATGTCCTTCCATCCCGATTCTCTGAAACTGCTCTAGTTGCTTTATACCTTCATGCTTCCGAGTATGAATTCTGTGTATTTAGTTTATCTTTTTTCAGTTTTACACCATCAACCAGTTCAAAATTGTAATTCTCCAGTGCAGACAAGTTCCTCTCTGACATGCCATTGTGCCAACAGGCACAGTACAGGACAACGCCACAGATGGCTCCTAAAAGCACTCCGAGTGCACTCATGGCTATGATGGTAATAAGGATTGGGTCCAGGGTCTTCAGGACATTGCCTGGTTTCCTGGAGATGTTGTCGTCATAGTCCTCGCCTGTACGGTATGGAGGCGTGAACCCTGAAATGGAGTAAAGAATTGCAACATTTTCAGAACCAATCCTAATTTGAACTTTGATGAATTGGAAATTTTGAGAAAGAACATCAAATTTTTTGGAAATAAGTTTCTACTTAATTTTAAAACCTAGCTTCTTGGAGGTAGTCATAAAGAGCTGAAAACTGTAATGTGGCCCAAATAGTTGTTGATTTTTTCCAGACTGCTCTCCAATTATTGAATCTACTGCCTGTTAGTAGAGGTTTGATTCTGCCTTGGACTAAGTAGGTGTCTTGGGAGTGAATAACCAGGCCTTTTGACTGCATTTTGCCAGGCTGCAGTATTTACCTCAAAAATATTAATCAAATCATACTCAGCTTAGTATGAGAGTTTATAGGCTAAGACATCGGTTTGGAATGTCCAGCCATCGTGCATCCTTTCCACTTCAATGACTTTAGGATTGGATCCTGAAGTGGAAATAGTGGCAGAACTGACACAGAAGAGCCCTCTGCCCCCTTGGGTAAAGTATTCACTGGATATGATAATGTTTACCCTCAACTCTTTCAGTATATGAAAATGATCCAATAGCTCTTAACCCTGTAATTGCTGCAAGAAAAGCCAAGAAGTGGTTTTGGACAAACTCTCACTGAAACCAATTATAACAATCCCACAGACTGTAACAGAGAAAAATTAAGCTCATTGCCTGAACAATGCAAGTATATTTTATATTGGGACAATATGACAATTATGACCCACTTAATGATCCATTTACAGCTATCATCATTGAAAATGATAATGCTTTGCTAGACTGGTCATAAAATGACACTTTCAGCCAGGTCTGTGAGACAATTAGCTTGAAGAGTTTTGAGCCTAATTACCGAGGCATGGTGCGAGTCATAAATTCCAAGATATGATGATAGTGCTTTCTACATCAGTGGACAAGCCTTCTAGATAACAAAATACTGAGGAGCTAAGAAGTGCATGCATATATATGTATATAATGTAAATAAGTATCTATATAAAATGTGAAAGGTTTGAGATAGGTATGAATAATAAAAAGTCCATAAGATTATATGACACAGAGTAATAAAACTACCCCTTCCTTCAAAGCCTTCTTAGTGTCTGATCCAGACAAATCAGAATACCTTAATACTATACACAGTTAGAGAACAAATCTATAAATAAATAAATGGAATGCACAAATTCACACTAAAATACACATTAAAATTCATTCCCTCTTAAAAATAACACAATTTTTACCTGTTTGATTAATATCTGTGTCTTCTTCTTCATGTATTTCATTCTCCACATCAGTTGATTCTAATGAAACAAAAGAATTGACATTGATTATTAGGGTTACAAACACTGATTGACTATCATGCTGGCAATAATGGTATAGCAGATTTTCCTGTGTCAGAGCATCATTATGGTGGCTTGACAGAACTGTTCATTATAATGGGCTCTGAAAATTAACAGAGGAAAAAGGAAAGATTAAAAAACTCCTCTCCGCCCAGTCTTGGCACAGTTTTAGTTATCAGCAGGGGTTTTCCATGCCTGCATACGAGAAATCAGTGTGATGAATTAGCATCTCATTCACTGTATTTACAATTTTGGAGCCCAATTCCATAACACTTCATCAGCATAGGCATAGTTAATCACAAGAATAGTGTTTCAGAGACTGCAACGAGAACACTTGTGTTTGGGTTTCAGTCTGAGCTTGTGGATTTAGCTCCCTAAGGCCAGAAATCTTTGCTCAACATTTGGTTTGAACAACCAAAACTTGTGGAGGTAGGAAAGGAGTGACTTTTCTTTCTCATTCTGGAATCAAGTAAATACAGTCACTGTGGTACCAGCATCCTTTTTGGCACCGAGAACACTGCAGGAGGACTAAGCAGGGTGTCCTGCCTCTCTTTCCTGCTAACTGTCACTCTGGTGGCATTTGATGAACACCAGAGGTTGCACTGTGTGATAAAAAGAGACTATACAGTTTCCTCCTCCTGCAGTGAATTTACCACATAGCTGAAGACTGCCATGTTACCCCCAAATGGATGTTAGCTACAAAACGTGAGGAACACCCTCTATTATTGCTCTCAATCGTGTTGCCAACTCACATGGCATAAGTTTGTCTTCCTAAATCTAATCATTTCTATTCCCTCTTTTACATAAAAGTAATTGCTTTGCCTCCACTCTGAAGGACAGCATTCAGTGCTTGTGTTTATCTGAGGCTGCTACTGCCAAATTACGTGCAGTATGGAATGTGCATATGATCAGCAGTGACTGGAATAACCCAAGACTGGCCAGAAATAAAAGGACTCAAAGAGCATCTTAGGAATAGCCTGGCTCAGACGTGGAGGGCCATGTCCTAACATTACTTTGTGTCCTGCATATCTGGGAGCTGACGACTGCAGCAAATGAGCCACAGCAAACTCAGGATGACAGGACAGCAGAGGACAGAGCAGGGGCCATTTCATCCTATCCACTTATCCTATAAGGGTTTGAAACACTCCTTTAAAAGGAATTTATGTAGGGTTGGTAGTAAAGGGTGAAGAAATTAAATTGGATTTTGAGCCTTAGTTAAAACACTAAAGAGCATTAGGAAAAGCCAAGAAATTCAAAGAGGGCATCAATATGAAATACAGGGAGAGATGTAAGAATGTGAACATGCTGTGACCCATGTCAGTAGGATGCCAGTTCTGACACAATCCACTGCCATACTGAGGTGACATCAGTGGCACTTAACTATGAATAAAGCTATCTGCTGAATCAGAATATTTTCAGTTGAAAACTTCCCACATAGCTGAAAATTATCTATCCCTTTCTCAGAGAAAAAATACCTATCAAACCAAAATAAATAATGTTTTGGATGAGAATTCTCTATGTTCTTGCTTTTTACACTTACTTCGGCAATCCTCTTGTGCGACGTGATTGTCAATTTTAATATCATCCACAGCAATTCCTCCAGTTCCTTTCCCAATTTCTCCCTCAATAACCACCTGGCAAAACAAGATAATGTTCACATTGTTTCATGTTAGCACACAATTGCAGCATTCAGCATTTCCTAATTAGTTGCTAGCACATATCCTCACCTGCCATGAAGTCATATCTACATGTACTTTGTGGCCTGAGAATCTGCATTGCCTGCCTTTATGAACTTATACATGCAAATGTAAATTCATATACTGTCATAGCCTCATTAAAGACTTTTACATCAGCAAAACTGTGGCAAAGAAGCAGCTTTGTGACTGATGATAAATGATTTCTAAAGTATTTTTGTGGCCTTAGGTAACAAATTGCTTGCATCACTGTAATCTAAGATACCATGAAATATTGCACTATTATTAGTCACAGCAAGTGCACTTCACCTGTAGGTGTAACACTGCCCACACAAATCCTTCAGTGACACCCTTTGCTATGGTGTTTAAAACATGACCAGCAAAGTGTTGCTGGCCTCAGCTCTGCTAGTTCAGGGGGGAGCTCACCTGGTAGTGTTTCACAGACTTGTGAAGAAGAACACGTCCTTCCTTCCAGTAGTTTGCCTGGTGCCCACTCAGGGTCCACAGCACCTGGTCATATTCATCTGGCTTTTGGTACCGCAGTTTGATCTTCAGGGTGCCGACGTGTGCGCCGGACATGTGGTACCAGAAAGTCATGCAGTGGGCAGAGTTCTGTGAGTAAATCACGGGGCTCAGCAGCCGGGCGACTTTGCCTTTCTGGCTTTCATCAGCTTGTGAGTAAATGAAATTGCCATCTCCTACTGTGACAGAAGGACCGTGTTAGGAATAGCCACCAGTTTGAATTTTCTTTGTTAACACAAGAATCCCTGACCACCCCTGATTATTTTGCTTTCTTTCCATGCTGATGGGTCAAGCATCATAAACAATAGTCAGAGGCTGTTGTTTTGGGAGCTCTAGGAAAGCTGACATGCTCTAAGACGAGTGCCACAAAGATGATCAGAGGGCTGGAGCACCTCACCTGGGAGGACAGGCTGAGAGGAGTTGTTTAGCCTGGAGAAGAAAAAGCTCCAGGGAGACCTCATTGCTGCCTTTCAGTAAGTAAAGGAGACTTATAACAAAGATGAGGACAAACTTTTCAATAGGGCCTAGAGTGACAGGACAAGGGGTAACGGTTTTAAACTAAAAGAGGGTAAATTCAGACTAGACATAAGGAAGAAAATTGGTGGGTGATGAAACACTAGCGTAGGTTGTCCAGAGAGGACTAGATGTCCCATCCCTGAAAACATTCAGGGTCAGGTTGGATGGGGCTCTGAGCAACCTGATCTAGTTGAAGATGTCCTTGGTCATTGCAGGGGGGTAGGACTAGATGACCCATCCAGGACCCAAACTATTCTGTTATTCCATGTTTTTTTCTGGTCATCTCCTTTGCTGTTCACTGGGATGGTTTGTGCCGAGAGTGAACCGTAAGAACAAACTCACTATATGACACACACCACACATTTGCTTCTGCTCAGGGAAGGAGGCAAAAGCATGTTTGGTGTGACAGCATATGCTCTATTACTCAGTGTGCACCTCCTGAAGACAGCCAGCACTAGACTTGCTAAATAAAAAGCCCTGGGGCCTGCTCTATGCTAATTGTGCATAAAGCTATTAAAAAAATCTCTGTTTAAAGCAATATGTGCTCGAGAAGGCAAGATTAGAATGGGCAGAACACTGAAGGATGAAATGGCTTTGAACAGCCACTGTCAGAGATCAGGAACCGAGATCTAAATAGTGTTCCTAAATAGAGTCTGAACATTGTCACAGATGGTGTCAGACTTACGCCCTTGATGTTTGTAACAATATTTTGGGCTCTATATATTCGTGAACCCTTTCCTGAAAGAGTAAGATTATGGCTGGTACTTTCTGAAGAGCAAAATGGATTTATACACATTGAAATCTGAACACCTAATACCCTTAACTTGGAAAATTACTTTCTTAATCATGCTGTGAGAGAAGCACGTGGGAGTGTGATTAGTTTGGGAACAGAAAATTGCTTAGTAAAGACACTGACTATAGAGAAGTGCTTCTGATTTACGCCAGCCAGACATCCAGTCAGCTTTTGAACAGCTTCTTTGCAGGAATTATGGTGGAAACCCATGAAGTTTATCATGGTGTGTTTAAGAACAGATTGCACGTGCAATGCAGTCACACAAAAGGATAGAGACAGCATTTAGAGACATTGGTACAAAGTTACTTTGAGGATAAAAGTAATAAGAAATATTATTGCTTAAATGCTGAAATAAGTATACATTTCTCTGTTTATACCAATGCTTATACAAAAGAAAATTAAAAAGAGGCAAAAGAAGATGTTTTAGAAGGGTGGTCTTTGTTTACATGGTATTCTTAAATTTCATGTGAAATACTCTATAATTGAGACTTGCTGGATTGCAATGGTATAGGCCTGCACCAATGAAGATGGGAAGATGAGCATCACTACTCTGGAAAGCATAAGAAGGACAGGATAGTAAAAGGTGAACCAGGAACAAAGAGGAGTGGGTTAAACCCAGTGGGTGGAAGAAGTGGGCCTAATAAGTGAGAAAGGAAAATATTTCTTCTAATATGAGACAAAGATGTTTTCTTTTGTTTGGATTTTTCTGTGGGTAGTTAGAGGTATCCTCCCCAATATACATGTCAAAGTATCTGGTCTTTGAAAGAATTTTACAGGGGAAGATATTGCATTGTAAGAAAAAAATTAGGCTTTTTTTTTTCTGTCTTACTGCAGTAACAGCTTGTCCAGCCTTTTAAGCAGGAGTGCTTATGCCTATACATTCTTTCCAACTTTGCTTCTGTGCAAAGAGCAGCACAACATGTGCAAATCTCATCAAAGAATGGTAATAGGGGAATCCAGAGGGAGATAAAAAAGGAAAATAATCACAGCATTAGGATGGTTGTCTCAGTTGGAAGACCTAACACTGGCCAGATTTAATCACAATGTGTATAATTTGAAGTGACATACAGCGTATCCTGCTGTCTTAAAGGAATTGCTATTGAAGCCACTTCTGTGGATTTTCTTCAGCTTTGTACATGTGGCTGACACAAAGATATGTCTGGGAGTTGCTCACTGGGGTTCTCCCAATACATAGGGTGGCTTTACTGTGTAGAGCTGACACTGAGGGTTTGTTTAGGACATCAGTGCCATTTGGACTGCTCATGGTCTGTGTTCACATCCACCCCACTCACTCTCTACCTGCTGGAAGGTGAATGGCAAACCTGGCAGTGGAAGGTGCTCTTAAAGGAAAAATTTGGAAAATATTGGAAGTTACTGCAGCAGGAGAAAAAGGGGCAGCCTATAGGATTTACTAAAGCTACAGCTCATGGGACAAATAAGTTTTCTGCACTAGTAGGGCCCAGGGGAAACAACAAAACCTCATTTGAAGAATATAATTTCTTCATCTTTTGGCTGAAGACATGTTCAGTCTCTCTATAATCTTTGGTGGCAAAGTGCAGATAGCTCTCATTTTCAGAATATTACTGCAGTGCTGGGTCAGGAACTCTGTCTTCATTGTCTTAATTAGAGCTTTACTTATGCATGCCTTTTAGATTTTGTCAGTCTCTGGCTAACATAGCTTTTAACCTCCTTTCAATGTCAGATCCTACGGAGCTATTTCACTTCACTCTACATCAATTTTTCCACCATTACAGCCTTCACTTCAGCTAACTGCATTTAGTTAATTTGATGCCATTTATTTGTACAATGCCATTTATAGGCAAAGTATTACAAGTTTTTTTTTCCCTGAAACTACTGTACTTGTCTTAAGATTCAATTGAAAGTGTCTCAGAATTTAAAAAGTCCAATTTTGTCTAATTTCCTTGTCATTCTCATTAGGCAAAGGGTAGCAGAAGTGGGAAGGGAGATTCATCTCAGCACATTTGATTAATCTGCACATATGCAAGTGAGAACACTGAAGTGAGAGGCTGTGCAGGTCACACTGTGCCCTCCCTTCTCCACTAGCCTGCAGCATATTTATTGCCTAATTATGCAGAGCCATGAGTTACATACTACAAAACAAACCAATCAATTTCCCAGGGTGGTATTTCTGGAAAAACTACGTGTGAGCAAAGGATAGCTATAATCTCCAACTGCTGCTGGAAAGGAAAAGGGCATGGTAATACATCCAATTGGGAAGTTTCACTTACAATACCTCTCTGTGGTGGATAGTCCCTCTAACTACAAACAGGAATAATGTGAGGTTTGTTCATGACTGTATCAGTTAGTCAGTGATATCTGCAAAATACTCATTCAGATATTTTTCTAAACCAGATGATGGCAAGTCAGAGGAATATCTTCAGTTCTTGACAATAAATAATCTTTACTCCCCAACGGAAAGGATAATTACATTCAGCTGTGATTACCTATAATAGATTAGGTTTCCTAGAGAACCACCTTTGTGACTTTACATACTTTAGCTGTAACATACTTTATAATATACTTTAGTTATAATTCTCTCTCTTGTCATTTTTGAAGACATGCTGATATTAAACAGAACAATCTCTTCCCACATAAAACAGCTAAATCATGAACTCATGATTACCTGTGTGGTCTTGAATCGGCCCAGTTTTGCTGGTCAGGATTGCCCACCTTAAATCCACCTGGTTGTCGTGCTCCCAGTGGCACAAAGTCTTTTGGGATCCCCAGCCAAAGGCACAGTTGAAATTGTATAGTGGTAGCTCTGCAAGGAAAGACGGAAAAGGGGGGGCAAAATGTGATTATTAATTTTGTACTTCAAAACAAATGCATACAACTGACCATTAACAGAACCATTCCTCCCTGAAACTCTGAGAAGCCATAGCAAGAACATCCCTCCTGGGAAAGAGATGAAAAACTACTATTTTTTGTAAATGATGTGGTTGTGTCTCGTCACTTTATGACCCATATTTGGAATTTTTTTGTGGTTAGATGAATTCTTCTGATTTGCCCACTTTAGCTGATAGCCACGTTGTAACACATATGACTCATAAACACAGTTCTGGCTTACTTACCAGATATACTTTCTGGTTGACAATATTTCTTTGCACTGCAATGGTGCAACATTTTGCAATGAATTGCAATGAGACTCAGGCAAAAATTAGAAAAGACAGAAACATTAATGGAATGTTCTTGGCAGGAAAGGACTTCTGGTGAAATCTACAGTACGTGGCTTCAATAAGGAACTTATTTCAGCATCTTCCAGACAGTTAAGTAGGCCCACAAGATGGCAGCATTGAAATGGACAAATTGAGAGGGAAAAGGGACAAATGTGGCTGATTGCCAAATGAACTCAAAATAAGCCTCAAAACAAGCTCTGCATAAAACAAGGGAAGTCTGGTATTATGGTCAGGATGAGATCATATCTTGTTTTCAGCTTCTTTTCAATTCTGCCCAAAGGTTTAATACATAGTAGCTTATTTTCTTCAATAGAACTTGGAATTTAAATGGAAAGATTATACGAAGATAGCATATAAATCCCTTGCATTTCTTATTTTCAGAAGCAGTTTGAAATCTTTTGAGCTTTTGCTTCCTAACCATTGGTATGAACTTTTATCTCACCTTGAGCAATGACAACTCCCAGTAGAGTAATACCCTTCCCACAGCAATGTGACCAAATCTTGGAGTCTTTTCTCAGGCATGACTCACGCCTTATTAAAGGAATAATTTAGGTTTTCTTTAATGTGATGCTTTGTGCAAGTATGAACTAAGAACAAAGGACTCTGTGCTCCCATCAATATCAGCTCTGAGGGAAGAACTGCGTTTCTTGCCCATTATGAATAAAAAAAAAGCCAGGAAAGATAATGCAACCCCTAGAACATGTTTGTTTATTGTGGGAAAATAAGGAGAAATATGGGAAGTGTGTTGAGACCTGTGGCTGGTCAGACCTTCCAGGTGGAGCTCTTCCCATCTGAAGAGGCAAAGACCTCCTTCTTGTGGTGAGCTGCCAGGGAAAACTGGGAGGCTTTTGAACTCCCAACCCAGATTTTAATGGAAAGTAAACTAGAATAATCATTTCATCAAGACAGAGAAAACCTCGGGTGAGTAGGTTGAGACAGAATGGATACAAAAAGGGTTCATCCATCATTCTCTCCATGCCTGCTGTGTCCTTTTTTGGCAGGTCCTTGCTCCCAGACATAGTTTTAACTCAACTCACTGGATTCCTGCATTGCAGCCACTGTGCCCTCTCCCCTCTGGCCCCTAGAAAACTTCATTCTGTCAGCAGAGAGGTCTGAGCACGGCAGTTCCTGCCCCTCTGCTCTGCCTGTCAGTGCCTTGGCTGTGCTGTGGTATCTCTCTGCACCAAGCCCTTGCTCTTCACTCCTTCCTTTCATCCTCCCCATCTCGCCTGCCTCCCCCCTCTCTCCCGCTGGCCTCCAGAGGGGTCTGCTCCACATTGTCACGAATGCAGCGTCCTAGTTGGGAACAAATGAATTAAACAGATAATGTCTGGCACAGGAATTCAATGTGGAGAAAAGATGTTTCCTGGAGCACCCTAGCCATTTCTAGGAAAGAGGCAGATTGTGGTGAATAATCTCAGTTTGGGCTCAAAATGTTGAAGAAGCAGAACTCAGCCTAAGCACAGGAGTGCAGAAAGGCAATCCATTATGTCTCTTTCTTCAGTATATGGACTTTTTTCTAGACAATGCAGCTAAGATCAAAGACATCTTGCCCAAAAGGGGACATCAGAAAATCAAGGGAAGTTTTTAAAGAAACAGAATGACATTGCAATGAATTAAAGGGTTTTAAGATCATGAAAAATAGCCTTTCATGACAAGGAGACCTAGGGAGAGCTATATTGCATGGCTTTGACATCAGAGCCATGAGACAGAACTTTAGAAAAGGTTTTAGAAAACGTAAAACAAAATTAATCTTCCTAATCCAAAGGATTATATCATGCAAAGCTAGTGATAGTCTGTGTGGTACTTAAACCACAGGAAAGGAGCACAGTGGTAGATAGATCACATTCATCTGAAGATACCACACAGCATAAATGAGCATGTAGCACAAACAGATTGAAAGGACTAGTATTGTTCAACTCTGAATAAAAATAAATATCAGAATACACAGAAGAAGTATGTAAATGAGTGAAGAATCCAGCAAAGAAAGAATACAATATTCTCTTTTCTCCATTTCATAGCCGAAGAACTATGAGATATCCAGTGAAGTTCAATGTGGATCAAAGGAAAAAATTTCTCATACAATGTGAGTGGTAATTGTTCCTCCTTTGGTGCTAAGGCTGAGCACAATTAAAAAAGAACTGGACACTGAAATGAGTAAGGAAAATATCCAGAATTTAATTGTTAATTCTAAAGGGCAGGAAGTGACAAAAGGCTTTTACCTTATGCTGTGATGACAGCTCTGAACACTGGGATTAGAAAGAGAGTTTCAAAACAGAGCTAAATTTCACAGACCCATCTAATAAATAGTTTCTTACACTTTCATTTGAAATATATAGTCCAGGAAATTGGCAAAGAGCCTAAGTCTGATATGCTTTGGCCATGCCTGTGTTCCTTGGCTTCAGACTCAGAGGCAGCATGGTGTAGCATAAAAATGAACTTGTTTTCCATGCAGAATTTTCCACTGAAACTGAGCTGAATTTGACCAGTAACCTGCTCTCAGTTAGCTATTTCTTGCTAGGTTTCTATTGTTTTTTCAAAAGTGATTGTGTTAATATATTCCTTAGACAATCACAGCAATGAGATTGAAGGTCAAAGACAAGTAATTTCAGAGTGCTCTTATTTTATGGGCTCCTTAAACATGCCATCTCTTATTGCCTAGTCTTATGTCTCCTCCAATCCTTCTTCCAGGGACCCATAAAAAGAAAGATAGACCTGCTAGCCAATTAATAATGGACACTTGTAGAATCAGGGTAGGTTCATTATGGTTCAGTACGGACAATGGATCTGCCCCAGCACAAGACAGACTAGCTCAACATTGCTATTTAAGGTTTCAGGGGGCTGGTACAGTAGCTCACAGCAAGCTACAGGCAGTCTGTGCTCTTTGTCCTTGAACTATAGCTTGGCAGCTCTGGTGGAAGGAAGGAAACTAGGGACGAGTAGCATTTGTTGTGCTCCCTCTGCAGTGCTGGCCCATTCGCCTGCTAGGATAATTCTCCTGCCAATAGGTGATTGATCTCCTGGTTTGTGTGTATTGAGAGGATGAAGAAAACCCACTATTATGTAATCAAATAGCAGCAGCTCAGATGAGAATCTGAGAGGGAGATGTGATGAAATCCCATATGCCTTTTTCAAAATGTAGGGTATGTGATGCTGAATTAAAACAGATTTATCCTCTCAAAAATAACCAACAGCTGTACTTCTTGACCACATCTTGCTCACAGCTGGGACCATTACTGTACACGAACAAGAAAGTAATTTGAAAATCTAGTTGAGTGAGTTTCTTGCAAGTCCATCAATCTCTTGTGGCCCACAGACTTGGACATATTTTTACAACTCCTCCAAGAGGCAAGAAAGAGCATGATGGCATTAAATATGCTATGAAAGTTCTCTGTAAGATGCTCTTGATAAAGGGTAAATCAACATTAAAATAGGAAATTACAAACTTAATTTGGACCACTTCAAAGTAGTATATTTGGTTTGATTTGTATTTGCATTTCACCTTTTTATACCACTTATGCTGGCAGCACAGAATTACCATAAACGATAGTAAATGATAACTTCACTGCTTTAATACCCCTTTACTGATGCATGGTTGCCTCACCGTAAGTGAGAATCAGACCTATTCTACCCTTAAATTATTTCTTAGCATAGATTTTTAACTCAGGATTTCTTAGTTATATTTTTCTGAAAAAGCTATTACACGTGCAAAAACAAGGTACTTTACCTCTTGGAATAGTCTGCTTTACAAAGGACTTACACACTGATAGCACGTAATGTAAAAGAACAGCTTGCTCTGTATGTAAATAGCTAAGAGACAAGCATTTCAAATAGTCCTTTAGCATTGAAAAAGATGTGTTCAAAAAGACTGCATGTTAGAAAGTCCTAAGGCTGAGGCCTCAAAGGTATCTACCTCTACAGACAGATTTGTTGAAGGCATTTTTTTAAGTTTGAGGAGGAAGGTAGACCCTCTCTTAAAAAATAAAATCCAAACCTTTAAACAATTTTAGCAGTTTGAAATCACGATTCTTTTTTATTTTCTTTCAATTCAGTCCCCTTGAAATGAACTGTAAAAGTCTCCTTGATGGAAAGCTTGTTTATACACGGAGGCTTTCCAGCTATTTGCTCTTAACTGTTTCCACAGTGTATGAAAGCTGGTTAGAATGGGATAATCTCAGGCTTTGACACATGCAAGCATGTTAGTCTGGGATAACAAGATTAGGGGTATTTGCAGGCTTGAATACAGGCAGTAGGACAGCGACACACAGCATTGGCACCTGTTGCAAATACCTGTGCCATGGAAGGTGCTGCTGCCGAGTCTAGGGCTCTGTCCCTTGTCACTGTGGCACAGACTGCTGTGGCCAGCACTGGCACCCTGTAGCTCCTGCAGGGCTACCCACTGGAGCCTGCAAACTGCAACTGATTTGGAATAGTTCCTTGGCTTGGAGTTCATCATTTACCTCATGGTGCATTAGCATCTTAAGGTAAACCAGGCCTTAGAGGGAATTAAGGCCAAAGCTGAAGCTCAGTCCTTGATGTGTTAAATTCATACCTTGTTCAGCTTGAGAATAGCTGAATGAGTGCACTACTGCACCATCAGCTGAGGGTCAGGGGCCCCTGAGCAGCCCTGCAACTTCAAGGGCAGTTTAAAGTACATTATTTGCAGCTGACACAGCAGACTCACTCCCGGCCCTGTGGCCCCTCATTCCAATGTTTCATTGTGCCAGCCAGGTCCAGCCATGCCCCTTCAGCAGAAGGAAGTGTTTGCACCACCTCCATTCCAGGAGGGGTTTCCCCATGTTGAGGGAAATTTCTGTCTGCCCCTTTTTGGGAGTTTTTTGGCTGGTTTTCAGTGAGGGATTATGAGGCAGCTGGAAACCTTTATGTCTTAAACTGGAGATTCTGGAAACTTCATTCTTATTTATTAGTGTCTGACTGATCTCTATCTATGATCTTTGTAATGTGCTGCCATGTGGGAGCCTGGAGTTTGGGATGTGAACTCGTCCCTCATTCCCTGGAAGGAAACGGTTCCTACCAGCACAATGCAGGGAAGTAACACTGGCATACTTTGAACAGAGCCTCAGAAACTCCTTTAAAAGAACAAAAAACTTGGCACATCACGGAGTAAGAAAGGTGGTGCAGGAGGGAAGTAAGGAGAGAAAATGAGGGTATCTTAATCTCTGGCAGTAACAGCCAATCTGTTACAGGAGAGTCCCGCCCAAGCCGAGGGGATTAAACACAACCTGCAAACTCAGCTGGCAGTAGAGAGAGGGAGCAAAACTGCATTGCACAGAGGCACTTTCTAAATTTAAAATTTGCTTAAATGCAAGAAGACATTTTAAAAAATACCCCAAACTGTAAAGAAATCCTTAATTTCATCAAAATAGAAACATAAAAGGTCATTTCAGACATAAAAAGTTAAGTGCTTTACTTTAAATCTGTTGCACAAAATCATTTCTTCCTTTTATCCCCCACCCCTTTCCAAACTGTGGGATCAGCAGCAGCCCTCCAGCCCTTGAGCAAGGCTGACTGTGGAAGAGCACAGGTTGGAGAGGTGTCCTGTGAGGGTGGACCAGCTCGCTGTTGTGCTTCTCATTGCACCAGTGCTCCACAATCCCCCTCTGCTCATAAAGCAGGGTAGAGCTAGAAATAGTGTATGCTGACTAAGCCAACTGGATGACCCTGGAGACAAATTTTGAGGAGAGTAAAAGCACTGGCCTCTGCAATATCTGAATGCAGAGGCCAAGAGTGGGAACAACATCTAAGCTAAATCAGCTCTATTTCTTAATCAGGTCAACACCATCACTGTCCTTTTGGAAACTTTTGCATTATTAGTCCCTTTCTCTCACTTGAAGCAAGAGTGGATTGTGTCACATGGTTGAGGAAACAATGACAAACGCTTACCCACCCTGTTAATAAATCATTTGCAAGACTGTGCCCGACTGTTCCTTAATGGAGGAAATGGGAGTAACTGAAAACTGACCTCTACCATGCCACAATTATTCTTGCAAAGGATTTTTAACTGGTGCTCATAGTTTTTTGAGTTTGGGTTTTCTGTCTAAATATATCCTCTCCCCCACTTCCAGTAAATTGTACAGGATATTAAAAAAATGGTACAAAAGGTGTGGAAGTAGCAAACTAAGGAATTTAAAAGCTGCTAGTTATTGTATTAAGTAAAAAGGACCCACTGCCAGTGACAACTTGGTTTTCCCTTTTCAAATTAATGGTAGCAGTTTATGTAACCCCATTTTGAGAAAACTTGCTAGAAAACAATATTGTAAAACTGCCAGCTCCCTGGTGGAGAAAACTGGCAAACTTCACTTGACTTAGTTTTGTAAAACCATGGGTATAAATAGTGAGTGGGCCTGTGTGACTCTGTTTTTGTTTTCCCAGACTTTGCAAACACACTTTGTGTCACTGACATGCCACATTTAAACAGTGCACTGTGTGATTAAGTTAGTTTAATTTTGTCAGCATTTGGCATTTGCTGATGCAGAAGGAAATCTTGTTCTCTGCTGTGTCTACATGTGGATGAAAGGAATAAAATATTTACTGTACAGAGCTAAGAGACCAGATGCTTCTTTACTTCAGAGAATTTTAAGGAATGGAAGTCAGGAAGTGCTGCAATTCATTATTTTGTCTCTGGCATGAAATTTGGGTATGGAATTTATTATGGTTTCAATAAGAAAAAATTTTTTTTTACCTGGTTGTAATGTATTGTCAATTACTGTTGGCTTTTCTGTATTCAGCACTGTTGTTCCACCTGGAAAAGAAATTATGCGTATCATGATACATGGGACACAACAAAGGACACAGCAGTCATTAGGAATATCCTACATATAAACATGAAATATTGCCATCTTTATTAGACATGCAGGTAACTGAGTATGTGAGCATAAGCATTGAAAACATGACATGAAAGGCCTGGTTTCCTTTATCAAAAGAGAACACAAGAACTCTTCATTATATAAAGCTGTATATCTTTGGAGTCCTTGCAAACACTAACTAAGTAATCCTCACCATGTCCCTGTGGCTGTCCTTGGTTTATAGACACGGATTTGCTCCAAGTCACATGGGGAGTCAGCACGTGATCTTTATGGCACCTTCTAGGAGTCATTATTTTGTGCATTTACCGGTGACATGTTGTTTCTCCTATCAGGGATGTGAGGTCCTCCAGCCCCTGCCATAATGGTTCCTCCCCATATGTTGTTTCTCACAAGAGAGGTATATGGGAATTGCCTGACTTCAGGATTAATCTAAGGCAGGTCTCAAAGTGAAAGAGGAATTAAGGACTTCCCCTTTGTCCTTTTCTTCAAGCAGATAAACAAGAGGTGAGTGGGGTCATGGCCCTCTCCTAAGCTCACTAATTGATATTTTTAAAATACTTGACTTTTTAAAGCAAGCCTCATATTATTGATAAAGGAAACAAAAAGGAAATTAGCACAATTATAAATGCGCGGTGGGGTGCTGATTACCAGTCAATGGCTTCTCTTTTCTCCAGCAAGCAAGTGCTTAAAGCATTATAGAAAGGGTGACTATGATGACTTCCAATGAGAATGAAAGCTGTATCAGCTTTATGTTTGTGAGAATGACCTGATGGGAAATGCTATAAGCCACGCAAATAGAGTAGCTCTGTATGGGGTCCAAATAGAGCAGGAAGGAATGTGGCCTACAGCACAATTACAGTTAATTGCAAGGGAGGCTTCATTGTGATACTCACATATGTGCAAGTGCTGTCACGAAAGCGACTCTAACAGTTGTACCCACGAGAACGTGGGTGCCACACTTGCAGTGGGAAAGGATAAAAGAGGGTAAGGCACTGATGAAATCCCTCTGCACTGTCCTGATAGCCTTAATGGGCTGCAAGACTTACATACCTGCCTTCTATGCACTTTGGACGAAGAAAAGAATGTTTGCAATGAATTTATTGGTAAAATCAGTTCTGTTCTAAGTAACTTCATACCTACAATGCCGTGTTTCTCCAGTGTCCAGAACCAGCAGGCACGGATTGCCTAGGGTTTCTAGGTGTTGTAATAATAAATTACACTAAAGTGTCTGAACTTTTGTAGAAGGGTAATGTAGAATTTTCAATATTAATACTGAAATAGGTTCGGTTCCCCAAAAGAGTTGGTGCTCAGAAAGGCCAGTGGCTGTTCCTTTGTCTTAGAGATTATAAACTGTTCCCTAAGCACAATCTGCAAAAACTGCCAGAAGATTTTTCTTCTGCTCAATAAGCTTCTCCTAAGGGACATGTGGGATGCAGTCCTGAGCTTCTTGAAGTGGAGAGACTGAGTGAATGTGGAAGATGTTTGAATAGATCTGTCTCCTTCCCCTCACACAGCCACCATCTATGTGAATTATGTCTCTACCTATAGGGTTTTGTAAGACTACGTAGGTTTTTGCAGGAATCCCCAGTGTTTCCTGACCTGGCTCTTTCTTTTCCAAAAAATAAATAAATTACAATATTCGGTAGCATCAAAAGCTTTCTGAGCTACCTTAACACAATACAGACTATTTTATCAGTCTCCCTGCATGGCTGTTTTCAAAAAAGGATAAGATTCATCAGGGACACTGATTTGAAAAGCAGTGACAGTGACCATGCACTGTCTTTTCCATTCAAGACTTATTTTTTCAATTTAGGATTTGCAACATGCAATTACAGGAGACACTGGCAAAGCTCAGAAAGGGTTTGATGCTGAAACTGCACTTTCATTAGTATCTGCTGCCTCATGTTCTACTTCATTTGTCTCTGTCCAAAATGCCAATCTCCTACCTAAGCTTTCCCAACATCCTCTAGGGCAGCTATTGCCAGATTTTAATACTATTTTATATCATGAATATAAGAAGCAATAAACATTTATTAGATAAGCCCATGAGGGAGTAGTGATGAAATAACTCATGTTGCTGCATCTAAAACTAAGCTCAATTACTGTAGATGTGCAGATCTCATCAAACAGACCCAGAGATTTGTGGAAAAAACAACCTCCAGGAAGAGATCAAAAACACACAGGTGCAGTGTCAGCTCTCTAGAAGGACTAGTGGTTCTGTGCAAAAGTGTGAGGATTTCAAACCTAGCAAGCTTCCTCTGCTCCAGCTGCAGATGTCTTCCCCTCCTATTTTTCTGCTCATGATGGCAGCCTGGAGAACATTAGCCCTTGCGTGGCTGTAATGCATTGTTGGTGGGGAAGCTCATGGAAATATTTCTGGTAGTATGAGTATGTGTGAGTATGCATTGATGAAACAAATCTGTTTTGTTTCTGTCTGGGAAAGCTTTGGGGATGAGATTTGAGTCCTATACTAAATTTTAGGTAGGGAGGGTATAAGTAAATCTAAACAGTATTTAGAATTCTTCGATCTCCGGCAATAAAACACAAAAGGTTTGTCTGGCTTTTTTCTTCATAAGAGAGAGTTCGATTAGGAAATTTCACTAGACACAATTCCTACTAAAAAATTTCCCTCTCTTCCATCTAGTCACTATTATTTGCTTCAAAAATTACATAGCTGAGAAAACAATCAGAAGTATTGTGATGTGTAAAAGGCAGATGCCTACGTTTTGACAGCACTAACAATAGAAACTGCATACCAATGTCCATTAATGTTGAGTGATTAAATCAGTGCAAACATTTAGCTGCTGATGGATATGAGCTACAATGAAGCTGCAATGGAATGAGGATGGTTTCTGCACCTGTCAGTTGGTAGTCATCACCTGTGCCACTGTGACAGTTTGCCTGGTCATCATCACATTCATCCACGGGCTTGCCTTCAGAAACGGTAGGGACAGCGGTAGGAGCTGAAATGAAATCCAGTCACTTGGTTAGAACATGTGCTGGAGAACCAGCATGCAGCTGGCAGTAACATCTTGATGAGCACCATATGCTGTTTCCATGTGTTGTATCGGAGGACTGAAGTAACTCTACTTTGCAGATTAGTTAGTATTTCTTTGGAACGGGGAGTGTCTGTTCCACCTTCTGCACGAAGGCACTCTGGTTTATCTGAGCTCAAGGGCTGAGTGGAGTTGGGCAGCAAAGCCCCAGACTGCCTATTCACTGGCTGGTGGGTGTTTATTGCTCCTACCATGGAATAGTGAAAGGCAGAATGAGAGCCTTGGGCAGTTGTGTGGAGAGGAAAGAACCCCTTAATTTTATTGCTGGCCAAAGTGGCTGTCAGTGGGCCTGTAGAGAGGAGCACGAGGGGTGCATGCTCAAGCTGGTAATTCTCCAGCACCCACCACACTGCTGAAGAAACCTCTCTGCAGAACTCATGTAAGAGAGGAAATGTCTGAGCAGAGTTCTGGTAACAGCGGCAGGCAAGCAGTGTGATGTAGAATCCCTTTGTGCTCAATAAGGAGACCTGGAAGGAGTTTCTTTTGTTTTTTTTTTTTTTGTTGAAGTTATAAATAATTAAGACATCTGTGATGTCAGTCATCCCTCCCGGCCACCTGCCTGCTTCTCACTGGTGATGGCTTTCCGGTAGCTGCTGCCTAACCCATAAAAGTCTGAACTTTGTTAGTACAGTTAAAAGCTTCAGATTTGTGTAAGATGCCAGAAAACACATCTATAGCCCAGTATCTGCAAAGAATACCACATCTGGAAAATCAGAATACAGATATGTGGTGTTGTGTTTAAGTTTATGTTCTATGCCGCACGTATAGTTCCCTGGCTTAAGATAAGCACTCTCGGAATGTGATCCAGGCTTTTGTCTGTTCTCACCTGCTGTTACTTTCATTAGCAATCTTATTCATTCATTATAAGCTAAGCAATAATGCATGTCCTTTGCAGATTCTTCCTTTCCCTTCTACTGCCCCCAGCACCCGCTGGCCATGCAAGATCACATACACTGACTTCTTGGCCTGAAAATGTCAGGAGAGGTGGTAGTTTTTGAAGTAACTATATGCTGGGATGAAACATGCTTCTTTAAGACCCAGACCTATGCTTTACAGGTTCAATCTATCTCTAGTTAAAGAAAACGTTCTGTACCTATTATGAATTATGCAAAGCATTTGTTCCCCACATTGTTATAAAAAAACCCTGTAGGGGATCCCTTTACCTTTCTACATTCAGTTAAGTTTCTTATCTTGATCTTTGTGTCCCTGTATATCCTCAAGTTTGCCTACATCTCTGCCATCATTTCATATATGCCCCTCTGGGATGCTTCAAGCACACAAAACTTGTCCTTGCTCATTACTGCTGGAGAATCACAGACTATTCTGAGTTGGAAGGGACCCACAAGGATCATCGAGTCTGACTGTTAAGTCAATGGCCCATACATGGGATTGAACCCATGACCTTGGCATTATTATAACGAAGTTTTAACCAAGAACTGATTGCTACTGCTCTCTGTGCCTACCTCCATGCTTTTTTCCTCATCTCAACTCTTTTCTTGCTCAGTAAATCTCAAGTGACTTCTCTTCCTTCAACTCCCTCCTTAAGATGCAGTGATTCAACAAAGTTTTCTTATCATGCTTCTCCCATGGGTAAATGGGAATTGACCTCACCTGTTCATGGGTGACCTACAGGTGAGCCTACATCAAAAGTACAGCACAGCAGAAAGACAAATGCAAAGAGATGTGTCCTAGGATAAAAAAAATGTACTTGCTTTTGCAGTTTGCCTAAAAGAAAAGTCTCCTCTATCTCACTGCACAATGTGTTTTTGTAAGGTGGACCATAGACTCACTTCTTGATGTGTAGGTGGCTACAGGGGCCCTGTGGCTGAAGGACTTTGCCCACAGGTTGTGAGTTTACATAAGGCAGGTGCTGGGTTTTGTTTTTTTCTGAGCAAGTAGCACAATAGTCTGCAGGAACTAAGTATTCCTACAGGAAATGAGGACTTCCTGCAGGAACTAAGAAGTATTTCCAACCTCTCCACTTTCCGGGCCAAGTAAAAGCATACTCATTCAATCTGGCCTTCACTAAAAAAGCAACACAGAACTCATCAGTTCTCACTGCAAATGCCTCCTACACTTCCCCCTTGGGGGAGAAATGGTGAGAAAGAAACGGAGGCAGAGCAGCCACTTCCATTCATCTTGAGAGCCTGTTCTGCTGCTTCTACACAAGGTGTCACATGAAACCCCAGACAACATGGTTTGCTATTCTGTGTGTTGTTAAGCGGGGTGGTTTACACGTCTCATCATCATGGTTTACCACTGTCCCATCATCCACCAGATAAAATTGTGAAATTTGTGTAGTGTTGTCTGTAGTTATCTATGAAGTTAAATAATTACTGTTTATATAAGAAGAATCAAAGCTGACTTCATGTCACAGTCCAAGGACAAAGGTCTAAACTTTGCTTTTCCTGGTCTTTCATCTCCTATATACTCTTGCAAAATTAAATCTTGGTAAGGAAGAAAGAGGACCCCTTTAGCTCCCAAAATGAAAAGCACAGACACTGTCCAGCCAAGTGATCTTTGCCCACTATAGTTTCTGGTGTGACTTCCAAGTCCTTTGAAGGGTAGAGGGACATAACTGCTATATTTAGTGCAGAGCTCCCTTTGCATTCTCAGAAAACATCTCTTCCAGGGTTATATCATGGTAACATAAAATTTAAGTTCCTGTCTTTATTCTCTCCTAATAGCTCTATGATTCTCAGAAGTATAATCATAAAGCTGCTTAAGGGAATGGAAAACCATGTGGAGAATATCACTGTGATTCAACAAAGGACTGGGAAAAAGAATAATACTTGTGCCTTGGGCATATTCAAACGTCTGCAGAGAAGGAACTGATTAGGCCAAGAAACAGCACTAATGTCAGTCATGGAAGCAAGAGTCTGATGTGCTGCCTGTGCAGACACAGCAGTCTCCTGCAGTAGACCAAGCAGAGAATATATTTATGAAAATAATAAAGTGCATTCATCTCTAGCAGAGCAATTACCTTCAAGTTCACAGCCCAGCAGCTCCATTCGCAGCCCCAGTCCCCCATGTGTGGCTCGCTCAGGGTAGACACGGATGAATCTTGTCGATACGGGTTCAAAAGTCCGCAGTTCAGGTGTGTCATAGTTGGTGTTGCCTTCAAAAGTCTGCAAAGCATGACAAATACTACTTGTTAAAAAACACGCAAACCTTTTTCGACACTCATCCTTTCTCCTTCTTTCTCCAGTCTTTGAATTAGGTGAGCAGTAGGCCAGATTCTAACTGATTAATAAGTGTCAGGCATTCCTGTCCTAAATGATTACAGAAAATACATTGTTAAAGCTTCTCGGAAAAGTAATGCATTTCATTTTTCATAAACTTAGTAGCAGCCAATCCATCAGGGTCATAACAAGAGCTGAGTGTTTAATGAGACATGTTTTTAAATGACACTCTGATCTGGGGTTTAACTGGGTGACATTTCCAACTCTTCTCAGGGAAAAAAATTGGCTGAGGTGAAGATCCTGTCACCTTTTAAGTGGTTACAATAATAATCCAACTATTCAAGGAAAAAATTCAATTTGATTTCCCCCAGTGACAGTTTCACAAGTTGTAGCTATTTCAAAAGGCATAAATTAAACTTCAGGAGCAGTAGCTGCAAGAGTTCTTCCAGTGAGCCTGCTATTGAAGAAGAATAAAAAGAAAGAAAGAAGAAAGCTGCTTCCTAACAAAACTGCAATATAATCCAATGGGCAAGGCAGGTCAGTGAATGTATATTTCAGACAAAAATCTCTTCTCTGAGTTACACTCTCAGTGACATTTGATTGATACCTTCGGCTTCTCTTGTCAGTGATCTTTTGCATATAGAACATGCTATAATTTTTACTCATAGCAACACCTCAGGTGCCTCTAGGAAGATGATCAGTCCCTAGAATGAATTAACTGAACAAAGAAACAGTCCTTGGCATGAAAACTTTATAACCTAAGATAGGCAAATGCATGTTTTTACTCTATTTTATCGTAAAAAATGTCAGAATAGCAGGTACAGAAGAGTCTAAAGTACAAAATACGAAAATGTATATAACAATGAAATAAAGTATTTTCACCTTTACTATGAATTAGTGAAATGGCAGCAGAATAAAAAACATCTTTTTTGAACTGCAGTTCAAATTTGGGATTCAAAGTGCTACTGTAAGATACTTCTAACTCATTGCTGTGAAACCTGAAGCCTTCTTCAGGAAGAAACCACCAGATGCCCTTCATTTTGGATGAGAACAAAACCCAGCCTGTAATGAGTAACTTCTATTGATCTGGGGCAGAGAAACCAGAGGCCATGGAAGAAGCTGCCTGTATTTGCCAAGGCACAAAATCAGCATAGGTAAACCTGACTGTTACTTGTATGTTCAGTGCAGTCCTAAAAGCCTTGCTTGTTTTTACTGCACACCTCTGACCCAACAGTCCACAATCCCTTCTGGCCATTGGTTATAGAGTGCCAATGGCAAAAGCCAATGGTGATGGGAGACTATGACCAATAAAAAATTAATTTCAACATCAACACATCAATGCTGCTTCCCCTGCTTCCTAGGGAAATTGCAGCTCCAAGGTAGCTTCAAGGGGCACTGCTTGACCCAGTATATTGCCAGTGCTTGGAAAACAGTTGTCAAGAATCCATGTGTAGAGGGCCTGTCAGATCTAATAGACATGGAATTACATATTATTATATTTGAATAACAATATAGTGCAAATGATCGGAAAAGCTACCCACTATATGAGAAAGAATGAATGCCATTTTATATGTAAAAAGTAGACAGACACACGTATCTGAGGAACCCTTGCTCCCTTTTTTAATACTAGTCTTAATAGCAACATATAATAATGAAAACTGATTTATAAAAGACATCACTACTGGAGTACTGACACATAGACATTAGAATTCAATAGGCATCTAGAATTATATTGAATCATTGTCCTTTGTAGTGCAGAGCTGCCTGTGATTCAATTTTGACTGTTCATTTAAAACACATACTGATATTCTTTGTGGGAGAGGAGAGAGGAGTATACTGCAGAATTTCACTTTGTGAGTGTCTTTTATACAGGCTATGTCACAAATTGCTTTACTTTGCTACAAAGATAACTAATAATAAATAATAGTTAAACAAAAAAGAAGCTAAACTGGTGAGAGAAAAAAAATTCTGTCTAACATATTTTAAAATCAAAATAAACATGACAGCAAAATTTTAAAAGGATGTTCCAAATGGCAGGATGTTCTGAAGTTTTATGTATAAGAAATGATGAGAGGAAGTGTAAAAACAAACACCCTCCACCCCTTAAACAACACCCCCCAAAAAACAACAAAGAAAACCAAACCCACCCCCCCCCCCCAAAAAAAAAACCCCAACAAACACCAAACCAAACCCAACCAATCCCATTCCCAGAAAAAGTGGAAGGAGCAAAGAAGTATGACATGGAGTTCTGCATGTTAGTTTGGAGATTTGTGATTTTCACTCCTTTGAGCCCTTGAGCTAGGTGGAAGCATTTTGCACATTCAAAAATTGCTGAAATTGGGTCAGCCAAAGAGGAAGGAGTCATGGCAGTCCTTGTGAAAGGAGCTGCAGGCATGAATGACATGATTGTGTTGAGAAATAAGGTGATGTTTCATCCTTTTGACATTTTCTATTGTTATGTTTAGCCTGTCACCGCTCTTTCTTTTCCTAAAACGCAGTTGTTTGTTTATTGAAAGTCATGATTTTAACCAAGTGGAACGACGTGTTTCATTTCATGTAACAGGGCTGGTTTTAATCCATGTTCCTTCTGTGACTCATTATAGCACACTGTCCCATCCAGCTCTACTTATATTTAAAAATACTACATTCCAGTATTAACATTTTAAATCCATCATACTCACAAATCATGGGATTTATCTGATTCTCTTTAAAGAAAATCTGTGCTTCGGAAGAAAGTTTATTAAATATCTTGAATTTTGAGGAAGGATTATAATTATGCCACAAGAGATTCGAATTCCAGCCCTCTCCATTCCATTAATCTTGAAAGTTAATTTCTGGTAGTGATGAAAGCTGAGGATGCGCTCAGTGCATTAGTTAGCACACTAGTTTTCATGTCAAACTGCTAACTTCTGACAATGATGGCAAGTGCCTGTATTAGGAAACAGAAAGCCATGCAGCAGACGGTGTGCTGCTTTGAAAGCATATGGCATTATTTTTTTCCCTCGTTGAGCCACAGTGTAGAAGTACATGTCAAAACAACATCTATTTTAGAAAGAAAATGGTTAGATCCCATTGTTGATTTACACTCTCTTCACACTTTATGATGAAGTCAAAACTCATGGTAACAAGAGAAAGGAGATGACTGCAAAGGCTGAATTCATTTAGTTTTAATCCCCCAAACAAATGATGAAAAGTGAGAAAATGCAGACATGTTCAGTGCGATTAAAACAGGAGAGAATGAAGTCCAATATTTACCAAATGTGCCTGGAAAAGCTACATCCATGGGCCCACTCAGTTTTTCCTTTAAGGAAACACAGGTTTGTCCAATGGATGAGTCTATATAGTAAAGCAGATTTAACATCTAATTTTCAGACTAACACAGATGAGATATGAAGCAACTCTCAGGATTCCCAACTGCCAAGCACCACAATGGTTTGCCTTTTGAGGGCACATTTGGGTATACAGTTCCCTGCTCATCCCAGTACTACAACACCAGGACTAAAAAATTAGATGTGCATTTTGAGACAAAAACGCACTTTGTGAGCAATGATAGCAAAATGGGATGAAAGACTAAAATGAGATTTGGTGTAAATAAGCTAAACACACAGTGAAGTTTAGGTCCTGAAACATATGCATTCAAAGACAAACGAAAATAGGTACATTCCCAGAAAGGCCACACTCATTTTCCTTTCCTTGACATCTAACCCAGCAATTCATTTGGCCCTCCTCCCTAAATGTCTTTCAGTTTCTGCTTGTGCCTATGGACCAGCTACCCTTTATGCCCAGGCAACCTCCAAGATGCTTCACTTGTGACAGTACAATAGTACCTTTCACTTGGGATGGGATAACATGTCAAAAACTTCATCACTTTCTTTTGGGGGGACTTGGATCAGATCATTACAAAGAGCCTGTGAAACTCTCAAAGCAATCTATAGGCAGACCAGAAATACAACAGGTACCCCACTGAGTTAAATGACACCATTCTTATTCTACAGTTCTGACAAAAGTAGAAGCAAAAGAAAAGTAATTCAGTGCCTCAAATAAATTTGTTCACTTTCAGTTTTAGCGCAGAGTTTAGTTTTTCAGAGTAGACTTTTAAATTCCATTGCATGGGATTTTGCGGTAACCTGGGGGTCACAGAAGTACAGTGTTGTTGGGAATCAGGCCTGAACCAGCTGTTGAATAAGCAACACCTTTGCTGCCAGAGTGGCAAATGTTCCAAGGGCAGCTCTTGCCCTCAGGCATGGGATGGCTCCCACAGCAACCCTTCAGAGTTGCTGCCCTTGTAGTTCTCCTGCTTGGCTTCATCCCAACTGTGTGCCCTTTCCAAGGTCAGAGATAGATATGTAGAAATTTAATGTAAACTTTCTTTTTTAATGCAACTTTTCTTTAGTGCAGAGTTTTCCTCCCTACCTTTATCTTTTTCTTGCTGGAATCCATGATCATTTTCCAATCTGATCCATTGTTGCTGTAGCCAATTTTGAATTTTTTCATGAATACTTTGTTTTCTCGGTGCTTGCCTCCTTGGACAATTATGCCCCTCACTATTTTTTCTTCACCAAGGTCTATTTGAAGCCATTCATTTGTATATGGATGAGTAGTTGGTGGCAGTGCCCAACCTGAACGGCTTGTTATGAGGCGAGCATTTTCAGGGATCCAGTTTCGATCCACTTGAGTAGATGCAGTAATCTGAGAGTCAGGAATGAGCCCAGACACCATACCCAGCATCCCAGAGCAAGGATAATCTACACAGAGAGAAAAAAACCCCAAACAAATAAATTAAATAGTTAATCTGAACAAGCACCAAAGCAGAAACAGAACACATCAGTCAATTCAAGTAACATAAGTAATTAACATTTATTTCTTATACCCAAAAGAGTATATTTGGCTTTGTATGTAATTTTTGTTTGTTCAAACGTGCACATCCTAGTTTTGGCAGGAAGTACCAAAATACCACAAGTATTTTTGGCTTGGTGGGAACCGAAAGGATCAGAAAATGCTATTCTATTCTTGTTTTCTATTCTTCTTGCTAAGGCAAAGAGTGCAGGGTCATCTGAATTCGTGGATCTTTCCCTAGAGAAAACTTCCAAAATCAGCCAAAACCTCATTGCAGATTCCTTAATTTTGGTGACACTGGAAATGGAAATCTTCACACATTCTGTAAAACAATTTCTTGCTGCGCTTGAGCATTTCCTTATGTATTCCTTTGGCCTCTCAGGCTTTTTCAGATGAAACAGAAGCTAAATAGTTGCTTCTTTTATGATTCCAGATAAAAGTAAATTAGAAGTACCTGTTAACAAGGAATGAATATTTCCAATATAGAATGTAACGGTAGTCCTGCTGACATTGCCTTCATCTAATCTGAAAACATTTCATAGAATGACCTGGAATTTTCTAACAAAGTAATTAGTAATCTTATTTTCCTGATGTAGGAAAACCAGTCCTAAGAAATATTTCCAAGACTAGAGAAACACCTTAAAGGAAAAAAATAAAATTACTCCCAATTAATTGTGTTGAGTGCTAAAAATGTGCTAGCAAAATAAGCTTTGTAAAATAGATTAACTCATTAACATTTTCTTTCATGCATAACTTGTATTTTTACACATAAAAGGACCTCCATTTTGTAGGAAATATAGAAAATCTAGAGCTATAAAAAATAATTAAAAACTTCTGATACATAACTGTGTAATATAAAGGAATTACATTCCAATACTGATCACTATTGGAACTTGACTATAAATGGTGTTGCTTGCATAGGTTTCAATCTCAATGTTTGTACCGTGCAATGCTTTTAAATCTAGTTATGTATGTTTTCTCTCTGGGAAACCTGCTGAGAACTGCCTATGAATAGCAGGCATGAGACAGAGGGACTCTGGGGTTAAGAAGGAAAAGTAAGATTGGAATTTGCAAAATATCCACGCATCTCAGGTATTTTGCATGGACCTGTAAATTAATTGCAAGAAAAATAATTAAACCTAAAATACAATGCCAAAACAACATTCAGTTAACACTAAATGTTTGGGTTGTAGTGTTTTGTTTTGCATTTGTTTTTTTAAATTAACATTTCTACATTCAGACCACAGTGGAAATTCATAAACATGCATTTCACTCATAAAAAAACCCCCCACACCTTAAGCACAATAAATTGCCTTGATTCCATAATCCTTCCCAAGACTTACCTGTTATCTTGCAGCCATAAACTTCAAACCTCAGTGAAACTCCATTTTCCCAAGACACAGGTCTAATTCGCACAAACCGTGTTAAAACTGGTTTGGCAAAAGGTCTGTAAACAACATCAGTGGGATTGCTATTCCCTTGAAACACCTTTGTGTGGAAAGAAAAAGTATATATATGTTAGGCCTTCTCTTAAATTGTGTTTACAATTCTGTTTTACACATAGTTATGATACAAGGTCTAACCAGAGTTATTTTTTCAGACAGATTAACTTTTCTTGGGGAGAGAAAAATGAAGATGCAAGGTGTTCAATGATACTAAAAAAGGTGTTCCTAATGTCCAGATCTATATGCCAGGAATGACATACATTGGTCTTTGCCACCAAAGGACTTCTGTGTCCTGGAAGAATCCCTCAGTGCCCCATTAGGGCAGATTTATTTCTAGTACGCACGTAGAATGATGCAAAAAGCTACAGAACCTCAGGCTCAAAATAAAGGTTTGGATTTCAATTAGACCACACAAAAATCCTATATGGAGTTAGGATAAAAACATATTATTTTGCTGTCCTTGGGCTTAAAAGTTTTGCAGAGGGTATAATGCAAACCTTGCTTTGTTAACCTCCTGTTTTCAAATACTTTTCAACAAGTACTCAGAATTTCTTTCTCCTTGCATACTCAGATGGAAGTCTATTTAAATCTGCGTAACAGGCTTTAAGATTTTCCCTGCATCCCCTGAGGCTTTCATTCAAATTAGATGAACAATGAAACTTCCACAAGAAGGGACAGGATTGGGCTGTGCTTTCATGTTGAGGATCCTGCAGACACGCTCCTTCCTAGCGGAGCTGTAACCTTGCAATGTTCTAGTCCAAAGAAGGTGATTCAACTTCCTGCTTCTTCCTCACTTAGGGAAGACCAATTTCCTGTTGTTTTCCATGGATACAAACTCCTCTCCTTTTGTGGGACATTCTCCCATTTCTTACACACACAGCCTACTTTCCTGTTTGTTACTTACTGTAACTGCTCTCATTTGGATCAGTGGCCAACAGCACACAGCTGTCAACTCATCAGGCTCAGTTACACCTCAAGTAATTTAATAGCTAGTAAGAGATTTTAAATGGAGCTACATTTCTTTTCAGCAACTTTTTTCTCTATGAGGACCTGCTGTAGTTTTCTCAAAGTTTGCATCTGACAGAGAAAATGAGTTTTTATCTCAAAGCACACAGCTTCTTATGTGGCGTTAGTGAAACACCAGTGTGAGGCTGACTTGAAGAGATCTGCAGCTGTGAACTTTTAATTTGAATTGAAATATTAGAGGAAGACTGGTGCATAGGTTTTTCTTGTCTTGATCAACAGCAAAATAATGCCATTTTAGAAACCTGATTTTTTAATAAACCCTTTGGACAAGTGACACAGGTTTAGGAAATGTTCTCATTAATTAAGGACAGCATGTGCAAGACAAATTCATGTAAAATACACTCTTGGAGAGTTTACAAATTGAAGCTGGTAATGAAAATCAGGCATGGACTGATTTTGAAAGAAGCATTTGTTCAGATTACAGAATCCAGAGCCAGGAAACCCTGTATCTCATACCAGCCACAGCATTTACAGATGAGTCAGGGACAAACCAGTAAGCAAATATTTAGAGCTAGATAGGGTTACACTGATAGAGTTTGATATTGCACAGCTCTTCTGTGTCTTCAGCTGTTCTAAAGGGAGGTACCACAAAACCTTTCCAGTTGCATCAGCCTCTGGCAGCCTCTGGGGATGCTGTTCTCAGGCACATCCTGAGCGAGGTGGGAGGAGAGGCACAGCCTCACTGGGATTATTCATGTGAGAGCTGGAGTAGAACTGACTTCTCAGTAATAAGCTTTATGCTCATGGTAGCGGATAATGAAGATTTTCTTACAAGTGTCTAAAGCTGTTTCATTGGGAGGTCACAGAGAGCAAATCTGCTGATAAATGGAGGGGTGATAAAAATCTATAAGGATGGAAAGATGTGCCTAATCATCTGTCTGCATGACCCCTGTCACTGAGATACTTGGAAGTCTAATAAACCACTAATCACTTGCTAGTACTCCTGCAAGACAGCATGGCCACGCACAGGGAGCTGAGGCACTGACACACTGCATATCCAGAGCTTCACTGCAGATAACAGTGACACATTTTTGAAAGGTTCTGCATAATGTTTTTGTCAAGGTCACATAGAAAACCTCTGGCAAGCTGGGGAAGAGCAGAACACTCCAGGAAAAAAAGAAAAAAAACCCACCCAAAATACAGTGAGTTCAACTGATAAGACAGCACCTCGCACCATTTTCAGCTGCTCTAGGCTTTGCATAAATAATTTCTGTGGTCCATCACTATTGAGACAATAGCTGGCTTTTGAATTTGTCAAATTGTTAACCTTGAACAACCTGAATAAACCTGTAGTACCTTACTTTTCTGTTTTAAACAGCTGATAGCAACTAAACAGTTCAACAGATTATTTCTTGTCTGAAGAGAGATTTAAAAAAAATACTTACAACAGGCTTGTTTCCCTCCTTCAGTGTAATCCAGTCCTCTCCATTGGAGCTGACATCTACACGATATGTTTTCAGATAATACTCTTTCTTTGTTTCTTTTGAGATGGCTCCTTGGGTCCCAATTCCAGAAACAAAGCGGAGGAGGCCTAGATCTACCTGTGGTAGAGAGTAATTTGGGATATGAGGACAATCAGTTTAGAGCACAACAATACTGCAGAAATGGCACCCCCTCTGCCCCACCATGTTTTACAAAGACAATGAGAATTGAAATTTCAAAATATTGTTGATAATAATATAGATATAATCTTCTCTTTTGTAAACAGTGTCATCACAAAAGATGGGAAAATTTGTCTAATTATACAGAAGGGTTGTTCAAATGCCAGAGAATTCTCTTTCCTCTGTGAGGGAGGAACCAGAGATTCCATCAGTACAAATGGGAACCAAGACTGCAGAGAAGTTACTAGAGAAATTCCTCAAGGACCAGTCTGGTGAACAACCTTACTTAATACTTGAATTAACTACCTTGCACAGATGCTAATGAGATTTGCTAAGGACACAAATCTGCAAGGCCTTGTCAATACAGAGGAGACTAATGCAGTGAGAACTGAATGACCCTGAGCATTGCAATATTAGAAATCAGATGAAATTTAATAGTACAAAGTACAAGTTGTGCACTTAGGGAATGATAACAAGAATCCTGCTAAAACCCAGGAAATCATAACTTGCAAATAGAAGAGAAGAAAAGAATCCCATGGTGTATTAGTTAGACACAAGATAATTGCAAATCACTGTGTGATTTTGTTGGAAAAAAGGCAAATGAGTTGCTTGTACTGTATGATGTAGTTGAAGAAAATATAAAGAAGCATTAGCACAAGTGCAATAATTCTTTTCCAACTGTAAAATGTAGTGGACTTCTATCAACAGAAAATCATGTAATTTTGAACTTGCTGGAGAAATTAATGCCATGGTGTGCACATGAATGCTCATTAGAGGTTTTCCTTCTCCTTCACTCATTCTCTCTCCTTCTCTCATGAAGGTACATTGTCCATTACAAATGGACATGAGTTTTAGGGTAATCCTACTCTCCTCCCCTGTTATTTGTCATCTAGACATTTGCCTCACCTAGAACACCATGTGGCATCAAAGAAATATCACCATATTTGGGAGGATAATGTGGGGTGCAGGAATACAGCTACTCAAGTCAGTTTTGCTTGCAAAAGAAACCTTTGACGCAGGGCTCAAGTCCAGCTGCAAATGTCTGAAACCAGGCACAAAACTTTCTCACAGTCAGGTTGGTGACCACAGCTTTGAAATGCCTGCTGTCCCCTTACTGCCCTTTTTTTTTAGCTGTAACAACAAACCAATTAAAATCAAGTTCTTCACTCTCCTGCTCTACAGCTAGAACCTTCTCTTTGTTTCCTAAAGCAAGCCATTTAATTTTCTTATAAAATGACACTATTGACAAAATATTAATTAGAGTAATTTATTCCCCTAAACTTCACTTGTCCGGAGTTTAGTAGGATAATAACAGGTTGAATTAGCCCTTCTCAATTGAATTGTCCCATGATCGTCTCAGGCTCTTTGATTATTTCCAAAGTACACAGGATACAGAATATATGTGTCCTGTGTCCCACAGGCATCCTTTTTCCTGGATGTATGTCATATATCCAAAGGCGCTGGAGCAGTTAAATCAACATGCTCTGCATTCTCTCCCAAAAGGCTGAAGGGAGTGCTGTTGAGGACAGAGTGTCTGCTCTCTCAATGCCCATGTCATATGCAAGGCATTTTGGAGTCCTTCAACACAAGAATAGCAGCCTTGTGTGTGACAGATAGAACTGCCTTTCAGGGCAATGCCCCTGCCCCAGTTTTTAAGGCTGGTAAAGTCTATGCGTGACATTTTAGCCCTTGACTTTGGGGGGGTGAAATACTGCAACATCTTGTTTTTATGTGATAAAAAAAAAATCAGTCTTAAAAAAAAAAATCCCAGCACCACCTTACAAAAACAATCAAGTGATTTAAAGCAACTGGAGAGTCTCAGATGTTAAGATTGTTGCAATCTGAAAGTTAATGGGGGAATCTGGGCATCATTGCACTGAGCAATCTCAGCTTAACTTCAAATGCTCTCCAAACTGTACTCTGCTGATTGTAAAGTGTGCTGCACTGAGTTATGTCCAATACCACATTCACTTCCAGGCTGAAGTGCACTTGAAAATCTGGAAGTCTGAGGGAGTGCAGAGCTAAGTTATTTAAATGATCTGCTTCTCTTACAATTTGAAACAGCTCTTCAGTTTTGAAATGATTAGGGTCCCAAGCCTGTACCATTCCAACTGATTTGAAATTATTCTAGTAGGGGCTTTTTAATATACAGTAAGTACTTCATTGTGAATAAAGTCAAGCAATGACCTATTACAAGAGTTCTAGGTATTTGAAGCTGAGTTAAAATTTAACATTGATGGTTTAGGGAAAGGTTTGATTATTTGATGCCAGAGCTAACAATTGCTACCAGTCAATGACCATTCAGGTGTCTCAGGCTTATCCCATTAGAAAACTTCAGGTCCCCAAATTTTGCTTCGTCCCAGATTCTGGAATTCAATACACTTTCTTAACTCCTGGGCAGTGAATATTCAACAGCATCAATCTCACAGCCCAGGACTAAGTCCTAAACACACAAGGGATATAGATATGTACTTTCATGCCTAAAACATGGCAGGATTCTCTCAGTGGGAGAGAGAGAGACTCTGAGAGGACCTCTAATTTATTGTCTGTAAGTGAGGAAGGAAAGGCAACATCATTAGCACTCCGAACTCCAGTAACCGACAGTAAGACAGTAACTACAGTAAGACAATACTGGATGAGGGATGGTGCTCTTCTTCTTAGGGAGAATATCTCTTCACATAGATGTGCTCTCTCCAGGTCAGCAAATCCTTATGTGCTTCCTGAAAACTGGAATTGTGCTAACAGCAGTCCTCTCCTGGAGTGCCTGGAGTCTGACAGCTGGAGTATTCAGCACAGCTTTACACCCGTTGCAAAGGGAAGTTGTAACCCCAGACCTGCCACATGCCAGGGGCTGTTTGCTCACAAATTGACAGAGGGAAAAAAAATAACATTTCTCGATCGGTGTTTTTTTGTGAGAGAGAAGCACTGCAAACAAGAAAGTTGAGGCTAAGCAGCAGAGAAGCTTGGAGTTTTCAGTACTAACTCTGTGTCAGTGAAGAGGTCTTGGAGAGAGGTAGGGCTTAAGGCATTTTCCTCCCTTTGACAATTCTCTGCAGAGTGGAAGGTAAGACACAGCTCGTCTCCATGTTTCCCAGAGGAACTGATGCACAGGGCAGTAGCTCTGGAACTGCTGTGTCGTCAAACAGATATAAATTATTTTGTGTTTTGGAGGCTTAGGCTGATAGAGACCAACTCTCTCTGTAAGTTCCAGTCAAAGTGGAACCTCCAAACAAGGTCCAAGTGTTAACATGACCAGAGGTTACTCGTTTTTCTCAGATCCAGGCTCCTCCAGCTATAGTAATAGATAGTAATACAAATCTTTAATAACTAGATTTTTGTTTTGGCCTTATTACCCTTTTTGATTCAGGAACTTGTGTTTCATGTTAAAATGACTGTGGAGAGAGGTAGTGATGAAATGTGGAACTTTTGAAGATGAACATCAAATGCATTTCCCTGCAATTATTCGACATTTAACTTTCTGCACATATGATAAACAAACATCTGGTATTTATTTTAGAGAATGCAAGCGATTTTGTAAGTTACTGCAAGCTGTATGGCTGTGATCTGAGATAGGCAGATGTCTCCAAACCTGAAATATTGACGTTTCATTTCCATGACCAGAGTTTCAGCTTTGACTAACTGCAGTATGTTGCTAGCTTTTTTTTTTTCAATTTTTGTTCACTTTCATTCAGATTAAAAAGCATATCTCTCTCGGAACATGATGCCTTAGGATCTTATCCAAAAACACAGCCTTTGATAATTGCCTATGCTGCAATATGACCATCTTTATTCGTAAGTACAAGTGTGGGAGCAGAATTGCCTATAGGAACGGGCCCCTAACTTACAAGAAATGAGGAGCATCTCAAATGTGTATTTCTTTTTTCCAGGAGAGAAATGTTCATGTAAAAAAAGCCTCTCTTGTTCCTATTTCTAAAATAAATGCCTTTTCTGCAAGAGTATATTGCAAGACACTACCTACATATGAATTACTTCCCCTCTATTTATTCTGCAACATCTTTTAGCATCCAGGAGAAATATTTTTATTGCTGTCTTACTGTCTCCAAAAAGTGTGTGTGGGTGACACATTTTTAAGACATAGATATGCAAGGGGTGGCATATGCATTTTATTAGAGACCAGTTAAGGAGAAGGTAAAAAATAACACTGAGCTCTGTACAATGTATCATGTAGCAAATCTTAGCAAACTGCTGGGTAAAGAACAACACACAACATGCACGGCTTGAAATTAATATTGCTGCTTCCTGTCATCGTACATAACCATGTCGTAGTATGGAAGACCTTATTTTCAGAACGAAAATCTGCCTTGTTAAATAAAATACAGTCATTGAGGGAAGTGCAGCAAGGGAGCAGTTTTGCCAGCTTTTAACACTCCTACTGTAGGTCTGTTCAGCAGCCTGAGAAAATAAAGGACTGAGTGCTGGAGTCTGATTAACAACAGGAAGCTTTTTGTTGTGGGCATCTCTTGTGGCTTGAAAAGCTGTACAATCCATCACTTGACACAACATACCAAAGTAAATATTTTTAGAGCACCGTGTCATTTCCCCAGATAGCATACAGTGCTCCGAGTCAGATTAACTGTTGTGACGCTTCACGGTTCTTCTGTCAAATATTTAATTAAGCAAGAGTTGACCTTTTTTATTAAGTATTGCTGTTGATTTGGCCAATCATCCTTTCTCATGAGGTATATACAGCTAAGACTCAATTCCTTTATTTATTAGATTATAATGTTAAATAAAAATGGCACAGGATCCACTAGAAATTCTGAAAATACTCTAATTAATTTGGTTGGAAAATTACCTCCAAAAGTCTTCATCCTTGAAATGAGTAGTCATTACAAGAGCACAACTCCTTGATTGATGACAGTGTGTAAATATTCATTCTAGTTTAAGTGAAAATAGTTAACCTGTAAACTACCTCGGATTTTTATGCAAAATTCTCAGTGATACTCATGGCAGCTCCATAAAGAAAGTGGGGACAAAATATTGCTGTTATTAAGATCTCTCCTGCATCATTGAAGTCTTTCTCATTGACCTTGACAGTAACACCCTGAAAAACCCAGAAGGGAAAGCAGCTAATCACACACTTAACTTCTAGTCTGTTCCTAACAACTGTCCCCAGTCAGAACGTTTTACTGAACTTATGCTTATGTGACTTGGCAAAAACGGGAAGCACGAAAGAAGAGATGAGCTAATACTCATGTCAAAGAAATAGGAATTCTTGGAAGCAAAGGGAAATGAACTTGCTTTAGCAGTTGAAATATATATTCCTTACAGTCTTCACCTTCTGATCAAATGCTTTTTCTGCAGCAGAAAAAAATGTAAGTGTAAAGATTCCCTCAACAGAAAACAAGGAATAGTCTAAGGATTCTAACACATTGAGACACTGATGCTCAGATTGCTATACTGAGTACAGTAACTTTTTTTAGAAGCAGATCAACCAGTTTCTATGAGACAAAATCTAAGATAATGAGGAAAAAGTATGGCTGATGAACGCAAGATAACCTCAGTTACCATTATGGGGCTGGTTCAAGAAAAAAAAGACTCAGAAAGCATAAGAAAACTGAAATCCAGAAACAAAAAGAAAAAAAGACAAGAAAAAAAAAAGAAAGAAAAAGCCTCTGTGTGTCTGACAGAGAAAAGATAATACTTGTGTGGGCTGTGTTGCATCTGGATTCATGGCACATTCTCCCACTCTTATGTTAATTTTTTTTGCATAAATCAGAAGCAACTAATTAAAAAAGAAATATTTAATTCTGACATGTTCTTTGAACTGGTGTTCCATCTGGTTCTGTTTGAATAGTAAAATCTGCTGTAGTCATAAAAATTGGCAAGCAGCGCTCTGGTAAAGAGAAACAAA
>JAOXXN010000395.1:13480308-13495125 GCA_026770055.1 Myrmophylax atrothorax | reverse complement strand
AAACAAAAGAGACTCAGTACAGCAGGTTAATACACTAGCATTTTAACTGGAGACATTTCCAGAATTCAGCAAACCAAATTGCTCCAGTATGGAAACTATAAAGATCAAATGGGAAAGAGAGATGCTGCGAGTGGGCCGGCAGCAGCACTGCTGTGGGTACACGAGCTCTGGGTGACACTCGCAGCGCGAGTCTTTGCAGAAACTTGGTGTACAAGCGCAGGCAATGCAATGCTCCCCTGAAATAGGGTCGCTGGTGTAGGAAATGCATCCCGTGCACGTGTAGTGACAGGGAACGATCCTTACTATTCATTTGCAAGCTCCACCTTTCGCATTCATGCGGTGGTCTGATATAACATGATTGATATTCGGAAGACTCAGAAAATACCTTTTTCTTAATTTATTTTTCTTACTTGAAAACAACTTAAAACCTGAACAACAAGATACAATAAACTCTGATAACAAAGGGAGGAAAATGTAATCCTATTGGGTTTTCTATAGACTCTGGGATCTAAGCAATCAGCATCTTATGCCATTCAAACCCTCTCTGTAGCCATGAAGAGAAAGGCTGATTAACTCCCAGTGCTTTAGAAAAGGATTGTTTTACATCTTGCTGGAACATATCTTGCTGTGAAATATTACTTCTTTAAAATGAAAACCTTTGCTTCAGCACTACATTAACTTGCAAATGGATAACCTAAGACATGTACAATGACTTGGTCAAAAAGAAAGAGGAATGTGAATGGCCCCTTTCTCCAGCTAAGATACTTAGGAACCCTTGCTGAGCAATAAATGAGTCAGGAACGTAATACTTTTAATTAACGTTTTCTGAATACTTATTTGTAATTTACATTTAATTTTAAACCTGAGCTTAATCCTGTGATCTGGAATGAAGGCAACTATTTAGTGCAGTTTGAATGTGACCTTCCCTGGTTTGTGTTAGAAACTATAGAAAAGGGAAACTCTATAGCAATACTTGCAGAACCACTCTTTTCTGAGAGAAGGGAATAATTGTAGGACTTTCTTTCCCCTAAGTGTACCGAGCGACTAATGCACAAATGGGAAACAAGTAATCCAAGGCTTCTCTATCAGACTTCTTCACATCTGAATAACTAGGCTTTGGGTGGAGAACACTGAATTTTGCCTAATAAGTTCTTTTGTAGCATTTTTTGCCAGCTGCTGTCCTGTTAAAATCAGAGGGTACAGGAAGAATTTATAATTCTGTTATTTTGAATATAAGTACAACATTACACATGTAAGCACACAGTAATAATTTCTGCCTCTTCCTGTTTCACAGCATACCTATGCTAATGGGTAGGAAACTAGTAGGCTAGGGATGATACCCTATGCAAAATTAAACCTCTACTGCCTCAGACAACACACCTTGATGGTGTAGATAGATCTGACTGTGCAATCACTGTGTTCAGAGCCAGTTCCACTGAAATGACTGGAATTTACTACACTCAGATATTTTTGAAAGTTCAGGTTTTGGGTTTTCTATAAAAAATCACAGCAAAATAAGGAAAAAGTGCCAGTGTCTATGATATAATACTTTTTAAGCCTAATTTCACTGCCAATTGGAATAGGTGTATAACCTGTGCCGAATAGAAATGTATGCATTTTCTTGTGATCAGATTTCTCATCTTGGAAAATCGGCACAGTCTCTTTAAATCAGTCATTCATCCACAGGAGTCCACATTCATTTATTCTCTGTTAAATGGAACTGTCAGTTTTGTAGCACAAAAATTCAATTTTCTATTTCATACGCATTGTATATGATGATTTTAATTTACTACTGGGTCACCAAGCAAGTCAATGCTCTTTTAAAATATGAGTGTCTGCTACCTTCTAGAAAATTGTCAGGTAGCTTCAGTTAGATGGTGTGGTGAGGGTACTGTAAAATGTATGGTGGAAAATGAGAGACAGACTGCACCCGCAAAGATTATTTCACTTCTTCTGGTATGTCCCTGACAGCTCTGAGGAAGTGCACACAAGTAGATGAAATACTTCTGAGGCTGTGATTTGGAGACCTGCTGCTGAGAGTGGAGCTCTTGTCCCGTGCTGGTGGAGGAAAGGACAGCAGAAAGCATGGCACAGGCCAGTGACTACCAAGACAACTTCCCCCAAGCACTAAAGCAAACCAGGGAGACTTTCCATACCCAGCTCTGCTCTTCCCTCAGAAAAACACACTCAAATTCCAGCCACAAGGATTTAATTTTCAGGGTTTCTTTGGCCAGCTAACGATGCCTGGTTTGAGTACCCCCATTATGCCTATCTCCAGCTTTGTAAAGAGCAAAGCTATTGATTTTTCAGTACTGTGGCTTTTTAAAATAAACAGAGGATGTATTTTCTGATTTAAGCGTATCATGAAAGGGAGAGACAACTCCTTTGGACAATTAATTTTTAAGTCCTGATACAAACATCCAAAAATTATTCTGTGCTATGTTAACCTTTCAGCCCACAGCTTGAAGTCAGTAGGATTTGCAATGGAAAAACTTGCTCCCAGGTCTGTTAAAGACAATTTAGCCTTTAGTACAATAACCTATAATCTAAATATGACCAGTTGAAATACACTCTAGTTTTATATGTGATAGGACAAATTGATCCTTTCATCAGCTTCAGAGGATCAACACCGGAAATGAGTTTGGTCTGAATTGTTCAACACAAAAGGCTGCAATGAAGAGAGAGACCAGACTACACAGGTACAGCTGGTTGGTGGAAGTTATGTGTAAATAGTGCTTCTCTCACAAAAAGCCAGTTATTCCTGAAAACTGAGGAACCAAACCCCAGCCTAATGTTTGGTCAACTGTATTTTCTCTACTAGTAGGTTTTGTTTGTCAGTCAGCTTTGGAATTTATTCCAATGCCTTTTAAAAGACTTTTTTAAAAATCTTAAGAGGAAACATTAAAGTAAAAATGAAAATAAGTGCCTTTTAAAAAAAAATTTTTTTTTTAAAGAAGATAAATTGCTTTCTGAGGGGCAGGTATTTACCACTTGGAAGAAATCTCATTTATCCTTCCACTTTGCCTATTTTGCTACTGCTGTGAAAATGTCACCTAACAGGCAGAACAGAATTGAACTGGGACAGAAAGGCAGGATGACACAAAGACAGGGGAGGCAAATAATAGCTCAGCAACAGAAAATCTGGAGCATGGATGCGGGGATGGGGAAGGGCCCACAGGACTCATGAACTCTACAGCTTCATACTACTGTGCAGGTGTGGAAAGAGTGAATAAAAATGCATAATCGTCTCCACAAAGCACTCAGCAGTACACCTATCATCTCCGGCCCAGGGTCGGCCCTGTGAGAACAGAGACCTTTAGCTCTGTAATAACTCTGCTTATTATAACATACCTCAGCTGCGCGTTCCTACCCAAGGCTGTGTTTCTTGCCACTGCCCTTAGTCACTTAACTTCTAGCCTTGAGCTTTACCTCACCCACAGTCTGACACCTGCCTAGTCTTGTAGATTAATTTATTTCTGCTAGACTCAGAAAAATCTCCTTCTGAGACACCTTCCTTCACATCTGCAGAAGGCCCTGCTGCGATGGAGCAGATGTGTTGCAGTGCCCAGTAGCTGGGTGGGCAAGGCTGCCTCAGCCCCACGGGGTCTGCAGGCCATCTGGGAGAGAGTTCCCATGCCAAGAAGAATGGCACAAACAACTGATTCTTTTGGCATGATGGCAGTTTGAAAACCAGCAAACTATAACAAGTGTTCTGAGTCAGGCCAAACATGAACTTAATTAATGGAAAAAGTAAAAACAAAAAAGAAAGAGAGAGAAAAATCATTTTGTATAGAGTTTTTAAAGTAGCTTTAACTTCTCTGAGACAAAGTAAAAGAACAAGATGTGACTTAAAAAAAACCCAAACCAACAAAACAAGCCTGTGGCGGTTAGTTTAAAACTAGCTTTAGTTTCGGTTTAAAGATTTTAATTTCTTTACTTCCTGGAACCAAATATGAAAGTGAGATAAATTTACGAAATTATTTTAGTAGTTGCTGAATCAGTGTTTTTGCTGGACACATTTTTAATTCGCTATCTCAGCTCTAAAGGGCCATCTGTCTTGCAGCCGTTGAGGGGATGTAGGGCTGGACTGGGAAGTGGATGCATAGGTAATTACAGAGCTATATACAAACTACTCAGATCTCTGCATAATGGATCCCCTGAAAGAACTGAAACTATTATAATGATTAGGCTGGTAGTGGAGGCTCGGAGGGGCTCTGCTTCTGCTGCTCCTCCATATGTTGTATGCAGGATTGCTTGAAGCCACACAGGACTCCCCTCTGTATTAGGGCTGATGCTGAAACATGTCAGAGGGAGGTAGAGAGGATTTTCTTCTAAACTGCATTTTGCACCTGCACTTCTGGAGCAATAAGGCTGTCAATGGTTTTGTGCAGTTCTCTGAGCATCCCTTCAGCCTCCCCAGAGTGATAAATCTATAGCTGGGAACTTTCTGGTACTAAAATAGTTCTTAAAGCACTTTGAATAATCAAAAAACCTTCATACTTTGTAGGGCCCTTTTATTTCTCCCTCTCCCTCTTGTCTAATTTCAGTACTTGCCTTTGTGAAACTCTACCATTTATTCCCATGTCACAGTAAATAAAGGTACGAATGTATCCTGCTGGGTCAATTAACCTCGGTTCTGTGCTGTGTCACAGTCTGTACTGGCTGTGATTTCCAGAAAGGAATATTCTTTTGTCATTCTTTTGCCCATGTGCAAAGCATGTTAAGACCGTTAAGATAACTGTAACACTTTTCCACACAAAGCTAACTCTGCTTTTTGTGATTTCTGGAGTGCAGTTATGAACTGTAAAATGACACGGACCAAATACTTGTATTCTAATGACTTGTATTCTAAGGTGGTAGAGAAGACAAAGGACTGACAGTTTTTGTGCTTTGATGTCAGTGTGCTCCCTAATGATGGGCAAGCCCCATCACAAAGCCTCTGAACTTCAGCTCTCAGGCAGTCTTTCAAAGGCCAGGGGATCTGGGAGGCAGAGATGTCCCAGTTTTCATGTTATTCTATGCAGTAATATGATGCACTTCACTTCAAACTCCAAAAGAAACAGAAAGAATAATGAAAATATCAGGCATTCTTGACTTGCACTTCCTTGAGCTTCCATATGAAATATTTAGATAAGCTTGCTTGGTAAAGTCAGCCTAAACAGCTGCCTGATAGAAGAATAAACCTGTTAATGAAACAAACATGCTGTGCAGCAGCATATATAAATACTGACTGTATTTTTAAGTGAATACCCGATAAGGAAATAAGCTATGACACAGATGAAAGGTCAAGACACCAAATGATGAACTGCGATTATTTTCAGAAGTGATATGGGAATAAATCTGTATTAATCTATATAGCAGTTTACATCAGTGATGTATGCTCCTGGGTTTTGCTTATGAAGAGCAAATAATAAAGAATGTAGGTTAAAATGTAAAGAAATGAAGACAAATGTGGAAGGGAAATTCCACTTCAGAGTTCCCTCTCAGTTCTGGTGAAGTAGTGTATACATACAAATGTTTTAAATCAAGGGGAGTATATTTGCCTTGCACAAGAGAGTTACTGTTAAATAAACAACTGATATTTCAATCAGTGAAGGCAAGGGGCAATCTCCCAGGTTGTTTCTTGAGACCTATTCTTACCTTTCTGGCCTTTCTTCAGACCCCTAAATGCTGCAAGATGCAGAGTGAAAATTTTGCTCCAGATAAGCTGGTCTTTCTCAGGCTGACTGGTCTAGAATTACTCTGCAGGAGTTTTAGGTGCCAGGGTGGGTGATGAGGTGGAAACTGGCAGGCAGAGGTCAGAGGGAGGGCAGACCAAACCTGCTTCTCATGCCAACCTCTGGTATCATGTTTACACATGATATCAGCTCTGTGCCCTGCTTAAAACCCCAGCAGTATAAATTTGGGCTGAAATAGCCATTTATGTCAAATTAGCCAGAACACACAATAAGGAGTTCATCTTAGTGTATGGCCTTATGTCAGCTGCAGAATGACAGATAATACCAAATTCAGAGCATAATGTCTATTTATGTTAACCCCCTGTTAACCTTTTTGAACAAATTTGAACTGGCAGAGTGTGTTTATACCAGAGTAGTGCTTTTTGGTTTATGGCTGCAAAGTTTTGATCTGATACCAGGATTCTTAAGGCTGGATTTATGGTTTTGTCTAACCCCAGACATAATATGAACTGAAGATCTTGTGTTATTAACAAACATGCTTTGCCATCTGGGCAAGCTGGAGGTCTTTCTTACTGTTACAGGATGAGAGAAAAATTATGCCACCCAGAAACTATCATCCAGTCTGGTGGGAGTGTAAAGATTTGTGTTATATGCATTAGAAGAAACATTTTGATAGAAAACATACTGATCCTGCAGTAAAAGTACCCAGAAGGTGTTGCTCCTCGTGGGTTTGAAAGCCTCCACCATTATGAGGATTGATGGCAGCAGAGGTTCCCAGTGACCCTGGTAACAGGCAATCAGTCTCCCCTCAAACCCACACACACATGGGTTTCAAGTGTCTTTAGCTGATGACACCTCTTGGTCCGGGCACTGCTCCTGGAGCTCCCCCTGGCTCCCGTGCTGCCCTGGGGGCTGCTGGTCACAACCCACCGGGGCATCCCCTGAGGGGCAAGGGCTTGCCACACAAAATAGCCCGGGGGTGCTGCTCAAAGGACTCAGAAATAAGATGCAAAGTTCGCTAAATATAAAGATTTTGCATATTATTTTTTCAGATGAGTGTAAACATAACTTCTGTTCTTAAATGTGAGCATTAAATCTACTCTGTAAAAACACAATTACTGCTGCCATGGCAGACATCAGTTGCCCCTTTTGAAGGAATGCCTTGAAAATGCAATCATAAAATCCCTGCACGCTATGGATTTCATTAACATTGTACTCCCCTAGGATTCCCAATTGCACAATAACAGGAGTTCTTTAAATTTTAAATACCACAGACAGGAACAATTTCACTAAAACCAGATGTGAAAACCTCGCATGGGCCTTCTTACTGGTTCTAAGTACTGAAACCGGCTGGTAATTGATACCTATTAACATGTTTGTTGTTCAGATTACAGAAATGGAAACACTATACTATTTTTCCTGTGAAAGGATACGTTAATGAGGGACAATGACTTACATTGCAATGGCAGTTCCCTGCTCTTGATTAAATTAAAGGACTTTTTTATTTTTTATTTTAAATTATGCTGTTTCAAACCAAAGGGCAGTCAAGTGTGTGAAACATAAGTGCAATAAACAAGTAGGCTGAGCTTAAGGTTGAGACGCTAATAACATCCCATATGACAATAAACTACCTTCATGCTTATTTTTGGCAGCCTTTGCCTCATGCATATCTTTATTCCATTCATATTGGAAAATCCACAGACTTTATTAATGTTTTTTTAAAGAAGAAATTCAATCTGGAGTGACTCTGTTTCTGATTAAGGAATCACTCCAAATCTCAAGTTAGTCCCGCAATTTTCAAAAATGTGTTTGAGGGCAAAAATAAAATGGAGAAAGTACTGTGCAGACTCACAGTGTGACTGTGCTATGACTATTTTAAATCTGAGCTTTGACATTTATATCCAAACAACTAAGAAAAGGAATGGAAAGGCAACTTTTGCTCAGCAGAGCCCTGTAAGGAAGTGGTACTCAGATGGACGCGGTAGCAGCAACAAAGGAGCGGTCTAGTTTTTCCACCAAAGATGGGTTTCAGGTCCACAGATGAAATTCACACAAATGCATTACTAACAACAAGGTAACAGTATTTTTCTAATTATTTTTAGTGAAATGGTCCAAAAGACTTCAACACCTCAAAGGAGACAATCATATCGCATGCCCTCTAGACGTCCTCTAGATACCAATCACTTTTGGCTGATACTTAGCTGAATTTTTCTGTTGCTTTTGTCTTAACAAAAACATTAACCTTGAAGGGAGAGGTAAAGGAGAACTATAATATTTCCCCTATACAAAAAACCCAATACACTGAGGAAATTAGTGTTTGGAGCTGAATTTTCAAGCTGTTTTGCCCCCATATAACTGTACATAGCTCATATATATGCCCTAGTTGCATATGCATGTTAGCAGTTTAAAGGAAGACATCACTATTTAACCAGCTGCAGTGTTTGTGCAGGCATGGAAACCAGCAATTGTGAAAAAATTAATGATTAACTGATATATACAAAATCTCTGTCCTTCAGGCAAGGGCATATAGGCAGAAATTTTCACTTTATAAGTTCTAAGTTCAGTATTGCTGTATCCTTTTTTTTTGTGGTTTAATATTTTCTAGAGTGCTTGCACTGTGCAGCAAAAATCTGTTTATGCTGTACTGCACAAAAGCAAATAGTTCACATAAATGACTAGTTTACAATAGCATGCACAACAAAGCAGAACAAAGTGACCTCAGTCCTTCACATACAAGTGCCTTCCTCCTTTTATAAAATGTTACAATTTATTTCTATGTGTAATTTCGGAGTATTTTATCAGTTACATGTCCTTGGTTGTTTTTCTGTAAGCTCTTATGGAGACGAACATCTGTTCCTGAAGATATTTGTACAGAGGAAACATGGGAACTCAATATTTTATCCAGACACAAACTCACAACGTGCACTTACTGCCAGTGGCAACAGGACTTTGTAGAAGATGGCAGTTCATAAGCACAAGAACCCTGTTATTGAGGTTCCTGATGGTATGAAGCCCTTCTGAAGCCATCACAAGATTGTCAATTAGCAGGAAAGCATTCAGAACACAAGGAGAAGTTTCAATTAGCAACATTAGCATAGAATGAAACCACAATAAATAAGCATAAGAATTATCGGAGCCAAAGATGAGCTTCACCTTGTAAACAGCCAGGGGATGGTACACTCAGTCTCTGAACCAGCTCAGTTGCTTCTGCTACATAGGGTAAGTGGTAGAAACTACTAACAGTAGTCCTTCCACTTGGGTCCTGGGCAGTGAAGGAGATGCCCAAGGGCTAGACTGCGTGCAAATGACCACCAACTTCTTGGTTGATGTGGTAGCTGGAGGCAGCAGAAAGCTGCTAAAAATTCTCCTTAGTGGTTGTCTCAGCCCCTGAGCACACTGATTTATGGCAGGAGGCAAAGGAGGCTGAGAAATTCATGGGCAGCAGGCCTGAGGTACCCAGAGCTGTTTTAAGCATAAACGTTGGAGTAGCTTGAATTCTATTATGTGTCTGTTATTAAAGAAGTTAATGGTTAAAAGAAGTCCTTTGAAACTTTTTCTCAGAAAGATCTAAGTGAAAGGATTAAGCTATATATACATAGGTATGCAGTTATCATAATTTAATAAAGTTAATAAGCACACAGAACACATGAATGAGATTCGACTAGCTCTCTTGTTTTGATTATCCAGTCATAAATGTGCAAGTGACAGCAGAAAGGACGGAAACAAAGAAAAAGTGGCAGCCCTCTGGCCAGATGAAACACATGGAATTTGATTCTAATGCATTCCACCCTTTTTCCATGTGCATTCCATGGATTGCAAGTGGCAATGATTAATAACAAGCCTTGCACTTAGATAAGGTTGGGGAGATTTTACTGTTTATTCCTAAGTAATGAAAAAAGATAAACACTTTTTTTTCCCCAGTCTGAAGTCTGATTAGCTCCATTGTACATGATTACCATGTTGCCAAGAGCTCAGGATGCACAGGGGCCCCCAAGCAGGACACCTGAGAGTCCTGTTGTGTGCCAAGGATCAGAAATGAAAGATTTCCCCTTCTTTCTTCCCTTTACTAACCACTACTCAACATGTTTTTAAGCTTTCTTGCAAACAGCAAACCTCACAGGAAACACCAGTGTGAGCATTAGTATGGAAGGCTAAGGCAGCATTGTTTATATATGTCACTTAGTAATTTCCTATAGAAAACAACAGAAGCAAGAGGAATGTTTCAAAACCATGAACAACTTTTTAATATTAGTAATATAGATCTAATACGCTCAAGTGTTCCTCTTAGCTTATGCCAACAGAAATAGAATCTAGGTTTCAGCTAATCAGTGTAAGTCAACCTACAATTGAGACAAATCAGTGGTTTTTTCATATAATGACATTAATACTTGCCTGTTAGTAAAGGTTTTTTTGTATATACAGTAATTCACATGAGTAATCTTAACCTGTCCAGGAATCATGCACCATTAAGCTATGGACCTGCTAATACATAGGAAACAACAAGCCCAAACAGATTGACTGAACTCAAGGAGCCTCTTCATGACAACAAATGTGTGCAGAATTTCTCCTGTATTAACAGAGCAAAGCTGAGGCAGCCCATTTTGCTAAGAAATGCTGTGTTTAAGGATGTGGAAGAACAGCCACCAGACAGAGACCATTGAACTCATCCCATGTGTAACATATTCTAGAAGGAACATAGGTCTTCTGAGGTGAAATCTGGGTGTATGAAAACACCATGTTGTATTAATGCTTAACTGTAATCAGCTAGAGACATAGCACATGCTCAGATTACTGGGCCATTCCACTTTAAGTGCACGTTAAACTAATATTGACTTTTCCACTAAACCAAAATCTCTGTTATTTGTGCCCAGAAGACTGAAAAAACAATAGATGTGGTAGGCAGAAGAATTAATCTTCCTGACCTTTTCTCTTTTTCTACACCTTTGGGAGTAAGTCTTTTTTGTGTGTCTAAAAGGGAATATATGAGCTATTCACTTGCAATGATTCTTAAATTATGTAGAAGTACTTTACTGTGTTATTTTTTTTTTAATTTTGCATCCTCCGCAGTCAATAAACTGCTCAGAGTATTATTAATAATATCTTTAAAATGTTATCTTTTTACCTGTATCCATTCTCTGATAGAATCTTCCCCTGGGGTCCATCCATTCTCAGGATAATTTAGCCGGGACCTTTCTGCAGACCAGATAGCACTGTACTGGGAGGAGACAGTGATTTGATCAGAGTGAATTTCTCCTGACTCCATACCTAGTGGTTCCATGCACTGGAAATCTGAAGAAAAATGAATTGCCATCATTATTATGGTCAGCTTTTTGATTTAGACTTTGAATATGAGAACATTGTCCTGCTTTGAATATGAATATCTAAAGAATTTATTTTTAAGTGACTTTGAATACTTTAGCAACTTCAAGTGAGGCAGTACTGGGCTTATGGTGTCATTCTTAATACTGTCATTTGAGTTGCCATGGCAATTCCTGCAATAATAATGCTATACAAATATTTTTAGCCCAGCATTGTAGCCATTTCAATATAGGACAATAGAATTCTCCATTCTAGGCTAGCACAGACACTTCTGTGGGTTCATAACAGAAAACAATGTATGTTCACCTCGTAATTATCCATAAACTCAGGAAAGACAAACCCGATGAATGTATGAAATAATTTGATTTTAAAACAATTTACTGCCATATAAAAATATAAAACACTTTCGAAATATTATTAAAATTTGAGCCATTGTCTTTGGATCCTGGACCACTGGAATGAAACAGATCAACTAAATTTGAATCCAGGCCAGAAGATTATTGACCTAAGGGAATTACCACCTCTTCTATAATGTGGTATATTTTAAACAAGTTGATCATCTCCATTCAATCTTTTCTTGTTGACACAAAAATTACCAAGATAATTTAGAATCAATTTATATACTAATCACTATAGTGAGTTCAAAGGCTGGTAGGGCAGGGAGACTCAATTCTTCTCTCAGTTTTCAAAAACAAAGGCTCCAACCCCTGCTAAAATGAGAGAGGCCAATGGCTTTAGACAGATCCTCACACCCAGGTGCTCATGTACCCCATCTGTCAGAAGTTTACCAACCCCAGCAAAAGGGCAGGAGAAAAAAATCATGTGCCTATGCTTCTGTTCAGGGACTTCATAGTATAGAAACATAATTCATTCTTTCATTGGAAGTTTAAGGTAAAATACCGGTGTGGGAAGTGGAGTCCCTGATGGTTGGATATACACTCCTTTTTATCACCCCTTCTTTGGAGTGGGGTGTTGAAGGTTTCAACATCCATGAGTTGGAAAAATGAGTTTAAATAAACAAAGTACTTATTTTAAAGTGCAAATTAAATTATTCTGAAAAAAAAGTTTAAATCTTTTACCAGGGATGCAAAAATTTACATTCAGAAATGCTATCAGGGTATATTATAGGAGCTGTAATTAGGGTGACCCATAATGGAATCATCAAACTTGTCAGCTGCATTTCCCATGGTGTATGACCCATTCCCCTGATTCTGTGCTGCTTCAGTGTATTAGGAGCCTTGGGTGAAGTACTGAAGCTGAACTACATTAGGGTAAGTCTCAAAGTAAATGAACTTTGCTTGAAATCTGAAGGAGAGCCATAAGCTACTATACAGAACACAAAACCTGATAGGTGGGAGTCATATTAAAATATCTATAAAGCAAGTGTCTAGTTAGATCTAGGCATGGTGGGTTTCCCTGTAGTCTACTGAGAGGGACAAGTACTTCCTAGGGGCATCTCCCATGTCTGACACATGTAGATTGACCTGTCCTCTGGAGGTGACACTCTCTGTATTGACAACACAAAGAGCAAGGGTGGCTGAAGTTAAGTAAGAGGATTCACTCCTGTCTTAAGTCTGCAGCATATAAAATATGTCCCCTTTTCATCCAAAAGGGTTTTCACACACATTAACTTCTGTTCTGTTGTCTTATGCTTAAGAGCTGAAGGCATCCCAGTGTAGCAGATATTAGCAATTCTGACTTCAGTGTAATGATGCATCTACAGCACAGGGCAGGTGACTGTGGAGGAGTTGGGGATGGGGATCCAAGTTGCCTGTGCAGTGACGGGATAGGAGCAGCACCTACATAAGGAGCAATCAAACTAGCTGAAGGTTCTGAGACAGATGGAGGAGGATGCTTCCCATCCACAGAGGCTGGGTGTGTCCCATTCCCTCTTCCTGGCTATGCCTGTACAAGAAAACTGTTAAAGAGGCAAGGAGTGGAGGAGAGGTGGGGAGTTACAGGGATAATGTCAGTTTACTCATTTTTCTTTTGTTCCTTCTTTGCCTAAACAAGTACATTAAATCTGTGTGCATCTGCTTGAAATGCAGTAAGATACAGAAAGGAGAGAGAGTTTGATTTAAAGTGTGTGATTTATCATTGAGGAAAGCAAGGAAATCTGCAAGGATGTGGTGTAACACAGCCTATTATTTTCCTGTGTCTCCCTCACTTTGTTTCGTTCTCTGTCCAAAGGGTAAGCACGAAAATCAGGCAACTGGGAAAAAATACAAGACAGAGAACAAAGCTTAGATACCTTATGAAATGGTTTAACAAGAGCACATATATTAAATGAGTTCCTTTTATTCAAGAAATCGATCATCAAAGCTTATTCCATGTAGTAAAAGAAGGCTTTGGATAGCGCATTCATTGTTCATGTTTCATTGTTTTAATGCAAGTGTTCAATTGCTCTGCATTCCTGAGTTCCTGCCGTCAGCACAGTTTTTCACAATAATTATTCCCACCTCCTGGCAATACTGTGGAATAAAACTGTAAGGAGAATTCTGCTTGTTGCACTGCTTTTCAAAGGGCAGCTATTCTTTAAAAAAAAAAAAAAGCAAAAAGGAAAACAGAACCAATCCTTCCCCACCATCTTATTTATTTAAGGTTTCTTTAGAGCTTCAGGCAACACCTGGTGTGCAAGAAGACATAACAGAGAGTAGTTTCCAAGAAGCTCTGCAGGACATGTAAATACTGACCTTCTGATACACTGCTCTGTGACACGCTGTAGTTTGCTGAGAATCCCTCCTTTGCTATTGCACTGTCGGTGTAAAATACCATTGAAAGAATCCCTGTTGAAGACCGGACACGTCCTGGGTTGTTTTGCCCACAATAACGCCCTATGTGTGGGCCAACTGCAAAGAGACAGGATACAATAGTAAACTACCAGTTCTACTATAACAATAGGTGCCACTACCATATCCTCCCAAAGAGAGTCCCTCAGCAGGAAACAGTGGACCTCTGCAACAGTTCGAAATGACAATGTCATCAGTAACTTAGTGGTAACAATAAATTGTTTATCCTACCTAGCAATCTTACTTCTAAAATGCTCCAGACAGCACTCCATGAACCTCTGAAAATGTAAAGAACCAGCATTTCAAAAAGTGTCCTTTAAAATGTGCAGAGAGGGCAGTGATGCACAAAATTACATGTACAAAACATCACAAGTATTTTCCAAAGTGTGATTGAAGCACCTGTTTGTGACAAGCACAACTGAGTGGCCTGATTTGCCCACCCAACGTACAAGATGGTCTGAGGAGTTCAAATAGCACCTGCCAGATTTTATGCTCAATACTACAGATAATCTGTCAATTTTATAGCAAACTTTGAAAAATGTTTTTTGCACTCATATTGAGGCTATGACCAATGACTTTTTATACCTCCATTTAGGCTTTCAGAACAACCTCATAGGTCTTTTACCCATATGCTCAGTATTAAAGAACACTAAAAGAATTTAAGAGTAAAATCTTAATCCCTTCAAAAGAGCAAGGATTTCTTAAGCATATCTCCATGTCACAGAATACGCACACACACACATATATGATCGCTCTAAGTGTTAGTAATGTACAAACTCAATTCTGATATTTTTCAGGATTTCCTGTGCAGTGAGATAATCTTCTTCCTTAATTAAGCTACTCAATTCACAACTAACATATGTGGCCTTCTAGCACTTGAGCATTTCCTACAGATAGGTCCCTAGGCTGTTGAATGGTGGTACATCTGTGCTTACAAACAATAAGAAAAGATAAAGCTAAAACCCACCCATGGAGTCAATCATGAAAATAATCATGAGGAGCCATTCTAATGCTTACACCACTGGCTTTCC
>JAOXXN010000395.1:13453722-13480240 GCA_026770055.1 Myrmophylax atrothorax | reverse complement strand
TTTATATATCCTAATTATTCACAGTTCAAAGAAAATCTACAGCTAACATAATTTTCTAGTCATTTATTGGCATTTTACAACAAGTAAAACAGTTCCAGCTTGGAATAACTTTATTATGTAAGCTACACATTTCTGTAAGGCCCTAGAGTTGCCAGAAAGAGGGAGCTCAGATGTTATAGCTCTTGCTGCCAGCATGTGCTATTCTATCCATGTTCTGGCCACAGCTAGTCTTCAGTTGCCTTGGCAATCCCATGGCATTTAAAATACCTGCCAATTCAGTCTTTTTCCACCAATGTTGTTCAATGCAGCATTGATAGAATGAGACACCCGATAGAGGATATGAGTTGAATTCTTCCTCATTCCAGAAATTACTAAAGCTTCATAGATTTATTATTTGGAGAGAGAAATTCAGTTTAGACTGTCACAATTAGTGGCTTTTTAAAAACACAAAGTAATGCTCGCATTCCTATTGCTGCAGGTTTTTGGTTTCGTGTTTTTGTTTTCTTTCGCATTTTCTATGTGCAAAAAACTCTTATCCTGCTCTTTTCCATGATGCCTTTCAACATTATAGCTGCAAGAAAATAAGAAGGATAAGGCCACCATGTTATGGTACTCTGAGCCTCCCTCCTCCCATTTCCTGTAGGGAAGCTTCTTTGAAAAGGCAAACAGAAGAGAACTTTGTTTAAAGCAGACAGGCTTTAAGATTCCCCATGACTCACTGGTTCATAATTTTTGAGACATATTTAGTGATTCTGTAGTTGAGTCTTCAACAGATTGGCCCTGCTATCACAGAACTATTCCTTTAGCTAGCTATGTAGAGGGAAGACCCAAAAATTTGTAGACTATGACACAAAGAGGTATTGAATTTTTTGCACAACGTGTAAACCTTAGCCTGCTGAGCTAATACGATATTGATCTGAGGACAACTGGATGAAACAGAGATTCTCGTTCTTCCATAAATACCTAACACAAAGTTCTCTTTTTTGTTTTTCTCCATGCAAGTCTTGAAAACTTTTGAACTACAATAAATGATCAAATCTTTTGGGTGTCTCCACATCAAATAAATGCTGTGCAGGGAACATCATCTGAGCAGTCATTCAGGGGGTGATACTTCTGTCTGCTTAGATAGATTATGCTACTGCTTTTTTGGGTTTTTTTGCAGCCTTCCTGAAAATTCCTTAGGAACCAAGATGGGATTTCATAATAGACCACAGGCAGTTCCAAATGGGAATTTTAGGGCAGCAGGTGCTGAAAAGTCCTTAGGCATAGAAAGGCCTTTGCAACCTCTACCTATAGACCATCATGTTGTTACGTCAGAGTCCCCCAGGAAGGCCTACTCTAAATATGGTACACTTGAAAATGTCCTCACTCAAGGATACTTTTACACTACCTGCAGAACAAAGGCAATTCAGTGAGCCAGCTACTTTATTTGACTGCTCATGCTGTCGCTGTTTCTGGAAACTTGGCTCCTCTTCCCACTGGCATAGTATAATGTAGTGGAAAACTGAGTAAGATTCAGGTTAAAAGATGGAAGGACAAGTAAGAAAACTGTTTTGCAAGCATTTCTCAAAATGCAGAGTGTAATTCTAGAACCTGAATAAATTCTTGATTATTCTTTATACGTATGTTTGAAGGTTTACAGATCTGAGTGTGGAATATACAGAATGTGGCTGGTGGTTTAAGACTAAACAGAAACCTTATCCTTACCGACTCTACTTTTCTTTTCTACTGTTTGCCCTTCTGGACAAAAAAATATCTGTGTTAGGAAAGTCTGAGACTTACTGAAGTGCACATTTGTCCATATAATTGAAATGTTAGCTTTTGAAATACAATTAAACAAGCCCCAACAAAACACAAGCAAGGAAAAAAAGTATATCAGACTTCTAAAATATTTAAAGAAATCTTATGTTAGCCATTTACTGAATTTTAAAGCTAGTTTTTGTAAGTATGCTGGTGTGTCATGGACAGTATTTTCACAACAGTATGATTTTTATTGACAAAATACTTGCACACAATTTAGGAGTGCTAAAGAGAAAGCAACTGAAAAATTAATCCCATCCTCACAGTCCAGTAGTCAGCTACACTGAGCTTGTGTATGCTCTTATATCTTAATAGGTTCTCACAAGACTGCAGAAAGCAACCACAACAGTGGAGAAACACACTTAGATTAATAGCAATCTTCATTTGCACTGATGTTAATGACTGCAGTAAAGCATTCTACTTTGCTCTGTCATTCTTGTGGTTTGACCAAAGCAGCAATGCTTTGGCTGTGGTTGTCCAACCATATGTAAATTTCTTTAAATTACTTATGAGCCCTAGTAGACAGTTTATAGAGCTTCAAAGGGAGCTGCATGATGAATATGTGCAATTCATCACTTAAGCCAGTCCTTGTTTTGAGTGGTCTATTTTTCTTCAAAGTCATCAATGGACTGTTCTCTGCAGAGGCTGAATGAGGTATATCTGTGCCTTGAGAAATATGTTTTTGGTGTCTAGTTTATTCATGCAAAATCACGTATTTCCCTACTGAGATCTACTTACTCTCCTGCTCTAAATCCCCCTAACTATTTCCTTCAAGCCATGATTCCTTTTCTGCAATATTTGCAACATGCAGAAACCAAAGGATGCCTTTGGCATGCAGTTGCGCAGACACAAAATGCCAGGTCTGAAGCATTCCTGAATGCCTACCATTCCCCTCTTGAACAAGCAAAACACTTACACCACTGTTTAACTTCAGTCCTGTAAGTGTTCTTGGTGAATTCCTTTTGAAGTCAATCTGACTGCTCACATGCTTCAAAGATAAGCACATATTTTGCAGAATCAAGACGGAAGTACTCAGCACTTGCCAATTTCAATCCACTAAAAGGACAACCAGGTAGGCTGAGGACTCCATGATTGTGACAGAGTATTTCAGGATTAACGTCTTTTTGAATGACTGTTACAGTTGCTGTCAAATTGTCTAACAGAAAATTGTTTTCCATCAGTAAAACGGCAATTTAGAAGCAAAAGGTAAATGGCAGCATACTGACTTTGACATATCCTTTTAAACTTCATTGTGAAAATTTGTTTAAGAGAACATTCCTCTTCTTTATTTTTTGCTTTTTTTGGGGAAGTAAAAAAAAAAAATCACAATTGTATAAACCAGCAAATTCAATTCCTGCTGATCTCTAGTGATGGTAGCTGATCAAATTCTATAGTGAAAACATTTTCCACTTATGTTTGGTTTCTTCTGCTCTGACTTAGGGATCTAAAGTTTACATCTGACTTAGTGATTCACAGCTCCCAGTACAATCAATGAGACAAGAACCTCCAGAGGTCCATTAACTGTGGCCCAAAGTAGATGTCTGAGGCAGATCAAAGCTGAGTTCTTTTCCCTGCTGAGAACAGAGGGACTGACAATGCCTGGCTCAAACACCAATGTCTGCTTTCCAGAGCTGGGTGAGAGCAGCATGTTCAGGGGACTGTCCATCTAATTCTGCTCTGGTTGTGGCCACAACCATTTTCCAAAAAACTGTTCTCTGTCTCCTATTAAAATACTGTCATCATCCTCGGAAACCACAGCTGTGGAGCAGGGGATTTGAACTGAAGCACAGACATTTTTTCCAAACATTTTAAAAACCTTTCCATGTCATATTTGTATCACTGTAGTGCAACAGCAGCTTTAACCTCTAACACAACTGGGTATGTGAGCAGCAATGCAGCAGACAAAACAAGATATCTTCCTTTTTAAGGCTATGCATATATCATTAAACACAGCAGGCAGGGAAACATGCTCTGGACCTGCAGCCAGTGGCCAGGGACTGCTCCTGGGACCATCTAAGTGCAACACAGTTTGCCCCTATGAGGCTCTTCCCTCTGAAACTGGATGGTCATGTCCAACATGTCTATTGGGAATGACCCCTGGCTTTCACTGTTTTCCAAATCATGCCTAGGAATTTCTTGAGAAAGTGCAAACTGATGTGTGCTAAAACTGTGCAAGGAAGTATACCAGCAATTAAGGAGTGCACACAGCCATGCCTTTTCCCTGTTTCAGTTCGTAGTGTTGACACAGCTTCAGAATATTTTTCACAGACTGAAGGAAAATGGACAAACAGCTGAAAGACTCATCCTGGGTGAGCGTCCCTTCACCAAAGGCAACCACTCTGTCTAATTTACCACTGTGTAGAAATCTACTATTTGAATATGGATGCAAATTAGATTTATTTTGCCTTCTTTCATCCTTCTACCCCTGTTCTCCCCGCACCCCCCCTCGTCCCCACAAGATTATCCAGATACTCTCTTTTGGATATACACAAATTTTAATTTCTATCCTCAGTTTATGACCGGGTCGTACCAGTGGCTTCCTGTGTCAGCTTTGCTCTTCTGTTGAAATAGTTCTTCTCCCTCCCAGGGATTCATCCTGTGATGCATCTATAGAGAAGCAACCACATTCCCTCTTCCTTTGTAGTGTTAAGTTAAACAAGAGAGACTGACTGTGGTTAAGGAGTGTCCCACAGTGAAATGATGCAGCAAACATTTCCCTGCAACTGCAGCATTCTCCAACAGTTTGGATCTAAGAAAACATTTTTTAACAGCCTACAAATTCAGTTGAATATTTATAAACATGTGAACACCCTTTTTGGATGTCAGGATCACTTTGGGTTTAGCCAGTTTGTGAGGGAATTGGAAGGCTGATGATAATGCCTTTTGTTAACTGCTCTTCAGCACTGCTCAGCCACTTTCTTGAACCAGGAAATTACTACTTTGAAACCCTCTGCACTGGCAATAATGCATTTCTTTTTGGTTATATTACATATAAATTGACTGATTGGATCATCTTTTCATATGTCAGTTTAAATGCAAGTTCTACAGGAATTCAGCCTGGGCACATTTGGCCTATATACAAATAAACCTATTATTAAATGTTCCAGACATCATTATTGTACTGTTACAATATTGTTTTCCCAACTGAGGCATTAAATACTAAATAGTCTTTTAGCTATTGTTATGGGTCTTTCTTTACTATTTATTGGAGTGGATTGAAAAGAGACATGATAAACCCATTAAGCATAAAATGAAGAGGAAAACCCCCCAAATATACATTAAAAAATATATAACTATTTACTGCAGGAGCAATGAAAACTTTAAGCAAAATTATATTGGCGATTTATCCAGGAAAACAGGCAAGTTGAAATGTATTACTAAAATATATTCCTTAAGTTACATGTTTTCATTTAGATGAAATATTAATGTAGGGTTAGCAGTTTGCAGAAACTGCCACTGCTGTTCATAAAAGAAAAAAAATCCCTATTAATATGGGTTATCACACCAATGGAAAATTGAAATAGCTGTAATTAGTGCCCAACACAAACAACATAAAACTTCAGTCACTGATTTTTGCTACAAATTACAAAATTAAGAAGAAAAAGGACAGCTCCAAGATGCTTCTCTTCATCAGTTTATGTCATATGTAGAACTAGTGAAAAAGGCATCACAAATAATCAGTTTTACACAGCTGTTTGCACAGTTTGTGTAGGTATTTGGGCACCCTAAAGGTTAGGCATTCAGCTTGAATAGTTCCTTTTGGCTGGAGCTGCAGCCTATTGTGCTGGGTCCTTGGAGAACTGGTACACGGCTGCCCTACCTAGAGGAGACTTGAATCTGGTGGACACAGTGCTGCATATGAAAAACAGAGAAATCATGCAGCTATTTTGTTTGTCACTCTCAGTGTGAAACAGGGATATGAGATTGGGCAGAGGGTGAAATGAGGGCTCTCTGGCTCCATAGACTTAGCTGATATCTAGCTATGCACTTAGTGAATGTGCACAAGGTCAAGTGTGGTCAACAACGAAGTGGAAAATTACTGAGATGTCAGAGATGTTCCAGAAGGGTACCCAACACACCCACCCTGACACATGTGCCCAGCTAATCAGAGATTATAAATTAACAAATTAAGATAAGACCTTTGGATTTGCTTATACTGCTGGAAGAGAGAGCACTATAATGGAGGAACCCTGCAGTGCCCAGTCACCACAGCCACCTGAATGAATAACTCAGTGACTGCTTACTGACCTGGTTAATCATTTAGTCACTATGATTTCAACTGTATGGACACCACATTTTCTCTGGCAAAGAAATTCTCTGCTTTGACAGCTGGTCCGTAATGCAGGTCCTCCACAAGTCAGAGGGTCAGTACGGGCAGTCCAGTTTCTTGTTGGAAAATGTCTGGACTATACTCATGTGTTAGTTGTGAAAATTTGAGGACTCATTATCAGGCTTGTATTTGCTTTATTTTACTGTAGGAGGTTCATCACATATTCTCACTGACAGAACACAGAGGTTTCCACCAACCCAACTGTTCAAAATTGAGCATAATTCATAAAAAAAAAATCATTCACACTGTGATACATTTTACTGAATGAATTTACAGAGCATTTTGCCCATTTCTTTTTAACTCCACTCACTTCACATAAATCAAGCAAGTACCTCTCCAGTATGACATTTAAAAAAATGGGAATATGCCTTCTGCAGCCCACTACATAGTAATGATTATGCATATCACAGTCCATTTCTCTCTTACCATCAGGGAATCCATCCCAGATTTCCAATCGGTCATAGCGACAGAACGCTCCCCCTGGAGTATTTGAGTCAGGTTCTAGCTCAAAGCTTTCAAATTCCAGAATAATCTCTGACATCTTTGGTGCAAAGATAATATAAGTGCATTCAAGGCTATTGGGATATTTTTCAGGGAATCCAGGGGACTTTATCACTCCACTTGAGGAAGTAAAGTTTCTGGAACATTCAGGTCCTGTAGGAGAAGGAGAAAAATCAGCTGGGTTAACACTATACCACTAAGCAAAGTAGTTAGCTGGAAAACAAATTAGGTTGTATTGTCTCTTCAACAGCAAAGGTGGCTTTTCAGTGAAACACCTCATTTTAATCGCTGCATTAATCATTCAGCCAGCTTGTTCCTATTATTGATAGTCAGGTTTTAAAGCCCAATTCGCATTTACTGTCTGATCTTCAATTTTCAATTTGTATGGAACAATATGAAAACTTGTACCAGCTCTAGAAAAAATTATGACAAATACAAAGTCATGTGGGAACAATGAAAGTGTAAGCTGTAGAAATCTCGACAGAGCCCTAGAGAAATAATTATAGCCCCTTCAAACTCAAATCTTTAAATCTTATGCCTGACAGGCTTTTATTGGTGAAATAGAATTTTTTATGAAAGCGGGTGAATGAATTCAGTAGAGGGAGTAGTGGTTTCAGATTCCTGGAGCACTGACTCAGTAACTCTGCCAGATGTGACCTATGCCTCCTTGACAAACTAAATGTGAAAGGTAATTCGTACATGTACGGAGGGTGAGTGACTCATTCTGAGTGGTGTTGACACAGGTGCACCAGTTAAATGTTGCTGTTAGTGCTGGCATGATAAACTATGTGATTACAGGCAGTCTTGCTAGAAGTCACCTAATGTCAATGTTGACACACCAGCTTTCCCTGATGTCCCCACCTTGGCATAATGGGATGCTCCAAACACTGCTCTTGGTGGAGCAGGAAAGTGGCAGTAAAGATGTAAGGGTATAAAAGGCCAGGTCACTGGATTTGCCTTTGTGAATACAGGGGACAAAATGGAGTCTCTCTCTTGTTGATAGATTGCATTTCTCCTTTATTTAGGTCCCTCAGGAATCCTCTCTGTGGATCCCACACCTGCAGGTGTGCTTAGAAGTCAGCTGCAGGCACTGCCCACACATCTTCCTACAAGGTCAGCACACGTACCCCTCTCTAACTTTTGACACTCCACATTTAATGGAGAGTGATTTACAGGACTTGGGGCATTGGTGGGTAGCCGCTGACCTGGGGAGTCCAACTAGGATGACTCAGATGAAGGTCTTCAGACAGGGAGTAGAGGAAGGACACGGAGAACACAGTTTGGTTGCAACAGGCAGTCTGTGATGGAGGATGATGTGTGTGGGGTTTCAGTTTGGATGAGGATGCCTAGCATCCTTAGAAACTGTAGTCAGGAGCCCTAGAGGATTTCCAGTGCTTAACAAAGATCATTGAAGGAAAACAGTCTGGCTTGCTGCATATATGAATACTCTTATTTCACTATAGAAAATGTTTTCCTTGTGAATGTGCCAAAAATATTACCCCCCACAGATTTGGCTACCTCCCAGCTAAATTCAGCATGCAAGAGAGAGGTCTGAATGAATTTAGTCAGTTCAGGTATTTTTGTCCTTCAACAGATACTGATGGGAAATGCTTGAGCTATCACATCAATATTCAGAACACTTCATGGCATATTTTGGAAGATGTGGATATTGATGCTCATGTAACCTGACCCATTCCAATTTGGGAAATTACATTTTGTCTATAATTAAATCACCCTCTTACACATTAGTTGGATATTTCTCTTCTCTCCCTGTCATTCCCTTGTCTCCTTGTCATGTATGGGAGGGTTACATTCTGGTTGTTGCTCCTCACTCCCACCAGTAGCTGCTGTTCCAGGATAAAATAGCTTTGCTATGCCATTCATAGCATAAAGTGCTCTGTACTCCTCTTGGAATCCAATAAAAGATGCAATATAAAATTTAAGCCAGGATCATTATTGCTTTATTAAATACAGGCAGATCCTGGCTCTGAGAGTGCACAACCGTCAGGCTCCTTACACTCACACATGGTATCTCAGTACCAGCTTGCTTTATTTTAAACATGTTTGAGTCAATCTGGTGCAAGAAACAGAAACTGTTTTCACAAGAGCTGCCTCACTAAAATGCCCTCCACAGATTTTGACCCTTTACTGACACTGTGAAGCAGCTGCAGGAATGAAATCAACCCTGGCTACGAGAGGCTATGAGAAACTCCACGGGGCGATCTGCATGGAAAACTGGCAGAAAAGGTTCCAGCAGAGACCTGACAAAATAGATACTTCTGAGGTGGAGAAACTACATGTGTGCTTGTGTATGAAATAAAAGAAGAGATATGAGCTAAAGGAAAGAGAGGAGGCAACAGACAGAGAAAAGGAAGAGAAACAGATGACATTGGGGATAATTTCATCTGCTATCTGTGGGTGTCACTGAGCTAGAATACCATTTGCCTTCTTAGTTGACACTTTCTTTTCCTTCAGTTTACACCATAAATTTAGTTAACTAAAGTTAGGAATGTTGAATGTGAACTGTGCATATCCTTTTCTAGTGAGTAAGTCACTCATTCATCCTAAGATAGGCTGTCTGCTGAAGCCAAAATGATGAATATTTCACATGGGCTAAATGTTGGGCAAAATAGGTTTCATCTTTTAATCCTGAATTCAACTTCGTCAGTGTCTTTCTGGCTAAGGAGGTGAATGAGAAGTAAAGACAGCTCCTATTCTCAAAGCCCATACTTCCCTTATCGTGGTCATTATGTGTGCTGATCTCTTCTCACAATTTCCATGGTGGGCATCATTTTCTGTATCAGGTTTAGAATTCAGCTTAGAACACAGGAAGCATAATGCAGTTTTTCTTTCCAAAAACTAGGGCTGATGTCATATGAATAATGGGCAAAAACATACTGTGTGCAGGAATGAAGCTCAGCCCTCAGCTCAGCACCACAGGACCCTTGGCTTGGGATCATACTTCTGACACCTGGGAAATCATGAGCTAAATTGTGAATATGCTAAACCAAACACCACTCATCTGGTCTGAGCAGCTGAGCTTCACCTCTGCAACAGGGTGAACTGGTTAGCTTTATTTGGTACAGATATTAAAATGCAAAATTGGGATAGCATGTATGCATTTATTCAGAAGTTAAAAAGGGCTGTGTTCCCACAGCAACAATAACTTCTATCCTTTGTGTACACACGGTATTTCCTATCACTGTGTGTGGTGATAACTTTCCTGCCTTAAATGAATGAACTAGAGTTAAAGTTGCTCTGGGAGTCATAATTTTGAGTTTCCTGACTTCCACGTGTGTAAAATCACACTCATAATGCCATCTTAACATGGTAAATGTGTATCTTTGTGAGATGCAAATGACCACAAAAGCAAATAAACACAATGTTCCTGTCAGAGCTCTGAGTTGCCACTACACTATTAGGAAATAAATAAACATTTTTTTTTCTTGAAAATGCTTAGTTACTAAAATAGATCGTTTCACAGGTCATTCTTTCACTTCTTTTTGTATTTCAGCCTTGTTCTTTATGAAAGATGGTACTGAATATATAAGCACTGAGAAACATCAGAACACAGTTTCAAGAGTTTACCCTCCTAAGGACACCAAAATAAATAGATATATTTTTTCGGGAAAGCTTGGTGTCATTTGGATGCTGAATTCTTTCAAAAAATATGACCCTGAAGGTCAGCAAAAGAATTTCTGGGAGTCAAGAGTGGATTTACAGACAGGGAAGACGGTGAACAAGAGGTCTGTGGCCCCAATTAGCACTGTGCAGAGAAGCAATAGCAATAGAAAGAGACTTGACTACTGTGCTTCTCCTCATTAACAGTACAGCTGCCACCAAGTGTGTGTCCTGAACACAGCCTGAAAATCTGGCTCTGGTTTAGGTGCATAAAGGGGACTTGAACTGGTTCTGCAAATAGGGCACTGACTAGGAGTGAAGTGCACTGGAAATTTTGAGTTTTGAGCTGCTTTTGCGAATATGACCCTAAACATCAAAGTTGAAGTAATTTTTTTTTTAATATAAAATGAATCTTGTTGGGGTTTTTATATGTTATGAGTTTTGGTCCTGTATTCTCCAGGAGCAGAATATTTGAATTATCAATCTCCATCCAGCTATGGGGAAGATGTATGATAAAAAAATTACCTTACATCCCTTCCAGCTCTTGACTCAGAAAGAGTGATGTAAAAGAGGGAGTGTCTCTATGTCTGGTTAATCCTGCCCTCTTTGTTTCCTGGGCTTTGTCTGTGACCCATACAGCCAATTGTGCTCACCAGCACTGAACTCCTGGCACAAGAATCCAGGAGGTCATGCCTGTGAGCAGTATGAGCTTCATCTCTCCTGTACCTCACAAACATGATTTGTGAAAGCAACAGCAACATCATCTGCTGCCCATGTGTACTCTGGTCCTCTCCAAGCCCACAGCCATCTCTTGGGAATGCAGAGGAAAACACTAACTAAAATAAGTCAGGGACTCAGAAGGTTGTAGTGCTGTTAAGGCAGTAACATTGTAAATAATACAGTAATTATTAAAAAAAAAAGAACAAAGCTAATGGTTTTAAGATGTTTGAAACAAACAGCTGATGAAAACGATCATATTTCACACAGACGAGTCAAACCCCAGATGCAGCTGACCCATTGGATTCATAATGATTTAGACCCATTGAATAGTTGCCTCGCCTTGGAATGACTGGGGTAATAAGATTTTTCTCTTTCAAGTATTTTCATGCATTCCCCCCATTCCAAAGAATTATGGTGAGCTCTCTGATGCAAGTAAAAATCACAAGTTACGAACTATGTAACAATGAATTGTTTCTCACCTCTTTTGAAAACTTCGTAACGGATGGAAAATCCTGCTCCATGTGTCTCATAGTCGGAAACAAATTTAATAAAAAGGTATGGTCCTGAAGACACTAAAGGAGGGGGAGCAATTTTTCCACAGTACTTTCCCCATAAGCGTCCTTCAGCATTATCTCCATCAATCACTTCAACATAATCATACCTGGTAGATAAATGGAAGGAAGAAACTTTTAACTTCCAGGAAAGACGGAGATCTAATTAATTTAGAAACCATAACACAACATAGATAATCAAGAAAAATGCTAGCTTGCTTGGAAAATGCATTATGCTGAAAGATGTAAGCAAAATGAAATAATTAAAATGGACTACATTATGTCTGTAGACATCATCTGGCAACACGGAACTATTAGGAAGAATGGTGTCCATTATGCTTGCAGACAATGTCAGCTAAAGTAACCAATTAACAAAAAAAAAAAAAAGGAAATCTCATGAGCACAATTCTGTGTTATTAAATTGTGTTCCTTTGTCTGTGTAGTGTTGTTATCAATACATAATGCATAGCATTCTTTTCAAACTGTGAAGTTCTGTTACGAATTCAAAAATGTCTTTTTGGCTGAAGCTCTTTATGAACAATACTTTGATTTCCATATGCTGTCCTCCAAACATATGTTCACAGAATAATAAATAAATCCCTAAATATTAGATTTTTTCCCAAAACTCCACCATGTTGCAGATCAGTGGCAGAAAAACCTGTTATTTTCCTTGTTAGAGGGACAAATAGTTTGGAGCAAATCACAAAATCCACAAGTCAGTTACAGCACTTGGTTTTTCTCAGACAAAAATCGTTTCAATACAAATCACCTTTGTTTAGGACTGTATAAGGAAAAGCATATAAGAACACAATAATGATTGGAAGTAAAAGTTTGCCTACAAGCAACGTTAGGGTTCCTCAGCCCTGTCACCAGAGATGCCAATATGCAGAGTCTGGGCTGACAGATTTTGGTTTCCAGCGGCTGGGGACAGCGAGCTCAGCAGGTTGGTGGTGCTGAACCAGCCAGGCGAATACAAATGAGAATGAAAGCCATGGGGAGGCAGAAGCTGCAGGTGCAGAAACAGGTCTGTTCTTAAGTTTTATTAGCAGATGATTTCACTTGACCTAGACAGGAAGGAGGAGCAGACTCAATCTGTCAGTTTAATCTTCTCCTAGAAAGTGGTGGCATTTGGAGCCTGGGTTGTGCTCTGAGCCTCTTTCAGACGGCAGCAAAAGGCTTTCCCCTTCCCCTGTGTCTCTGTGTCTCAGCCACACTGCCCTTTCACTTAACAAGTTGCTGTTAGCCAGACAATCTCATTTACTTTTCATTATCTTCCTACGACTGACATTGAAATGTTGCCATTAATTTGTTTAGACCTTTATATTCTACTATTAGGCTCACTGAAATGTTCCAAGCATATTAATACATAAGGAAGAGCTAAAAATGACAGGACAATAAAGTGTGTCTGACATTTTTAAAACAGATCAAAGGAAAAAAATGTCTTCATGATGACCGATGTCATTTTTAACAACTCTGCTCCAAACCATCCAGGGCACATTACTTATGTTTACACGAAGTCCTGTGAGACAGCTGCAAAGATGATATCACTAGTTAAAGTGGACGGCTTAAGGCTCCTTAAATTAAAAATGACATTACCTCATCAGTTAAAATTGTGTGCCAGCTTTGGTGTATATCAAGTAGAAAATAAAGCTGACACTGATGGAACTGTAAGCATTAACATATGTGAAATATTGTGTTAACTGCATTTCCTCTTATGTATTTGATTTTTCTAGTAGCAATTGCTCAGCTCACTAGCTTCACTGTCCCAGTGCAGGCTGGTGGAAATACAAAGCGGAAATGTGCATTTCTGAGATAATTTTACAGATACTTTAAGTAGCCAACAGCTTTTAAAATTAGACTTCTGTCCTTTCTATAATGTCTTTATGATACAACAGGATTTGAAAGCTAGGAGGGGAGCTGAAAAGAGATCTCAGAATTGTTGGGGTTTTTTTGGTTGGTTGGTTGGGCTTTTTTTCCCTTCTCAGAAATATCCTTAAGAATACCTCTAGGCTCCCTGCAAAACCTATAGGAAGCACTCAGGGATACCTGCTGCTAATTTTTAGATCTTAGGAAAAAAATGTATGTTGAGAATTTTAAACAACCTTTATCCAATGAATTAACTCCTTATTAAAGAGAAAGAGTAACTGCATAAACGCACAGCATCTGAGTGATAGTCTTTGCTCTTCTCCCCATGATGACTTTATTTCACCAATATCCCAGGCACCATTCATTGCTCAAGCCTCAACACTAGATAAATTTTCAAATTGTATGAAAAAATGCTAAGCAAATTTTATATTCTTTTTTCCTTCACAAATAAAGAAGACGAAAAGTTCTAAAGACTTGAATTCAGTGTTTTCATCCTGCTACACTTTAAAAATAAACAATCTTAGATAGTCTTACTAAGTCTTCCATATACAGCTAAAAAAAATTTAACCTGTAAGTACCAATTTTGCTATTATGTGAAGTAAATTAGGCAAAACCCTCCATTCAAATTAAATTCTATCACTCTCCTAGGTTTCCTCCTTTATAGCAGTAGCCTGCGTGCACTTTCCATTGTCCCTTACAGTGACAGAATTGTAATTTTCAGTGCTCTTTCTGGCTGCTGTGCAGTTGTAAATGACACAATTTGGTTACTGAAAGGCTGTCTTCTAATGGATTTTGCAAGTTATAGGTCATGCAGCCCTGTGGAAGACTGCAGGATTTTTCAATTTTTTCTTTTGGTTTGAAAAATTACTGACAGACAGAAAACAAGTTTAGTAGTGAGACAATAGGTATGAAGTACAATTTGAAAAGAGGAAGCTTGAGAGATGAGCCCTAAAACCTTCGTATTCTAATGATCATGTCTTTCACTTGTCTGCTAATGAATGGATTTTGATTCTCCCTCACTGGTGGCAACATATGATATCTGGCCTGCAAGTAAATGAGTATCTGTATTATTTTTTTCTCAGGGAAATGAAATCACTCTGGATTTTACTAGTTTATACTTGGAAACCAATGTCCCGCTGTCATTTTTGCACTTTTCAAAATCCTACCAGAGACCATAGCTTATCACAAACAACTAGTCTGGTAAATAGGAGAAAAGTACAGTCACAACTTTGAAATGGAGTTGCTGCCAAGGAAGCTCAGAAAGCAGCTTGCATCTCCCTCTGGACTTGGTAGCACTTCTTCTCCATAAGTTTGTCGGAAGATGCTGTGCCAGGGATGCAGTTGGCACATTGGCATCCTTGTGAGAAGACTGAATGTGTCACCTCTGCAGTGCCCAGACAGACTTGGCAAACAGCCCAGAATACTGAGTTTGCAAATTTGGATTTCCCATTTGGCAATTCTTCACTTAGTTACTGCTGTCAATGGTGTGGCAAATATTTCTTAATTTTATAGTCCTTTAGGGCTTATGGCACAGAGATGTAAATATAAACATGGCACTAACCGTTGAGTGTAGTTTCAGGTGAAGGACTAGAGCATGAGTTCGTGTGTGAAAATAGGAGCTGCCTGCCCAGAATAGGGGACTATCAGCAGGTATATTCATGGAGCTACTATACCACAATGCCAAAAGCATTCCCTTCTTGCTTGTCTGGATCTTTCCAGATATTCCGTTTCTGTTTGCACTCTCTGTGCTGTGCAAGGCCAGTGTGTGGTTTTTGGGTGGGAGCCTGTAGTGTGAGAGCTCACACACACTTCCCATTTCTCCCAGCTGGTGCCTGAACATGCCATTACTAGTTGGCCCTAATTTTATAGTTTGGCAAAACAATATCTGGGACAGATTCCTGGTGGAAAGATGAGGAAATCTAAAACTCCTCTACAAATTCTTTAAGGAATTGTGAAGAACTTGGGTTTTTTTGGAAAGTGTAGGTTATGGTTTTGAGGGAAAGGCCAAGCAATACCTATAAAGTGAGCACTGGGCAACGAAAAACATAAACAGTTGCAAAATACAGATTTTGGTGGATCTTCTAATTCCAGTCCCTAGTAGGTGGTACCAGTGCTCACGTCAGGGTTCAGTTCTGAACATGTTCATGACACCTGAAATGCACCATAGCATGTTGTACTACAGAAAGTAAAGTGAAAATGCTGGAAAGCCCCACCTGCGGCTGAAGCCAGCCCTCTGCCAAGCCACACTCTGCTTCTACACATTTCCCTATTTCTAGGGCAGTGATACCTTATGCCTTTTGCCTAAAAAAGTTCCTTCCCAATACATAGGCAGAACTCATCTGAAATTTAAATATCTGCCATTTAACCTTATGAAACAATCAGCAAAGTGTTCACAACCATAACTTACATCTGAGTATGCCATATTTTTTTGCAGTCTACTATGATCTATAGGGTGGTTATGAGTATTTTGGCTATTCACTTGTAAGAATGAAAACATTTTCCAAAATCTCTGTTTTCTTTTACCACTTCAATTCCCCATCCGTGAAACTGCTAAATTTCTCCCTCAGATGAATTATCCACCATGGTTAATTTTCAGACTTCTTTGGTTCTGAGAATTTTCTTCTTAGTATGTATCTTTCTTTTGCCTTTATTTTATGAAGATTTTTTTTTTATTCCTCTCAAGGCTCCATTTTAGCTGAACAGAAGGCATCGCAAGAGGAAGTCTAAATAAAGAGTTTCAAGTTGTTTTGCACTGTGGCTTTGTGCCCCATTAGTTACTGAAGGTTAGAGGTGTGGGATTTACTGCAGTGCTCGTGGCACAAGGCAATCTGTATCCCAGAGCTAAGAGCTTAGGAGCTGCAGGCACTTGAGGGACACCAACCTTAATGCAAGTTCATTAGCAACAAGAAAAAGAAGTACATGCTGTTAAAAATAAAAAATTGTGCACAGTCCCAAATGAGCTGATTTTCTGCCTGTAACCTCAGCATCTGTTGGGTTTCTCTCCATCTGAGCTTCCTCTGTAGAGCCTGACTGCTCTCCAGGGCCTACTGTAAGGTGACCCATCTAATGGGCACTGAGGGGCTGCTCCATTCTGTGGAGCTACACAGCATTCTACCACCTTCCCTGTAGCTGGGACTGTCAGTGCAGGTCTGTGCACCAAGAGGATGTAAATCCTGACATAAGGACCTCAAAACACACCTTGATGGTGGTCAGAGCAGCATAAGGCCCTTGCAGGATCCTGAGTGACTGCTGGGTCTGCAACAAGTCTAAGGCACAAGTACTCGCTGATTACCGGCTGTCATGGGAACTGCAGGGGTTTTTTGCCTTTTTTAGCTGCTTTTCAGTGTGCAGTGGTTTTTTTTCCTTTTTTAGCTGCTTTTCAGTGTGCAGTGCCGTGGGGTCCTGCCGTAGTGCGTTCCTGCCTGGTTGCTTGCTCACATCACACGCTGCAGTCTTCCCAATGGAGAACCTTTTTTCCATCCTGCCAAGTCAACTGTTGGTGCGGGCGTGTCTTTGACAGGATGAACAAAGTGACGTTTTCTCTTTCTTTCTTTCTTTCATTCTTTCGTTCTTTAACTCTTTCCTGCCTCTCTCTGTCGCTCTCTCTCTCTTGCTCGCCTCGAACTCCCCCTCTTGCCTTTTCTCCTTCTTTTTCCTCAAATCCAAGTATGGACATTCATACAGTTGCATTAGGACCAGCCAGGCATTGCAAACTCTGTGAGAAAGGGGGAGGAAGGAGCCAGTGCCCATGGCAGGAGGCTTTTAAACTGGTTTTGTTTGTAATGGATTCATGGTGGGGATGAAATGTCCCGAGGGAGACAACACATCATCTAAATCCCATGGTTCTCTAAAGTGCTGGATATTTAAATACACAATTTGCAATCGATGAACAATTTGTAATTTACTGTCAGTTTGGGGGGCCTTTGTTTCCACTGGTCTTTTTTGAGCTGGTGTTTTTATGGTCTTCACCCAGGGCCAAAATTCACTGAAGTTACTCATACAAAGGTCCTGTCAACCTAAAAGATTTCTGGGAATAAGGCCATTGGAATTTGGCCACAGTTCAGTAATTTACTAATGCCATTAACTGACAATGGGTCTCCATTAAGAATGAACTGCTCAGGGTCTATTTTAGTACAAGACAATGCTGAAGTGAAAAAGAGAAAAGATGTAACAAAGACATTGATCAAGATGTACAGTTACCCACTTGTAACAGTTTGATTTCAATTAATGTTAGCAACAGTTTTATTATATTGGTTTCTGGAATCACTGGATGCATCGGGATTTTCCCTTTCATTTTGAAATTCTCTGCTGAACAAAGGAATTTGAAATACAACATACCTTAACCACTAAAAATTTAAAGCCCAGAAGTAACAAAAATAATTATTACTATTTTAAAATATGATTATTTTTCTTATCACATGCTTCTGGTTGTTTGGCTCATGCCTTTTGAATAACTGAGTCTGGCAGAACTGAAGATCTGAGCTAAATGAGCAAGATTGTATCTGCACTTTTATCTATATAGCTCCACTGAGAACAGCAGACAGATCTTTAGCTGCTGCAAATGAGATTAGCCCCTTTATGTCAATGGATCTAGGTCACTTTACACTGATATATGGCTGAAGAGGGCGCAAGTGGTGACAGAATATTTTACCTTGTATTTACTTAGTTGTATTTTATTTATACCAAATAAAACCTGGAAAATACTTCAACAGAAATGAGAACACCAGGATTCACTTTTGGAATGTATGTAACAATGGCATGCAGAAAATTAAGAATCGTTATGGATCAGGCTTTGCCATTTTGGTCATGCAATGTCCTAGGGGAAGTAAAAGCAAAATTCATCTGCTAAGGTCTTCAGCACATCTATCTGCAAATAGCATTATACCAATGAAAAGATTTGATCTTGAAGTTAGAGCAAATTCCACTGATTTCACTGCTTGCCACATACTATAATAAATTATAATATAATGATCCCAGTATATAAAAATGAAGATTTCTTCTGGGAAGAAACATTCAATTTTAAGCCTCTTCAGTGAGGAACTTCAGTTCATAACTTTCTGGCATAGAAAAACGCTGTCTTTTCATGGAAAAGGTTTCTGTCTGTCAAATAAGACAAATTTACAAATGCTTGACTTCCACTTTAAGTGGAGGGAAAAAGAAACACTTAACAGTTTAAAGACTTCAGAGACGAAGGAGCTTTCTAGTGTCAAACTGGTGAAGTTTAGTATTTATAGGAAATTCACATGCCTCTAATTACTCTAAACTCAGTTCCCAAGTAAAATATGCCATCTGGAAGATATTAGAGTCATTTACAACTTGTTCACTTCCCTATTTCACTGCAAAATCTTACCTCTTGCCAATTTTCCAGTGTTGTTCACAAAATGAAATGCAGTCTAATTTTTACTGGTTGTTTTGGTAGATAGTTTATCTACATTGAGACAGCTAAGGGCTTAAGAAACTGGAAAAAAATTACATTTTATAAAACTTATTTTCTTATTACTTGTTGTACCTCAGGTTCTTCCACGTGGAAGTTTCAGGTGTGATGGTTATGCTGTGGCTTCATTTGGTACTTAGCTACTAATTTGACAAGGGTAGATTTGGAAAGATATTCTAGGTGATAAGAGAGGAAAAAAGTACACAAGCAGCCGTCTTGCATAAAACTAGGCTCTTGCAAGCCAAAAAAAATATGTCCAAAACCTCAACTATATGGCTTTGTTTTTGTTTCTATGACCTCCCAAGAGATGCCCATCAATCAGAAAACTTCTTGTTAGTTGAGCAATTTCATCCAAGTATGCCAATCTGTTTATAACTGAAGCTTTGCAACATTCCTCTAAGGTAAAGTTGTCATTCTCATTTTACATATGTGGAGACAGAAGAGCGAGACTGAGTGCCAGCAGTCTTACAGAAATTTTGCAAACAGCAAGGAAGAAAGCCTAGATAGCTGGATACCGTGTTTTAAATATAAGAGCTCCTCCTGAAATAATGGAAAGATTCCTAGCGGCTTTTGTGGGTTTCAACTAAAGCTTCCTAACAGAGGCTTGAAACTTGGAAGTTTTCCTAAGCCATAGAATGACTGGAAGAAGGGGCTGCAAAGTCTCACACAGAATCCCAAATACATTTGTGTGATTTCTGTAGGAGAACTAGACTAAATTACTCGCGTACAGAGACTCATGCGTATTGACACAGTCACACTGCTGCAAGGAGTCAAACACTATCTGTACCACTCTCTATCCATTAAACATTTTTTTCCATGTGTTTAACTGGTTTAATGATTTGTGGTTGATTAGTGCTGTTAGCATGTACTGCTGAATTCACTAAAAAGCCTGCCTAATTGGTAAGTTATAGAAGGTTCAGGTTTGCTTCCTCAAATGCCTGAAGAACAGAGAAAGAGTTGTATCAAATGAAGTTCAGAATTGATTGTGATTTCTTTTTCTTTCCATGAAAGTAGAAAAGGAATGCTTTAAAGTGATGGCAACCTTCTAGTACTCCATTTGGGAGTTTTGAACTCCTGATTAATTTGTAATTACCCTGTTGGGATCTATGTAGTATATTAATCACAACCTTAGGAACTTGACTTTTAAAAGTATTAGGTAGATGTTAGCTTTTCACAGAAACTGTGAAAGTTCAGAACATAAAATAAGTTCCACACTTTTGAAACTCAGATATTTGTCCCTTGTGGGCTGTCTACAATCTCTCTGACCAATACCTATAATTAATGAAACTAAAAGAGGGTAAAGGAGAAAGGAAATTGCAGACATACATAGCAGCTTTAGACCAGAAGTTAAGGCCGTTTTCTTCCATAGCAACCATGTTATGAAGCCTTGTAAATGCAGTAAAACAATGGGCATTTTCATTCATTTCCACTTAGGAACTATATTAAGAGAATATTAAGGATGCAGTGTTAGGCACTTGGAACTCAGTATTTCTCAGTGCTGTTCCCTTTGTTGTGATTTCTGCATCACATGCCCTTTGGGCAGACCTTTGGCCAAGTGAAAAACCCACTGTGGGATTAGTGTCTTCACGTGCCCAGACGGTACTGATACAAATGAGTGCTACTCCTCGCCTGAAAGTGCGACACATGCAAATGAGTGGATTAATTTTTTTGATAAGACTGTACCTAAAACCTGTATAAAGCCACATGACTGGGCATTATGTGCAAACAAGTTACTGGGAAAAAGTATAGCTCTGTTTTTGAAACTTTTGACTTGTCAGTGTTTCATTTTGTGCATGTATTAGAGCTTTTCCCATGGATTTTTAGTAGGACAAAGAAGGGGCAGACACTCTTAAGTTATCATCAACAAAAGAAGAGTTTAAACTACGTAAAGGAGATCAAAACTTTCAAGGCTTTTCTATATTGAAAACAGAGTCCTAACGTGTGTGAAATATGTGGCATTATTAGGTAAATATTCTCATAATGCTGAGAAGATCTTTGGCAAGCCGTTGTAACACCTACAGATGAAAATCATCTCTCTTTTCTTCTTTGTATGTTATGAACTTGCAAAGAAGAAGTGCCTGGCCATAGCATCTAGGAGTGATCTCTGGCAAAGGAGGCACACAAAGCTGAATCAGAAACATTCGTAATTCACAGATCAATCCACTTACGATGTCTGCGTGTTTCCTGGCGGGCCGTTATCTCAGCATAAAATCATTTGGTTGTGTACATTGCCACTTTAACAAACAACCCTTAAGCAGCATGAGTAATACTTCTAGTTGGCAACTTTAAAGGAGCCCTGGCTTTGTGAAATCTAAACGGAATTTCCTAAGAGCAGTGCAAGGAACATTTACTCAAGGATGGGGCTTTTAAATTCCAGCCTTCTGATCTTAGTAAGTGTTGTTGAAGAGCTGCCTGAAAAGTCCCACAGTTTGTCTTCCTCTCTTTTGGAGCTGGGACGTGTGTATGCACGTATGTGTGTGTGCTTCTGTGTGTATATTTTTATATTCTTTATACAGAAAAAGATCTGAATCATTTCAGATGTTTCTTTCCAAAGTTCATTCTCAAGCAGAGAACAGCCTGGGAAACTTTCAGCCTGTAAGATGAGCATTTCAAAATCACTAAAGCAGATGAAAACAGGGAGGCAGAGTGGAAACTTCTACACAAATTTAACTATAGTAACTGCTATCGACACAACTATTAAATTCTTACCTAATTTCAGTATAGACATTATAAATAAAAGTCCTACTTATGCATCTCCTTAGAGGTGTAGTTGTGTTTTGCACACGTCAGGGTGTCAATCCAACATATGAGTACAGACCTTTCCCTGAGATCTGCTCTTGAAATCCACATTAAGAAATTCAATATTACCCTTAGCATCTTTTTCTTACAAAATACGTGATTACTTAGTAATTATTGCAAGCAGATCACTATTTCTCTTAAACCCAGTTTCATACAGAGTTACAGTACATTGTTTTTGTAATAGAGCTCACAGTTAAACTGTACCAATTTGAAACATCAGTATATAAAAATTTTGCCCATTGAGCAACTTCATTGCCATTTTGTGTATCCTTGAACTAAAAATTATATATAAATTAAATGAATGTATTTATATTATGATAAAATATGCCATAGATGTTTAAAGCTGCTAAGCCTGAATTTAGTTCATTTGTAGACTATATGACAGAGAATGTCACAGTTTTTACGAGTTCTTTGACCTTATGATTTATATGGGTCTTGAGAAATAACTATGTGTTTAGAAAGGAGGGAAACAGTGGCCAATAAACATACCCAGTAGCCTAAAAACAGGAACAGCTTGTTAGCTGAGGTCAACCGTATGACCCAGCGCCCAGTGAAACTGCATTGTTATAGCTGGAACACAGGGCACACCAGCCATGCAAAAAGCCCCATCCCAGTGATCCACCTCTCATAAAAATGTCTTTCTTAGAAAGAGGGGCATGTGATAATGACTTACAGGAAGGAAAATGTGCACAGCAGATCAGCATCATCTCTGGTACAAATTTAGAGTTTAGTGGCATTCCATCTGAAGTGCATTGCCCTACGCTAATTTAAAATGGAAAACTAAGTGGCAAATGTACCAGAATTCACAAGGGTCTGCTAAAAAATTTTACATAATTTTCTTGTAGTACTTAGTACTTACTCATGAAAGCAAGCAGGGTAGTGGACATACACACAACACAAACACATATACAGCTCATGGCTTAAGTAATTGGGACCATACTGCATACATGTCTGCCAGCTCAAATTCCCAGCAGGAGCTGCACAAATGTCAAGGAAGTATTCATTAAATAGGACCCAGTTTGTCTTCTTTGCACTTCCTTTTTCTCTCTCATCAGTGCAACTCCTTGAGACATACTCTCTTAAATCTGCTGAGCATTTGGACCTGTACACAGTGGAGCTGTGTGGCTGTGAGATGACCTCTGTCTTTGAAATCAGGGCAGTGCAAAACCTAAGTCAGGACTAACACACTCACACAGAAATTGCTGCTTTTGAGGTCAGCAGTAATGTTCCCCTAGAACCACTCTCCTCCTTGTATAGGCTGCTTCAACAGCTGTGATCTAAAAAAAGAGTTTCAGGAAAGAGCTGTTATTGGGTCCAGGAAAGTATGGGATAATGATGTTGATTTGTCTTCTGCATTTCATGGGTCAGCATTCTGTCCTTGTCTTCTGCTTAGGGAAATGGACAGTGTGATATGGAGCTATAATACTATAATACCTGATACATCAATGGGACCTGTAAGTAACTCAGTGAATTGCAAACATAAATGGTGTTGCAATTTCTTTCCTTTTGTAACCCATAAGAGAGTGGTTTTCTAAGTCTTCTTCAATCAATTACAACGAATGAGCCTTGAAGGGCAATAAACCATTATACAGCTGATGAAAACACTTACGCTGCAATTAAATGGATAAAATCCTGATTTGATGGCTTTTGTTTAGTTTACACTTTCAGTAGGTATCTATAAATGCTTTTATTTTTGTTTGCTTACAGTTGATAAGCATACAGGAGCAACCTGTATAAGACTGTGTGCTATTAAGCATTGATCCTTTCCTCTCCTTCACTCATGGAAGCAGCACACTAACTCAGACAGACAAGCCGTGAAATGTATTTGGGCTGGATTCTCTTGTACGTGCAGAGAATCTCAGCAAGATAAGGCCATGCTTTCCTTTATGGTTTAATAATGCAAAAGACAGGCTTTCACACACTAGGGAGAACAAGGTTTGTTTGCCTTATGCATTCTTAAAGGTATAAATTGCCCAAAACAGTAGCAGGAAGTCTGGGAAGGAAATGAGATAATACTCCATCCCTTTCCTCACTTAGAGCCTCCTGAGATTGCTCACAGTGATGTCTGACTTGCACAGAAGGACTCAGGGACTCCTTCTGGCAGGACAGTCTCCATCCTTCTGTTGCAAATGCTCCTGGTGCTGTGCCCAAGGTGGAGCAGCTCCCAGGGTGCTGCCCTGCATGGAGCACATGGAGCACAGTGCACTTCTGGAGCTGTCCTGCACCAGCAGTACAGCCACACACTGTCACCCTGTACCGTGGTAATGAAAGGGAAACCTGCAGGCTTGGTCTTTCAGTGCTAAAATACCCAAATAACCAACAACCAGTCCAGCTTTAAGCCAGGTTGTACATGCACTACGTTCATCCTCTGCTCTGAATAAAACTGCTGGTACCTGGAAAGGGAGGTGTCTGTAGTTGGAAGAATCTCAAACTCTGTGTTAAAAGTACTTGTTTTTTCTCAAACCAAAACATTATTTTAATAATTTTTAAATACAAAAATTCCTGTCTGAACAGTTCATGGGTTTCATGTTATTGAGTCTAGGTGTCAGCACGTAGTCTCCCTTTAAAATTTTATAACGTCACATAACCTCATTCTGTGACACTGTAAACATTTCCAAGACACAGGATCCTGTTTTTTATTACAGGGGGGAAATGGTAAACCCCCCCCTCTTTCCTGAAACATGCAGAAAAAACCCTTTCACAAATTAAACATACATAGTCCTCATTAGCTTTAACCTGAATTTGGTCTTGTGGGTGCTGTAAAGCCAGTCCCTCTTTCTCTCTCTCAGAACAAAGGGATGTTAGGAGACTAACAGACCATTGGATAGGCACAATCCTATCTGACTCACAGTACCAACAAATGTTGGGGCAAACAGACTCCTGAAACAGCTCCACTGAATTGAATGTTCACGTATTTGGCATATAACATCCCATATTTCAGCTTTTCCTCAATTACTGCACATTTCTCCTCAAAGAGATACCAAGAAGTGCCCTCCATCCTTGCAGGATTGCTTCATGCCTCATATAGGAAACACTCCAGCCAGAAAACTTTGAGACATATTACAAACCTTAGTCTGTTGCCCCAGTAAAAATTCCACATGGGAATTCACAAAAATCAGAACTAGCAAGGGATAATACAGGAACTGATGAAAGTTTGCCTTTTTTTCCCCACAGGGATAAGGATCATGGAAACATGTCTCAGGCCAGCAACAAAAGGATATATCAGCTGGAAAGAACCTGAGTAAGGTTTCTATGCAGCATTATGCTCTGGGAAAATCGCGGTATTGCTCGTTAATGGTACTGCTCAGAGCAGTGATAAAATCCACCAAAAATTGCTATTCTTGCATTTGGAGATGTGATTACAACACAGGGACACATGTCTGAACTATTTTTATTTAACTGGCTGAGGTACTAATAATGTCATAGACTCTGCTCAGTGCTGAATGTTCCCTCCAGGAACGATAAATCCTATGCCACCACAGCTTTGCCACTAACTGGGTAGGAATTTGGCACCATTATGGATGCTGCAGTCATGCCTGTGACTGCAGTGCAGATGCAAATGTCCAACCTGCGGCAGGTTGGAAGCTGGGAGTTATTCTGCTTTTGTGAGAGCCACTGGCTGGGAAAGCAGGAGCATTGGAAAGGAATTGGGCTGCCAGGCATTGCCTGTTCAGTCAGCTGTATACTTTCTGTATACTTTGTTACAGCTCTGTACTGTTCACACAGTAGTTAACAGGACCATAAAGCTGCGAGATTAGACAGGGAGTTGAGATTTCATGATGCAAATGTGAGCCTAGATGGTCCTCAGTAGGATGGGGCTTAGTTAGGTCGTTTAGGGAGATAGGAGTTGATGGAGAAAGTGGCTAGAGACTGGACAGAAGGCTGAAAGCACAGGCTCTGTTCCTCTGCCATTCAGTGAAGCCAAGTGTCAGATCACTTCCCTGTGCCTCAGCTTTCCAAACTGGCAAATTACATATTGATACTTCCCTGAAAGAGTTTGAAGGCACTGCATGAACTGAGATGGCTACTCCACTCTACTAATGACATTGTAATTAACTTTGTGATTCAATACATGGTTTAGAAATAGATATATTTAATTGACAGCTCTGCATTCTTGCTTCTCACCCTTTTTAGCTTTGATTTCAAATTTTTCCCTTTGCAGAGGGACAATGAGAAAGAAGAACAGAGACCTAAAATGCTATGTATCTTTTGTGAGCCTCCATTTCAAAACGTTCATAGTGAAATACAGCATTTGGTTACTCATGTCACTACATCAAACCTTGTTCTACTAAGCACATTGTAACAAGCAATAACATTTCTTTATAACCCAGAAAGACTTATTGATGTAGCCTTGCCTAGATGTGTAGGGATTTATACAATTAATACACAATAGTATTAATAAGCCTTCTGCATAAATCCTTAGGTGCAGAAGAGGCAACCATGTATCCCTAAGCTCCTTAAGACAGGTACTTACGAGAAGGTTGTAAACCAAAGGATTTGGGACACAATCTGTATGTCAGCAGAAAATGATTGTTTGACATCTGTGGGACCCAAAATTATTTTGAATTATCCTAAGTGACCTGTTGCTTTGGAGAACTCGTTATCTGAGGAACACACTCTGGTGTGTTGTGGTAGGGTGCCCCAGCAGGTTATCCACACTTGTTTCACTTTTGACTAAATACATTAGGCAAGAATAAATTCCTTGAAGAGGATTGTTTCCTGTACCTGAGCTCAGGTGTGCGAGGTTTGGCAGTTTCCCCCCCGACTCTAAGTAAGTGATGATGGTGGTTCTACTTTAGTCAGTAAAACAGAATAGGAAACAAGGAGATGTGCTATCTCCTTCATAATCCTATCAGAATTTTCTATTTGAACCTCAGCCTTCTATATTTTTTCACT
>JAOXXN010000395.1:13425985-13440934 GCA_026770055.1 Myrmophylax atrothorax | reverse complement strand
CTGACTTCCTAGGAAGGGTGGAAACTGTCAGACAGATGCAGCCTTGGTGAGCTTTGGGCAAAACTTGCCTCCACTTGGACCAAAACTGGCTATTTGGTCCCAAGTCCTGCCTGCCCTGAGCCTTACTACTGAGGTGCTCATCTTCTCGTTCTTTAAGAGTCTTTTCTGGGCTTAGCTGAGGGCACAGATCATGATCCAGTGGGGCTCTGTAACTACTATGTAGGGACGTGCTTGTGGCCCTACCACTCAGCCCTCCTCCTAGCTGGGATCAACCCCCCATGGTACTTCCACATATTTTGAAAAGGAAAAACAGAAGGGAACCTTCCTTTCAATAAAAACATACAGTCTAAAAATTTAAAAATAATAAGCAGAGCTGATGGCAAACTAGTATTTACTTGAGCAGAAAGGCCGGGATAGCCCATGAAATAAAAGTTCTGAAATACCACAACTGGATTGTCTTCCGTTTACATGGATTGCTTCATTTTAACTTTTGTATTACATAAAATGCTATTTCTCTGATTAGCAACCTGGATGAGGTGATCTCCTAAAATACCTTTCAACCCAAATGTTCCTATGATAGAGTGAACCAAATAATACAACTCAGTAAAGCTGTATTTTCATATAAGAATTAAAAAAATTGAATTGAAAAGATGTTTCATCATTTTATCATCAAAAATTGAATGAAATTCATGCCAAAAATTGAATTGAATACTTCCACTTTGCTTTCTGGGGGAAGAGAAGTGGACAGTTGGAATTTAAGCTATTCCGTGGTAATTAGCCCCAGAGCCAAACAACGGATTTTGCCTGATTTATACAGTACAAATAAAACAATAAAACTTCTTAATACAATTTAAACTAGTTTTTCCCGTGAAAAGATTTTTTTCTACAAAAGTCTTCAACTGGGGGCATTTGTTGCAACTTTGCTGCATTTTTCAGTGCAGTTCCAACACAGTCAAAACCCGCCAGTCATCTAAATAACAGTTTCACTGATGCTGAGATGGAACTCATCTGGTAAATTCTTGTAGTACTTTCGTGGAAAAAATTGTATAAGATCATACTTTACTAAAAAGGCATTTTTCCTCCAGGTTTCTTAGTGGTAATACAGCAAAAAAAGGTGCTCCTTGGGATACAATAAATAATCATGTGCATGCCTGTATGTGCAGACTTGTGAGATTTCTCCAGCACAGAAACATACAGTTGAGGTTACAGCAGTGACAGTTCCATTATAAACCCATTTTCACGTTTGGAGCTTTCTGAGCTGTATTATTTTGTCACAAAGGTTTACATTTGGCCCCTAGCTCATAGGTGATATTTTTGTGAGGTTTCACAAAGTTTATTAATCCACTTTTGAGTTACCAGAGGGTAAAGAAATGCTTTTCCCGCCTCTTAGATTCTTAAAGCACTGTTATGGCATTGACTTTTGCGCGGAACTCTCTGCAGAGTTAAACAGCAATCAGCAGCCTGATGTGCCTTAATGACTTCCTCTGTGCGTTCAAAAAATGGCTAAATATGACAAGCTGAAACCTTCCAAGGGGCCAGTACTCACTGAGTAATAGGCCTCAGGTCAGTTTGGGATTATTATTGTAAAGTAATAACAGAATAAAGACATTAAGATTTCCTTGAGTTTATAAAAACGTTTTGAAAATTAGTTTTGTCCTCATAACAAGCCCCTGAGTGTAGAGCTACGTGTCCCTTCTCAGCTTGTGCACATCAGATTAGACCCTCTGCAGTTACCGTAAGTGCAGCAGAGAAGGATCCAAATCATAAAGGAAACACAAACTGATCAGTCACAGCTTCCATTGACCTCACCAGAAACATGCAGACAAAAGAATGTTATAGTTAGGTGCAGGATGGGCCCCTTAATGTCAATGTTAGCTATTTTGCACTGTATTTCTGTCTAATATCTGAAGGAGAATAACAAGCCTGAAAACATAAGCCTGCACAACACAGAAAAGAGTGTGGCATAAGCAAGCGTTTTCCGTGTCAGTCCACCTCGTTTATGTCCAGCAGAACTGCCAAAGGACAGCTGTGGGGCAGTGTAAGGATCCTGGAGCAGCCAGTAGGATCTTTGTCCCAACCATGCCAACAATTTCCAGTTCAGGGTCTTCCTGAACCAAAAGTCAAGTCTTTGTGTTTAATGGCATTCAATCAAATTTCTTCTCATTGGTCTAAGCTAGCTTTGAAGCCAAGCAAATATGTAGCCTCCATAACAACAGGACTCCTAATGTTGTTCTACATCTTCTCAGAGAAAAGGATGAGGTTGTAAGGATGGGGGTTTTTTTGGCTTTTGGGTTTTTTTCTGAGATTACTTTTGCTTTCTAAAAGTTTTGATCATCCAGTGAAGGGTGAAGAAACATAGTCATGCAGTGAAATCAATATAAATTAATAGTTCCACTTCCTTTTCCTTTTGATTCCATTATTCTTCTGTTGGCCTATCCCTTGAGTGGGAGCTTCGAAGATGTGACTGAGAACAGCAACAGCATCAGGAAGTTGGGACTTTAGCAAGACTTTAGCGCAATCTCTCATTATTTTTAGCATGAGTATCATGAAACTTGGTTGCAGATTTTAAAGCATCAGCTGCTGATATTCTGGTATTGCCAAACTTCTTGTTTAGGCCAGTGGAATTTTCTGGCTATTATTATCACAGAGGAAATCCCTCAAAATACACTAGATAAAAAATGAAACAGAAATCAACAGTAATTTTTCAGATACAAGGATTTTTATAAAATTTCACAATTTCTTGAGGTCTGAGATGATTTCCAAAACTCAGAGTGGACAATACTGAGAAAGTAACTTCTGTGTTTTACTCAGGAGGGTGTGAATTTTCACATCATCTATAGAGAGGAGATAGGGAAGGACCAGGCATCATGTGAACAAGCTAACCATAAACCAGCCTGAATTGTTCTGAAAGGAGTTTAATAAACAAGGTAGATGACCTAGCATAGGACTTCATGCATTACGTGTACTCTAACTAAACAGAAAATTGTTGTGGGTTTTAGTTTGGTTGAGGGGTTTTATTTATTGTTTTATTTGTTATTTCATTGTTATTTTAGCAGCACAAACACATTTGAAAACTCACAGGCCTGTTTGCTCCCCTACATGAACTGTGTGCATTGGAAGGAAAGTAATGTCCAAACTGAGAAAAATCCCATGAGAGACACTGACAACTAGAAATGTGCTCTTCAAAAAAGGGTTTTCTAAAGCCTAAAATAGTTTTTTTTCAGTCCAAGCAATACTGAGGAGAAATTCTGTCATTGACTTGCAGGAAGTCCGAATTTCCCATGTGCAAGGATGGGGAATGCTCCCCCCACAGCAGACAGTACAGGTCCAAAATCTTTGTGTCATCTGCTTCCACCCAGTAACAGCTTTATAGAAGGAAGTTAAGAATGAATAACTTAACAGCTGCCCAAGGCGACTCTAAAGTGCTGCTTTCCCTCACTGCACATGAGAAGACAGCCATTAGCGCTGCTGCTGCGAGGTTCACTGCTCCTTGGGGGACCCTGCATGTGCAGAATGGCCTGGTTCTGTACTGGCAATATGCACACAGCTGAAATTGCTTGCATTTGGATGCTGCTTGGTGCACAGTTTTGAGTTAGTGCTGTGTCTGTTATAGATTCTTCTCATCATGGATAATGTGTCTCTTGTGACCATGAGTTCTATTCTTTATTTTTGTTTGGATAACACTTCTCTCTGAAAGTCAAAAGATTGCCACATGCATTCTTACATAGCAGTATATTGTTAAAAAAAATTAGCAGCTAGAAGATGAACAATACAAAACAATGGCAAACAACTATTATACTGCACTACATTTCCACCCAGCAGTCTCCAAGGATTTTGCAAACACTAATAAGCACATCCTCACATATTTGAAAACCAGAGAAATATTATGATCTTTAAGGACATCGAGACACAAAGATGATGATTGACTGTCCCAAGATCAAGCAGTAGGAGAGAGTTAGCACTGTAAACAGCTATAGCACCATGGCACCCAATCTTGTTAAAGCTGTTAGTGCAAAGAAACTTTTCTATACACAACAGAATTACTTCGGTCTTTATTCCACCCACTTTTAAGAAGGTCCCACGCATGCTGTTTAAGTATTAAAGCCCAGTCTTGCTGAATGGTAAAACTTTAACTTCACTCTCTGTTAACATGGGTTCAGCTACAATACTGGCCTTTCTGCTGAGAATTTCTAGGGAACTGTAGAAATGTAGAGTCAGCTCCTCACTCAGCTGATAAAAATCACTGCACTCATTTCAGTAGAATGTTCTTTAAACAAATTAAGAATGTGGCCCATGAAAACCAGCTTCTTTTCTTTACATATTTAAATCAAAATTATCTGGTATCTTTCAGATGAGAAAGAGCTGAAGCTGGGATGTGGAAAAAAAGGATATATTTAATTTTCTATGCTGAGCACATGGGGCCATGCAAAGCTACCTGGCGATCAGATGTCTATTTTCAGAACACTCAGAATTTGAGAGCATCAGCTGATCTGTGGTTACACCTATGAGTATTATTTTACTTTGTAATTTCAGAAGTGGGGGGAGGAATAACTAAGAATCTTGCACGTCATGTTGAAGATCACAAGGTGAGAATGTGCATATGGCTAATTTCCATGGAGTAAGCGAGGTGCTTGAAGGTCACAACACAGTAATTTATGTAGCTGCCTGGTAATGCAAGTTCAAAAAACCCCCTTCCTGGAAAGCCTATGTTACAGCAGGCAGAGGAACTGCTTAGGTTAGGCACTTTGGTTAAGCTTTTGTTCAAAGAGTAAAAGCTGGGAGAAAATAGATCTGTCACTAAGTCCCTCAATATGCTCATCTATATATGCATCTATATTGCACTTAGCAACTTGCAATCAGTAAGGCATTCTAATTAATTTAGCTAACACAGTATCCAAACCACTCTATTAGCATTTTCACACAGAAGTAGGTCCATACATAAGTTTTTACAGCCACTATAGTTATACTGATTTAAAAAGTATTACAGATATACAGTATACAGTCCTTTCTACAAACTGCTGACACTAGCAAGGCTTATTCTGCAAAAGTACTGACATAAGACATCTTTATACTAGAATATATGTATCCTCCAGTTCATGCTGAATTGTTTTAACAATACACAAACAAAACCTTAGTTGAAATTATTAAATTGGTACAAAAATCAGTGCATGAAGACTAGGCTTAGAAGACAAAGATTTAAGTCTCAAGGAGTACCTAGGTACAGTTAATTAAAAAAATGTAAAAATGTGCAAAGTATAAATAGCCAGTAGAAGGAGACTAATTGCCTGGGAAATGTGAGACTGGCTCTTGGAATTAAGTTTTAAGTTTAGTTTAGGGAAGAGCTATTTGTGTGGGAAAGGATGAAGAGCTCTGGTTTTTTGAATAATGCCATACTATAATGAGAAGAATGAGAAGCAATTTGGGCACTATTAGCTACACTGTTCAACAGTAATAAGGAGCTTGAAAATTATGTCAGAGAAATGAGATAAAGATGAATATTATACTGTTGGAAGGCCATCATCTAGTATAGCTGTGGAGGACAAATGAAAATGGAAACCAGTAAGAAACATTACGATATGCTTATGGTATTTTGTGTCTGAGCTATTAGCAGGTTCAACTTTACTGGCATCAGTGGGCTGTCTTCACTTGCTTCACAGCTCAATGTAGTCCTGTATCTATTTTATATACCTACAGTACATAGTCTGTGTGGTACTAAACCACGTTGGAAAGCTTTTGAAATGCATTAGAAGGCTACACTGTGTGGAGTGGTTAAAATGTGTACCTGATTTAACTGCTTGTCATCTGAAACACAAGGAGATGAACCTACACTGTCTGCTTTAAATGCGTGCAAAGAAGTTTTGGATTTAAGCCCAGATATGAATATACAAATAGCTAAAGTTTATAGAACTGTGACACAAAGTCTCAGGGGTTTTCTGGGAATGTCAAAAAACACTCAGGAACCAGAACATATGCCTGCCATGCTAATACATCTTATGCCTCTGCCTCAAAAACAGATTATGGAGATGGCTGTGAAACAGAAAGAAAAGGAGTTTTTATTTAAGAGCTACCTTTGCATATTTTTCTAGACTTAGTTAAAGCTACTCAAATGAAGCGACAGCCAAGGATTTCCTCTAAGAAGGGATGTAAGCCTCTCATTTTGCATCTGGCAAAGTGGTGTGATCGCTATGGAAATAGGCAGCGTAGCCTACAGTTCTGCATGGTGATCAAGCTAAAGCTTTTCTAAATTGCTGATCTGCTTCCCTTGTTACAGATGAATACATCAGAAGATAGTCGGCTTAATGACAGATTGGCACAAGATCCTACAACAACGCAAACTTTGATTCTTACTCATGCACTTAGCAACTTGTCCCAGACCTTCACTATTAAGAGCTAAGAGCTGGAGAAGAACTGATAACCTATTTAGGGTGATTTATAAATTGAAAAGACAAAAAAGTTTGAAGCTGAATCTTCTACTGTATTGCAAATGACTCTACAAGCATCTGAAAACCACTGTTCTAAAAAGCAATTATTAATCTGTGTAGTGCCAGAAATGTATGTCCTAGCTATTAGCCCTGCACAAGTGAATCTGTTGTTTTAATTGACTTCAGAGTGACTGTTTATGTGAACGAGCAAAACTTTGGCTGTGAGGGAGCATTTCTCAAAGCTTGAGGCAGAATAATCACTCGTGTGTGAACAGACCTCTCTAGTTTTCTCTAGGTTACCAACTTACAATTTAATGAGGAGTATTGAAAGGGAAAAAAAAAAAAAGAAAGGACTACCTGTATCTTCTTTTCAAAGATGAAAAGCAGTGGGGCATGGCCCCAGCACAGGGCTGAGCTGCAAGGTCAGTGCATGCCCCTTCCCGCTCCAGCACCTGTCCCACCCCACAGCTCTGATGGGTTGTGTCTTCACATGAGGGCACAAAGCAGCTCCCAGCACAAATGTGAAATGGAGTCCAAGCTGCTGGGAGTGTAAGGAAGGGATTAACCCAGGCTCCCATTCAGTGTAAGGCTCAGCCCATCTGTATTTAGGGGAGACATGGGACATGTGGCCACTGCAACTCCACGTCAGCATGGAAGGCAGCAGACAAACGGCCAGTTTCCCCTGTACAACAGCTGGTTATTGTGCTTCTGGGATGTGCATAGTTTCTTCTGGAAGAAATCACCACTTTAAATGGGTGATTCTTCCACATATGGAGATATTTTCTCAATGGTCCTTTTGAGCCATCTAAATTCTTCATTTTATAGCATTACGTAAAATACTTGTAATGATATTAACATGCAGGATGAGCAGGAATATTCACAAGCTATTCCTGTTTAAATATATTAGTATAAAGCTCACACAGTTCTTAAGCAGCTCTGTGGATCACAGAGCTTCACAGGACCTTATATGTAAGAAACAATCAGAAATTTGACTTTTGAGGTTACATTTTTAAAAACCTTTGATATTGCCTGTGAAAATCAATTTCCTCCATAAAAGTTTAGGACTTAGGAAGGGGGTTACTTCATACTTTTGTGAACTCCTACAGAAAAACAAATGACCTCTGCTCTCAAAAAGTTGGCAGGTGACTTATTAAACTTCTCTCAAAACTCCTTCAGGAAGTTCATTAAAAGTCTATTTGGAAATGGCCAGGTGCTTGCTTCCCACAGTGCAAGAGGGAAATCTGTCACTCTGTTTAAAAAATTGTTTGGTTACTCAGGATAAAGAAATAATCATTATACCAAGCTGTGTGGTTTTATGATGGAAAACTGTGGCTTGGTGAGAAAAGTGCCAAGGTCAATGCAATGAAAGACCCACAGTGAACTCAGACATGGTTTCAGAAGTCAGTAGTGGATAGAGGCCAGGAGAACAAAGTCTTTCCTGTGGTTCACTTGAAAATAACTTATAAGATTCTGGATAAAAATAACTCTCTAGCTTGAGAGAGTTTTTAGCTTGCAAAAATATCATTAGAGAAGATTTTTTTTATGTTTTATGAGGATTGCTAAGGCTGACAAAATTACCTTGTTTGACACTGGATCCCGACCTAAATACTATGGCCAAGTCAACTAACAGGAAAATAGCAGGGCTAAGCCTTTTTCATTCTTTATTCTGCCAAACCACTGCCTCTTGCAATCAGGATTGATTACAAACACCCAATTAAGAGGCATTTGGAACATGATCTGAACACTAATCCTGTCTCTTTTTCTCTTTATACCTAATTATCAGCCTTAAGATGGGTATTAGCGCTTTAATTAGTAGATTTACTTTAGGAACTTCTACATAAACTAAGAATCTATAACATAGATACAAATACATGTATATGTGCACAGTCATAAAGAGGTGCATGTAAAACATATATCTATATCCAAGTAGTTCTGTGTGATATAGAAGTCTAGACATATACACGTGAGTGCATGCATATCCAGTTTTCAGATGTAATTTCATTTGTTGGAAACAGTACAAAAGAAAATAATTGAATTTGGTTTTGCATCAGCTGTATAAAAATATATCATAATTATCAAATTATGATCCAATGTTATAGCTTGCAATAAACTATAATTAAGAAACTGATTTTCAGAGACACATAGGTTTTGGTTTCAATTAGATTAGCACCGGAAAGGAGGGTGGAGAGAAGAGTAGTGTGGTGTTGACTGAAAACATATTGTGAGTTTCATGGGGCTAATGCCAGCGACTCTGGATTTCAATTTAGAAAGGATTCAGACCTCTGTTCTGAATTTGGTTATCTCTGTCCACAGAAAGGATGAAGGATTAGGCTTAAGAGAATCCATATTTGACCCTCAAATTTTGCCTGTCTGAAGGGCATCTGGGTGTAGCACATCTAGACAGAATTCTCACAGTTCACTTAACTGTCCAGATTAATAGAAACCCCTGCCTGTGACTGGTTTTACAGTTTTAGTGTGCTACTGTACAGAGACCCAAGTCACGGCTCTGTGGTGCCAGGGAATGCACCCACACACATGGAGTGCAACACCGGGCTCCACATGCAACACCTCAGCCCTGAATGTGGGCCAGCACAGACTGCCTAGCTATGGCCAGGTAGCTTGGTCATGGATTTCCTAATACCTTTTCCTGAGGAAATTCAAACTCAAACTGCTATTCTAAAAGAAGGAATTGTTAAGCAGTTTGACAATAGAGACTTTCACAATAGTTAATAGCTTGGATAAACAACAAAGGAATCTTTCTATTACACTGCATAATCAGAAAAAACAATATAATTTTCAACTTGTTTCAACTCTTATTTAAAGCACAATAAAGTAACAGCATTCTCTTTAGACACTTGCATCCGATGCTTGTGTTGAAATACCTGCTGAATATTGTAGCAAAGAGAACATTGTATACATTTTCATAATCCAGAATCTGTAAATTAAGGAAAAGTTTTTGTAGCAGAACAAGTGCTTTCTGCTCCCCTGATCCTGCCCAGGCTCTGGACTGATTCCTTTCCTTGGTGAGGTTTGCTGCAGCCTTACAGAGGGCACCAAACAGCAGTGGTCACCAGCAGAGCTGTCTGGGTCTAGCAGCATGCTCCCTGAGAAAGCATTTCTTGTGCTTTAAATAAAGCAGAGAAATTCCCTCAAAGTGTGACCAGAAACATGAGATACCACATGGCCCCGAAAATCCACTGCAACAACTCATTCCAGATTATGCCAAAACCACTCATTTTTTGGTTTAGGGACAGAATGAAGGATGGTTCCCTTCAGCCCTTTAGTGCTTCAAATAATCTCCCTGTCACCCCAAACAGCTTTTGAGGGACAGATTTTTGAGGGAGACAAAGGGGTGGAGATGCTGCCCCGTTGTCTCCTATGGCCTTCCCAGCCTGTCGGCACTCACGTCCTGCTCATGGCTCTGGCAGAGAGATGCCCTGGCCTATGCCCATCTCTGCCTGTGCAGTGCAGCCTGCGGTGGGGTGGATGGTTTAGTTAACCCAGATCAGAGCAAGCATGGGAGAGTGGTCATTCTTTCAGCTGGCCTCAGCCCCGAGGAAGGGCATTCCCAACTCTCTTGGGCACGTTCTCCTGCTGAAATCCACTAAAAGCCCAGTGATGATGCTTAGAGAAGAAGGGCCAGGCCACTAAAGCCATATTTCTGTTGGAAAGCTCAGTGGCCTTGGCTCCTTCAGATCCCTCTGCTCAACCACGGGCAAACACAATCTGCCTCCTGTGGACCTGAACAACTCTGCTCATATGACAGCCTAGCCCTTAGCCTGCATTGTTACCTGCAGGCACCTCTCTGCCTGCCAAACTCCATGGCAGCAGAAAAAGAGGGAATTAGGAAGCACTGCCATCTGCCATCCAAACAACTGATAAAGTGATAAACCATCCTAGAGAGCCGATGCTGCACCCACCCCTACAGCCATCAGGAATGATGGGACACAGCTCTGTGGAAGTGGACAGCAAAGTTCCCACTGCTTCCAAGGACAGTGAGACTGCACTGGGCCCAGACCCCCCCCATTACACCTGAGATGTCCTTGGTGCAGTTTGTGGGAGCAGTTCAGCACTGGCCAGGCTCCAGGCGCACCCCTGGGCAGTCAGGGAGCAGCTATGGTGTGTGGCTGGTGGCAGAACCCTTTGGGCAGGCAAGACCCAGCAGTGTCCTTCATGGGTGATTCTCTGGACGGGCAGCAAGAACATGTGCACTCTTACTGCCATCAGCTCAACCCAAAAGGCTCAAACCACCCCTGCACAAAACAAATCAACGTGAGGCATAAAATCTGCACAAAGCTGTGTGGAAGAATAGGAACTGGGATTTAGACAAAAGCAAATGAAAGCTTAAACTTTGTAAAAATTACAGAAAGGCTGAGCCATGACTTGGCTTGCTCCTGCTTATCTTACCATCTTCAGTTTGTTATACCTACAGATTTGCAGCATAAATCCATTGACATTATTTAGAAATAAAATGGATAGATGAATTTCTGACATCTTTAAGGTCTGTGGGAGTTCCATGGGGCTACAGTTTCTCCCTGTGGGATACCTATGCTTTCTTTTTACTTAAGGATCTGGAGGAGCCATTTTCTTCTATATAAACAAACAGGAATTTTTTGCTCTGTATTCTCTAACAGACTGCATTTTCTACACAGCTCTAATCTCATCACTCTAACTAATCTCTGGTAAATGTAATATAAAGAATAATTATCTACGACATCTCTCCATCTACAACTGAATGTTTCCAAAATGGGCAGTATTTCCATTCCAAGTGATTTGACAGCATTGGGTACATAATACCTAAGTGTTAAGGAAGGATGATATTTATTCTCTACATCTATAAATGACAGCCAACTAAACAATAGTGCCGTGTGGCATGTCTGAAAAACTTGTAAAACAATACAGTCAAGTCTGGCAACAAAGTCAATAATTTGTCAGTAAGGAAACCACTATTGGGCTTTCTCAACCCAACCCTCCACCTTTCTTAAGCCCTTTTCTTCTGAAGCTTCACATTCATTTTCTTAATGTTTTTAACCTAGTGTCTGTGAAATTTTTATTGCTCCCTAGATAATGACATCTGATCTGAATGTAACCACACACCTCTTTGCTCAGCAACATTTGTCACAAACCATTATAAATTATCATGCTGATAGTGTGCATTGCTGGGAAACCGGAAAAGTTCCATAAATTCAAAGTACTGTATCAGTGACATTCTTGTTTATTATCTAGGTATAAAGTTTTACTAGATTCAAGATGGCTACATTTACACAGTAGGATACTTCAGCAACACGAGACTTGTACAGCTTGCACTAAGTGCTGAAAAGCATTTACCACATGCAACAAACACTGGAACACTTTAACTAACCTGTGGCCATATGTTTTGTCTCTTCTACTCATTTTAACTATGTTTCTGACTCCAAAAATGCAGGGTTATTATTGGGGCTTGCTTGAGAAAAGACAAAATGGCAAATAAAAGCTAGTTTTCTCTCTTAAATTACAACAATAATTTCTCTTTCTTGGTCTCCTGAAGAGGAGGCATAATACTCATTAGACTTAAAAGTTGAAAAGAGACTGTGTACTTTTTCATTATATATGTCCTTGATAACAATCTGTGGTTGATGTATTTGTATACTTCCTGTCAAAACCCAGTATTTCCATTAGGCTGGTACAGTAGTTCTGTCTAAAAGATTTTTTATTAGATGAACCTAGCTTGTGTGAACATATTTTTAATTATTTGCCTATCTTTATTCTTCAAAACTGTGAAAGTCGAGTCCTTTGGAATGCCTCCAGAGAAACAGGAATTTTCACCGTGTTTACTTGAAATTTAAACAACTCTAATGGCTCTGATTGTCAGAAAAACATACATATATGAATTTTATTAGCAGTCATTTGAGAAATACTTATTCATTAAAGCACAGCATAATAAGTAGGTAAATCAAGGTCATATTTTTAAATTAATTCCAAACCCTAACATACAAAGAGACTAACTGGGAACAGCTACAGTGCAGCTAATGCTTAAGTGTGCTGCTTTTGCCTCTCCTCAGAGAATCAACCTTTCACCAGTTTTATATTTCAATATATCTAGCCCTCTATATAGAGCAGTATTTTTAAAAGTTAGATAAGGCAACTTGATTTTCTTGTTGGCACTACGGAACAAGAATACAACCTTTCCAAAATCACATTGTGTCCCTTCCTGGGCTCAGGGGGTCCTTGTTGTTAAAGCTGTTTTCAATGCTAACTACGGTCCAAGACGCAATGAACGGCATTCTAAAGAGGATTTTGGGAGCTAGGCCAGGAAGCTAATCTTCTCTAGTCTACTCTAATTGTATGGGACATTTTTTGTTCCCAGACGTGAATTCCCTTATCTCTCATTTTCTATCTGCATTTCATTTTTAAGTGCTTATTAATTTCCAGTGCTAAACTTTTCAGTAAACTAGGGTATAACCTAAATAACACATTTCTAGATTGCAGATTGACTTTCTAATAAACTAAGCATATTAAGAAAACAAAACATACTTAGTCTGGAAACCAAAAAATCTTGTGGTAACTTTATTGCTTTAATCTCCTGTTTTATCCAATATTTGGTATAAGGAATGTGAATTTTGTAAGTAGGTGCTGAAATTTCAGACCACAGAGATTGTTGACAAATTCCTGTTGCTGAAATAATTTTCTGTTATTCTGGTTCTAAAGGGTTTTTTTTGTACAAATACAATCCCTCTAAAGTTAAAAAGAACAATTTTCAGTATAAGTGAAGTAGCAGCTGAGTGATTTAGCATAGCCTAGAAAATGAGCATTTCAGGATAGACAAAATAATGGTAAAGGCATCACCACTGCACACTGCAAAGACAATGCAAACAACCCTGTGTGGAGACTTCCTTCCACCCACTACCATCTCATTACTGCACTGGGCTCCGTTTCAGAGGAAGAAATAATGCAGGAGGGAGAGTGGACAATGAGCATTGAGAATGAAGCAACAGAGGGAGGGAGTCAATCCTTTCCCTGGACCCAGTTCAGCTCAGTCTAGCACTGTTTAGCACAACACTATGCCACAAAGATTACTTGTTCTTCAAATAATTGTATGCTGTACACCATTTTACTGCTGCCAAAGACCATGTTGGTTTTACAGAGTTGGAAAAACATGCATTCTAGCAAGGGAGAAAAAGGATTTGACACTGAAATATACTTCATTTACTTTCCTAATTTCTATCTAAGAGATAAAAAGTGACAATCATTTTAAAGAATAGCAGAGTCCTACAGAATGAAAGCAAAACCTGTATCAAGAAGACACAGAGAAGTGAATCATTGCCTGAGTACAAGACATTAAAAATTAAAGAATGGGAAGTCAGCATGTGAACATATGGTGTGAATATGAGCTGCAACTCCAACACCACAGTAAAAACTCATTTTAATGAAGAGTCGGTTTAGTTTCATGAGCACAGGGTTTTCTTGCATTATCACTCAACTATGGTACCGAAATGCAGATGTATTAGTGGTTATTAAAGAAAAAAACACAACAAAAAAGCAACTAAGCACCACATTGCATTGTTGAAGAACTTCATTTTAAGAGAAAACAGTAATTGTGATCTAAATAATCAATTTATTAAACAATAGGAACAAAGATGAGCATGGTAAAAATTAAGTGCTTGAGCACAGTTGCTCTCTTTCTCTAAACGCAGCACTCCAATCTCATGGTCTGTTACAACCATTCCTGATGAGCTAAGCATCATTTTATGGGACCAAATCCTGTAAAATCCTGAATACTCCCCAAAAATGCCAAACACCACTGGGTATTGAGTTTAATTTTTCTGACAGGCAGAGAAAATCTTGACTGGTAGCATTAATGAACAGCAAGGGTCTTGCAGTTATCAGAAGAGGATGAAAGAAAATATGATATTCAAGGACTATTTAAATATTTTCTTCATGAAACAAGCAGGCTGAATTTAGAGGGTATGTTGAAGAGGGGAATGATATGACCATGTGTGGCTTTGGGCAAGCTATGCAGTTTACAGATTTGGGGGAAAGTGGAGAACAGCTTCTCGGAGGTTCTGATTCCCCTTCTCACTTTTGGAACAGACAGTCAAAGGGAACACAAGGACAGAGGAGCAAAGGGAGCCTCAGCTTTCCTCTTCCTCCTCTCAGGGCACTACTGGAGAGCAGGAGGAGGGGAAAGAAGAGCTACTGCCTGTAATTCAGCAGCAACGGGAGAAAGGGAGAAACAAGACGACTATCAGTTCTCCAGTCCGCTGCCCCTTAAACTGCGAGAGTAAATGCCAGACCAACCCTGCGTTAAGAGGATTTGGCAATTTATAAACAGCCTGCCTCTGCCATGAGCAACTGTTCGTAGTGGTGGGGGCACAAAAGTAAAAGGAACTACTTTTTCAAACTGAGACTTTCTCACAAAAGCAAGCAGGCCAACAAACGGTGCCTCACTCTTAACCGCACCCCCCCAATCCCGCTCATCACCACCGACCGCCACCCGCTCGCAGCCCATCGGGCAGGCGCATCTCAAAAAGCACCTTATAAACCTCGG
>JAOXXN010000395.1:13404244-13421101 GCA_026770055.1 Myrmophylax atrothorax | reverse complement strand
CCTCCTTCTCCTCCTCCTCCTCAGCCCCCCAAGACATCGGCAGCGCGGAAGAACGAACAAACAAACACGGCAAGCCCCAGCCCTGACACTCAGCCGAGGCGGGGTCTGGCAAGGGGGAACGCCAGGGGAGAGGGGGAACGAGAGGCGGCGTCTCCCGCCACGGCAGGTAGAGCCGATCCGGGCGGAGGCACCACCTGCGCCCATCGCCCCGCGGGCTCCTGCGCGGATACGCGCAGCGCTGCCCAGCCCTGCCCTGCCGCGTCCTGCCGTGTCCTGCCGTGCCCCGGTCCCACGCGCACACACACGCACCCCCGCCCACCTCCCGGCTCGCACCCCTCACGGTGCCCCGCGGGAACCCTGCCCCATCCCTTCTCGGGCCACCCTCTCTGCCCCCTTTCCCCCCTCCCAACACTCTTTTTGTTTCGTGCGGGATTGCAGCCAAACGTCCGTTGCCGCGCGTGTCCCTCGGAATCCCTGCTGTTCCCCAGTGGGACACCACCAGCCCCTGTGATCTTTGGGGCGGCTGGCTGTGCTTGTGTGGGGTGAGAGGACCCCCAAGTGCCAGGCTCATCCGGCCACTGCCCTCGTCCCGTTTGCGTTTCTGCATCCCCAGGGGAGGCCTCCCTTCATCCCCTCCCTTCCGACAGGCTGGCTGTCATTCCTGTCTTTGAGCCTATGTTGCAGCTTTGCCCTCCAGTCCGTCTGTCTGTCGTGAAGCCTCTGGAGGGGCTGGGGAGCTGCTGGGGTCCCCCAGGGACGGCTCTGCTGCCCATGGAGGCTATGCGGCATGAAACTCCAGTGGGGAGTGTGTCTCCTGATTATCTCCCCCCACATACACACACAGTGGCACCAGGGGACTGGAACAAAGCAGGGACATAGTGGGCTCAGAATCCTGCTGCTTTGGTTGCACGGTCTGGTGCTTACCAGCTATTGGCCTTGTCCCTTCCTTGCCCTATTGCCCTGCCTTACAGGCTGTCCCTGCAGCTGGGGAGTGATCACCTAGCCGAACCCGACTGCTTCTTTTATGTGGAGTACTTTGAGGTGCCTGTGCATGGAGGCAAACCAGTCACTGGGGTAGGGGTTAGAGGAAGAGCTCTAAGGCTGAAAGCTGAAACAGTGTTAAATGGTCCCCAAAGATGGGTCTGTGCTAGGAAAATGACCTGCAGCCAGCAGTGGATGTCAGCCACTCTCATTTCCCAGAGCAGTTTGAAAACAATTTGTTACTGGTGCACAGTTGAGGCAAACTCTGTTAACACTTCATCAGGAAAAAGGTCTGATAGAGGACCTATTCCACAAGGAGACTTTCTGAAGGATGCAGGGGGAAAAGAGTTGGGTTTGCTGGGACAGGGTCATCCTCCAAGTATAGCTGCAGAAGGAAATCCCTGTCCACTCTGAAGATGTAACCATGTTAGTTTTCAAACATAGTTGTAAGTCTGCAGCCACACCGATTAACTACAAATGTGTTACACCTGTGTACAGAAATCATACACTGATCCAGCCTCCTGCATCCCTTTGTTTCTAGCCCCCAGTCTAAGACTTCCACTCTCATTGTCCCTTGCTGCCCTTTTGAAGCTCTAACTTTAAGATCAGCTGAAGTCTGGAGATTAAGTCTGTTGCTGTCTGCTGGTTTCATACTGTACACTCTCTCACTACTACTTTCTGAGTTTTTGCCAGACATTCCCCTTTCCTTCTGTGATTGCAGTTCTGTAATATCATGCACTAAAGTGCAGTTTGATCCTGCTAAGCTCTGTCTTTCCTGTCTCAGCTTCTGTCCCTGCCCATGCCCCTGCTCCTGCCCATGCCTGTGTCTGCAGGCAGGCTAGAAACCAGGCAGGCTGGAACTAGTCAGATTGAGTTATTGGGTTCAGTCTCATTTTGCCGTCTTTAGGCAGTCTCTGTATCATCATTTGCAATACTTACACATTTCCTCGATTGATTGGGATGTATATTTTATGGGTAGCACATTAAACCCCCTTATTTTTTTTTCTTTTAGAGAAGTTCCCAGAACAAGGGGGAAGGAGAGAGTTAGCAGTGCTTTCTGATTATTAAATCTCTCATGCTGCTGGACAGACCTTGAGATAAATTGGTTCTGTCCTGAAGCATATCATATATTGCAACTGTCTGAACAACAACATAGGTTTTAAACCAAAGTAAATCTATTTTTGAAACCAGAAATTAGCTGCTGATGGCATCTTACTAAGGAGTTGCAGAAATGTATACATACATGTTTGTTTTAAAACCTCAGGCTTAGAAGCCTAGATTAATTCTGTAAGTGACAAATAGTAAGCAGATACCCAGAGAGCTTGTATATCAAAAATTACACATAGTGCATGAAAGTGATGGCTCTCTTGCTTTGGGATTAGCACATTCTGTCAGGTAACTGCTACAAATAAGCAAAAAGGAAGTAATAATTCCCAGTTGTACACTCTAAAGATGCTCCAAACCAACCAACCAACCAACCAACCAACCAACTTTGCTGTTTTATCCATTTTTTTCCTATCTGATTAAGAGGTTGCTTTTTGCAGGTGGAGGCACAGTGTGTTAGTAGCTAGTGTATTTTAAAGGAATTGCATTCCCTGAAAGAAAAATTAAACACTTAATTACAGACAGAACATGTACATTACAGAAGATGGTACAATGTAATAAATGTTAAGATAGTTGTGAAGGTTGCTTTTATCACCTGAGCCTACCCTGTAACCACTAATCCATACACCAAGGTTTATTTAGGCATGTTCATGTCTCAAATATTGGTGCTTCCTCTTCTTGCAGAGAGAGAGAGATGTGCACTAGGCTGCAAAGACAGCTGAACAGGAGTGACCTCTTTGGGGTTAACATGGCCCATGGAAGAGGATTTCTGCCCTTCCTCAGCACTCTGTGGGTATTTTGGATTTCCACTGAGACTTTTATTTTTTCCCCTGTTTACTTCTCAAGGCCTAGCAAATAGAGTCTGGTACACTAATGACCTTTCTTGTCATAACATGAATGGCACTAGTCTAATTATTCCACCCATATTTTTCTCTCTGGTTCATGGCTATAGGTTCAGGTTTCTTCCATGTATGAATTGCCCTGAAATGATGAGTGAAGACCTTCTATCTGTGGTTTATATATATTTACCTGAAAATGCTTGATCTTTAATCATCTTGAATATAAACTAGCATCAAATGAAACATTCAGAAATCTCTTTTTATAATCCACTTCTTACATTTTAGTCACGGTATTTTAGGTCCTCATCCTGCAACTGCTTACACATTTGTTCAGCTCTCCATTTTCACATCAGTAATGGGATTTTATGGCAAGGATGAGTTAGTATTACAAAGACTGAATCTGAATCCAGTGTATGTAAAAGTTAATGGAGTGGCTAGCTTTGGGGTTTGGGTTCAGGCCCTTCTTTGCTCCATAATTTGACTTGGTGTTTATAATGCTTTTTTGAAGATCCTGTACTTCTGTTATAAACCTGTTTCTCAAGAACTTTATAATTCAGCCATAAAAAAATATTTGCCTTGGGCTAAATCATGTAATAGAAAACTTAAAATTCCAAAGGAAAAAAACACTTTTCCCATTTTAACAATAGCAGTACAGAGCAACTTTGATGTTTACTTCTTTATGTGCTCACATAACACAGTAACACATTTAATTAAAAACTAAGTTTGTCAAGTGATTAATCAATGGCTGAAGATACCTTTATTTGGTATTGTTTTGTGAAAGAAACACAACAAATTAAATTAATGCATAATATTAAAAGTCTGAGAATGGAGACTTCCTACCAGTATTTAGTGGAGAATAGAAATATATTTGCTTTATGACTTGCACCTACTAATGTCTTCATATACAGTCTGTTCCTCATTTATAATCTCTCTAATGTTTTCCTTTTCTTTCACTTATCTTCCCCAATAATCTCTCCAAAATTAGGCTTCTATGTCATCTCCTCGCCTGTTGCTTTGGCCACATGAATCACTGCTTGGCTTCCTGTTGCTTACTGTACTGAACCAAAGCTATTTACCCTTATCTTTAAGATCAGACATACATTTTCCCTTGTCTATATCTCTTCTCTCTCAACCCTTTTATCTTCTACATCTTTTATCCTCCTACTCAGTCTCTCACACCCAATGCTTTTTTGCGCTGTCCTCTCAGGTTACACCTCTTTTCCTCACACAACCGCATGCATCTAAATGATCCTCCTTCTTTTACTGCACATCTTACCCTTCTCTAAGGATCCACTGCAAATATGTTTATTTTTATAAACTGTGCCATCTGATTTATACGTTATTTAAATTTAGATATGGCTATGTGTTGCAATATACACTCATATCCTACACTCCATTGGTTAGAGATCAGATTCATTTGTGTTTACATCATCTCCACACTGACTACATTGTTAGGGTTAGAGTGACTACAAATATCTTACCAGACTCCTTGGAATCACAACTGTGCCATCTCACCAATGCCTTATCAATGTTCATCAGCCTGTCAAAACATATTCCACTCCAAAAGTTAGCACAGCCCAAGGCTTTATTAGCTGATTATCTGATCATCAAAAGTCAAATGTTTTCATCTGTGTCAAAGGCAAATTATTGCACATATCATTCTACTCTCATTTCCAATGAGACAACAAGTTCATCAGGTCTCTCCAAGGTCTCATTCCTTTTCTTCTTGAGTTGCTACAGCTGCCAACATCTAAGCATGGTCACCATGTTTTTCCAGATTGTCCCACTTCTTTTTTCTTTCTTTCTTTCTTTAGTAATATTTGTATATTCTCAGTGCAATCTACTTTTTATCAGAAATGAGAAGTGGGGGACATATACAACATATGATTTACTGTAGTGTCCTTAATAATAATGTCTGATCAACTTAAGGGGTTCTGAAGTAGCTGTTTCTGTGATGAAGGAAGTAATACATAGCAAATCCACCATATGGACTAAGAATATGATTATATTTCCACTGATGGCGATGACAAAGTCCCACAGACTTCAAAGAAGAAAAGCTGGCCCTGTATGATGGTAATGGACTCTTAGATTATAAACTTGTTTTTATCAGCTTCAGTTGTTTCCATTTGGTTGCATAATGGGTATATCAATGTCTGTGTTTACACTAAGATAACTGCTGCAAAAAACGAAAGTAGCAGTTCCTTTCAAAGTAAGGTTTTGCTGGACTGAAGGTCCATAATCATTAAGAAGTAGGTAAAAACAGTGTTAGATGTATCTTTGTATTTCTTGTCTTGATCTATTTTTGGCTGGAAAATTAGTGTCCTGGTTATGTAATCTATTCATCTGTAAAGGCCCATACAATTATATCATATTATTTAAAATTATATGCACTACTTTATACATGCTCTGTCTGATAGAATAATACTAGGAAGGGTGTGATATCATTAGGGGAATGGAAGCTGTCACAGCAACACTGCATGGTTGTCATGCACCTCCTTTAGCTACAATGCAGCAATCAGGGTAAACAAGCAGTCACACTGCATTCATTACAGATCAGATTCCCTTTCTCTGCCATCTCTCATCTTCTTCAAGAGATGTTCTCTATCATAATTTTCTTTGTCACTTATTACAGCTGATGTTAAATGGCTTTTCAGCTAAATGCTTGTTTGGGTTATTTATTAGCTAGAGAACATTTACATTGGCATACTTTGATGTTACACATGCAATGGAGAACCCATTTGTGGACTATAGTGGATTAACTAGAAATTCAGGGATTCGTATTCAAAGGGATTAACTCTTAGGCAATGGATTACCTCCAGTCAGTTAGCTTCACTGGAGGAGAGGGAAGCAACCCTAACACACAGATCTTTATTCAGGTGATACAATGTAATTATAGGAATAGTATTCAAATAAATTAAATATAATTAGTTTGTATGTCTGCTGTTGCTGGTCTTGCAGCTTAAGAATATGGACTAATATCTGGAAGGACCTCTTAGGCCCTGCATAGGTAAATTTTGTTTCATGTCAGGGTTTGAAATGGGAAATCAAGAAATACACTGGTCTGATCTACTGGGTTCATTTTCAGAATGTTGGTTTCTTTCAGTATTTCCACCTTATTGCTATGTTTGTAGAAAAAAATGCTCTGACATGTATGTTTCATGAAATTGTTTTGAAAACAATCCACCAAAGAGTCATATTTTGTTTTATTACTTTATCAGAAAGCTGCAATTAAAACAGAAAGACATTTTGGTTATGAAATATGGGTGGGAATTTTTTTAAAAACTGAATTTGTAGGGGGCAGTAGAGGGATGTCAGAGGAACCCAATGAGTGTGTTAGAAAATTGGACTGATAAACTCCCTAGCAGATAACTAGGAAAAGAAATTAAAAGAGAGTCAGAAAAAGGAATAGGAAATTATATTTTTAAAAGACCTCACCTTTCCTGGAAATTTGTTGTGTTTATCTTTTTTCTCCATCCTGTCTCTTCTGCTTTATTTTCACCTGCATTGGGACCACTTCATTGCCAATAAAATGAGCTGAAGAACTCCTGTTTGGAGCTTTATGTACTTCGCAAGGGAAAAAAAGTTTCTAAAAGAAGCTTCTAAGTTACAACCAAAAAGAGTTTTCAACACATTTAACAATCTTCTCAATCTTATTTCATGAAAAGGGTAACAGAATCATCATGTTAGATTTTTGTCATCTTTCAGGTATTGTGTAACATTTTTTAGAGACCTTTCTGGAATCTATCTTTCATTGTGGGTTCATGACTTTGTATAATTCAGACAGGTTGTCATGAGGAGAAACACAGTTGTCCAGGTTGTCATAGCAGCTAAAACTTTGCTTTTTGTACAATTGTCACCAGGCCTTTGGCTTCTCGTAACCAAATCACCAGAAACGTTATTAGTTTAATGAAGAAGCTCTCCAACAGGCTGTTTCCAAATCTGTAAGTTATCTGTCCAACAAGTATGCCACTGCTGTGTGCAGTATTTTATTCACAAAGGCCATCTGGACAGCCTTGACAAAGGATTCATATCATTTGCCAGAGAACATCTTGTTTGCCGTGAAAAAAAAACCATTAAACTCAATGTTTTTCTAAATCTTTCCAGAGGCATTGCTTTTTTTTGTTCTCAACTGCTCTCTTGTCTTCATTATGTTGAAGCTTCTTTGTCATCATTGCAGAATTTAAAAACATGACATAGTCTCCTTTTTCATTCCTGTAGTTAAAGTCTTACACACACCTTTGTTCTTTAAGATTATTTCAGACTCTGATTAGTAACAGTCCTTGATTTATTCTGGTGAGATTTGTGTTGCAATGCAAACTCCCTGACATTTATATGTTGTGTTGTTTTTGAGATTTCCTTCATGGCTTGTTCATCATGCCATAGCATATCATAAAACCTTCAATTATTTTCTTCTCCTTTGAGAAAAATTCTTCCATCACAAAGATCTTAATGAGTAATAAACAGACAAAAACCAGGTACCACATATAGACTAGAAAAAGGTCAAAGCCCACTTTAATGGCTTGGCAATTGCATGTTGTGAATCCAAAAGGTGCTTGGGTTTTATTGACTGGAATGAAGATGATTTCAGCTAGGCAGAAAATAACATGCTGTGACCAATGGCCAAGAACCCCACTTCAAATTAATCCTGCAAGATACTGAGCAATTTTATAAAAGAGTGAGTAACTTCAGCTGCCATACAACACAGAATAGAAGCTGATGTTTTTTCAGCTCCTTAGTAAAATATTGAGCATCTTGCTGGAGAGTTCTGCATCCTTCATGCAGAAAGTTCGCATATTAATATAAATTCAAATGTTCTTTCACCCAATTACCCATAATTAGAAAAGGGCTTCCAGACCTTTGTGATACAGTATCTGGATGAAACATTAGAAAATTAATGAAATTGATTTTTTGACATGTGCAGTATCACTCCCTGAATATAATTGAAATAACATTTTTGAGAACAACCAGAACTCACTGGGTTTATTGAAAATGCTTCTTTTATATTTGCTGCCTTGCTTTTTTTTTACAAGATAATTTTGTGGCATACATACATGATCCCAGTGCAATCAGTATAAATGTAATATTTTTGCATTCATCAGTGTATTCAGAATCTCGCCAAGTCTCCATTCAAGTAAAGTATAGACACTCTATTTTGAAGAGTTTTAGGTGAACTAAAATTTAAACCCAAAGTGTATGAATGGTTCTTAATTATGTAAATGTGGTACGTGGAGGAAAAAATGTGAAGTTTCTGATGAGACAGTGTTAACAAACAATTTCTGCTTTTAAATGTTATCTTTTTTTATGGCTAAAGAAGACCAGAGATTTTCTGGTACTCATCTTTCCAAAGTCCCACACTTCTGCAGATGAAATAAGAACATTTTATACAGTGACTGCCATAAAAAAGAAAAATGTAACTTAAAAGTTTAGTATCTTTAGACATGGTGGCAAGACTGCATGTAGATGGGAAAACCCAGCAAAAGGAGAGCAGCAGGTATTTAGAGGAGGCCGTGGGTATTTGTGTGTAATGTTTCCCTTGGTGAAGAGAAGCATTAGGAAGTAAAGCTCACTATTATCCTCTGCGGCTGCATTCTGGCAGCACGCTGCGGCGTTGCCAAGTGAAGCACACTCGGGTTCTTTAGCCAAGATATTAACCTATTGACCTACTGCCCCAGAAGGAGAATGCTGCAGCCCTAATCGGCTCTCATTCAAGAGTAAGGTATTACAAATATTGAAAAGAAGCAATTCCTTGGCAACTTGTCAGAAGGTTTACCTGAGAACCACTTACTGAACTAAGTCAGTTCCCCTGAGAGACTCTGCTGCTTGCCTATGCCCCATAGAATATTGTCTTCATCAAACTCAACTTCATATGTATTCAACCAGATTAGGATAATTTTATTCATTGTTAACCTATTTTCAAGTCCAAAGAAAAGTTTCTTTTTCTGAAGGATAAGATCAAGGAAAGAGTGTTGCTCTCTAACTTGCATTCATTCCAATCCCTACTCATATTAACTTGAAATAGCTTCATATTTTAGTGAATTGAGCAGGCCATAGTTAGACTGATATACTATTGAGGCTGCTGTGCAGACCTGAGCACTACTGATAATTGCTATCATGATTTCAGTGTAGTTTTGGTCACTGTGAGTTAGTGCATGCAGGCAGTGCCTGAGGGAGTCAATGTGGGCCAGGGACCATTCCCCATAGGAAGTCCAGACAAAGCTGTCCTGCATAAATAAGACTGGGTTAGTCTGAACAAAGCTGCCCTGCATAAATGAGGCTAGGTTAGGTGCTATAAGTCACAGTCCCTGACCCATTTGATCAACTAGTATACAGACAGTTTTAGTAGCTGCACAGACAATTTCTACACCTTTGCAAAAACTGGTGCCATCTAGCAAATATAAAACTATCAAAGTGAGCACTAACCAAAATGAAGGGCTACTTTGTTGAGGAATCTGCTTTTGGTGTGGACAGGAAGCAATCAAAGTGAAGGGTGACTCCATGTACTGCCACCTGTTTCTCAGCTGCCCAATGTGGACAGCAGTCCCTCTGCTGATACCTGAGGATCAGACCCTGAAGATCCTCCATTCAGGGTTTCTGGGAGTGTCCCGAGTATGAGGACATACAAAGGGTCCATCATCCCTTTCCCATTCACATTCCTATTATTCTTCTGGTGAATAGCCCAGATTTCTGTGTTGCTGGGCAAGGGTGCACAGAGTTTTCAGCATTTTGCAGTGTGAGCTGCTTGCTATTTGGCAAAGGGGAGTGGATCCAGTGTCTGTTACTTCAAATGCCCTACTGCAGGAGGAAGGTGTCTTTCAGAGGGACAGGGGGGCATCACCCCTCATTGCTGTGCTGATCTTCTCCCTCACCACATCCAGAAGCAGATCTCACATTTCCTGTAAGAGGGGCATGCATATGTTTCCACCACACTGTAAAAGACCATCTGTGTGATGGTGAGCTCTGGGAAAACACTGAAGGCAGTGTCATACCTCCTCATGCCATACCTCCTGCCTTCCTCTTCCACGTCTTGAGCCTGTCCAGTGTGGTGCCTATCTTGTGCCCATGTGCTGGCTCACCCGCAGATATTCCTTATGCCTTGTGTAAGACACACCTAGATCCCTCTAAGCTCACCTGGGCCAACCCTGATTGAGTTAAACACTGAAGAATGAATAGGTATCAGGAAACCAGGTAAGGGGACGTCAAGGAATGTCTTTTAGACATTCCTGTTAGGATACTCTCAGGGTAACTACTGTTTTTTGAACTTGCATGATGCTACTAGTGTGGCCTGTGGACGGTGCAATACCCTGATGATTCTTCTGGGGCATCTGGCTGGCCCTCCCCTCCTGGGCTCACTGTTTGCATGCTGAAAGGAGGGTTGCTGCCTCTGTGAGGCCCAGGCTGGCTCCACAGTGTTCCTCAGACATCTGCTGACATGGTGTTAACAGCACTTGTCATCAGGCCTGGTCCATAGTCCAGGCTGCTAATGAGGAAACTGCCTTACAGCCTCAAGAGTGGGATTTTAATAAGTGTGATGTGGAGAGTATACACATGCCCTGGAGTGTTGTGTGAATATTTTGGGTTGCATGTGAGAGTTCGAGGTCTTCTGGGTTAATGTTGGAGTATGGTGACAGATGGAGATAGCTAAACACAGTATGGCCTCATCCATACTGCTCCTCAGTGGAAGCTAACCCCAGGATGAACCCGAGCTTCATGTTGAAGAGATGTAAGGGGAGTAGTCCAAACCACTACAAAAGAGAAAGCAGAGCAGACACCGAGGGCTGAGTGCTCAAAGCTTGAGCATTCACTCTCTTTGATTTCACAGGATATGGATATCCACTGTGAGTCTTCCCTGCAACTTCTGCCTTTCCTTGATAGAAAACATGATTCTTTTGATTTAATAAATTACAGTATTATTTCTACCAGGCTAGAAACACAATTTTAAAACAATTTAATTTAAAAAGCCTTACTATGTTCCCTATGATCCACCTCTGTGTACTAACACAAGAGGGTGTCTGAATTTCAAAGCTGGCATGGTTTGACTCACATCCTGGTGAACCACGGTCACTATCGCTGCTGTATACCATGTTCTGATTGCTGTTTTGCAAAGACATTAATGAGTTTCCCAGATCAAAGCAGGCTCTTTCTCAGCATAGTTTAACATATATAAACAAAATCTGTTGCAGTAACTGTGAAATCATTTGCATTCATAATTATAGTGTTTTTTCTCATAAATTGCAATCATATCCAAGAAAACATATAAAAATAGAAATACATTACTTATGCTTTATTGTTCAAAACGAGCTTCTGTTTTATCAAGCTGCAAAAAAACACATTTACTCAAAACAAGAAACCTGGAATATCATACTGTGGCAAGGTGGTGACAGATCAAAATCGAGAATAATGCAGTTATCTCTTAAAAAGGAGCCAGAACCTTTGAAATCACTATCACTGTAGTGTTAAAGGCCCCCAAATAAAAACAACACCATGCCATATAGACATGAGATGACATTATTCTGAGGGCCTCAACTGAACCAAAACATTTGAATTTTTTATAAGGTTTTACATTTTTGATGAAAATATCTTAGTAAGGAACTGTTAGTAGATTCAGAAATATGACTGTCAGATAGATATTCAACTCCATAGTGTTGTGAAAGCTCTTGGAAGTGACAGTGGATGTACAGTTGATCAAAAGTCTCAGCCGATTTAAAATGCTTGGTAAAATCCAATTAAGCAAAGCAGAGACTAAGGAATCAAAATGTCTACTTTTTCTATCCAAGCATCTGCATATCTTCAGGAATTTAAATTATTAGTGATATACATAGTCTGTACAGGCAATAATGAAATATTTTCCCTTCCAAGAATTCTAAGATTTATAAATTCCAAGAATTCCAAGAATTAGAAATCCCATGCACTCAGAATATTCAAGACAGAGATATTGTATTCAGATAACAAGGCCTGAACTGGTCATATGGAAAAATGAAGGATGCTATTAGATTCTTGGTCTACTATCATAAAAACCAGATTCTGCCATGGTTACTCTCATAATGTTGCAGCTTAGTCCTGAGTATCTTACCCCATTTTGACAGTTTTGGTACTGATGGAGAATCTGATGTGGATACAGACAACCAAAGTTGTCTAATAGAAAATTTTTCAATATTCTGCATTAAATACATAGTAGTATAACTTCTGATGGGGGTATTCTGCTGAAGCTGTCCCCTGTAATGGATGATTTGGCTGCAATAAGAAGTGACAAGTTTTTCCTATCTTAAGACTAAACATAAAGGCCTTCTGGAATTTGAAAGGAGTATTTTAATGTTCTAAGAATTTCTCTCTGTTAGTCCTGGTTTTAACCAGAATTAGAAAAAAGAAGTGCTGAAATGTAATAAATAAAGCTACTCTCTTGAGCTTTCCAAACCACTTTGCTGACCCAAGAGGCAGGTCAGAAAAATATTGAATCCTGAGAGTGCTTATCTGAACCACACTTTTGAGGGGCAATGGGTCACAGATGGAATCTTTAAAATAAGAATCCACAGTTCAAGCTCCTGGTGTCAGTTTATTATAATTTCATGAGGAGCCCATAACTCCAGTGCAATAGTAATGATGACGTTAAAAAGCTCATGAATACAGATGCAATTACCACGAGATTCTCAAACTAGTCCTTTGTGATAAGTGTGGTGATAATCCAAAGCTAGGTAAAAGTGAAGGGTCATTTGCTGTGCCAAGCTTAACACATTTGGGCTCTGTTGGAGTAGTTGGGGAAGCCAATTTTGAAGCTGAGAGCTGTTTGTTTTAAAAGCATTGCTACTGCCTCCTATTTGTTTAAATCTAGAGCTCTAATATTATACTGTCAGAAATTGCTTTGAGACTTCACTTGGCAGGAGATGCTTTCTCAAGAAGACAGGACCCAGGTCATTTAACACTAATTCAGTGGAGGAGCTAGTTTCAGTAAGGAGAGAACCATTCCTTTGGTTGGGAGAGAGAGAGAATTTTTGGCAGAGAAGCCGTCAAGTATGTGCTCACAGGCTGCCATTGCCAGCCAGGCGAGCAGCTGGTTTCAGCACGCACTATTGTTTCCAGTTGGTCCTCATCTGTAGCCCCATATAGAGCACATCACAATAATTAAGTCTGGAATTTACAAAGGCATGGATTGGAGGTGGCACTGTCCGAAGCCAAGAAGAAGTGTGATAGATGTCTAAATGAATCTGATATGAAAAGGTGTCTTGAGTCCTCAAAGCCACCTGTGATTTCTAATAGCAATAGGAATCCAAACACACTCCAGGTGAAAATTCTCTCAAATGGGAGGTGGAAAAGAAGTAAGATCACACCTATTTTCCCTTACACAATAGCACCTCCTCCATCTTGTCCAAATTAAGCTTCTGTCGGCTTGCCCTTATCTAAGTATTAATCTCTGCCAGGCACAGGCAAAGCAAAGATGCCACACCATCTGGGTTTGATGAAAATGAGGCAGAGAGCTGCGTGTCATCTGCATCTTGAAAGCACAACAGCCCAAGTTGTGTTATTATCTCTCTCAGCATCACATAGAGGAGGTGCACTAAAATATAGCCTGGCAGAACCTGTGTGAAAGTGTTCTTTGGGCAGATGAGCAATTGATCAAAATCACTTTCTTTCATCTCCTGGGGCCCAAACCTGTTTTAGTTGAAGCCTAAAGCAGTTTTGCAGTTGAGTTCAGTGGGAACTGGAGTTGACATTTGGAGAGGAAAGAACAAAATCACTCAAGTGAGTGATAACATAAAAGCTACGCTGTTTATCACAACCAAGGACCACGGGTATCAAAGCCCACTGACTGATCTAAGAAATTACAACAGACATCTGAGATTTTGTCCATTGCTAAGGAGAATCAAACAATCATTGAGGCTAGAACAGTCTCTGTGCTATTCTCCTAATTCAAATTAACCTTAAAAAAACCCATTGAAGGACAGATTAAGGTTCCAGACTGGCTTGTTTATCCTCATCTTCTTTTTTAAAGACCCTTAGAAAGGAGATTGTAGAGCAATGTGATAGCAACAGAATTGCAATGACTGACACATGCTTAAGATGACCAATGGTTATATAAATTTGCAAAGATGCTATCTTTAGTTGATATGAGGAATCAGAAATATCTGGTCCAACACATTTGTGCTCAACTCAGTTCCACAATCCAGGTTGCAAAATTAAGTCACTCCTCAAACTTCTAAGCTGCTGCTTAAACTGGCTGACATATTGCCAGAGAAGAGGTCACATTTATCTCTTCCGGTCCCATCTGTGTGACCACAGGTGAATACATTGCCTGTCTTGGAGAACACTGAGGGTTAGGAGTTCATTTGTCCATCTCCTTTCCACCAGGTAATCAATTGCAATGAAGTAGGTTGGCTTGGCTTCCCCTGTGGAGTCACCTTTATTCTTCTGAATGGAGATCCAGCTTTCACTACCCTTTGGTGCCTGCACAGGTTAAAACCCTTATGTATTTCACCTAGAGTGACACTTCAAAGGTGCACACAAGATGGGTGATGACATAGATACAATATGAGGGTGAAGGGAAGAAATAACTGCTTGTAACAAGGTGTGCAAATGCCTTGATGGAGTGGACACACATGTACTACAGATCACGCTTTACATCAGTCTGCACATATGTCCTTTGAATGGGATAAAAGATTCTCTTCTAAGCAATCTGGGTTACAGGCTCACATGGATTGAAAGGAAATCTTTATGGTATTTTAATCCTAGCAATTTTCTGGAAATTTGTGAGGGGAAAAAAAGACTCAGATTAAAAACTTAAGCTCTTATACCAGTTAAGAAAACCCAGCATTCTAACATGATTAACATTAATAAGTAGTGATTTTAAAAGCGGCAGAAGTGGCTAAGCCATGGTGGAACTGCATTTTAGGAATTTTAAGATAATAATTTGAGTATTAAGATGTGAGAAATTGGTCTGTACCAGAAGGAAGCAGCAGGTTTGCTAACTAATGCAGAACATGAAGCAAAGAAGACAAAATCCTCTTCAGGAACAGTGATTTAATGTAATGATGATGTGGGGACATCTGTGAAAACTATGAGCCAAAGCACCTTTGTCAGAAATGGCTATTTTAGAAAACAAGTAGTTTTCTGAGAATCCCTGAGAGACAATGTATTAAAAGAATTAAAGAGAAAAGGACACTAACTCATTCTAATATCTTTTTTAATTTAAACACAACTTCATGATAAGGATTACTTCCTTGAAGCTATAATGGCATTTAAAAAAGAGTGTGCACATTAGCTTTTATGGTGTCATCATGACCTGTAAGTATTCAAATGTGGCTCATGAAGACAATGTCCTAGATTTGTAATTGTTGAAAACTGAATCATTTACTATCTTATGAGGAGTAAAAAGCATTATGATTTGTATAGGAGGAAACAGGGGGTTCTTGGTGGGTGTTATCTTCTCTGCATTGCCTTTCTTGGATTTTATACACATATTTTCCAAACTTTTTTTATTTTCAGGGTCAGTAAGTACCCGGGGTTGTAAGAAGTAACACTGAGAAATTACATTTCTTTTTCAAAACATCTTTCATTTTTGTGCTGGTGCAAATTTCATATTGTGATGTGTTTCTTAGGACTTTAGGCTTAGCTGTGCAGGCTGTATTCAATATACTTACACTAAGATTTCGATGACACAAAAGTTCAGAGTTCATTTTGCCTAAAGCATTCCTTCTCTATTGAGATTTCACTGAAGAACAGTGAAATGTGACCAGAATAACCAAGTAATGAGCAATATCTAAGTTATCAGAAAGATGAAAAGGATTAAAGTGGCACTTTGAAATATTGTTCTGAATATGGGACACATTGGAGAAAATGTTTTCAAAGAGACAAAGGAGTTTATAAACTACCTATAGATTAGCAAACTGCTGTTAAAAGAGGTGATTGAAAGGTGAGCTCAGTCCTGTCAGTAAAGGAAACCGATGGAGAAAAACAAGAAGTCTTTCACAAGTTGAAAACTGTGTATGATCCATGGAATCTTACGGTTTATACAAATTAAGCAGGTAGTTCTATAACATTGATGGGAAAATGCATCATACAAATTAGAAGTATTTTCTAGCCAAAAAACATTTGAAGAAAGGTAACAGATCTCCTATCTTTTTCTTCTCACTGGAATAAAATAGATTATGTGTGAATGGAATCAACAAATACTAAACAAAACATTTAATTCCAGAATAAAATCAATTTGTCCAAATTTTCATCCTTACATAGATTCTTTTTATATTTCTTTCTAGTAGTAGATGTATAGAATGCCTTTTCTTGGAATATTTGATAGTATGAAGAGTACATGGTTGTTTCCAAAGCCTTTAGGTGTCTTACTAATGGGACTAGGCTGAATGTGCCCTTCATATACTGGGATACAAAGGTGACAGTTTAGAGTGAGGCAGGTGTAGGGGCTATAAAAGGAATATCTGGAATCAATTGTTCTTGGAATTGCATGGTCAGTATGAATATAGACACAATTACTTCTATCTGTGTGTAATTTTGTCTTTTTGAAATCCCTCAGATCAGACAAATGTGGGAAATTGTTTGGGATGAACAAATCTGGAATTACTGCCCATTCTCCCCAAGGCACTCTGGTTTGTGGGCTGACTTCCACACAACATGAAGTTCACAACTCTGGCTGGCAGGTTACTAGAAACAGTTCATATAGAAACCTGTTGAATAGGAGTCTGCTCAGAAATTAAAGACCTGAACTTTGGACATGCGGAAAACACCATCTTTCCATTTCTTAACTACTCCCAAGGTTAGAAGGGGAGGACTTGGACTGAGAAGCATGGCTTTAGGTTAGTGACCACTATGTCCCGCTCAGGGAAGAGAGATAAGAGCTCTGAATTTGAAGTGCTCTGACCTCCAACACCACCATGATGTAGCCATCTATATGGTGGTGTTCTGCAGGTGTTAGTACTGGCATCACCCTGAG
>JAOXXN010000395.1:13371797-13404144 GCA_026770055.1 Myrmophylax atrothorax | reverse complement strand
TACTGGCATCACCCTGAGGTTCAACAGTGTCAGGAGGAGATCAACAAAGTGATCTGTGTTCCCATTTTTAATGTACTCAAGGCATAATGAACAGCAAGTTTTTCATTCCAGCCTCAAAATACCAGGAGTCCCTGTCTTTTACAAACACAGACATAATGTGTTGGTTATGACAGCATTGCCATAAGGTGTCTCTGACAGTAGCTACTGAGATAACTTCTATTTTTTTCTCTGGGTATTTATTAACTTTTAAAAATCAGATTCCTGTAATTATGTTTACTCACTGGCCAGGATTACCTTCTACATACAAGAAGTACATCTTGGGAGAAACATTCACAAAACAGTGAGAATAAGGTCTGAGTTCCTGTGAATTCTACTTAATCCCAGTAGTGCCCGTTTTATCTTACACAGCAATTCGAGTTCAAGCAGTTTTAAGTTAATTTTGGAGAATTTATGCTTCCAAAAATCTAAAAAATAAAATAAATAAAATCAAGCATGCTTACATGAAAAAGTTCACAGTGGTATCCATGTTATCAAATAAAAAACCCCCATAAGGTAACCTGCATATCTATTATTTTTTGCCACTTCAATTTTCAATTGCAGTGATCAAATATATGCAATGAATTGTTCACAGATGAGCCACAAAGCAGCAATTATTTGACAAATTGTTTTGTACATCGAAGGAAGTTGTTACCTGTTCATAGACAATGCATAGGCATAAAAGAAAAGGCCAAATTAGTTAAATAAATTATGCATTGCAAATCACCATATCAGCTCTTATGATATCCCACCCCTTTACTGTAGCTCTTGTTTTCACCATATGGAGAAATAAAATGCATTTCTAATTTGTTTTCTAATAAGCACTAATTAGTCCAGGCCTTTGAGATCCTTAAGGAAATAAAGTATGTCCTTGTAGCCTTCCAAATAAAGCTCTAAAGCTGCAGCTGGTACAGTCCCACATTACTCTTCCTTCCACCCTCCAAGAAAAAAATTGAAATCATCTTTTATTTAGATTTTAATATAAGATCAAGTTAAAATCAAAATAACTAAAGCTAGCAGCAGTCATTTAGTCAATGGGCAATGTATGGAAGCTGCTACTTCGTGGTGGCTTAAAAGATGGTGATCTGAAGGAAAACTCACAGAAAATGTTGAAGCAGAAAGAAGCAAATGATTTTAAGCTGCTTTTGTCAGATGATAGCATTAGCTGATAGCTTTCCTGGGGAAAGCCTGCTTGGCTGTGGAAGTGTCTGCCCCCTTGGCAGAGCTGCTCTGGAGCAGTCCTGTGTGGGGCATGGGGAGTATCTCCCAGGAGTCATGGCTGGAATGACCTGTGCATTTGTGGACTCTGTCTCCCTTGACCCACTGCAGAATTTCATGATGTATTACTTCAGCATTAGTCCAACTACATTTTACTATAAAACTGACTATTTTTTTAAACTGTGGGCACTTTGGTAAGGAATAATAATGTACTTGGATACTTTGACTTTTCCTCTTCTTCCAGTACAAGGCTCCTTTCTGCGATGTGTACTCTGGTGTATTTTTAGGGGCTTATCATGTCACACTGATGATCTCTGCAAATGTACTAGCAGTGTCTAAGAAGAAAAAAGGAAATGCTTTATCTCTTCCACTAGTTCTTCTGCCCCCTTCCTTCAGTCTACTTTTTGGGGTCTCCACCTTGTGAGTTGAAGAGTGAAAAAAGGTGAAAGAGTTGAAAAAAATGCTTTGTGAGTTTTGCCTACTTCACTGTACCATTTTCTACTACCTATTCTGATTCACATGATCTCCCCAGCCATTCCCTACAAGTTTCTCTTGTCTCCCACTTCAAATTTTCCTAAAAATTTCTCTTAGATGCAGGGGAAAAATTAACTACTTATTAGTCCATTACATAGAAACTTGACAGAGAAAGGTGATTTTGCCTCATAGAAGATTTTAATATTTCAATCTTTTTTTTCCAGCTTTAATTTGGAAAAGAAACTAAAATAAAACAAAACACGGTATCAAAACCAAACCACTTCTGCCAGAACTTTAATTTTTCACATGTCAGGAAGTTCTTAGGCAAAAGTATTTCCCTGACACTTTTATGACCTTAGAACACATGGCTGTACCTGAGGGTTCGTGGATGAGCACTCTGCACCGCATAAAGCAGTGTTGGACTCGACTCCATGGCAGCTCAGGGATTTGCTGGTGTAGTGTCTGTCAGTGGAGCACGAGCTGTTCTCCTCTCCCCTCCCCACTGGCAAACAGCTCCTCAGGCCACAGCGCACTCTGCTTCACTCAGCTGAGCATTAAGCACGTGCTAAACAGAAGCACGAGTCATCCTGCTGACATGAACTTGAGCTGATGAACAGCAAGCAGTGAAAAAGAAGCAACAAATATATTTTTTCATGCATGAAGCCCTTTGGTTGTGCAGGGATGCTGCTATCTGACTAATACTGTATCCAGCAATGCTTGTCTGAGTGCCTGAGGAAAAATGGGAAAAGGGCAGGGTACTGATACCACAGGATTGTAGTCCTTGGAAATTTTACACATAAGGTCATTGACAAATATTTTTGTTAGTTGGTCATCTCTTGTGAGGTCTAATAATACCTCTTGTGAAGTATAATAACATTTTCTGGCATGCCTAATTTCTTTGACTTTGGTCACCAAACTGGACTAAGCCAAATTTCTACTTTCACCTTCCTAGTATTTTAAGTGGACCCACAGGTGCTGGTTTTTGGTGGCACAGCTAAACTAAACAACTTTTCTAGGCACAGCCCCAAGAATGCTGGAAAGACTGACATGCAGGCATCCAGTGTCTGTCAGTCTGAACATTTCCAGGAGGAAAACCACCCTAGGTCTTCTAATTAATAACCTTCAGTATTACCACTTTCTTTTTGTTTGTTTGTTTGTTTGTTTGTTTGTTTGTTTTAGGAAAGTATTTGCCACCATTCCTGAAAATAAGAATTTCTGCATTTGCTGAGAGCCTCATTCCATGCTTCCAACGAAGTATAGGTGGATAAATATCTATTACTACTGATAGAGATAGTATTGATAGAGTTTTGCAGGACATATGTTGAAACAATTGCCTGTAGGCACAGAGGGAACTTTATAAAAAAATAAAGAAATCCCTAAGGAATTCAGGATGTTCTTGAGTTAGGTAGTGACCAGGGAACGAGAATTCATTTAATGTAAAGGCTACTTTGAGCCCCACTGTGTATACCTACATCATTTGCTGTGTCTAGCCTGTGAGGACATGCTAAATTTCATTTTACAGTCACCCTTGTTTTCCTCTTCTCTTTCTGAGGATGATAATTTTTAGAAATAACACTGGATGTCATATCCATTTTTGGTACATGGGATCTTAAAGGACATAGACCGTGATGTGAATTTCTAAAACCTGATTGTGATCCAAGCTCATGTTCTTTGCTTGTTTGTTATTTTTACTGGTACCTATTTGGCTTCTAGCTTGTGTGTTACTTTTTCTGCTCATTTCCATAAATAAAATGTTCTTTCTCTGCCATGTTGCTCTTCCCCCTGATTATTTCCTGCTGTGGCCTTGGTGTAATAGTGTTTCTTCTTTTACTTAAACCAGCATGCAATTGCATTTTGTGTTAAGTTAATGGGGGATGGAAAGGATGTAGCCAAATCTCTGCAGGACTCTCTAAGTCTCACCCCAGCATCTCTACAAAACCTTTCTGTGGGTCTGGCTCAGTTTTCTGCTGGTTTCTATTGGCTTTGTTTATTATCTGCCAACGTAGAATATTTTGTATGCCACTTGCTATTTAATGAAATACTTTACAGTAACTTGGATTTCTAGTATTAGCTTCCAGGGAACCAGTAAGAGTCCAGTTATTGTTACTGCCTTTGGGGCTGTATTGGTTCTTTGCCATCAGTAAAAGAATAAAGTATTACATCTGCTACACTTGCATTACAAAGCAGCTACATAAAGCTCAATGTGAGCTTTATTATCTGTTGGACTTCCCATAATGTCTAGCACACAATACAGTGCACCTATTTAGCAAAAAGGTTTCTTTTGCAATTGAACCTTCTCTTAGAAATAGAAAAGGATTTTCAGGCTGTGAATCTGCAGGTAGTAATTTTAATAGCCACTAATGTGAATTAATAATTCTAATAGCCTCATTTCTGATGCATTATCAGAATACTGGAGAGTGGGTTGCCATGGCTGCTATATTTTATCACTCACAGCTGTGTAAACTCTTTTAGGCTAGCCTTTTTCTTCTTCTTTTTTTTTCCCCCCTTTCTCTAAAAAAACATTCGTGTGACTTCTAACTGGGGTTGCTCTTGGAGCCCTCATTCAACATGGACTAACACAGCTCATAGGAAAGTACTTTTTCCCCTCTGGGGACTGAGCTGTATTATTAGCAACTTAGAAAAAAATCCCTATCTAGGGAAATGTTCAAGGTAAAACCAGTTGTCATCACACTGGAATATTTATCATTAGGAATTCATGGTCTGCCCAATAGTCTTCAAGAAATTCAGTTGTGCAGTGAAATAACATGTGAGACAGAAGAATAAACACTCCATTTTCCATGATGCAGCAAGCTCCAAAAAATACCACATTTGTTGATTTGCAAAACCGTTATACGCGAATGGATTTGCATGGATATAAATTTCAAATTTTGAATTCTTCATCTAATAATAAGACAAATATTTAAGTATATGAGTAACCTCATTTCTGCTTGGCAAAGAACTTGAGCAGATAGAACTTAAGTTCTTACTTAAAGTAAGCCCTTAATTGCTGTATCAGTTGCTTATCTAAGGTAAAAAAAGTAAAACCCCAGGAAGCCCAGCACTCAGTTCACAGGGATTTTTATCTCTGATATTTCATTTATAAAAATAAAATTATTTCTGTGTCATTTGTGGGCAACTCAGTGGTAGTGTTATTTAGGAAACATCTTAGTCTTGTTGGCTTCCACCACCAGTCCATTGCTATTTACAAAGCCCTTGACAGTGGTGCTGCAAACATTCATATCAAGGACACTCACCAGATTTGTATGATAGTTATACTTCAATGTACTTCAACAGCCTAACCTGTTAATGGATGAAACTTACAGTGGAGATTTGCATCAGGTAATGAGACAAACTTCCAATTGCTTATCTGAAGAACATCCAGATCTCTGCAGTCAGCAAAACATCTCTAAATCTTACAGCAACAGACTTCATAGAGATAACGTTGCTATTTCCCAGGAGGGTGAGAATGGTCTTTTACAGAATTTCAGCACTGCTATTTTTGGCTCTGGATTTAAGAAAAAAAAAAGGGAAAGGCATTTTAAAAAATGCAATTTGCTCATTAAAAAAACCCCTTGATTTTTTTTAGTGCTTCACATAGACACAGGGAAAGGAAGAGACTTACCTGCTCTTCTGTGCTTTCTGTATACCCAAATCTACTTTACTTCAAGACTTCTGATAAACAGTTTTCAGGCAAATGTGTTCTACTGTGCTGCAATACCTGCTTATCTGAGGGCAAGATGCATTCCTAGAAACCCCTCTGTAGCATTACTATTTTGGACCAGTGGGAAGAAGAGCTTTCTCTACATCTCGGGGCCCTGTGAAGCAGATTGTGCTGCTCTTCAGTGGATACCCCAGTTTTGCTTCCCAGCCTCTCTACTCACATTTACAGCATATTCACCTTCCCATTTGCTTTCACAGTTGTTAAGAGTCACCTCAGTTTTTGTATGTACAGTTAATGTACATTTTGTACCTTGAAGACCCTAAAAGGATGACCATGGCAAAGCAGGGATTGACAATGTTTGATGGATGAAAGTCTTGCTCTTCACAGAAAGCATTTTGTCTATTTTATATTAAGAGAGTTAGAGAAAACTACATCTCTTCATGTGTCGCAGAGTTACAATGAATCACAGCAACTACCTAAGGCAGGTAGCACAGGGTGAAACCGGATCCTTACATGACACATCTAGGCAACTGTGTCTCCACTTCCTTGGACTCCAAAAGACTGTTTTATGTAATATAGATATAATATGAAAAATACACATACACATACATACAGTTAATTTGAAACAGGAATTAATATAAGCATACTCTATTTTTTACCTATGGAAAAATGCTTTAGGATTTTATTTTCTTCACTCACTCTTCTTCTTAAAAAACATTTGATAACTGAATCCTTTTAGATTACAAAAAAGGATCTTTCTATAGCAATATAGATGCCCACACACTGTCCCTCAAGAAATAAGTATATAATCGGATTAGAAGATATTTCAGATTTGGACAACTCTAATTAAATTACTTCTAACTTTTACTGGCCTCTGCAGATCAATCTCCTCTTGACCTTCACAGTCCATCAATATAAGCAAAAGTAAAGCAAAAAAACCCTTCAATCTGGAAAAAAGAGCACACCTTCTTCTTATTAAAAAAACCCCTCTAGTTGGCAGGATTTGCTTGGCACTTGACCTCATTATGCATTAACATTAGCTTAAAAAAGCACACCTACTTTTTACATTAACTTTCTTCCCTGGTACAATCACTGTGCAAAGAAATTCCTTGTGCAATCTGGTTTTCTTTTGCATACATCATTTACCATCTTTCAAGGTAAGGAATTTAAATGTATGCTGATGCCTTCATCATCTTGGCAGTTTAAGGATAAAAGTTCTGTCCAATGTGATGAACAAAAGACTTTTGCCTTTAAATGTATAAAGTAGAAGACATTTTCCTTAAATCCCTTAGAATATTAAATGCCACATAATATTTTGCATAACATTTAGGAACTCTTTGACGTGAGAAGCCCAGAATATATGTCTTTGAGGTCCTGTTCTGATCCTTTGCATCTGCATAGTGTAATTGTAATCTGATCGTGCATCTCCTCCCTTGCCACAGTAATGAATGAGGACATACTCTGCTGGAATTCTGTCCTTTTGATGTAGATGATGTGCCTCAACAGTAGGCAATTTAAGGGGTCTGGAGGTAGAATTGAATATTTAGTTCCTTGGCTCCTGCTGTGACTATATGTCCTTAAATTTTTCAATGTTAGCATTTATATAGAAACAAAAAAAATTAAAAGTTTTTAAAATTAGCCTTCTTTTATGAATTAAATTTAATTACAGTGATGTCAGTATGCATTAAATTGAAAGTTGCTGCTATGAAACCACACAGCCAGAATCAAGAGTTTTTAGTCAACAATGTGCAACCACTATATCAAATTTAATCTTGAGGTAAGCACAAACTATCTCAGTTAGAGATATGACATTCTGCATGTCTCAAGACTGAATTTTTCCCACTAATTTTTGTACAATTTAATGAGTGCATCTTAAAGAAAAATGTAGTCTAAAGCCTTTATCCCATGTGTGGAAATGATACATCATAAGCTTCATATTGTCACTGCTCAAAATAGTGCATTGACCTTGGATGACCCTGGTTCAGAAGGATGACCCATCTTCAAAAGTTGAGAAGTGTTCATCTTGTCACATTTAGGAATGGGCAAAATACTCTTTTGGGCTGATTAAAAAAATATTCAAGCTTCTGTGAAGTTTTGAAACTTTGGTGAAAACGAAAGCTACTTTTCTGGTTTTACATCCCCCCCCCCCCCCCAACGTTTCTAAATATCTTTTTTTTACTGCCCTGAAAGATGATGCTTGACTGTAAAAATGAAACTTTTCACAGAAGTTCAAAGTCAGAACATTTATTATTTATTTTTCCTCCCATGTATAACTTGTTGGAGAAAAAAAATCTTTAGTTACTAGGAGAAATATTGCTGTCTTTCCTTCACAAAATGAAAAATGGCAAATCAGGCAAACTGGAGGTTTGTCTTTTGCAACAGAGACTTCACAAAGACATATGACTTGGAGAAATAAAAGATTAATAAATCATTTCTTCACTTCTGTTACTCACACTTCTTTTCTACTTCTCTAAATGCTTCTCTACACTTAGCTATCTCTTCTCCAAGTATTTTTTCCTCTTTTCTACTCTCTTCTTTCTCATCAAGCAATTGAAAACACCTTTACTTCTTGCCCTGAGGGAATTCAACCATTTAACATAAAATTACCCAGGGATTCTCCAGATGGAATACATGAGATGTTTCCTAAAATACCAAGTGAATGCTTTCCCTGCATGGTGAGATGAGCAAATAGTAAGTTCCTGACCAGTTCCAAAACTCACCCAGCTGCAATGTGATGCATGTTGGGTTCATGATGCCTCAGATGCCTTGCTAACCACTTACTCCAAAAACATTTTTCTTCCTTTTCCACTTAACTGACCACTACTATCATAAAACCTAACTACACACACACCATGTTTCAGCTGTCTGCACCACGAATAATGAGGAACAATTCCTCATGAACCTTCTGTTCTTCCTAATTTTAATTCAAGCAGGGCTAACACAAAACAAGGTTCTCAGCAATGACCATAATGACTGTTGAATTAACCCCCATGGGCCAAATAGGTGCAGCCCAACTTTGCAGTCCATGTGTGCTGGGGTTCTCCTGCATGCTGTCTCTTGGGCAGCCCTGCTAACAAGCCACATAGCAGTCTGGGAATGCCACCAAATGTCTCTTCCTTTGTTTCAGAGACCCGATTTGTAAAGTATTCTCCATAAAATACTTGTAAACAGAGATGTGGGAGTAGTGGGAAAATCCGCTATAAAACTTCCATTAGTTAATGAAAGTGGCTGTCACAATCATGTGAAAAGTTCAAGGAGACAATCTTGTTAAACAGCCATTTTGCATAGAGAAATTTGTATTACTGTAGACCTTTTGAAATAACTTTGATGTTTTCCAGAACGATTTATGAATGCTGAGATTTGGAAGAAGAAAGATCAATTCACGACAAAATAAAGTTGGCTAGCAATGGACATTTGGTCACAGCTCAGACATTCCATGTTCATTTATAACACACTTCTGTACAGCTCAGTAGGAATTTTTCTCTTCTGAAGAGCTCCACAAGCTTCTTTGATTTCATTTCATATTGGGAGTTGTTTTAAAACATCTGTGCAATCACATTAAATGCTCAAGCATCAAGACAGAGTTCCTAAACCTGATGACAAATTGCTCTTGAATAAATAGTGCCAAAGCTGACGACTCACCACAGCTTAAACAGAGTGTTTTTATTTGTATTACCCTCTGAACACTTCAAATCTGTCCTTGCCTTGAGGTGACCAGTCTTCTGAGGTTAACATTCATACTTAGGAGTCTGAAATTCTTGATCTACACTGACACAAAACCAGCAAACTTCGAAGATGAAGGGAAAAAAAAGCAGAGTTTTAATCTCTTTTCTCAGCCAGCCATTTCCCATGCATCTAAATTTAATAAAAGCATACAACCCAATCAGCCAAATACAATCAAAAAAATGTTAGGCCAAAGACCCAAACACTTTAAAGGTCTCTTTAAAGGTAAGACACAGATAGTATTTACCATGTAGTGGCCATGTGTGACTCGAAGTACAGAGTAAGAGCAACCAGTTACTTTTGTGGCAGTCTTACGATAAACACATCTTAAAAACAGCCCACTTGTGGTACCTGTTATAGGCAACTTCATTATACTGTTATCCATCTGTATCAGTCAGAAGCCACATTGTCTGTCTGCTGCATTTCTGGTCCCCTCCTCTTCCTGCATTCCAGGGACTCTGGTACCTGGTTTTGTTGAGGGTCTCTGCTGCAGCCTTGATTGCTTTTTCCTGCATATGTCCTTGTTCTAGAGCCAGCAGGAATTTGCTCTGCCAAGCCATGGTGCCTCAAAGCATATATATACACAACACACTATTTTAATTTCTAGATATTTATTTCATTATTGCAACTTTAAGAGGTTTGAATTTGGTTCTGTTCAGGTTGCAAACACCTCTTCCATCACAGGGACATATTCAGGTAACTGGTGTTGCAATTCAGTTGCCTAAACCATACACTGTCTGACCTGCATGGACAAGTTATTGCTGTGTGCCTGCTGCTTGGACAATGTTTTGAGTGCTGTGGTCTTGACTCATCAGATACTGAATTTTTGATCATTATTTGCAAATAACCTTGTTGTAATATGCACATATTTTTGATAAACATTTTAAGATGATAATGATACCTAGAAGTTTCCCAGCCTGTATGATAAACAATACAATAGTAGAGGAAATAATATCTGCAATATTATCAATACTGTGGAAATGCAAAATATATAATTCTATTAAAAAAATAACTATTTATTGTTTCAAGCTGTAATGCCTATTCTGTGACATTTTCCTGGATTTGCTCAGTCTTACCTTAATTTTGCTGGGATTCTGTTGTTGAATCATTCATTATAGATGTAGGTATAAAGATTTTTTCCATAGTTCCTTCCATCTATTGGTTCTATTGGAGTAGCATAAAGTCAGTGTGCTTCAATTACAGCAATGGCAAAATTGTATGTTTGCTTATGCACTTGAAGACATCTGACTGAGTGCACAGAGCACCAAACATGTTTGGATAAAGTTTGGTTTTCAATTACAAAGTGTGATCTAACTGCCAAGATACCACAAGACAAAGTACATAGAGTGAGGGTTTTTTCCAGACCGAAAAAGATAACTTTTGCATTGAGTGATTCTTCATGGTGATGGATTTTGCTGCTGTTTTCCTGAAGCAACAGAACAATTGTTGGACATCTCTAAAGCTAGTTGATTAGCTCCTTGGAAAAAAAAATCTTTCTACTAAATTAGTACATGCTTGCACATACAGATTTGTAGCAGTATATCTCCACAGTTAGAGAATTTATGGCCTCTACCATTTCTTAGTATTTTCTTAAAACAAACACGAGGTCTTTAACTTATGCATACTTATTTTAAAATATTCCCTATACAACACTACACAGACTTTCCTCTGTCACAAACATAATGTTGTAAAGCTGCATGTAAGGGTGTGCAGCCTTCTGAAACAGAACTTCTGAAAACAAACATATCTTCATGTTTACTTTTTTTAAGCTTTGGTAAATCTTATTTTGAAACAGGCTATGCATATCAGCACATTGCATAGGCCAGCTAACAATCTGGATGGATTCTTCTGTTGTTTTTATAACACTTGAAACTAATAAAGAAGATATTAGAGAGAACATGGGCCTTCTTTGTTATGTGCTGAAATGTGTAAACTTCCATTTCCCTGTATAAATGCCTTCATCACATCATTGCCCATCAATGATAAATGCAAATGCATTAGATAAGGATCTAAGATCTATGCTATTGAATGCCCTACTCACTTCCCCCCTTCTCAATAAAGGAATTAGGTGTCTCTGTTTCCATTGTACGTATGTATTTTTTAATCCATTGTCTGTATGGGATTAGACCAAGATATGTTCTGGATGATAATTCAGAAATTTGATTTCAAAGGAATATTTAAGTTGATTTGTGGGATATGCAAGTCTTTAAATTTGAAAAACCTTTCATCTTTCCATGGCGGCTTCAAATATGTAGGCTTCTCTCCATGGATTTCACATACCTTCAAGAATAACAATAAAACATATAATTCCTCTCTTTATTCCTTTCTTGTTTCCTTTGCCATCCCATGCTTTTCTCTGGAGTATCTTTTAGGACCAGGATAATATTTTCACTGTGGTTTCTGGATACACAGCTGCATCTATTATGGTCTTATTCGTGATCCTGTTTACCTGTGAAATTTATTTTTGACCCTTTAGACATTGATTGCAGAAGGCTACCACTTGAATAGGTTTTTTCCCCTCCCTTATTAACCTACTAGGATTTTAGCTCTCACATAGTTCTTGTAAAATTTCTTCAGCTCTTCAAATAATATCTACAAAATTCTTCAATTTCATGGTTGCTGGATTTACTGAGCTTAGTCATCTCTTCAGCCTGGTTTAGTGCTTCATATATGACTAGTGTGAAACTCTCTTTATAAGTATTCACCAATGTTCTCAGGCCCTAAGCCCTAGGTCTGGTACCAAATAATGTATTTTCTTGTGTATAACCCTTCATTTTAATTTGATCTTTGTTCTGAAGTGTGAAACAACTTACCAAAAATTTACCAGCACCTTAAATGAATTGTCAAACCTGTCAAGTTCCCTTCCTTAATGCACTTTCCCCTGTTGTAGTACTTTTCATTTTTGAGTAAGTAAAGCCCAGCCAAATTTTGTTGGGGCTGCTCAATCAATTAAAGTTTGATCTTCACTGTTTAGCCTAGGATATTCTTCAGTGCTTCGAGCCAATTTGTATGTTTAAGAATTGTAAGTCTTTTTTGGTTGTTTTAACAAGATCAGTATCCAATTTTGTTGCAACAGGGACTTGTTAATTTGTCCCTGGTTTGGAAATTAATTTGGTGATCACTAGTTTTGCCATTTTTTGTTTTTCTCTTAGTGTTATCAATTTGCATTTTCTTGCTATTGAAGAGAGTGTATGATATTCTTGTGGATTCACATTAGGTTCTACAAAATTTAGGTCATACCAGATATCTCCATTGAAGTTGTTATTCCTCATTTGCACAGCTGTTGCAATACCTGCTTCTGATGCTCATGCTTTTAAGTTGGTATTTTACAAAATGTTTTCAAACTGTCATATTTCCTGGTAACACAGCATGTGATCAGATTTCTCTTCTGATTCCACTTTTTATCTTCCAGCACAACTTGAAAAGTAGGCTGGGCTTCACTTAATTTTGCTTCAGCTCTTGCTTCCTCTTACAAGAATTGGTTGCTCATTTTTAATATGTTATGTTCCTTTTTCTAGAAACCTCAGCATTACTACTTTTCAGACTCCTTTTGTGTTATATTACCGGTATTCATTTTCTTCCACCTTCTGTTTCGATTCCCATAGTTAACCTTCTAGTCTTTGGCTTTCAATTTTTGTTTTAATCTTCTTTTTTTTGTTGGGGCTCTTTTAACTTTTTTTTCACCCTGTCTTCTTTGATTTTAATTTCAGTGTCTTACCTCTGACTTCTTCTCCTGTATGCTGCAATACCCAAATGGCTCATCTTTTGAACACATTGGATTCTTGTAAGTGAATTTCTCATTTCATATTAGACACCAAGAATTCATTGTGCATTTTCTAATGGCAGCCCATGGAAAACATCATCTGTCCACGTATTGTTTGGATACTTAAAACTGTTAGTACCAAATGGTGAAGGTGAAAAGACAAATGTTTCAGTAAAATACTGAGGCTGTGGGACTGAATTGCAGATAGATCACACAAGCAAGATAGTGGATGTTTCCACCCTTATGGCATATTTTTAGTATTACTCAGTTTCCTGGATCACCTACATCCTCCACCAATTGCTGCATGCAGAATTAAGTCAGTCCTCAAGAGCAGGTGATCAGATCAGTCATGCATGACCAGGTACCAAAACACAGTTATGTTTCTAGTAGTAGGACAATAAAACTGCAGTACTAAGTACTATCATGCTTCTACCATAGCACTGAGACAGGAGTTCAGGAGAGGATCTGAGTAATATGCTTTTCACACCTGATTCTGAAGTACAACATAAAGACAACAAATGCCTTTAGTTGCTGTTGTTTAGATCAATCTTAAAGACACTCTACCTATGCTATCCTTAGGGGTACCCACCCATGCCTGTTTTAATGACCATGCACGGGTCTGCCTGCTGCATCTGTGGGCCCCTTCTCTTCGTGTAGTTCCAAGGTCTTTGCCTTTGTGGTTGCTTTCTGTTGCATATACCCTTATCCTAGAGCCACTGGTAATTTTTCCTGACCATGCTGTTGCAAAGCACATATGTATATGCATATGCAATACTTCCTTGACTTGTCATTGATATCTAATTCTGGTAATGTTATTATTACAGATTTGGATTTGGTTCTTTTCAGGTTGTAACACCCAGAAAAGTAAGTGCAGAATATTTACACTAAATATGAACAGTGTGGAGCTGTGACAGATGGGCATTAATCTGTCATCAATTACATCGGACACAGAACAGAACAAAGTTGGGAAGCCGTAAGAAAACATGAACTCTCTATTTTTTTAAAGGAAAAACGAACTGGACACAAACTGAAAACTCTAATCGGAATAAGTAGGTTGTAAATCCTTGATTTTTTTTTTAGAGCAGGTAGCTGAGGCAGATGGAAATATAATGTGGAAGCCAGCTCTGAAGAAAAGGCTTTATCCTCACTCAGAGGCCGTGACACAGGGACAAAAATCTAGGATCACAAATTTCTCATATAACTGTGGGACAGTTGGTAGCATTTTCAGAGAGCTTCTATGTAAGCGCCTTTGAGAGGTGAGCTGATGGAGGCAGACAAATTTCATACAAAGAAGTATGACTCGGTTCACCAAAGGAATGTGAGGGGACAGTTAACAAATAGCATCTGTACCAGTGGTTATGGTAGTGCTGGGTTGTATTTGGGGCAAAAAGATCAAACATAAATTAAGAAGCTGGACTGTAAGAGACTCTCTGTTCCTGTGGATTTTGCCTCACAGGGTTAATGCTTATAGTATGTGAGTTAGGTGCAACCACAGTTTATTTTATTTTTCTTTTGCTGTCTTATTGATAGTAAGTATTTTATTTCTGCAGCGTTTGATGTTTATGAATGTCATAATAGAATTGTCTCAAACACATAAAATCTACCTATCTACCTATCCGTTTTGAATGATGGCATATTTCTATCACTTAACTGGCATTTGTTGCTCAGGGAAATGCAGGGTGACATCTATCCAGCCTAGGATAGTTTGCTGTGAGGTCTGGGAGCTGATGGGTGAATACAGTAATGTGTGTCCTGAGCTCAGAGGAGAGCTGAGATTTCAAGGCTATAAAGGCACAAAACTGTATTTTGTCACATGTGTAAAAGATAGGATTCATACTTGCAATTACCTGGATAACTGCTTGCACTGATTTATTCCATATATTTGTTTTTTCTCATATAAATTCAGGACTGTCCTCACATTTAAAAGATAATTGTTTGGAGGCTCACGGTAAAACTCTACCATTTTTATAGACAGAAGGAACTCCAGTGTAATTATCAGTTCACATAAAAACATAAACAGATGCCCCATAGCAACACATATTTTATTGCTGAGAATGTAGACTTTATAAAAATATCCAGAGACAGTGCTGTGAGTAAGCAAGACTTGTGTGACTAGCATTCCAGATGCCCTCATGATATGGGCACTGCATCTGATTTTCAGCAATATTAAAGTTTCTGCTGATTTTACAGGGAGATGTGGGGACTTGGAGAGCCTGGACTTCCAGAAACTCAGCCTACTTCTTTTGTGGGTCAAAATGTGGCACGATACAAAACTGTTAAAATTCTTCTGGGTGAGGCTTTCGGTGCTGAGCCAGTGCCAGGTACCAGTTTGGGTGCAGCATTTGGAGTGGCACTGAGCTCTGGCTGGTCATGCAGCAGTGAGGCAGAGCTTATTACCTCAGGCATGGAAAAACACTAATGCAATTATGCAGCTTTTAGGACTAGAGATAATACTTCCAACAGAAATCAGAGCTGTGATATACCAGATTGGCCAGTACCAGCTCAAGGATCGTTCTGTGAGAGAGGATAAAGATTACCTTTTCTGATGGACATAGGGCTAGATATTTTCCTTGTCTATGCCAACACCTGATGCTAGGCAATTATGCTACTGATATTGAGGCCATCAACAGATCTCAGTGGAAGTGTTAGACAGGGGACAGAAATATTTTAAAATTAGATTGAAACTAACTTCATTATATGATTCTGAAAGGTAAGACTGGAGGCATGTTGCTAGGCCTGAGTCTGTAAGAACTAACTTCTGCAGTATTACTTGGGCTAGAAAAGTGCCTGATTACCCATTAAAATCAACCTCAGACAGAGAGAAAAGGAACAAATCCCTGATGGGTAGAATACCTTTCTGAAAATACTAGCACTGGTTGTTTCTGTCAGAGCATATCCTCATACAACTTGTTCCACTGAAAAGAAAAAATAGAGGAACAGCTCTCATGAGTAACACAGCAAGACAGAGTCATTAGCACAAGGGGCTAATTTCAGAGTCATCAAGATGAACAAAACTTCTTTAACAGAGCTAGAACTATCAAATTCATTTTCTTGTGGCTTTTGTACCATCACATCCCAATCATTGATCTGTTTCTGAGGGCTCCTTTTAAGCTTTTGTCTGAGATATTTTGTGCAATGCTTCCACTGCACCAAGAAATGTTTGCCAGGTCAAGTAACACATATGTTTTCCTGTCAAACAGATGTGCCCATCTGCTCAACCTTTAAAGGCATAGTCTGCCTGATCTTTACCTGACTAATACTTGAGGCCTTGGAAACAGTTTGGAGATAAGGAGTTAAATAAGAAGTGGACTTTTTTCACTGGGACCTCACAGTCAGACAGTCTGACCAGGCCTTCTGCTCCAGGTCACTTCTATTCTACTCATGCCTGTATGAGCATCTCCATCTGTCCTTGCCGAGTTGGAAGTAGTACAGTATTTTGCCCTACTTTCTGAGCTGTGTTTTTCTGGATACTCTTTAACCACAGTAAATCTTTGCAGTGATAGGTGGGATCCTGGTGTGTAAGGACTATTTTTAAAGATTCTATTTGCAGATGGTGCCTATATCTCCAGTAATTTTATCTTCCTAGTAAATAGCAGTGAAAATGCAGCATGTATGTATGGCTCAGTGATGCGAACAAAGATTTGGGAAGGGCTCTCCCCACATCAGTGTGTCCTTTGAGCCTGTGTAGTGGATTCTTTTAGGTGAGGCAGAGCATGCGCAGAACTGGCCCCACCCATTAACTCCTCAGGTTCATCTGCCACGGCCAAGCGAGCTTGGATGGTGACACTAAAGTCCTCAGGACTAGAACCTACAGCCCCCAGTAGCCCCAGGAGGTCTCCCATCCAAGTACTGACTGGGGCTGACGCTGCTGAGCTTCCGAGATCTGATAGGATCAGGCGTCAGGGTGGCATTTAACTGCCTGAAAATGCAGTAATGCAAAAGCCATTTATGTTTATGTAACCTCTTTCAATCACAGAGTTATAGAATTGTGGCACTACAAAGCAGTGTCCCTGCTCAAAGACCATATTGACTATACTTGCCGTTCCTGGCAGGTGTCCTGTCCTTCAAGCAGTCCAGTGAAACACATTATCCCCAAGAAATCTGCTGCATTTCCCTGTTTGTGTATCACTAGAACATTGTTTATGCACATGTAGCTTCAGTCTCCTTTTTGCTTTATCCTGGAGGCTGTTACTGTGTGGCACCACTCTGCTCTAGGCTGTACATCCCCTCCTCCATCAGTCTTTCCAGATAGCTCATATTTTCTGTACCTCTGATTGTTTTTGTTCCACTCCTCAGGGCTTTCCACACGAAGTCCACAGATCTTTCATGGAGTTTAGTAGCCAAAACTAGTAGAAATATTTCTTCTAAGTCTCTGTCATTGCTGAAGAGAAGTGACAGATTAGTTAGTGTATCCTATAGGCTACATCCCTGCTTACACATTCATATCCTAGCAAAATACATACAGTTTGTACAGATGACTCCACACAATGTAATCATGCTGCAGCCATGTGATGCATAACAGCATCACTGCTTTTGTTTTAAAGTTGTTATGTTAAACATCTTACCCAGTTGTTACACAGAAAACCAATACCAGCAGCATCCCAAGAGTATTGCTTCCTATTGCCTGAAGGCAGCCTTAAACGATGAGCCTGATCACTATTAATTCTGAGCAACCTTCAGTCATACAACTAGTTCTCCTAGTTGAGAGAACAGAGAAGATGACTACCATGAAGGTAGCCAAAGGATTAACACTATTTAATTTTGAACAAATATTGACCTGTGTGAAAACTGAGGATGAACAAATGCCAAAATAACCAGCAGTGGCAAGTGATGCAGTATGTTGTATATGTTGTGCTGATATCTCTGTTCTGTAACTGAAAATCAAGGATTTAACACACTGTGTCTGACAGAACCTCTCAAAGACCTTTTGATAGTAGGTTTATTCCCATTGAGCTTTTATGCAAGTTGAGGCTCTAAGCCAGCAGAGGTCCCTGCCCTAACTGGAGGTTTGGTGGTTATTGATAAGACATTAGGAGAGAGCAGACATTAATTATCTGTGTTCATAATTTAAATTCATTTTTTGCATTGCAGCATCTTGTCATTAAAAATATAGATGCTGAATGATTGGAGTCTAGACCCCCACAGAACTCGTCAGCAGATTCCATGGTAGCTATTCCCTTTGGAATCAATTAAAAACATCTTCCACAAATCCGTTTCTTCTTAGTCCCATTTAAAAGGAAACACTGTACACAAACACTGTATTAGGAAAAAAGGCTTTAACATCAATTACTTAAAATTAGGTAAAGTTTCTCTAATAAATTGCTCAGCTTGACACCATACGAACATATTTAACTGAAACCTTGACTTGATATATTCATAATATTCACTGTGTGCCATGAAAATAATTTTAATGGGTTTGCCAGTAAGACTTTCATTGCTTTAAGAGTGACAAAATAGACTTAATACTGAAATCACTCCTCCAGATCCACTGTTTGTGTCATATTTAGAGGTGACTACAAACAAAATGTCTGATTCTGCAAACGTTTCAGCATTTCAGCTCTTAATTTCTGTGACTAATGGAACTCAAAGGTTATTTGTTTGCCTCAATGTTTATTGGCTGATGTCAGTACAGGCCAAGGTCATCAGGGATGTTCTGGGCCTCTTCTGCTTTAACTAAGTTGTGATTGTCTCTGGAGTACTAGCAATCAGTGAAAGAAATAAAGGCAATACCTCACTAGTTTTTGCTTGAGAGACTAGATTATTTTTCCCTTGCAAGTGGCAATTTCTCCCATCAGCTGCAAGATGGGCACAAAGGCCCCTATTCTGGGACAGTCAAGGAATGCGGCAATGCCCCGGCAGCAATCAGCTTCTGCTCAGGCCCCTGTTCATCCGCAGCAGCAGCCTCAGCAAAAACAGGGTGAGACGTTGCCCCCTTGGTTCCTTATCTACACTGTACTCATTAAGGAATTGTGTTTGTTGCCAATTGAAGTACACTCCCTTACTGGCTTCAGTTTCAGGACAAGGGCTCCAAGTTCATGGTGATGCACCCCTAAACATGTCTGATTTCTGTGGAACCGTCCTGGCTTTATGAACTTGAAATGCAGGCCCCCAGGGAAGTCTTCTCCAAAAGGAACAAAGTTTATCTTTGTTAGTTAATTAGACTATGGAGCATAGAATTGAATAGATTATTCCCATAAATAAAGAATTGATTTTAACAAGAAATGGATATTATGGCAAAAGAAGATAAATGGAGAATTATATTGTAACAAAATTGTATGTTAAAAGCAGCATTGAAGCTCCAGGGTATTTGTCTCATTAATACAATGCATCTAAATAATTGCTAACCTTATATACATTTTTGGAACAATTGAAAAAAATTGTGACAAAATGTTTTTCAAGAAACAAAATGTATCCTAGGCCTGATAAATTCCATCCATTTATTAAATCAAGACTTACAAATAATATCAGGGTTTAATATACTTTAGGACTAGGAAAAAGCCCTTCAGTACACAAACTCCAAAATAGGTTTTCTCTTAAAAGGGAAGAAACTTCCAACTCCTTCAATACTCTTCTATTCAATGTTCTCTTGGAATCGATGTCCACCTCCCTTGCCTCCCCTTTTCCTTTTCTCAAGGATCTGCTGAAGACATTCTTTACTGTCTACACGCAGGATTAAGAAAATGACCTGGAAAGCAGTGACACAGAAGACTCTCTCATGGGGAAAAGTGCAAGAAGAATCTCTAAAGAGTTTTTAGACTTAAATACATATGCCACAACACATCAGCCAGTTTTGTCAAGATGTGAACCGTGAATCCCAGCTCTAGACATCTGGGCATACTTTCAGTACATCTGCCCACAGTACAGGGCAAATCATTGATGATCAGATGTATCTGTTTCACAGCTTCCACACTTGTGCATACATGGATTTGTACTTGACTAGTACGTCTCACTAGTCTTATAGACATATGAAAGCAGAGAGTAGAGACTCTGAGAGACTGTTGCTTCTCAGAGCTCTGATAAAAGGCTTCTAAATTTGGCAAAGTATAGTAACAGGTGTGATAATACATTTCACAGAGCCACTGCTCACCAGAGTGGAGTGGGGAGTCAGGAGATCGAGGCTTTTGGTTAAATTTTATCAGTGATCCTGTGCAAATCACCTCACTCCCATACACTTCAGTCCTTAAACTATAATATAAAGAAAAGATACAAAATGCTTTTAAATCTGGTTTTGGACTGAGTGGTAAACATATATGTATCAGGAGACAAGAAGATATATGAAATGTTCAAATATTTATAAATATCATGCAAACCAGGAAATAGTGTTTGTGATTAAAATACAAATTAATCTCTTCTTTATACTTTCTCGTGCTGTGATGATCATTCATATATTAAATATCATACACTATTCTCACACAACCAAATGTATAGTCACTGATTTTTTTTGTCAAAATAATTCCCTTTTTCATATTCCTTTCCAGCACTTATATTTCTTATTATTTTCTTTTCTATTGAATGTCAAGAAAAAAAGCACTCACATTCAGTTCTGTACACAGAGTCAATAAAAAAATTGTATGTGCATAACAGGGGAAATCAGAATACTGTAACTGTCTTGATTGCAGTTGTTGACGTAGATATTAAAAATCAAAAAATAAGCTAGGTACACTGTACTTCCCATTGAGATATTCCTCACGGAAAGATAAACCTGTCTAAACAAAGATGTCCATTTGAGATACCATCTAAGGTGTCCAGGACAGCTATATAACCAGCAGATACAACCCATGATCTGCAGATACTTAGACCCTCTTGGAGCTACAACTGGAAACTGGGCAGTACACCCCAGTGTAAACTCCTTTTACATGGGAGACTTAAACCCAAGGCATATTTTACTTTGAAAATATTTCTAGGAAGGGCAATAAATACAATTCACATGTAAGACTTCTCATGAGAAAGCTACCTCCAATCCTTCAAAGGTTCTTCTGTAAGACAGAAACATATATCAATTAACTATCCCTGAAATATGGATCCAAATCAAGGTCTCACAAAATGTGTTGTTAACAACACATACTGGTGGTGTGTTTCCATTGCATCAATTGTTTTAATGATAAATAACCCTCACAAAATGGAATGGTTTGTTGACAGACAAAAGCACAGTCTAACAACAGACTATTTAGACTTGCAAATGATAGAACACTTAATTATTCTAAAATAACGTTTCCCTGTTAGACTACGATCATTAAATCCATCATCCTTCAGTTTATATGCATGAAACATTTATCATGTCTTCTACAAACAGGAGTCAGTCATCTAAATATAGATTTTTGGACTATCCATTTCATCATGGCATTTCATCGAAAGCCCAGGATTTCATTTATTTTCAGTTACAGAGATAAAGTGTTTGTAAACGATGTGATAAGACCATAAAGAAAAGCGAAGTGAAATTCAGCTCCATACAAAGATGATAAATACAATACCTACTTTGAACACTGGGATTATTGTGTGAGAAAAATGAGATATTGGAAGTCGGTAGCTATGTTTAAGATAAGAACTTTTTTCTCCTGTGAATTTTTCATTAAGTCAGGGGCCAATAAAGAATTATCTCAATGATTCCATTTTTTAAAATGGCCATTCCAGACCTTAAGCTTAAAAAAAGAAACAACTAAACCACAAAAATCCCCAAGTGGAGAACAACTGGAACTAAAAGGAAGCAAATTCTATGGTACTTTCCCCTCTCATATTGTAGAATTATTAAAGGACTGTTTCTCAGTTTCTGAAAAGGCCTGGAAACATTTCTATTCCATTAAAATGTGCTCTGGTGAGAAGATCTGTGATTTGCAAATGTTCATTCAAGACAACCGAGTCAGAATCCCTTTTACCCAAACAATATCTAATCTGTGTGTTCTGTGTGTTTCCAGCAGAAGCCTGAGCTTTCAGTTCAAAACCTTATTTGGGCAGTTTGCTGACATGCATTTGGGGCATTCATAAGAACATTTAATCTGTACCTCTTGGCATTTTGGCTTCACCTTTGCATGAGTTCACTTTGGCAGGATTCGTTTCTTCCACTGCCCCCACCCCTTCCCTCTCTTTTTCTACTTGGCAGAGTGGCAGCTTCTCTCCAAGTCACTGCACCCAAGACTATTTGAATGATTGTTTTTACTTTTGTAATGCAATCTAAATCATAACTGCCATAATGAGAATGTGCTTGCATAATTCCTGTGGGACTTATTTTGCACAGACTGCACAATGGAGAACATTTTATTTTATTTGCCAAGGTAGCTAAATTAGTTCTTTCTATGCTTTTTCTTATTGTAACTACGTGGCAGATTAACTTTTTCTCCCTGTTTCTACCTGGGTTTTTTTCCTAATATAAAAGACCTGAAGAAGAAAATGAAATAAATAATGGATGTACACAATGTTCTTGGCTTCTGTATATGCCTACAGGTGTCCTTTCATCATATTCATTTTGCTGGCAAAGTGGGAAAGTGCTTGCAACCTGAGGGTTAGCTTGCTAAACAAACAAAATTCAAAATATGTCACAGAAAGGGAAGAAAACATTAGGTTTTTATATGTAGTCTCTGTAAAGGGCCATTTTTGGGAAGCATCTAGAAATTAAACACATACCTCTACTATACAAAAAACTGTTAAGAGGTAGTTAGGATTAAAGAATGGTTGAGGTTGAATGGGAGCTCTGGAGGTCATCTTGTCCAACCCTTTCAACAGAGACAAGGATTTAAAAGTGAGGAAATACTAGGTTTCCAGTGGTCTATATAATCTTAATTTGTCTTTCCCCTGAGTATGCATTTAAACAGAACTTTGATTACATGTGTTAAACTTGTTTTATTCTATTTGACCCTCATAATATTTAGTGCACTGGATTTAGAGAGATCACAGAAGAGAAATTAGATGCCAATGGTTTTTCAAGCTGACTCAATTCACTTTGTGATGCCTCTAAGCTTTTGTTTTCAACACACACTACTCAAACCTTTATCACCAACAAAAATCATTACACATCCTCCTGTGTGTTTATATCATGATCAGAGGGTGAGAGCTCATTAAGGCTTCTAGTCCTCATTTTCAGTGCTTACAGAAGTGTAGATTTCTGCCTCACTTGCTCACACTGGAGTTCTTGAAAAGGCAATGTTAATTCAAGCCCAACCTGACTTCTGACTCCTTCAGAAGTTAATGACCCTTCTATATGTTTACTGCTCATTCTTTTTCCTATGGTTCCTTAAACTTGTTTGCAAAGCACCCTGTGAGCAATATCCAATCCACCCAGAAGATTCAGCAAAGTTCAGGTCAAAGCAGTTGGCTGCTGTAGTCATACAGACTAATCAGAGCAGCCCTCAGCTCTCTTTGGGCCTGCCCTCTTTGAGATTCAAGGCATTTAATATCTAATGGGTTCACTGTGAGACGAAGTCTTAAGAATAGACTTTAGCACACTGATCCATGATGCAGGTGTTTCCTGGTCTTCTTGCAAGTGCTAATGCCCTCATGGCTGTAACTAAAATCATCTACATAGACTCTGAGAAGAGCTGAACTCTAATACTACTGATAGATGGGTCTATGGGGCTATCATTCCTGATATATACAGTGTGTATGAATGACAGGGAGAGCCCTCGGAATATATATTTATACATATGTATATGTGTGGATATTCTCCACAGAGAAGGCAAATATACACTGTGCCCCAGATGTCACAGTTGTATGAAAAGACAGCATGCTTACTGCAAATAGAGTATTTGGAGAATTTACATTTTAACTGAACATGAGCATGTGAGAATTATTTTTTTAGAAGATTACAGCTGGATCAGATTTCCAGAGGAGTGACAGAAAATAAGTCTTGACATCAAAGCAATTTCCTTACAGAGTTTCAAACTTCAGATCCAAAACTCAGACATGCTAGAGTCTCTCAACATGACGGTTGCAAGAGTTCTTAACATGACTAAAAGGATGTATTTTTACTAACTGTGTTCTTGGAATTATCTGATCCATTTTAGTCAAGACTTTCCAAACCCAATTTAGTTGGAGACAGACACCCACCATGGAAAATTTAAGCTGTAACAGTTAAATTTTGGCAAAATGTATAAGTAATTGAAAGTAAGTTCTTATAAATGAGCATTAGGCAATCTTAGCTAAAGGCTTTACTGCTCCTATTATATATACACATACATGAATAACTAATACATTTACTCCTGCTACGCATGTACATACACATTATATATGTATATGTATAACAGAGAATTAGTGTAATAGTTTTTAATGCAGCTGGCAATCAGGAAGACACAGCTTTATGTGGAGCAGTTTGCAATCTGTAGGCAGAATCCTGAAGTTATACACTAACTCCCAAAGCTTCCAAATTTTTTAAATAAATTTAGAGTTCATGAAAAGTGTCAGACCAATGCTTGTTAAGGAGGAAGTTCTTTGTTTGGGTATGGCACAGGGAGGCACGGAGAGCAGCCCAAGCTTCCTATGTAGCTCTATCAGATGTCTCATCCCTGACCTGGAATGGGGAGGGGGGAGGTGAAAGGTTAGTCCATTCTTCATGCTCATTCAATACGTCACTTCTCTCTTGAGTGCCAAAAGAGTATCAATTACTGCCAGTTGTGTGTTGCTTTTTTGTAATGTGGACTTATGTCCATTAAGAATTGGACTGAGTCCACAAAACCCTCTCATTGAGCCTGTTGGAAAGTCATCATGATGGCAATGACTCTTCCATCATTTCCACAATTGTTGGATTTGAAACAGTACCTGGATTTAATGTACTTCATTACTTGAGTCATACAGCTTCACAACTTTTCATTTGTATTTGGAGAGGAGGTCTCAGGGTGGGAACTCTCTCCACTAATACTGATAAAATAGAAGGGTAATTACAATCTTTCTGTACAGCCAGGATGCCTGGTAAATCTATGCTTTTCTAGTCAAGACCTTGTTGCAAGAAAGGTCATGAAACATTATTTGGATAAAACTGTTCTAGTCAGGCAGTGTATGCACATTCTTAATACTCCCTGCAACCATCTAATTTATGGGATACTGCAGTGAGAATCAGGCTGTGATGGTGCTAGTGTAACAGTATCTTAGCAGCAAATAAACACAGTGTGAGAAACTCTTCCTTTTAAAAACAATGTAAAGGAAAGACATTCAATCCCTCGGGCAATTTCTTTTCAAAGCATTTGAGCTCTACAATGCCAAAGAGATTCTCAGTGCATCAGATGGGGGACATGGACAAATGCCATCTATAAGTTAATTAGTTTGGCATATGCATTTCACAGACATAGTTTCAAACACTTTGCCCTTACTATCACTACTTTTTTGTCTGTGTGCACACAATTTGTCTATAAAAAAGGCAGAACTATACTTATAAATGACAGCTTTATCTAAGCAAGAATGTCATACTGATTTGATTCCAGTCATTTTCTAACTGGACATTGTTTTGCTTTTGCAAAAAGATATCATGGGTATCCTAGAGCCCAAGATTCACATCTTTCCAAGCACAGGCTGTCTCCAGCCATTCCCCTTCCTCTCTGTGTTCTTCCCCATGATCCATATTTCAGACCTGCCCTTCTCAGCTCTCTCACATGCATTTATAGCAGCACTGGGACTTTACAAGCTCTCCTTTCTAACTCTTTGCCTCGGGAGCAAGAGGAGCAGAAACAACGTTGATAGGTAATTCAGAAAGGAGCAGCTGGTGCTAACAAAGAGAACTCTCTTTGCCAACACAGACTCCACCCCAGTGTGCTGCTCAAAATGGGGAGGCTCTGCTGGGGAAGTATTCCTATGTGCTGGCCCTATTTCTGTAGGCAATAGCTTCAGGACAGTGTCAGAGCCAGGACACTGTGCTAGGGAGCCCTGCACTTCGACTCTGATTATGCAGGCAGCAAATACTGAGTCCCTTTCTAAGCACAAGCCCAGTTTGTTAAAGCACGACACACCATGAGAGGTTGAAACTTGGGCCCACTAATCAGCAAGGGCCTCACAATGTGGGGCTCAAATCTGGATCCAAACTCCTCTGGATTTTCAAGTTATTCAGGTCTATGGTTTTGGCTCTGGCTCATCTGTCCTAAAAACAAAGTGAAGTTGACAAATGTCTCTCTTAGGCAGCTGCCCCGAAGGACTGAATATCATTACAAAAAAGACATTACAATACAAAAGGCCTTAGTAATTTGTGTAGGGTCTAGTTTCCAGTAAAGTTATAAGAAGCCTGCCAGCATTTTAGTGAAAAGGGCCTGGAGCACAAATCTTATTAACCAAACTGAATGAGCAACAAAACAGCCTCACTTTGCGCTCCCTCTGAAGTCAGTGGCAGAACTCCCACTAGCCGTGGCAGTGCATGGTCGAGCCTTTTCAGTATCGAATATAAGCACTTTCCATTTATTACCTGGTCAATTAGTTACCAAGGACTTTTCATTCAAGAAAGAAACCCCATTTAGTGCACTATTTATGAACCGTGTTTGGGAGTTTAATATGATCTCAAACATAAATAGATATAAAACTGCCACTTTTCCTTGAACATGAACCTCTATGAATAGCAGTAAAAAGTATAATGAATTTAAAGCATAGTACAACCCAGGATCTGTTCATCTTCATAAAAGACTAGCCATGCTCTATTCCAAACTGAAAATGATAGGATATTTTCTATTTTAGTTCTCGGTCTTCATAATGTCATGGTCAAACAAGTTTTACTCCTTTCTCAAAAGATAAGAGTCACCTTGCAGGTAGTGCTTGCTAACAGCTGGATCCACTAAGATGTTTAGGAACTCAAATCTCTCTAGCCTCAGTGAACCTGTGTGTAATAACAACACCCATGCAGAAGATGAGAGAAACACGATGGAGCAGTGTTGCTGTAGATTGCATTGCTGAGCAGTACATACCTGCTGGTACTTGCTGCAGGTAAGTACCAATTCACCGTTGTCATGAGAGTGCACTGTGGGCTATGGACAAAGGTGGAGAGAACTCATTTTTTCCCAAGCTTCCTATAGATCATGATAATTAAAAAAAATCAATTTAATTCAAAATTTTGGCATTAATTAATTAAAAGAACTTTCTGAACTGGGTTCTGAGTTTTGTTCATTTAAAAAATGCAATTTATGCTATGCTGATGATTAATTTTTATTTATTTTGCTCTTTTACAGTTCAGTGATCTTGTAAAAGCTTTTTATTCTCTCCAGTCTTCTTCCACTGCCAACATAGCTCAGTATAACCCAGACTTCTTAGCAAACATTGCTACACATGCCAGTATTCTGTCTAATTTTAACAAAACATTCAATATTGCTAAGCTATTTTAGTACCTTGGACCCACATTCTCCAAGGTATTTAAGCACAGAACTCCTATGAGGATCTTGGCTTTGTTGCTTTTTAAAAATGCTAGAATTCCCATATGTACTAACAGGGCAATGGTAAATGAACAACTAATTCTACTGCTGTATTTACATAAACTTTTATAAATTACATTCTTTCAGTGTAGAAAATGATTATTAATCATCCCATTCAGTTCTGTGTAATATGCAACTAAATAAGGAACACAGTGGACCCTTTGTAATTACTTACCCTAACTTCAGTTTTAAAGCCAAACACATTGTGACCTTAAACTGATTTGAGGTTTATTAAACAGGCTCCTTTATTATATGAAAGAAAAGAGGAGAAAATGTTTACATAAGATTTTTTGACATTTATTAACCCCTTGAAATCTCCCTTATACAGTAGTCAATAAAATGTGCTGTGTGTACATATGGGTATGGTAATTAGCATGTATGTCAGAGTAACGAACTATTCCTGTCAACACAGAAAATGCTGGGAAAAGGGTAAATCAAGATTATTCTTTAGTTATGTGGAATCTAAATAATTAAAAAAATAATCTGCTGTTCTTAAATACTACAAATTATTAAAAGCACTGAAATATTCAGGTTTATCTTCATGATTGTTTGTTCAGTAAATTACTACCCCCCTCAAACTGATGACCTATCTCTCCCCTTCCATTCCCCGAATCTGTTGCATTGCCTAATATTCTCTTGCTTAATTAGACTGGCACTAAATTTAGAATTGTCTGATCTTGAAAGGACAATTTACAATCTATGCATTCCTGTATTAGCACTAATAGAAATAGTGTTTGGGGAAGTATTAATCTAAATTTGAACATTAGTTTAGGTTCATATTTTTCTCCATCCTGCCTGGCATATTTGCAAGCAGATATTGTGCCCATACAGATAATCGACTTCAGATAACAGACTTTTAGCCACAGGAACTCTAAAACATTGGTTTGCATACAGAAATATCATGCTTTGATTGGGTCAGTCAGGGGTATTACAGCATTGCCTGCCAGGGGAATGCAGAAAGTTTCACTGTCCTAGGACAAAATGCCAAGACTTTTGGTGTTACATTTTCTGGAGGAGCACAATACAGCTTCATAACCAGCTTTAACAGCCAAAGTAGAGAAACCTGTACCTCCTCTGCTCTGAGACTTGGTGAGATGAGCAACAGCAGAATGCAATCCCTGTTTCACACTGCAAGCACCCTGCTGCAGGAGGTGAGAGACTCTGCTTCTGTGTTCCTCCCACGCTGCCTGCCCAAGTGCTTCTCATGTCAAGCCTGGCCCATAAAACCCATTTCTTGACAGTCTGGCCCTACGTCTTGAACTATCTCAAGAGAATTGAGCTTTCTGAGATTCAGCATCTAATAAATTCTGCCCCTAGGCAAGGAAGTAAATGGTCATTTCATCTTTTCTGCAGCTGCCCAGCCAGTGTATGCAGAGCAGCACAAGGAGAGACAAGAACAAGAAGTTAATGATGATACATTTGCTCTTAAAATGCAGGACTGAATGAGGAGCTGGGAGATGGCTGTAGGTGTAAGAAGGAAGTGCCATGCAAACAATAGGGGAGATTTGGGTGGGTGGGAGTCCTGGAAAATAGTGTCTTGAAGGAAACAGTGGGAAAGGGGGAAAATGTGATGGAGAGATTAAATCCTCAAAGCATATTTAGAAATAATGATGCTACTGAGGAACCAATAGGAGAAGCAGTGAGCAAAAGTTTAAAAGTGAAGTGGACAGAGAAAGGCTGTGCACAATGCAGAGAGGAGTTATTAAGGGAGGTACAAGGAGGTTCCAGGCAGGGAAATCCAGGGAGCACCACTGAGAATCGTGTCTTGCAGAGCTTTCTGTGAGGTACAAAACATTTAAGTTTGCAGTTTATTCTAATGTTGTTGAGTGGGGTGGTTTTTGTTGTTATTTTGGAGATTTTTGTTGTTTGGGTTTGGTTTTGGTTTGGTTTTTTCATTTGTTTAGAGGGATTGTTTTCTTTGTTATTTCCTCTAACACAAGATTAGTTTCTTGAGACATAACTGAGAATTTCAACACCTTTCTGTGAAAGGCATCCAAATTATTAAGAGACAAAGCTTTCAGAAAATATAGAAAGTCTTCTGGTCTCCTGCTAGTGGTTCAAATGTTCTTCCAGGAAGCATATTTTTGTCTTAGAATAAAAGGTATGTTTTGAGTCTTGTCAGAAAGATAGGTGAGCTCCCAATGTGTTAGCCTGTTTAGTTGCCAATGGACAACAGTTCTCTTAGGCAATATACAACTATGTTGTGGCTAGAAAGTCCACTCAAAAAAAAAATTTTTAGAAGTGTCTCAGATATCTTCAAGGTAAATTTGATTTGGTCTTTCCAAGTGCAATGCTTTGAGATGTATGTGGAGATCTTTAGCACAGTCTCTCACACAGAGGTTGCTTGGACTGCAACAGCCAAGTAGATAAAAATAGTCTTCCTTGTTACTAATTCTGAGAAGTAATAAAAGTCCATTTCCCATTATAGTAAGAAAACCCACGAATAGTCTCCTATCATTGGATTACTCCTTTTTTTATGCATTTTTGATCATTGCTCATTATGGATGGAAAACACGCTCATGCTAAAAAAACCACATTATCATCTGCTTCAACGGCCGGTGGTCAAACATATTTAAAACCCCAATACTAATAATATGCAATATACCCTCTTTTTTTTTTTTTCCCCCTGAAAGGTAACCTTAGACAGTGTTCCCAAATATTTCAGACAATTTTGCCTTAAGATAAAACAATGTTCATTGAGTACTGTTGGCTAAACCTTTTGAAACCACCAATTTGTGTATGTCACTGTTTCTTCTCTGACTGTGCCTGAGATAATACAACTTCATATACCTTTGTTTTTCTTGGTCTGACATAAGGGTTTTGGTATTTTTTACGAATTTTGATTCTGCATCTCAATCATACAGTAGCTGAACAGGCAGAAGTTTGAAAGATTCCAACTATTAGTCACCATGACTAATTTTTTTAAAAAGAGCTTTATGCCACATACGAGTGACTCCTTATCAGCAGTTTGCAGGAAAAAAAATGCACATGGAAATAAACAGAGTAATCTGTTAAATTATGGATAAAGAATGCACTATTTTATGGCTATTTAGAAAAAAAAATTAGCAAAGCATCAAAGACACTTTGTTTTTGAATTCTAATGAAGGAGATATTATTTCCTCTAGTTTCTTCCTATCACAATACACACAGAAAGAGGAAAAATTTCTGAGGATGAGGACAAATAAAGCAAACCTGTAAGTGCAGCTTATGGGTTTTCAAGAACTTCTCCACAAATTGACCCAGGCATTGCTAGAAATGTTTGGATTTATGTATGGAAAATAACCGTAGGACAGTTGGAATATATGTCACACAGAGAGGAAAAGACTTGTCTGATAATGTAGTTATGTTATGAAGGCAAGTACTGAACTGCATGTGAAGTATAAGCTAAATAAAACACTAGGCCAAATTTTGGCTGCTTTTCTCTGCTCAGCAAAAAGCACAGGTGAAGACAGCTTAAACTATTCTTTGAAGATTTGTGGTTACTGATTTTTTTTCTTTTATTATTCTACTGGAAAAGCTTAAACTATTCTTTGAAGATTTGTGGTTACTGATTTTTTTCTTTTATTATTCTACTGGAAATGGATTTCTGCTTGGAAAGAGGTCTCCACATGCCCATCTCAGTTTATTTTATAATTTCCTTTATAGTAGTTACTATCCCACCTCTAAGTTTATGGGATTAGCAGGTACTTGCAGACTAAAAGCGGATGGTAGAAGTCCATATAAATGGTATTTGGTGACCCTCACCCAAATGGATACTGCACTGTGCATTAGTCCTACCAGACCATTTTCACACTGCCTGCCCACTGACTGTAGATGCAGTGGCTCCAACAGGAGACATGTAGGACTGAAATAATGGTGGCAGAAAGGGATGGATTATTTGGATAAGGAGCCAAACCAAAGTATGTGCCTCTGTTCATTAAATGACTGAGTTTCTCACACACATTAGTTAATGCCAGATACTTTGCATGGTCAATGGAAGGCAAAACTGCCTACCCTTCTATGTCTTTTTGCTAGAGGTAGGAATCAGTGGCTACTTTCCAACCTAAAATTTGGCCATGGCTATGCATGTAATAAGCATCTCCATTCATTATTGGTGAAATTTCCTGTATCTAGGAGAGCACATGAAAATTCTTCAGAGCCTTTATTCAGCTTACTGCTGCCACAGGCTACAAAGAGCACATTGCTACTGCCTCAGCACTGCTCAACGTTTCTCTCCCTTGGCCCCAGTCCTGAAGCTGCTGACAACTCCAGTCACTGCTCTCGGGCACTGTCTGCCTGTCCATAGCCCATGACATCTGTGGGGATCCTGTAGCTTTGCAGACATTATCCAAGGAATGCCTGGCAAGTGATCCTACAGAGTTTTCTTAATGTGTACCCTAATTGGTTTGGGTAGACACAACTGATCTTGTAGTATTGCTTTCTCTCCTTGACTGGACAGCCTACAATCTAACCTTAGACAATCAAGCACCACAGCCATTTGCACATCTGACTTGAAGACTGGCCAGTGCAACACTCAACAAAGGTTGGCCCCCAGAGCAATTATGGAAAGTGAAAGGATACAGTGCACCTGAAGGGAACTCATTATTAAAAGTGCAACTTTTTTTTTTTTTTGGCAGTGTTACCTCCAGTCCTGATGCTTTTGGCATGAAAGAGATTCAAGTAGTGAGGTTTTTCCCTTACATCACAAGCAACCAGGTGGTTTCCCCACAGCTAAGCATCAGTTGTGAAAGGGGCTGGAGGGGCTGGCAGTGAATACCAGTCTGATGGGGACAAGGGGCAGATGATTTCAGCCAATACAACTGTGTCATGCTAACATGATTGCCAGAGAACTGAAAGCTTTGGTAAATCCATTGCTCATATGGCAAAATGCATTGCTAAATGATCCCAGCAATACTCCGAGTAGTAAGTTTATTTTTCCCCAAATTGCTTTTGTTTTCTTATTCCATTATTATAATATTTCTTCTGCTTCCTTTCAGCATGATTGTTTTTCAAATTCTAAACAAAAGAGTAAGACAAATTATTCTGCAGCAGTATATGAGTTGGCATACAGTAACAGAAGGAACCATTATGATCTGTCAGACAACTACTTATTTAGAGACTTTTGAA
>JAOXXN010000395.1:13352403-13365832 GCA_026770055.1 Myrmophylax atrothorax | reverse complement strand
AGTGAAAGCAGGGAAGTGTGCACAAAATGTAAGTTTTGCTCCAGGTACACTGTCATGGGCTATAAACATATTTTTATGAGTTATAATAATTGTGGGTAGTTCTCTGAATGCATCAACCTATTACTCAGTGACAGTGAAAAAAGTAAACAGAAGATTGAGCAAAATTAAATTTGTGCAAAAAAGTCCTTCTCTTTAAGTTGACTGATTTACATAGTTTGTAAAAAAGTACTAAAACTATCAGGAACACTTCAGGTCACATACCCCTAAGCTGGAAAAGAATCTTGCTTACTTAAAGAAAAGAGGTTTAGCAGAACAGATGCCATAATTAGTTAATAATACCACATAATGATGGGAATGTATTCATTGAACTGAGATAGGTATGCCCTTGCTTTCAAAAAATTTCTGCCCACATAGTCATTCCCAGGCTTGGAGATGCATGCTTTCTAATGTGCACTGAGGTTCCTTATCTGTTTTTCACAGTGTTTTTCGAAATTCTGGCTGAAGTTGGTCAGCATGTGATGAGGGTGTCTCCAGCCTGTGACTCCAACCTCTCAAATGGGATGTCTGTAAATGCTCCTCCTTGTCTGGAAGCCAACACAAAGCACAGCATTGGCCCTTCAGAAGCCAAGACTTTCACCCTCATGTCTCCTTTCTGCTGATGCTTCACCTAGCAATATTTGTTCTAAAGACATCTGACAACACCATTATAATTTTAATTCCCTTTGTTTTCCATAACAAGCTTTTGTATCATCAGGGCCCTGAGAGCATCCACAGGCCTTCACATCTTCTCCCCTGGCCCCACCTCAGCCTGGCCCAGGGCATCAGGTCCTGCCCCATCCATTGGATACTGTCTCCAGTCCTGCCACAGCTGTGTCCTGCCTGGCCTCTTGCCCCTGAAGCCCAGCCTTGGCCATCCCCATCCTCACAGATGCTGTCCTGCTCACTGGCTGGGCTGGTGGATGAGCCCCACTTGCCAGGTCCTTCCCTGCCTACCCCTGGTGAGCCCTCAGCCTCTCTCCAGTCAGTCCACAGCTCCCCAACACCTACATTTACCTTCTCAACCATGTATACAAAGCAAAGAGAGTCAGGCAAAATGTGGTTCGTGTTACTACCCTGAGAAAAAAATCACATTCTCCAGCTTAAGTCCAACCAGAAGTCCCAAGCAGTGTCAGCCTGTGAACATCTGAAACTGAACCTCATTTAGACCAAGGCAAATGGGCAGAACAAGAAGGGCATGAAAGCAGGTTATTGTTTCTGAGAGTGAAAATTGGGTCTGCAGTTTTCTTATTCTGCTGTGAAGCAGCATTCTCCTTGTTGAACAGTAGCTTTGCCTTTACACAAAAAGAGCTATTATTTGTCAGAAAGGACACAGTAATTTCTGTGCAGAAGTGTATATTTTTGTGCAGCATTTCAAACTTTTGAAGTATTATCTTAATAAATAACAATTCATAAACATTTCATCTCACTAGCAAATCCTGAATCAATCACTCCACCTAAACCATAATTAAAGCGAGGAAAAGTAACTGACATTACCACTCCAGTTTTATATTTGCATAACACAATTAAAGTTAAAAAGAGTTTCCCTAATACATGTCAGGACTGATGCTCTCTTTCTTTACAGGAAATACAGATACTCTTAAACTTCCCTGCCTATTTCACTATAGGAAGACCAAACTACAGAAAACAGTGACCAAACAAATAGTTGTTTAAGACATTTAGGTGTCATGTTTTGTAAATAATTTCCATGCTTTGTAAATAGAGAGATCATCTAAGAGACAACATACTGAATTCCAAAGTAGGAATCTCACTGCAGGTAGCAGAAGAGAAAGATATAAACACTGAGGTAAGAAATTTCTGCTAATACCTAAATGGCACCCTGTGAAACTGAGAGGCATGTATTCTAATTCCAGTTTTGGTTTCTAAATATTATTTCTAAATATTATTTCTTTAAAATAAAAGACAACTTGGCAACGTGGCTTACAATGTATTGTGGCACATTTAATAAATAAACACAAAAATCACTGATTGAAGATATTTAGTTAATTAGTGGAAAAGAGCTTTGTCGAATGCCAGGAAATAATTTCACAGCCGAGGCATAGTTCTATCTATGTTTTGAATAATTCATAGAAAATACTCCTCTAAAATGCCAAATACTTTATTCCAGGATAAAGCTGACTGCCTTATTGTCTACTTTATAAGTCAGTTATAGATTATGTCTCCTTTTAATTTGCACAAGGAAATGACATATTTTCATCCCAGTAAAGATTAACATTCACTTTGACCCCGTAGTTTACGAAAATAAATTTTAAATGTTACATTTTTTTGATAGCACTACAGCTCTAAATTTGCAGATTAATATCCATGGGGATATGCAACTCGGGCTGCAAGCTAGTTAAAATAAAAAAGTGCTCCTTGTGCTTTGGTTGCAGCTCAAAGAATAGCAGGTGGTCACTGTTTACCCTGCTAAAGCAAGCCACTCGGTTAGAGAAAGCTCGTTTTGGACCAAAGCTGCATGCCATGCCTGAGTGATTTTACTTCTAATAAAGCAGCCCAGAGTCTCATTCACATTGTTTCATTTGAATGAGAATTAGCTACTGGGGATGGTGTGTCCAGGAGCTGCTATTTTGAAATGGTTCTCCAGTCCGCTGCTTATTAGACTCAGTCTAAGAACTTGAGAGTAATCTGTTAATGGGTCACACTTTCCATGTTTGACTTTACCAGTGAAAGTCAAGCAAATGCAGCTAAGGAAGGAGCAGGGGGAGTGGGGACACAGCATCCTCTCTCAGTGACAGCCAGCCTTGCTTCCTGGTGGGCACCGTGGTGGAGGGGGGCCTATATATTTTCATTAAGTAAAGGAAATGTATGTGCTCAGTGTGATTCCAGTGAAACTGCACAGGAACCCATGCACAGAGAGCACAATGTCAATGCAATCACCATGCATAATACCATGATCTCTACCAGATCTCGGGCAAGAGGTTGAAACAAGCTGGGTTATAAATGCTTTTATTTTTGTAGGTAACAGATTCCCCTACAAACACTTGAAAAAACTGACCTGGAAAAGCTGGTGGGCTTTGCCTGATAACCCTTCGCAAAGCAGGAGAATTTCACCCTACATCTCTGAGGCCTGGTTGTGTAACCACAGGGGCTGGGATGTGTCCTCACATGTGCACAGAATGCCAGAGCTCCTCAAAAAAAGTAATTCACATGTTCTAATCACTAATGGCACACTTTTCTAACCAGTCCACAGCAAAATGAAAACTATTGGGGTCTAATTTCAGCTTCTCACAGGCTAACAAAGCAAGCTAAAAATTCTCCATGCCTCACAAAGTCACTTTTTCAATTTGGATTATTAATTTCTTATTTTCTGCAGTAATTTTTTTTCTTCTAGTGAGTGCCATTTAAAATATGGAATTAAAAATTGTAAGAACCTCCTATGATATGTAGACTGTGGCAGTTGGTCAACCAGTAATAATCTTTCAAGTTACTTACTGTGGGAATATGGCAAGAGCCCTTCTTTGAGTTCATTCTATGTACCTATGGTGTACAGGCCATCAGAAATAGGTTGCATAGATTCTACCCATGCAAAGTTAAATAAATAGAATGAGGGTTAAAAACTCAACTGCCTTCGCAGATCTGATGTGGTTTAGTTGATATCTTTAATCCAACATGGGGGAATTTTTTAATTAACACGTACATCTATGACCACAAGTGCAAATACTGAAGTACTTTCAAATCGACTTGTATTTTAAGAACATTCCAGATTGTGTGAAAGAAACTAGTATTTGAAATCTTGTGAGAATTTGTGAGATTTGCAGCTTTACAATCAGACTTATGGTTAAAAGAAATGGATTGGCCTTTAATGTATGCAATATTTATCTAAAATTTTCTGAAACATTTGGAATTTTAGTTTAAACTTGGTTAGATAAAATAACTTTTGTTATTTTTCTCCTCAAATGTTTTTCTTTTTAAACATTTTTCAATACTAAATTAATTTAGTCAAAGACTTAGAGTCTTTGACAGTTTTCTGCCATTTAAGAAACACATTACAATCTTAGTTAACATGCTCACCATTCCAAGAACAGCACAATCTAATCAATCAAAGACAAATATGGAAACTTGTTTGTGGCTTTTTGTGGTTTTTTTTTTCTTTTAGTCTAGATCACATGGCACTGCCCTGTAGCTCTTGAATCGTCTTTATTTTTAGATTATTTTTTACTTCAATTTAACAACAAGAAAAATATTGAACTCCTCGGTAAAGCAGTTTCTGATTAAAGGATGAAAACTGCTATGTGAGAAGTAGGCATTATTACATAACCAAGGTCCAAAATAATGACTAGTACAAAGAAACTCTGGTTTATTATGCTGTCAAACTTGAAATCCTTCCATTGACTTCCAATGGAATTATTTATTAATATTAAATTTTGCCTGGTAACTCAGACATTTTCTTGGGTTCAGGTTTTAGAACCACTGGAGCGACACACTCCATTTCTGCCTCTCTGATCTGCTGACTCATTCATTTCCTCTTACCAGTGAAGATAAGAGGAAGCTGCTGGGTGAGAGTTTTTACTGTTCCTGTCCTATGCATCTGGCACTCCTTGCTTTAGACTATTTGCAGCTGGGGAGTTTTTAAAACAGCAAATTAAAATCCCTTTTTGCTTGATAAAATATTTGATTACTGAAACAATAGGATGAGGTATAGCCTCTAAAGTTATTGTAAAACAGGGGTTTTTTCTCCCTTTATTCACCCTTGAAAGAAATGAAAATCATTTGTTTCCAGAATATATACACTGCCAAATTCCTTGATCTTCTCAGCTGCTCCCCTTCTGAAGATTTTTGCTTTTGCAATTAGAAATTGAGACACTTTCCCCTCTCACAGGTCTTTATGATAACCTATACATACACCAGCAATAGAGCTTTCAACAGTGTATATATTCACAGAGGGTTTGACCTTCTCTGCAGATTAGTAACCGACACCAAAAAAAAAAAAAATCATGGCTCTTAAAAAAATACCACCAACTGTGAAAACTCTTGAAGGGCTGTTTAAAATGATCAGGAGAACTGGGGGTCTTCTGTTTTTCAGAGGGATGACTCACAGCAGAAGGTGTTGGGTGGCCAGCTCTGCTGGCACATGTGTGACAAGAAGAAAAGAACAAGATGCCAAGAGCACAGGAGGTAAGGCACAACTTGACAGGTGGCTGAGGATTCATTCAGTCTCTACGCTTTGGGAGCCACAGGAGAAAGGGGATACGAGTTGGGAAGTTTTCTGTTTCATTGCTTTGCTATGGTGCAGGGCTTTCTGGCAGCCAGTGGGGCGAGTTAACCTGCTGTTTGGAGTCTCAAGAACCTGTGAGCTGTTAGACCTGAGATCAGGTTTGGACACTGACTGGGTTAGTAATCAGAAGTTCAGTCAATTTTGAACTGCTGTTTTCATGGCTCCTTCTAAAAAAGAGATAAAACTCTTGTTTGGACCCTGAGCAAGATAATTCCTCCTCCTATTGGCACTCTATTGATGGATTTGGACTCAGAGATGGCCCCAAGATATCCTGCTCTGTGACTTGCCTTGGAGACCACAGTGATTAGAATTATCCAGAGCAGTTCCAGAGGCCCAGAAAGCAGGCAGTGCCCTGACTGGAGGATTGTCAAGCAAAAGCTACCTGATTGCAGCAAAAATGTGGTAAAAATTCCAATACCCCCACAACAATGGAAGCAAAGAAGAAATTTCTTTCCCATAGGATTTACCAAATCCCCAAGTTGCTTTAGGTTGCAGGTATCTATGAGGAAAATCCTATTTGGCTCTACTCCATGACTAACATGAGATACTTGTGAGAAAAATCAGACTGCTTTCAGATGGACATTGCTGCTGTGGTGCTAGTGCAGTCTCTTCCCAGCAGAAGTGCTACAATATTTCTGCTTAATTTTTGTCCTTGTCATGCTCTGTATAGTAGAGATTGGTGACATTTGGGTCATGACATGCAGGCTGAAACCATGAGTTTCACAGCTATTAAATCCTAGCAGGAGGCACCAGGTCCTGTGTAAATGAAACAGTTGCTCCAAGAGCCCAGGCCAGTAGCTTTGCTTGAAGCAGCAGTGATAGGGCTTGTGAAGCTTATGTGGATATGCAGCTTATTGGCAAGGTCACAGTGAGACAAAAATTACAGGTTTTATACCTGTAAACTCTCACATATACAAATGTAATATACCCAGATATATGTAATTAAAGCTTGTCAGGGCACAATGTGAAGGCTGACTTTGTTCAGCTGCCAGATGACTTTTCCTCTACTGATGGATGAAGTCAGAGGAGTTATGCATATCCATTTGGCTATTCATGGATACTGTTAAAGTGCCTATAAACCTCAGTGGTGTGCACTGGTCTGCTCTTATTCTTTTCCCAGAAAAAGTCCTAGTGAGTTACGTCAGGCAATTGGTTTCCCTCCTCCTAGAATTACTATTTTGCAAGAGTTTATCCTGCTCTGTTTCTCTTGCCCAGCTTGAAAACAAGCTTTTGAAGGCACTGGTGTGAAGTCCTGCTTAGGCTGCCTTAAATGAACAGACACACATTAGCTTTTACCTTTCTCTGCTCCAGATGGCACAGTTAAATCCTTGTTCTTGGGCCTGGCAGGTATTGTTACATGGCTATATGAAAGTTAATTGAGCCTTGCATTGGGTGACATTTGCTTTACTGGTATCTTCACAATTACACATGTCTTCCCTTAAAAGCGTGGCTGGGAGAGGCGGGGCTTGGGGAAGGGGAGGTGGTTCCTCCGCATCAGGCCTGTGAAGTCATCTGGACACAATGTGATGAGAGTCCAGGATGAACCTAGCACAGGAACAGGGAGATGGGAGCTTGTTTCATGGTGCTAGGAGAAGCCAGCCAGACCTTAGAGACAATGAAAGTAACTTTGGTGGGACCCAAAGTGTACAGGGGAGAGTTCATTTCTACTCCATAGTAAAGGAATTGCCTTGAAATAAGGATGTAGTTGATGAGGAAAGAGATTCTGTATAAAAATCAATCATATTCTTTTGTTCTTGGTTACTTCATTTTCCCTGTTGGAAAAGTTGCAATACTATTTTTTTTCCAAATAAAAGGTTTTTGTCTTGTCTTTCTTTATAGAGCAGTGGTCCAGACCCAGTCCTGCTGTAGCCAGTTTAGTATCCTGTCACTATGCCCAAACCAGATAAAAATTTTTAAAAATGGAATTATTATGAGGAATGTATTTTTCTATTGGATTGCAGGTGTTTGTCAGCCATTTGTTTTCTTTTTATTTACCAGTGAATAGTCTGATTTGATTCTCAATTATTCCATGATTGCCATAGAAGCAGCTGGAACAGCTTTCTTACCTTTGTATGGGAACAAATACAATCTTCATGCATAGGTGCAAACCCACAGTACAATGATCTGTGTAAACTCTGCTTCTCAAATCTGTGGGAATAATTTTGTCGGCACAGAGAAAAGGATTCCAGGTATTCACTAGAGGAATGTTGAGGTTATTATATTTTGGGTACCCTCTGATTTACGTTGATTGCTTATTGATTTTTGGGTGGAGTTTAGTGTGTTAGTTTGGATTTACAATATACTAAAGTGGCTTAATTTGTCCCTTGAAACTACTTTTTTGTTTGTGCTGTACTGCTGCAGCAGAAATCTGTGCAGACCCTCATTTTGTCTTCTGAGCTCTGTAAAACACGAGCTGGCTAGTGGAAGTTTATGGTTCATGAGAGGCTCTGTCTTCAGAACTTACTCATTTTCTATGAGAAGGCCTCTAAGAAACCCCCATTTTAAGGTGTCCATTTAAAGCCTGTAATTTTGGGTGTCTTTTTCAGAAAGAATTTGTTCAGTGAGGAATAATGTTCCACTTGAGTTTTGTGTGTTGGAAAGATTAACTTCCTTGTACTCAAACCTATGGTTCCATTAAGTCTGAGTACTTCAAACTCAAAGCTTAGCTGAGGCTCAGCAAACAGCACATAAAAAATAAACCAGGCTCATTTGCTTAGTTTTTGAGATAAAAAGAGGCTCAAGGTTATCAGAGAAGATAGTGGAAATTAGAAGATACTCATTGTTTGAATAATGTATTAGGAGTCCAAGACACAAATTACAAACAAATATCAGAAGGCAGGAACAACAAAAAAAGATGAAGATTGCATACAAATATATATGGACATTATAGAGCCCAGAAGATAATACAGTCTTATTTGATTTCTCAGTTTTCCCTCTGAGATGGCAGCTGAAACATTATTTGCTATGTATGAATTTTCCATGTTTTTTTTTCCATATTCATTAAATATATAAGTAAGTCATTGCACATACAAAACCATAGAAAAAAAGGGAAACTTGAGAAATAAATGGACAGAAAACAATGTTTAGACGTGAAATGTAACATGAAAAATAACCTACTAGGTCTTGACAGAGGGCATAATATTTAAATTAAAATAATAGTGGAAAAAAATTAAAATTGTACAATTCCTACTTGAAGAATAGACTCTTTACCAAGATAAGTATTCTGGGTGAAGTTGTGGCACCCACTATTCTGCTGTGCAGAAAGAACTGTAAAAACCATCCCTGGCTGAGCAGTTGCAGATTCCCTTGGCAAATGGCTGCATCCAAGAGATTGCACTGGATGATGTGCTACGGTTACATTTGGAAAAGGAAGCAAGGCCAGCTGTGTAATTCTTCCCCAGGACATCTCAGTCCCAGACCAAACCAGAGTCCCTTTGGGGATGCTCATCTGTTCCTTGAATCATATTGTATCCCTGTTGTACCCAGCTTTCCCAAAACATATATATAGCAGGATTTCTCATTCTCCTCTCACAATGAACCCATGTGCTGTTTGATCAGATTCAAAAATCATGTCCTTTATAAAGCAGTGTTATGGAGGATATTTAAGAAGCCAAAAACATTTAGATATTTGCTCATAACCAGTCTGGCTTGGCAAAGGAAAGGTTTATATTCTGAAAATATACAGTGGATTTTCAGCTGCTCTTCTCTGCTGCGATGCAGCCATGGGGAAGATGGAGTCCCTAATAAGCAGCAGGTAATCAAGTCATCCTTGCATGTATTCTCAAGCACTCTGTTATGGGCTTAGTTTTTCAAGGCAGATCCGTGGCTTGTTGCAAAAGGAATTCTATATCCCACCAGAGGATGCATAGAGGCCCTCACAAAGAACAGGTAATCTGAAATGAAAGTCATCCTGACCCTTTAACTAGCAGTGGCATTGCCACACAGCTTGCTATAAATGAAGACTGACAAATTGTCTTAGCAGGATACAGGCTTTCAATTTGCTGTGGTCTCACATCTTAGCAATTCCAAGCTACAAGGATGACACATGCAATTCACATCTGTTATGGATGGACCTGTCCAAGGCAGGTGTGGGTTCAGCTGGAGAAAGGGAAGAAATGGGGGCTTGTGATTTTACCATTCACTGGCAATACGAGTCTTGCACATTCCTTCTCCTGCTCTGGGGAAAGACCAGGAAAGGGTCTGGGAAGCTGAGAGCATTGAGATGTTATAATTAGCATGAGTTCTTTTGCCAGGCATTCAAATTCTAGAAAGTGAGCCCCTCAAGGTCCACTTGGAAAAGTTTGCAAACTCTTTTCTGTTTTTCTCTTAGGTTCAAGGGGGAAAGCAGGTCTGAAAGCTGCCAGTACTTCTTTATTGGAATCAGCTGTTTTAGCTGAATCCGAGCCCAGCCATATAAACAAAGAGAGAAAAAGAAAAAGAGTTTTGTGAAGGCAAAACCAAAAATAGCTTGTTTGAAATATTCTTCTCTCCTTTTCTCTCTCTGCCCTCCTCAATTGATTTAACTTAATTAGGATCTATTTGCTCTCATAGACTTTTTTAAAAAAAAAGCACCAAAAAGCAAAAACAAAAAGAAAAAAGAAAAAACCCCCCCACCACCAAAAGTAGACATGTAAAACAGTAAGAGATGTTTTGTAATATTGGGCTTTGGTTTACTGAGTTTTGTTTGCCAAGATAAGCCTCAGGAGAGACAGCACCTCATTTTCACAAATATCCCTGGAGACAGCAGGTGCTTTCTGAAATGTCCACATTTGCATCTGGTGAGTTCAAATAGCCAAATTAGTCAAAGCAGTACTTACCCACGAAATCAAACATCTAAGATCCTTTCCAGTTATGTCCCAGACTAGCAAATGTCATAGAAATGGATAGCTGTCCAATTGCAATTCCATTTGAAAGCATTGGATGTGAACTAAAATCTGTTCAAATTGAAGGAAAAATTCCCATGAATTTCATAGCAATATGGGATATTTTCCTAAGTGTTTATGGGATATTTGTCTAACCAGAAATCTCCAAGATTAAGGGGCCAAGGTGGAGATTTCTGAAACAATTTACCAGACATTTGCATCCTTTTCTGGGAGGATGATAGCAATCAGCCCAAAGATGGGAATGTAAACAGACACTTAATGAAGATGGCTTGCATTGATATTCTCCCTGGTCTGTTCAGGATACAGAAAATAAAGGTGGATTTGCTGGAAGAGATTGTACAGCAAACAAACAAGTTCAGTTTCATCTCACTTAATCTTTGTCATCCACAGAGCAGACTGCATCCATACTGCTCACCCCAGGCTTCCACAAGAACTAGGTATACTAACCAGACCAGATACTAAAGCATTACCTGGTAACAGTCACTATAAATATTTGCCTTTAGCACGTTTAGCAGACAAATCCTCCTTACAGTCACTGACAATGTTGGTGAGCATCATGGTTAAGAAGAGCTCCTTTATGTATGCAGCTGAGGCTGAAGCCCCTCAGTCTGTCTGCCAACATGTGCCAAGCAGCCCAAGATTTCTGAAAGCCACAATGCTTCAAAAATGTAAGTTTTAATAATAATAATAATAATAATAATAATAATAATAATAATAATAATGTCCTTGTCTGTCAAAAAAATGGCCAATAAATTGTAAAGATCTTGGCATACACCATTACTGGTTGTGGATGTCTTTTGTTATTCTACCTTTCTCGTTACTCAATTAATTTTTAATATTGACCTTTCCCCATGTGAAATTTGTGGCTTCTGTAGGTGAACTCCTTTGTTTGCCAGCAATCCAAGTGCATTTGGTCGGTTTGCCACAGATAGACAGACCATTCACTGCAAGGAAACCCCATTCATCAATTGATTTCTTTAGGTACTGGGTGAAATGAGCAGTAAACCTTCTGAATCACAAGCAAAGTACTGTAGCACTTTTGTCTAGAACAAAACCAGACAATGACTATTTGGGCTTTAAAACATAGGTGTAACACAAATAGTGAAAGAAGAATTTAAATGTCCATTCAAAAGCAAAGAGAGGTGAGTATAATTTAGCTCAAATGTGGAGTAGTTGCTGGTTCCAACTAGTTGGCTTTGGGATATTTCAGTGGTGAATGCATGGAAAGGAAAACCCTCTTCACCTGCTGCAAGCACCCTGAATGCTGAAAAGGCAATTCTGCAAACATGTGTAGAAGTGAGACAGCCAGGGACTGCTATTGTTCCTGCCTGCCACAGAGGAGCTGTGGTCGCACCAGTGGTGTAGCACACAATTGTATATGGCTGAAATGATCTCAAGAGGTTCCAGTCAAGGTGAGGACATTTTATTTACTGAAGGTAGTACCATTTTCTCACCACACGGTGTAAAATGTATATTTTTTTTAACCTGTGCCCTCTAATTGTGTGCAGAGTATCATCTTGGACTTCTATATCCACCTTATTGTGCTTTACCATGTCAGCCGAACAAACTCTTTGCTAATCTTCACCCTGCACTGGTTAGCCTGGTGCCACCAGACCTCTTGCAGGGTTGAAAAAGGGATGGTGCTAATTCAGGAACTGGGGACAGGCCAGGCATACCCACAAAACATTACAGTTTGGCCAAAGCATTTCCTGTGCCTCAGCCTCCAACTTATCTCCTCAGCAAACATGACCCAGCACTGTCAGATTACAAATTCTTATCTGCAGGGACTGGTGACTAACTGTGTTTTTACTCTCCTAAATAAGTTATTTTGGGCTTTGGCAGGGTAAGGGTCAGTATCACATGGGCATTCTCTCAGACAGCGAGCCTATGTTTGCTTTCTTCAATGCTTACAGTTGTAAATGGGAATGCTGGTCCTCATGGTTGTCGTGACTTCTCCAGGAACCCTGGTGGGTATTGCTGTGATAAACAGTTGAACCCTGGATAACTGAAAACCCTGTTTTGGCATTTTACAGCCTGGGGAAGTCAGGGAGAGGTTGAGAGGAGAAGTAGTGCACAAAACATGGCTGTTTGTTGGCATGCCTGCTGAAATCTTAGAAGTGTGGAGAGACTTGGGTGTCTGCCTAAGCCAGATAACAAGTATAGGAGAAGGGAGGAGAGTTTTGTATGCAGGTTTGGCCAACAGTTTCTATGTGAGGAGGATGCCAGTTGAAAAGAAAATAAGAAGCCAAAGAGAGGTAAAGGAACATTTTCTTACATCTGACAGCAATGATCTAAGTGGTTCCAGCTGTTTGTATGTTGGCAGGAAGGAACATCTAATGATTGTGCAGCATCAGGATGATAAAAAGACTCCTGGCTGGCAGAGTCTTGGTTCCTGAGGATCCACACACACAGTTTTTCCCAGTCTTATCCGAGTCAAGTACATAATCTGCAGCAAAATATGACTTGAGATGATGCTTTTGCAGTCTGTACCAGCTTCCTGTTTGAAATTGGTGATGGTGGTACTTTCAGCACTGAAATGATATTTAGCATGTCTTAAGCACCTCAGAACTCCTCTAGGTCCATGCCCAAGGACTTTCTGGCATCTACCTGGAGTGCAATAGGTTTAATAAACTCCATGTTTTAAGGCCTGCTGGCCCTTTGCTTTTCTCCTAAGTGGTGAGTTTGAAAATCCACCAGGTGCCCTGAAGGGATAGAGTAGAGAGTCACAGTGATCAGAGAGGTAAATGCATAGGTGAGATTGCAAAATGGCTGTCACCCGAATGTCTGTGGAGGTGGAAAATGTGCTTCTGATATGAAGTGGGAAATTACAGTCTCTGGGATATCAGTGTTAGAGAGCAGAGGGTGACCAGAGAGACCTGCCCTGAAAAAGTGCAAAGGAATGGGGACATTATTGTGGAAAACATTAGGTGAATTAGAAGGGGACCATGTATAAGCATAATAAAAATTACTACATTTCAAAGTGGTTAATTTGGTCCTAATCCAGCTGGGAGTAAGTTTGCTACTATGGCTTGGTAGAATTTATTCACACCTCTTTTTTTGTTTCAGATCGCATCCTTTTAATGGACCATAACAACTTAGTCCAAGGCCTGAAAAAGCATCACCATAACAGCCATGGTCACCAGGACCATGGAGGATAGTGGTTACTAGAGTTTGTCAATAACCAGAGGGAGGGGTTTCTTACCGGAAATTTGCAGGTGATGAAAATCCTCTAGAAGAAGGAGGCCTGGCCAGAGAACTTAAGGTAACCTTTCAG
>JAOXXN010000395.1:13320793-13351692 GCA_026770055.1 Myrmophylax atrothorax | reverse complement strand
TTTGTTTTACCGTTTCTCATGTTGGTGTGTGTATTTCTCACGGAACAAATTTCTCTATTACTGAAGAAAGCAAAAGCTGATAATGATGTAACACTCTCAATGAAGTAATAAAGGATAGGACCCATGAAAAACTTCCTCTAAGCTGGCTTTCTGTTTATGAAAAATATTGTGAAGCATCTTTAAATGGATCAGAGGGAAATCTGTTTTTTGTACTTCAGCTTTTCCATATAACTAAGCTGATAATTTCAATGTCTAAACTAGACTATTTCACCTTGCAAAACAACATATTAAAGACAAAGTTAAATGCTTGGTACTTAGCCCACAGCACTGATTTCTCACCCTGTACTGCAGGACACTATCCCAGCTTCTGTGGGTTCAGTGCTTGTTGAGGTCTTGCCACAAAGCAAATCAATAAATTAATTTAGTTTGGTCCAACTCAGAAAAAGTCTAGGCTGGGTCTTTTTTGTTGCCTTCCCCACCCCACCCCCGGAATTACTTCTTTTGCTTAGTTCACTCTGTAGCGCCGCAAACACCGGCGGTAACACTGGGCCAAGGGTTGGAGGAAAAATCCAGCCCCACGGAGTGTAATGGAGCCTCAGGGGAGAGCTGGTTACAGGATTCAGCTGAGCTCTGTTAACCGAGTCATAAACAGCTCTGTGGCCAGATGTATTCCCCCTCTACAGTTTACACTCCTTTCCTGCTGTTTACCACTCTTTACTGGTTTAATTTTTTCAACACTAAGGGGCTTTAACTTCCAAGTAAGACCACACCTAGAGAAGGTTTCTCAGTGTTAAGGTGTTTTCAGTGTAGAACGAGCAGGTACAAAATTCTGCAGACTTTTGTTTCCAAGCAATGGCTCTTATTATCCTTTCCCTTAGATTAAAGAGACCTTTAATACGGAAAACATTCTCTGCACACAGACTCTAAACCAATCAGGTGTAATGTTTAAAGGTGCTAATGGCCTGCCATTAAAGGTCACTGATGTATACACATGCAGACCCTAATTAAAGAGACTGTGTAGGATAAGAGAGAGTCTTTTGTCTGACAATTAAAGCTCAGAGGTTCCTTTGTATTGCAAAGTGGCACAAGGGGAGAGCTGATATTCAGATCTCACCTTTGAAGGTCACAAGTTTCCAGCAGTTTTTAGGTGAGGGGCTTTTACAAGGGAACAGGAAGTTCTTGTCGAGGTCTGCGATTTAGTGTGAAACTTTAGAAGAGATAAGAAACCTCAGGCAGTTGCTTTTTGGGAAAATCGGTGAGGTCTGTGGTCTCTGCGAGTGGCAGACTGCCATTTGTTAGCCTTGTTCACAATTCACTCCTTCCCACAGAGGTGTGCTGGTGAATACTTTAAAATAAACTAATCATATCACAGAAATAGGTAGCATAAGCTGAACTTTTATTATTGCCCAAAAGAGCACCCTGATTGATGAAGTACGGTGTCGTTTAGGAAAAGCTACTATTGATCTACAAAGCAGTAGCAATATTAACAGCACTGGAAGAAAAAAAAAGCACGAAAGATTTCAATCCGTCTTTAGATGCAGCACAGGTTTTAGCTGTAGCTTAAAGGTTTCCAGCTACTGTAGAGCTGAGGGTAATTATCCTCATTTTAAAAGGTGGAAGGCAGAGGGGCTAATTTCTAACCTTTGAAGGTTTAGCACAAAAAATGAGGTATACAAAACCTATCCAGACTGATTAAGTCTTAGATCCTTGCACTGAAAGGCTTTCTCACATGATCCATGAAACTTCCCACTTTTTCTGGAATTGAGTGTGAAGCTGTGCAAAATGATTCTTTAGATAACATTTTGAGCTACTCAACAGAGAAAGGTGGATTAACATTGGAGATAAAATAATTTAATAGATTAACAAACAAAAGAGTGAATAAAGAAAAAGCAAACTGAAAAGTATACAGCCCGTTCGCTTTATCAGAAGATTGAGATTATAATAATCTGTTGTCACAAGAACAATTTTAGCAAATCTGTTTGATATCCTAATTTGGTCAACTCGACATAGTGTAATATTCTGATGGTTTTCTTTTTGAAGAGTTTTATGTTGTTCACTTGTTATAAAATATCTTTTAAAAGCCCATCCAAAATTTAAAAAACTCTATGAAAGATATCAAGCAGTCCAGGTTCCAAGTCTCTCCTATCAGTTGGCAGAATAAGAAAAAGAGTAGCAGAATAAGGGAACAAGTGTGAACACTCAAATGAGAAAAAGTGGGAAAAGTTTTGATGGTAAAGCATGTCAGTAGATAACCTCAAGTGTGACATTCTAGCTCTGCTGTTGCCACCCTGCTCAGAGCTTCTGAATGAAGGTAAACTAAGGCTGATTTGCGCATTTTAAGTCTGCCCCCACCAACCTTTGCTTATAGGTGATTTTTACATTGATATTTTACATTCACAAGCAAACCCACTGTGATAATGCCTAACTTATAGCTGTCCTATGTGGTATTTTGTACCTTAATGCTGATAAAAAGGGTGCTATTCTATGAGCAATCTAGACTGTAAAAAAATTGACTGTTATTGAAATACTGATCTCCTCTCCAATTTCCTCCCCTACCCTGTTCCTAGCCCTATGGCCCTGCTTTCTCCTTTACACTTGCTCTGTCCTTTTCCAGATGTGTCCCTGGACTGTTTTAACTCACTGAGCCAACAGAAATCTAACTCTCTCCTAACCCTCTCCCTTACCTTTCCTCACCCTCCCTGAATTAGTTTTCTGCCCAAGGAGTGAGTTAAACCATCACAGAAAAGGGAGGAAGGCTGTCCAAACTTATGCCATACCTAGCCCTAAACAGGAGGTACTGTTTCACATCTGGCAGGAGTAGGGTAGAAGGGGTTTACCATTTGTGGTAGCAGTGAATTTTACCTCATACTACAGGACTATCTAGAAATTTAGTATTAAGAAATGTATGCCACTAACTTCTTGTAAAGTAATACAATATATATAAATTGTGATTCTACATTTCTCACCATTTTGAACTTCAACAACATCTCCTTTCCCTCCCTCTTCCCCACTTGGTGACCACTGGCTGAATAATACCTTCCATGTAAACTTCACACCAGGTCACCCTATCTGCTGGGACAGAGGCAGAGCAAAATGTGAAGCTGGACAAAGCAGGAATTTGAGGCTGCTCTTCCTCAAGGACCGATCTGACAGCAGTCTGTGCCATTCCCATGGCATTGGGCAGATCCTGGCAAAGATCAGGCCTCAGCGGACTGACATGCTATTCCTGGGCTGCCAGAGCAAAATTCAGCCTGTGGTTAAGTATATGATTTATAGATCAACATAAAAGCCACATCTCATGAGAGAAAATGAAATTGAACTGAACATTTCCTAAGCAGAAAGTATGTGGAGTTAGAAAGCTGGGGAGCAGTGATAGCTGCAGCAAGGGGGAACCAGTTCTCCTAGAGAAGATTTCTTTGGCATTAGCTCTTCCTTCTTCCTTCCCAGAGGTGGAGGAGCTAACAGCTACTTGAGAAGAATTGCTAAAAGGAGGGGGAGAGTGTTCTGCTTTGCCTGTGATGTTCCCATCTGTAGGAAATGATGGACCCTAATTATGCAGATTTCCTTAGTGAATCCTCTCTCTGCACTTTCTCTTACAGGAAATAATAGAAGATAACGGTGTTCATTAAGTATGTTGAGTTGCTATCCTTGGAGACCAAAATCTCCCCGGAACAGCTTGTGTGATATATACAGTGCAAGCTCTCCACATTAGCATGCTTCAGCCCTCCACAACTCTCTCTGGACAGCCACAGGAGAAAAGTATAATTCAGCACATGGAAGTGCATACATATTATTCTAGGAAATCCCTGTCTGCCCCTGGGGAAAAGAAAAACCATCATACAACTGCCCACATGACATAGTCACTTGTCCTGAGGTGAAATTCTGTGAGGTCAAGGGCCTCCAGTCTGGATCATTTTCCCCCACCCAGCTCTGTGTGTCTCTGTGTGTGTGTTTGTGTAAATGCAGATGCCTTGTGATGGTTCACTTCACATTGTGCCAGCTGGTTTCCTGTCCTGGGGTACCTCTGTGCAGTGGGGCAAAACTGTGGGAACACTTCTCCATTGAGGACAAACAGCTTTCACCCTTGGCCCTGGCTCCTCTTTTGCTCTCTCCATCTTTCCCTAGTACCTCAGGCCCCTGCTCTTTGCACTCCTACAGGCCTAAGCAAGTAAAAGAGACTGTAATGGCCTTGAGGAGGAAGGACAAATCTCAGCAGGGCAAGGGATGACAGTGCAGGGGACTAGCAGTGCAAACCCTGGGCATTGCTTAGGATCATGGTAAAGCTTGCTGCTAGTGAGCCTGAGGGGAGCTGGACTGCCTGCCCTACCCTCTCACACATCTCTCTGGCCTCTTCTTTTAGCCCTGTGAAACTGTCTCTCTTACTGCCCTGATTGCTAAATAGCTAAATAATAAGCTAAATAATGAGCAATGGCTGTTTTCTGATGTTGACCAACCCAGCTGAGAGTCAGAAGAGGCACTGCTAGGTCTGGTTGCAGAGGCATCAGATTAATTGTAGGGTCACTGGATGTCAGTACCTGAACTGCTTAGTCTCTAAAAGTGGACCTCTGGAGTACACTGTCATATACCCTCCTGCTTCTCTATCTTTTGACTCAAGAGAAGTGACCGTGGTGGCATTTGGGGTCACATTCAAGGCTGAGGCTGTGGCATGTTGAGGAGAGGGCAGCAGTATGTCGAGAGTTCAGTCTTGCATGAAACACAAAGTTTCTATTCAGAATCATGGATTTAAAACTCTGGCATGTTTTTGATCTCATAAATACTGGCATAGCATACTTACAATATCTAGAGAGAACGTCTGGAATTCAGATTGTTTTATGTAGTGTTTAATATAGTTGAGGTTGATGTGAAGCCCTACAGGACACCATAATTTTCCACATGGAATATTGTTCCAGGATGCTTCTGAAACACTCTGGCTCCATCACCATCATACTATACTTGTTAAATAGAAAACATTAAATAGAAACAGGTGATCGTCCAGTGAGGGCAGGATCAGATGGCACTTTGCATTTTGACACAACGTACAAAGAAGTGTATCCTGTTTGAGTGCTGCAAAGACTGTTAGAGTACAAGTGTTTGTTATTCAAGTGAGGCTGGCATTAATCCTCAGTGTTACCCATTCCAGGCTGTGGGACTGCGTAGTGAACAGATGTGCCAGTGCATATGCACAATCCTTATGTGAAAATACAAACCACTTGTATTTTGTTAGAGCAAGGCTCTGGTATTGGCATTCTCCCCTTGCCTTAGACAGACAGTATTTCTAGATTAAAAGACATCTGCAAACCGTTTTTGTGGTAGTGGGGCAGGAAATATTTTATAGGCATTACATGACTGTACAGTATGAATATTCAAGCTACATTTTGTAAAAGTACATAACTCCTCTGACATAACTGGGCTATTTCTTAGTCTAAATTTAGCTTACAGCAACACTTACTTGCTTAATAAGGAGCAATATTTACTTTAAGGTTCCTGTGATATTTACTTTCAGACCCAAATCAGTTTCTGATGACTTCAGTGGTGATTGGGTCAAATTTTTCCTTATTTTTATGAAAAAGAGATAGGACCTCTCCCAACATTTTTCCTTTCCAACTTAGAGAACGTATATCAAAAGCAGATGTCCAAAAAGTGCTGCAGAAAGACTAAATGAGGAGGAGGTAACCTGGAGAGTAGATACTTTTATGATCACTATATAGAGTTCATAGCCAGTTTTCCATACTGATCTTATTATGAGAGAGTTCCCAGAAGATAGAAACCAATTAACTCTTTATTTTGGCAGTGATCATTCTAGGTGTTCTTTAATGGGCATTATTCTTGCTAAATTATGAATGAGCTTTATAGTAAGACAAATGCCATTATCAGAGTTATTTATTCATGGGCTGTCATCTGTAACATCCCCACACTAGTTTTTCTCAAAGTTTAGTATCGATCATTTGCTTTAATCAGATGCATCAAGGGACACTCAAAGAATCAGTAACTGCAGCTTTGAATATCAGCATCTTTCTCTGGATCTTTGCCAGATCTAACTGAGCACTGAAGCCATGTCAAGCATTAGGTAGCAAGGGCAGTAAGTGGGAGCATACTCTCCTTACATTAGGGTAAGCATCCGTATGTCCCCCAAACTTTAACTTGACTGATGATGGACCACTCTGTGCTGACATGCCCATTGTTTTGTTTTTCCACTTGAGTCTGAGATCCCTCAAGGCTCTGCAGGGACTGTGCCCTGAAGAATTGCTGGGAGTGCAGAAGGGTCTTGCTCACCCTAATGGTATTGACTGCTGTTTGCTCTGTCTCGCCAGGTAAAATCTTCTAAGATGAGAGTAAATATTCTCTGCTCCGTGGTAGCTAGGAGGTTCAAAACAGTCTAAATACAGCATTACATTCTTCTAGGCAATTTAAAATGATACAGTGTCTATGTACTGTTTATACTGCTTACAGAGTAGACGGGAGAATAACACAGTGTCAGCATTCTGGCCTGTCTCAGAGTGCTTGCTTCTGGATCGATCTACATGTATCATAGAGTGCCTTATTTTCACTCTTCATTTCTTTACTTGAAGATTCAGCCTTACCAGATACTAAATCCAGGCACATGCAGTAAGAATCTGCTCCCCTTTTTCTTTCTTCATTGATGTACATGATGTCCCTGAAACACTCTGGTTAGCAGACACTTCACTTTAGGCATGAGAAAGTCAAAGTCTGGATCTGAGTTAATCACTGTAGATGTTTTTAAACTCAGTGAGGAGAATCGGGCATCTCTAGGTGTCAATTTTTCTAGGAGGGGCATGTTAAGAGGCAGCAGACAGGCTTAGACAGTAAGATGATTTTTACACTACTAAACTGAGCCAGGCTATCACACAGCCCTGTGCACCCGTGCATGACCATCCATATGGTCAAATTGCAAGCACCGTCAGCAGCAGCCCAGCACCCTCCCAGACAGTGCCCACACACAGTTCAGGGCTCAGCATGGGCCTGACACATCCTCAATAAGCATATTAAATGTGGTTAGTCTACTTTACAGACTAAGAGAGTTTAATCATGTGGATGTAAAAAAGTTAGCCCAGAGTTGGAGAATGGGTCCAGTCCCACGTAATTTTCTAATACGGTGTGAATGTTTAGAGGTCAGTAACCAAAGGTGAGCCGAATCCTATGGTAAGTGTAATTTTCAGTGTTTTGGAGGACACTGCAGCATACCTGTGATGCAGTGGGAGAAAAAGTGACTTCCTCTCAGAGCAGTATAAAGTAATCCTGAAGCCCTGCAACATGCCCTTAGGATGCAGATTTGGTATATTGGGATCAGATCAATAAAGTGATGGGGAGCTGTTCTTTGAGGATAACTCTGTTTACAGGTTACCAGAGCACATATCTAGACCAATTTCACTGAGGTCCAAGGAGTTACCCTGGAGACCCAGGTCTACTGACTTTGGGGTTTGATCCTTATACCAAAAAATGTCTTTCAGACTCAGGAAATCTTGATGACAAATTTCAAATTCAGCTCCATACTTGGGCCTTCTTTGTAAAATAAGACATTTCTCTGTTTTCCAAATAGACCATTTGACTTGTCCAAAATATGAAAAAAACACCATGTTTGCTCCTATTTATTACCAGGATAATTAGCCCTGTATAAATGATCTATACATGGTACTTTTGTAAATATCTTCTCCTGTTGCTATTAAAGGTTTTAACATATTTGAAAATCATGGTTTATCACAGCTCATTATATTTCAGTACAGCCTGACCTCCTTATCTTCCTGCTGGAAGAGATAGTAAGAGACAGAGTGTACATATTCCTTTTAAAATGAGATACACAATTCCCTCTTTCCCTCCCCACTAACACACTTCTTTGAATTCCAAAGTCCCATCGTTTTGCGCAGATCCATCTGCTTCTATTTTGAGGCATCTATTCCTCTGGCTCTGGAGTGCTGGGTAGCACTCCTGTTAAAGTCTGTCACTGTCTCTGGTTAATCAGCTGGAGAAGCTGCTGCTGCTGCTATCTCTGCAGCACTCGGTGCCCATGACAGCCTGGGGAACAAGAGGGTTGGAAGAGAACCTGTTTCTCCCACATGCTAGAAGAGAACAGATCATTTGAGTGCCAGCCTTTTTTTTTTCCCCACACTCCAGTATATTACATTCTGTAGCAATAAATAGTCTTGATAGAGATGCACAGGAATTTAAGGTACGGTCATAAGAATGGGCCATGTATTAATATGAAATAATGTAAACTTAAAAAATCCAGGGTAAACCTTATACCAGTAAAGTGGTAGAGGTATTTAGGAGACAGGCTATGTAGTTAATCAGAATTGTAATTTTTCTGGTTAAATGTTAAAGATACTTTTGTGTACATTTTGTGTGCATGCATGTAGAAATTCTAGCAAAACAAAAGTACAGTTTTGAGCTGGATAAAGTGTTTGACTCTTCAGCCTTTCTAGTGAAAGGAAAACACATTTGGGAAAGAAAACCAAGCTTCACCCTGAGTCACAGGCCACAAGTCCAAGTATGGAGGGCACGGGGCGGACTAGGCTGCTGCTGCCATCAGGTCTCTGCCAGGCTGCCCTGCACGGATGGCTGCTCCTTTTCGGAGTCAGCTGCCTGTCCACAGCACAGTGGAGCCCATGGTCAGGAGGAAGCTGTCTCCAGTTCCAGTTTGCTTAGCAGCACCATGGTGTGGAGCCCTGATGTACAAAGAGCAGCTGTCCCTGCACTCGAGGTGCAGCAGGCTGCTGAAGGCAGTGACCTCAGCCAGAGTTGTGTTCTTACTTTTTTCATTCATAAAAGCCCCATTGACACAGACTCCACCTGGGTTCAGGAGGAGATCTATTTGATCTGAAATTGCACTCTCTGGTGCACAGCCACAATTTTTAGCATCTCCATCCTAAACATGTCACTCATAGGCATCTAAACCACTTAAAAACAAGGTTTAGAGTTCTAAAGAAGGTACCCATTGTGGAAAATGTCACCCACTTTCTTCAGCTTTGCCTTTCAAAATTCAACATGAACAGAGCCTTTTACCTCATCAACCTCAAAATGGAAGTCCTGTATTTTTATAAAAGAGAATTTTCTCATTTTCAGTGGTCATTTTTATTGACTTGTTTTCTGGATGCACAGCAAACTTGTTATGTTTTATTTCATTTTCTGCTTCCTGGGCTTTGTCAGGGCTTAAAATACTTTTCTTGTATAGTGAAGATAACATTTGATGAATCAAATGTTTGACAACATTTTCTTGCTTGTCAGAAAAGGCATTCAGAGTGCTGTTTTTATAAGACTAAATCTGTATGTTCTACAGCAGCAGCTGAACTTTCCTTTGTAACTTACATACGATGGCTCTGCCTTCCTTCCTGCATTCTAATCTCTGGGCTTATACACTGGTGAAATGTCATGTATGCCATTTACACCTTTATTCTAAATGAGCTGCAGAAAACAGCCTTATCACCCTAGTGTCATTTTCCTTTCAGAGCTTGAAAAGCAATGTGTTAATTGCCAGCTATTACTTATTTATGATTATTGCACCGCATCTGCTTTTTTTTTGTGATTCTGAAATCATGTTCTGGACCATTACTGTTATTATTGCTCCTACTGTTATTTATTGTTCTTATAAATGGTGTAAATTATGCTTTTCAACTAAAATAAGTCTCTTTTCTAGTTTTGACATATTTAGGCAGTGCTGAATGAAATAATGGTAATAATAATTTTAAGACACACACATCCCAAACTGTTGACTATGAAGTTTGGTCAGAGAATGGTTAGGGGAAAATTGTCAAGATACAAAGGGATTTATGTATGCATTTATTACTTGCACAAGTGGGAATTCCACCAATAAATCCCGTGGGATGAATGTGAGCTTACATTCTTTAATGCTAGTGGAACAGACCTTATCTTCAGCAATGATTTTATTTCCACACTTTAATGTTCCCATTCTATAATGCAGCTCTCTATGATTTTTCTAAAAGATTTTTTATCAGTCTTGATCAAGTGTGTTAGTTGATAAATGGTTGAGAGGCACAGACTACAAGGAAAGATGCAATGAGTCATGCTGTCTCCTAGAAACCAGACAGCAAATAGCTTTCAACAACTATTTCAGCCTTCCCAAGTACCCTCCACTCCAGTACTCTCTCAAGATCTAATATAGACTTCCACACTACCTGTATGTTCACCTGCCCAGGAAAATTTGAGAAGAAACTGTAATGAAAAAAAAGTTGAAGTCCGTCAGTACCCATCCAGAGGAATGAGACTTGTGGTAAAAGAAGGCAAGAGGATGGTGACAAAATAGATGGATAAGGGAACTATTTCCTCAACAGTTTAGCCTAATCTGATTGTTGGCTTCTGCCAAAAACAGCAGTTCAGCTTTTCCCCCATGCTCTGACCACACAGTCCCTTTTCTGAGGACTGACTAGCTGTCATATCATCAACCATACGAATAAGCTGATTTTTGTGAAAGACATTGAAAGAAAGGGATTAGTTTTCTATGTTGTGAGGCTATGCAATTGCTACTGCCAGCACAAGAGGTGCTCCAACAATGTAAGGCAGGAAGCATGGGGAAAAGACTTTTTTAGGCTATAGTGTGGTCAAAGATCATTTGCTGAGAAACTACATCCTCAGCTAGAGTGGTTTATTTGAAGGAACAAATTTTTAATTTCACTAAACAGGCAATCTGAGCCTAGAGAGGGCCTGGCATAACAGTTGAGAATAGCACTGCCACAAGACCAATTCCAGAGACCTGCCTGCTGCCCCCACGCACTGCTGTGATGCAGATACTGCACATGACGTAGGATGGAATACAGAGTTTTGTGGACTGACTGACTCTAGTCAGATCCAGCATGTAGTGAAGAGTCAGGGTCTGCTGGGTGACACTCAGTTATTACCCTAAGACATGAACTGGGAAGGTCCCTAGGCGGGAGTATGCAAGTCACTCCCAAAAGCACTTACGTGTTCTTCAGTTGCTTGACCACACAAAATGAGGCTTCCTCCTTAGAACTCCCGTGAGATCAATTGGGATTTTTCTTCCCACTTAGCAAAACTAAGGAGAAGAACATAAATAATTTGCCTAAAAATGGAGCAAAGCTTCATAAGAATTAATGTTACTGGACCCAAGAGACTGAGACCCTCATTTCTGTGGCCTTATGATCTGGCCATGTCTCTCTAGATCCTGTAGCAGTAGTTTCTATGGCAATGACCTACAAGAAAAAAGTTATATTTGCATACGCCTTTACTGATCTTGCATTTCCTTTAAGTTCTATTCGAATAGATTAGCAATAAAGGATAAACATTGGAAGAGCTCTATGTGGAAATTATGAAGAACACCAAACCCCTTCTTTTCTACCTGAGTACTCCTATGAGCCTCAGCATCAGCTCCAAAGCTGCAGTGACTGTCAGGGTTCTCAGCCAGCTGTAGCATGGGCACACTGAACATCCTGAGGTGCTCTTTTCCCTCTTACTGAAGCAACTGTAAGGTGCATGATAGCACCTACACCTGCCTGTGACCCACTGGGTCTCTGAGCTGCTCAGATATTGAGTCCTGCTCAGACAAGAATGTCTCCTGCAACTCTTCCCATAGGCGAACCTTCCTTCTCATAGGTGTCCACAGTAACATGGCCAAAACCCAGTCACATATTCTTCAAAGATGAAATCAGGAAAATAAAATTTAAATGAGAATGATAGAGTCTGAATTTAACTTTCTCTGCATATGCTCATTTTATACATGGATTACTGCTAGTTTACCCTGTCTGGTAGGAATGTGTATTACACTGTCACCACAAGATATTTTTCTATGTTTTGCCTAAGAACTTGTTCTAAAAGCCTATCTGCTTTGCATCCCTATCCAGCTTTTTGGTGGTTTGGTTTTTTTGTTGTGGTGTTTTTTTGTTTTTTTTTTTTGCTTAGGGTAGGAGGGAGGGAGCGGTAGATGTGAAGGGAATCTTCAGTAGGTTCTTGACATTGCAGATAAGGTTACTAAGACACAGAAATCGGGAATCTGATCTCAGGTTTCCAGGACATGGGTAAGCCCAATCTTGAATGTTCTGGGAGGAGGATCTATTCATCTTCCCTGAGGATGTTTTGTTTCTCACGGAACCAATCTCTTTTTTCTGTTTGTTCCTACCTTAAGGTCGTAATCCCCTGTTTGTGATAGCAGCAGGATTCCAACAGCAGCAGATTATGATGTCACAAGGAGAGATTTATGAAGCCATAGGACAGAGAAGCAGGAAGAAGGGCTCTGTTGTGATATGGCCCTGTCTGCAAACTCTTTTTGTAGTAATTGCACAAGTGAGAGGAAATCCATGTCACAGAGGTTATATTTTAACCCTCTAAATGGCTGGTTATCAATGTGTGACTGAGCATGGATATTCAAACAGCGAGTTTTCTGCTTTAGAGCCTGTTCATAAATCCTGACTGAATACACTAAAATCCTTTGAGGCAATTTTACAAATGTCACAAACAGAATGAGGAGAATGCATTGGCATGGACACAACTATATCAAGTGCCTCTGTAAAATGAAGGAAGAGACATTGGGAGCCACAGAAGGCTGCTTAAGGGATATCCTGAGCAGTGACTGTGCTGGAGGTAGCACCATCCCTTTTACAGCTTCATGGCAAGCAGGGAAGTACGGAGTTTCCATTTTTTCAGAAAAAAACATTGCTTCTCCATGAATACCTCCTTGTGTCTGTATCAGCTGGGTTGCCTCACTTTAGGCATGACTCAGTGCTCATTGCAGATACATTCATGAGACAAGGACTCTAGGACACAGCTCCACAGGATTTTCTTCACCAGTCAGTGAACTGTAGAGTTTCAGGTCTTGTGAGTAGTCAGCCGTATACTGTGATGTAGGGCTCAGCTGAGAAGTTTGCCCTTTCTGTTCACCTGTCCCACCCTTGTTCTGAACAGAGATGATGGTAGATTTGTCTGTCCTGCTGAGCCTACTTAGCACCTGGCTCACAGAACAGAGGAGTGGCTTTGGAGCACTGTGTAGATGGAAGTGGTCTGTTTGCCTGTGTACATTTTGGGAACTGAGTGTATGGGATTTGATCTCAGTGTGTGACCCTTGCCTGTTCTGCACAATCTTCCCTAACTTGTCCTTACTTGACCTTACCTCAAAGTGATCAGAATATTGTTTTGAATCTGACTTGCACAGTGACTGGCATTTGATCTGGCATTTTACTGAGATGTAACCAAATGTGACTTGTCAAAGAAATTCCTCAGCAATGGCACTTGTGCCCTTTTAGTGGTATTTTATTCCAAGTTCTGGACCTCAGCTTTCCCTGTGGTTTAACTTTGGCTTGAATTGAAACCAGAAGGAGCATGTTTTCTAGATCAAAATCAGGTGCCATAAAGAATAGCTGAATTTCCACAAGGACATCTGAAATACAAAATTGGCTTTGTTTAACAAATGAGATTTCTGTGAGGCCAATACAACAGAAACCTCCTCTGGTTTAAAAAATCTAAAAGAAAGTCTGTTTTCCTTCCAATTCTTTTCAAGACAAGACCAAAGCCCTTATAAAAATCACACTGAAAACTGTAAGTTGGTGTTAAGCCATTCTATGGTTGGCAACTCATTGCTGATTTTCCCCCTGGTCACAAAACATACAGGAACGAATGAAAAGATGTATCTTGTAGTCATATGAGTCACACAAAATATGCATTTCTGGAAACAGTTCTCTTTTTCTATGGCAGACATAGGCTGTGTGTTTGCACTGACCTGGTTGAGTGCTGTCACTAGGAGGTCCCAACATCCTTCTGAATCTGCTGTTCATCACTGTCCTCCCACTGCTCTTTCTGTAAGTCTGGCAAAACCATTCAGGTGACCTCTCTTATGCACTTAATCAGAGAAACCATAGAATAGTAGAATCACTTAGGTTAGACTTCTTTAAGGCCTTTGACTTGGTCCCACACAACAACCTTCTGTCCAAATTAGAGAGACATGGTTATGAAGATTGAACAATTTGGTAGATAAGGAATTGGCTGGATGGATGCAGCCAGATAGTTGTGGTCTATGTCGAGGGGGAGGCCAGTGACTAGTCATGTCCCCCAGGAATCTGTGTTGAACCAGTGCTCTTTAGTATCTTTATCAATGATAGAGACAGTGAGGTCAAGTGCCCCCTTGGCAAGTTTGTGGGTGACATGAAGCTGAGCAGTGCAGTTCACACAAAAGGACAGGCTGTCATCCAGGGGAACCCAGACAGGCTTGAGAGGTGGGCCCATGAGAACCGTATGATGTTCAACAAGTACAAGTGTAAGATGCTGCACCTGGGTCGAGGCAATCCCAGGCATGAATAAAGACTGGGAGAAAAACTCATTGAGAGCAGCACTGCAGAGGATGTGTTCAATGCTTCTTGAACTCTGTCAGACTTGATGCTGTGATCAAATTCCTGGAGAGCCTGTTCCAGTGCCCAACCACCCTCTGGATGAGGAAACTTCTCCTACTATCTAACCTGAACCCCCCGGGAACAGCTTTGTGCCATTCCATGGGGTCCTATCACTGGTCACAAGAGAGAAGAAATCAGAGTCTGCCCCTTGTGAGGAAGCTGTAGAGCGTACTGTCTCTCTTCAGTCTCTTCTCCTTCAGGCTGAACAAACCAAATGACCTCAGCCACTACTCATATGGCTTCCCCTCTAGACCTTTCACCATCTTGGTATTCCTCTTCTGGATGCTTTCTAATAGCTTTACATCTTTCTTATATTTCGGTGCTCAAAACTGCAGAGTGGTCGAGGTGAGGCCACACCGGTGCAGAGTGGGAGATTCTCCTGATACCATTGCTTTTACAGGTCATATATATATGAAATTAAAATTTACCCAGAATGTTTTACAGGTCTGTCCCAAAAGAATAATCTTGGAACCAGCTTGGTTTTAGCCTCAGATCTTTTCTCCAGTTTAGACACGATCGGAACAACCATCATTCAGCCTCATGTCATCCTTTGACCTTCATACATGTAGGATAAATCCAAGTAGCTGAGCAGAGGGTTTGGTGACTGCTGCTAGACTTTCAAGATAACTCTTATTATGATACTTGATTTACTGCTTGTTGTTGGAATCGGATATACATTCTGATTATGAACAAGCACTAAACAGCTGTGGCACTAAAAGAGATGGGCAGACACAGCAGGCAGACCCAACACATGGTGCTTGATGTAATTCCCTAAGATTGCTATTGATATATAGTGTCATTTACTTTAAGAAGGTCATTCTAAACAAAACTATTTTAAAAACTGTACAGAATTAAGTAACAATCATACTGATATTTTTGAAGTTCCTCATTTCTTAAAAAACAAGTTGTCATGCTATTTTAAATTCATCACAAACACAAACAGTAAGTAAATAAAAAATCACTCCTTAAAGAATATATTCATTTCTGCTCAAATTTCCAAAGTTCGTGGATTTTTACTTTGTTTATTTAAAAGTTGTTCAACTTTTATGAACTATTGCATCCACAGTCACAGGAAAAAATATACACAAGTGTTAAAAATGTTTAGTCTCTAAATATTTTGAATGCCAAGTGGGAAATGAATAATGAAACAAAGAAAGTGTGTTTCTTGAACATGGCTTGTATTAGGCTTACACCCCCACTTTCCTTAAATAACTCTTATAGTGGGACTCCAGCTATTTACTTTGTGTATCTTTCAGCCCACACTAATGGTTCTTAGGATCCATAAAGTCCTACCATTTGAAGATGTGAAGAAACTTAACAAATGTGATTGGATCATAATGAAGAGGTAGGTTTCATGATCTGCATTTCAGACATGTGGGTTCTGAGGCGCAGAAGTTTGAGTGACATTCCCAAGGATACAGAGGAAGACAGTGAGAGAGACAAGAAGCCCAGAGTTCCTGACCTCTCTGTCCTGCTCACTAATCACAAAACCACATGTCTTCTGCATACCTCAGAGATTTTTCCATTGTTCCTGAGGAATGGACTATTCCAATGTGTCCGTGTACTTGGTTATTTCATCAAAATTCCATGGGCAGCAAGTATAATCTAACAAAGTTTTTAAGGGGAACAGTGAAAGGCTGGAATTATATTTCTGTCTCTTTAGCCTTAGGAAGTTCAAGAGGATGTTTCTGCTGGGGGGATCTCTGACAGGTAATTGTCACAGGAGCAGGTCTCCTTCTCTTTTGCAACAGCCCAGGGCATTTACCTACGAGAGGTAAAGATCTGTTATGGCTGAGGGTCCAGGGCGCTAGCACTAATTTTCTTGCTGGGTGCGGATACCAGCTAGACTGTGTGCACTCCAGTGATTACAGAAGGGCTAGAGCTGATGTACATTTTGACAAGTCACAAAGGATATGGCCCCCTGGGAATCAGTTCATAAAATGAACAAAGTCCTCTCCACCCCCTGTTTAACACAAGCAGTCAGATTGTATAATCCTTTCCATAAAGTTAAAACCTTGTTAAAACTTTATCCTTTTTTTTGTCTGGCTAAAAAGATGATCGTAACTTTAATGATTCTCTTTAATTCCTTCACTACAGCCACTGTTATTAACTTAGAGCATTGTGGAAATGCTTGAGCTAATTTTAACCAAGGAGTCTTGGAAACAATCTAGCTGGGCAGCAATGCTCAGCAAGTGGTCTCTTAGTTTGCTTTTCGTATTATCTAACCCAAACCTCCCGTGACACAGCTTCATGCCATTCCCTCAGGTCCTGTTACTGGTTGCCAGAGAGAAGAGATCAGTGCCAGCCCCACTGCTTTCCCTCATGAGGAATCTCCTATTGACCTCCCATTAGTGGCTGGAGCTCACCAGATGAGCTTTTATCACATATTCTAGATTAATTTAATATGAAAGAGATCCAACTGATGCCCTCTAAAACCATTTTGCAAGTTGAAGCACTAAGATCAGGAGATCTGCTTCAAAATCGATCTGAATCCAAAGACTGATGTAAACACACCTTCTGCTTTCTTGGGCTAAACAGGTCACATGCATCTGTGTGTGGATACAGACAAACAAAGATCACCCTTGCCATGGTCTGAACAGGACAGATGAGACCCAGCTGTGGTGTGGATGTGTGGTGTTGTGATCTGACTATTACACTCTAAGGAGAGCTGAAGTCTCTCTATTCTCTCACTTTGTCTTGTTCTCTGTCCCTTCTAAAATGAAATCTATTCTCCATGCCAAACTGGGAGTAATTTTCCTGGCCTGCACCAATTTTAATATGTCTTTCTGCAACAGGGATAAACAGAACTGGACATGCTACTCCAGATGAGGCTAGTGTTTGGAGCTTGTCATTTAGATTCTGCAAATGCTGGTAGACATCACTACATCAGGTATAGCCAGTTCCCATTTCAAGGCTATTTCAGCAATTGTAACAGAGAGAAATTTAGCCATCAGCTACAAATAAGGCAGACAGGCACTGCAGACCCAGAATAAAAGAATTATGCATTCTATACCATGGTTTACTGCTCTGATCAGTACCCAGGCAAAATTGTGTATATAGTTAGAACTGATCCATAGTTAAAATCATATGAAATAGCCAGGACATACTTTCTACGAGCTGTAACTATTAATCTGAGAAGTTTCAGAGGGAAATCTGCTGGGGAAAGTGCGTGGATCTGATGTTATGTCCTCTAAAAGTTATTTCTGGGACAGATTTTAGAACACTTTTATCTTGGACTGCTCAAATCTCAACACTCCTGGAGTTCAAACTGGGCCATTGACAGACCACTTAGGACTCTGATGGGGCAATTAGGCTGATGAAATTGAATATTCTGGGGTTGCACATTTTCATCGAATTTCTGTTGTCTAATGGACCCTCTATCCCAGTCCACATAATCCAGTACTTTGCATTTATGCACCACAGGCAGAAAGCTTAACTATCAGTAGGAGCAAATATGCCTAGTTGCAAGATAAAAGATGGAAAGGACAAAGAATAATGGATAAACTTCTATTTTTGACAGCTATATATCTTAAATACATAAAAACCTTAAAAGTTAGAAGGCAGCAGACTCCCAAACGCTTCACAGTTGCTGTCACTGGGTGCTTCATGTCAGAAATATGATTCTGACTGACATTTGTGGGAGTAGCATTCACAGGAAGAATTGTACTGAACAGTAGTTTGGATTTGGCATATCTATATTGAATCATACAGCACACTATAGATATTCCCAAACCAGTTTCTCATCTGTTTTCAGGATAAAGTTGTATCTTCGATAATTAGCTGAGACAGAGTTGTTTTGTTAGGATCCTGTGCTATGTAAATGTAGTTCTTCTGCCTCCAGGACCTGAACTAGGATGTCAGTATCGGGGGGCTTTTGCTTACAGTGGATTTGGGCAACAGCACTGCCAGGTGTAGACATTTTCTCAGCTGGTGATGCTGCAGAGAATGAAAGGTTTATATGCACCACTTTCTCCATGTCTCATCTTCCCATTTCTTCTTTTAACATAAGGAGGACCTTTGGTGTACAGATGGTTTTACCTAATTTTAAACTAACTGAAACACTTTGGGTTCAAAAGTTTACTTTCAGTGTTACTGGTTTCATGTTCTACCAGGATGAAATCAGGGTAGAAGGCTCAGAAAGAATAATTTCCAGTAAAAAAAAAAAAAAGACAGAAATGATGAGCAATGATGCTGCATAATTATGAATGAACTTTGAGATGATTCTATAACTCCCTGAAAATATTCTACCTGAGATCTGGAAAGGAGGTTATGAGGAAGTGGGAGTCAGTCTCTTCTCCCAGATAATAAGTGATAGGACAAGAGGAAATGACCTCAGTTTGTAACAAGAGGAGGTTTACGTTGGATATTATGAAAAAAATATTCTTTGAAAGGGCAGTCAGGCACCAGAACAGACTGCCCAGGGAACTGGTGGAATCGCCATCCCTGGAATGTTCAAAAGTTATGTGAATGTGGCACTTTGGGATGTGGTTTATTGGTGAACACAATGGTGCTAGGTTAATATTTGGACTCAATGATCTTGGAGGTCCTTTCCAACCTTAGTGATTCTATGATTCTATGATGAGTAGACTGAGAAAAAAAAGAAAAAAAAGGGAAAAAATACATTAAGTACTTTCCATATGGCAAAGACAAGTGGCAAGCTGGGTTTAAGGACAGTCTGCTGCATGCTGGCTTTTTTTAATCTTGAATTGCACGTCAGTGTGGGTTGTTTCTTTTTTAATGGACTAATTGAATAATTCTGGAAACAAAATAGGGCATCTAGAAACTTTATAGCTCTCAGCAAATAGTTTTAGATCATCACAAAAATCTCTGTCATTCTTTCTTTGATTTCTAGCCGCCTCTTAGAAACTTTATTCCCACACTGGTGATGGGGTGACAGCCCAGGACTTACATGCTCTGTGTTGGACTCTGGCCAGTGGTATTTAAATTGCACTTACTCTTTGCCAGATCTGCTGAGAACCTGTGACGACATTTTTGGAAGGGCAAGATGTCTCTCAGAGTTCAGGGAACAGTATATTATCTGTCACTGTGTAGATTATCTGTAAGTGTGTGCGTGATCTAAATACTTTCCTGACTTCAGTTTGCAATCTGGGCTGAGGTGCTGGTTCATTGCTCAGATCTCTGAACTAGGGAGTCCATCTCAAGAGCTTAGGACATGCCCTTCTTCTGTCCACCACAGTTTCACATAATTTTCTGCATTAAAGGGAAGGTCTTAAAAATAAAAACGTTTAGATGCTTTGTAGTTGTCTGTACCATAAAATGACCTTCTGGGCCTTCTACAAAGGCCCTTGAAGTAGGGTTAGCCTGAGGGGTGGGTTAGCTGGGTGGCTGCCTGGCATGCTTAAGACTAGAGTGCACAACTGAAATTCGAGGTTAATGTTTATCCCCAATCAATTAGCGTTTTGGAAAGGCATGAAATTCTGGCTTGCCCTGGGCACTGTTTGACTAAAGGCCAGCCGTGGCTGGGAGCCCCAGAAGGTTGCAGATCTTGGCTCTGTGGGAGTCCTGGCTATACAGCAGCAAACAAGCTTTTCTCCAAAGACCCTCAGTGCTTTGTTCAAAAGAATTTTTCATTTTCCACCTGTGTCAATGAAAAGAGGGTTGACAGATGGGTGGTTGTAATGGGCTATTGTGTAAATAGCATGCATTTAGCAGAAATGCTGAGGGTGTGTATTTACAGGGGACTTACATGGATTTTCACTGTAGATGCGGAGGGCTCCAGAAGATCCACTGCAGGCCTGCTGCATTAATTCCCTCCACAGAGTAAAGTATTTTCTTTATTAGCTTCTGTCGGAAACAAAATATAGCAATTCAGAGAGGGAGGGAAGGAGGTGCTTTGAAAAACAAGTCACTTTTTAATAATCTGGTCTCTCAAGCCTCAGACTTTCAGTGGCATTTGTACTAATGCACAAAGGTTTTGAGGGATTCTACTTCATCCCTCTCCTCCTCACATCACTGTGCAGAATATTCAGGGATATAGTAGGCTGGGAAAACAGAGGCAACATAGTGCAGAGGACTGCCAAGTGTGTATTGATAGGATAGAGGGAAAGGAGAAGTAATGCGTGGAGGAGAGCTGTGAAGTGGCTGCAGAGGATTCATAGGAACCTGAAATTTGGAAGTGTAATCTGAGAAACAATGGAGAAAATTGCAATAAAGAGAAGATGAGAGGAAAGAAAATATGCTATTTCAACAAAGCAGTGAGGAGCTGGCAGGAGGAGGATAATCCCAAATAAAAATGAACAGAAATAGAGATGATCTGAAGTGGCAGGAGAAGTACTGGAGGGGCCTGTCTGAAGGGCATTGATGAAAAAACAGGAGAGGTGATGAGCACTGGTCCCTGTGTGACCCAACAGGCAGGTGTGGATGGCTGGCCATCCTCTCCACTGCTGGCTTCAGCAGCGTGTCAGCTGGTAGGGCTGGGAGCTGGCAGTATAACACTGACGGGGATGAGCAACACATGGTTTCACTGGCAAAGGATAGCTGTTCCCAAGGGACTTCAAAAGTTTTGATATATATAGAAGCAGGTCTGGCTCTCAGGCACAAGGCCAGTAAGTGAGGAGAGAGTCAGTACACATGTCCATGTTAGTACTGTCTTTTAATGGGGACCAGCCTTTGTGAAAACTCCCACTCTCAGGTTTGCCTAGAGCAGTTCCTGACTGCCATCAAGCAAGTTCAGTGCGAGGCCACCAGAGAGAAGAGCATCCCCCATCTTTTTTCCAAATTCTGCAATAAGCCCACACTTCTGTTTCCAGCTCAGGATTATATACTCGTTCTGACAGTGCAGAACAATCGCAGCCAACCAGACGGCACTATGGCAGTCCACAGGGATATTTTTGGAGGGTGGGAAAGTTTGTTGGAATCTATGCCAAATACCAATGGGTTCAGCCAGCAGGGAAATTTAGTGCCACTCACCTCAGGTGCGTCAACTTTTCCAAGCCTTCACTGCTAATGTTTAGCACAGCAAAGGGTTCTCTCTGTGTGAAATATTTAGAGGGTATGTTAATGCCCTTCTCGTGCTGATTCTGTGCTGACAGCAGGAGCAGCCCTGTTTCCTGGGAAGATGGTAGAAGCCATCATGTAGAGAATCCACCTTACTGTCCCCAAACACAGAAGTGGTGTGAACTGGTGGGGGAGTGGACTGTTTTCAACTGGATGAGGGATGAGGCATCTCTTGGAATTGTCATCAAAGTAGTGTAGAATCAGGATATTCAGGTCCTGTAGAGGAAGATTGGCCTAAGGAAAAGGTCAACTTTGATTGATGTCTCAAGACTAGTCCTAAGGTTATCTTTCTGGATACTGGATTTCAGTTCCATTGCCATTCCTAAAAGAAGGAAAAATGTACCCATTAAAGATAATTTTACTCCCATTCAATGTAGTGAAAAATTTGTATCTTCCAAATGCAAAAAAAGTACAGTCAGTTTTGTTGTTGATTTTTCTTTTCCGATTCCAGTCAATTGTTAATAATCATGTTGTCATTTTTTTTAAAGAGTTGGCACCAAAACTTCATTCATTCCACTTAGAAAGAACCACCACTAACTTATTACAAAACCTGTCATTATCTCACAAAGTCATATTCTTGACATCTGTTAAGTAAAGGTTTATTTTACACTTCAAAAGTCAATCTGCACAGCTGACTAAACTTCTTAAGAACTGTAAAGTCTGCTCCTGTCAAATATTTGGGAAAATAAAAGTTGGTTTAAGAAAATATTTGTTTTAGTTGGAAAATGAATCGCCTTTTTTCTGTGTATATGAGAAAACATCACTTTCTTTTCTTAAAAATTGAAGAAGGGAGTGGAAGAAAGAAGATGAAGCACTTCCTATGTACTGTATTTGATTTTCTCAGAATTAGAGAATGGCAACTGAATCAGTTCATTGCAGATTTAATTTCAAGGTCTGCATTTGTAATTTTTTTAGCTATAACATAATGTAATGTTGGTAGGGGTCAAGCTAGCCTTCTGGATTATTTGCAGAGAAAGTTCTTGAAACTACTTGATTTAGGGAATCTGTGATTTGCAACCAAGTCTATGCTGACAATTTTTGCTTGGCTGTCATGGCCATCAGACCAGGTGCCACAAGTAACATCTATAATTATAGGCTGTGGCAACCATGCTTAGAAACAGCAAATGCTGAAAGAATCATAGAATGGGTTGGTTTGGAAGGGACCTTAAAGATCATCTCGTTCCAACCTCCTGCCCAGGGCAGGGACAACTTTCACTGGACCAGGTTACTCAGAGCCCCATCCAGCCTCGCCTTGAACACTTCTAGGGATGAGGAGTCCACAACCTCTCTGGACAACCTGTTACACTGCCTCATAGTAAAGAATTTCTTCCTAATATTTATTCCAAACATATCCTCCTTCAGCTTAAAACCATTCCTCCTTGTCTTATGTCTACATGCCCTTGTGAATAGTCCCTCTCCAGCCCTTTTGTAAGCCCCTTTACATCCTGCAAGGCTGCGATAAGGTCTCATCAAAACCATTAAGCTTTTCCAGCACTAGATCCCACCCTATTTATTTCTGTTTATCCCTGGCTCTAGCCATGCATGTACGGTATTTACTGGACAGTCTTGTAACTATTGAGAGCAATGAAAAACTGCTGCTGTAGACTACTCAGATATTTTTTACCATCTCAGAACTAATCTCAGCAACATGGGGAAATATGTGTATGAGTCCTTTCTGATACAGATTTTACCTTTTTGACAGCCTTGGACATACTGTGTCATTATTAGAGAAAAAAATAATCTCTTGAACTAAAGAAATAGACATTGTTTGGGAATACTTTATTGGAATAATTTATGAAATAGAAAATGGAATTTAAACAAAATCAAAAATGTTTTATTCCACTCCCCCCTGAAAAAAAAGAAATCCTGGGTTCTCTCAAAATGCAGGAAATTCCACAGTTCCTCATCTGTGCCGTGATGGTGGTCACCTGTCACAGGCCAGGAAAGGAATCAATTTCCCAGTCAGTGGCCAACAGTCAGAGCAGATACATTTCTGATGATCACTGAGATAACACAAGGATACAGAAACTTTAGTTAATACATGGCTATCTTGACTTTAATACAAAGAAATTTTGATTGCTTCTAGCCAGGTAGTATTGGACCTTATCTTAAGCATTCAGGTCAGCTTTGGGTCAATGATATTGATAACTGAATTGGAGCTTAGTAAAGTACATTACATCTGGCACAAAGAAGCATCCCTCATCAGTGAAGTTAAACCCTGAAAAGAACATTTTCTTGGGGTTATGCTGGTAGCATCAAAGGAAAAAGTATAGAGAAGGTGTGTGTGACAGAGAAGAGGAATCACATTTTATATATCTTGCTGATCTTGCAAGGTGAATTCTACAGGGATGATTTTGAATTTCTGTGAAAGAAGTAAGCAAGTTTGGTTTTTTTCTTCAGTCCAGCCACAGCAGATTGGGCCATAACAAGAAGTGTTAGATGTGATTGGTCATTGCAGGTACTCAGATCTACAAATTAGCTCCACAACTCTTTCAGTAGTTGTCTCTTACAATGGAAATATATCTGTGATTTCAAGAGTAGGATCATTTTGCCTTAACTGAGCCATTAAAATCGAGGTCTCTAATCTGAGTTGCTTAGCCTCCTGTCATCACTGGAGCAAACCCACTATGCATGCAAGGTGTTGTTTCCATAATAGCTGGAGTGACTTGCTCTCTCACAGAATCTATTTTTTCATGTCCATTACAGAGTGATCTGAGACAACTTGGATTTAACATGTTGCATGTTAGTAATTTCAAGTTTGGGGAGATTAAATCTCCTTGGTTCTCTTAAATTCACACTCCAAACAGACTCACAGAACAGTTCAAGACTGTCACTGGCCTAAATCCTGCCATAACCCACACAGATTCTCCTACAAGTATCAGCATCTTCTAGAGCAAACAGCAGCTGATCTGCTGCTAGGAATAATAAAGTCAGGAAACAGGAATACAGCAAGTGACTTTTTTCATCAACACATAGGACACTAATCCATGACAGAACTTCGGCCTCTCCCTAGATCTGGTGGATTTGAACCTTCATTTCCTGTTTCCTGGAACATGTCTTTACCACTAACCTGAGTGGGAAGGTGTTGGCACCCTCATTCTCCCATCCTGAGGCTCTTCTGCTTTATATGACCAACTTAAACATTCACTAAGGAGAGAGAGCAAATACCAAGTAACAGAAGTTGGGCTGGGGAACTCTCTGATTTATTACAATGTTTTACATTCCTGTGAGCAATTTAAACCTTGGGATTTAGAGTCATCTCGCTCTTTTCTATTTCGTTGTTTAAATGGGTCACATAAAATAGAACTCTAGTATGAGGGAACAAGAACAACACTTCACAAGCCCTCTGAAACTCTACTTAACGATATGGTGCCTTAGGCAGTCAAGAGGACAGGGTTTAAATTAATTAGACAGAGAAAGGGATTAAACTTGGAACCCATACTCTAGATGACTACTCCAGCCTCTGGAAGTTCTGGAAAATAGGGGTCAGGAATAATACCATTTCCTTCTCCGGATGCTTTTTAAAATGAATCCATTATAGAAACAGTTTTTTACCTAGTTTTTGGAGCGGAATCAGCACAGCAATGGGAGCAATGTGTGCCCAGACAGGATCAAGGAGAAAGGATGCAGAACTCATGTTTGATTGTAATTTCTTATCACAAATTTAAAAACCTCCAGTTTAGCAGACCATGTTGTTTTAGGCAGAGCTTTTTATAGGTTTATCCATCTCAATGCTTTGGATATACAGTAAACCCAGATGCATAAATTAAAGACTAGATGCTACAGTGGTTTAAAGTGCAGTGCTCTTATTGACATAATCTTAGGGTTACAGATCACCAGGAAAACCAAGGTAGTAAATTTACATCAGCTGGTTTTGAATTTGGTCTTATGGTCTAGGTTGACATGCCCTAGAGTCCACTACTGGTGTCTGTCCAAAACTATTCCATGTGAACTTCGAGCATTTTGACTACATTTCACATCATTACACTTCTGTCCATTGCAGCTCAGGTCTGCCATATTGATTATAATGTCTGTTGCCTTTATGAAGTTTCGGGAGTAAAGTGTTTTATAAGAAATGTTGGGAATTTTCTGTATCTCCTAGTATAGTAATAGCATTGGGGCATAGGCTTAGGATAAATCTAGGTGTTTTGGGTTTAAGGCATCCTTTTATATGCTGACCTATGTTATCATAATGCATTTAGTATATTTTTAAAATAAACACACTCACATAGGCTGTAGATCAATTTTCCTTGCATGAGAAGATTGATTTTCTGGAAGCCTAAGGCTTAAATATGACTACCTCCTTGTAGTGAAGTGTTGGTACTCTTATCCCATTCATTTCACTTGTGTAATGCAGCCTCTTTTCAGTGATGGTTGCATTATAATAGATGACAAAAGTCTGAGATAGGTTTAATATAAGTTAAAATCAAGTTAATACAAAATGACCCACAGAGTTTCCACAGGGACACAACCTAGTCTTTCAGCAGTTGATGGAATAATTCCTTATGAAATGATACCATTTGGGATACTGCAACTTCCAAAAGAGCATAATATATTAAATGCCAATCAACATGAGTTTATGAAAATAGTTCTTGTCAAACCAACCAGATGTCTTTCTCTGATGGGATTACAAGACGAGTTAATAAAGGTAAATAACATGGATACAATATACACAGGTTTATGTCAGGCATTCATCTGAGCACCCAGAAAATATTTCTTTAAGAAACTATAATGACTAAAAATCAACACAGCACACATTCAGTTTATTAAAACTGGATAACTGTTAGGTCTCAAAATATAAACAGGGAATCTTAACTGAACAAATATGGTTTTGCGATGCTTAGAATGGCGAGGAGAATTTGGACTGTTATATCTTCTTTATATTTTGTACATGTATGGTTATGACAACATTAATATGCCCAGGTCTGGGATTCACCATCTTATGAAGTTGCCTGCAAACTTGTGAGGGGCGAGGAACAATCTGGGGGAGAAGCACAGGAATGGTTAGAGGACAAGAAAACAAGGATTGTAAATTCAATGAGTTCAGTCTGTTTAGTTTATCAAAGGAAAGGTTAACAGATGACATAATCACAGTTTATAAGAATCTCCATGGAGAAAATACATTTGATAATCAGGGGTTCTTCAGTTCAACAGACAAAGACATAACAAAATGTGGTAGATGGATGCTGAAGCTGGAAAACTTCCAATTCAAAGGCATTGGTTTTATAAAGAAGATGATTAACCTCTGGAACAATTTAACAAGGATTATGGCAGAACTTCTATCTCTGGAAATCTGTAACTTGGAACAGAATATCTTTTAGAAAGATTGGGGTAGATTAGCACAGTGCTTCCTCACAGTTTTATAGCCTAAGAAATACTTCTGTGACTCAACTATTCAGTCTGCTTATGTTTAAAAGAATATTTCCCATTTGTATCTTCACTATTTTGAGCTGTCTCAAAAATGGTAGCATGGACCAAAACTCCTCTCTCAGATGAGAATCTGTTTATATGCTGGTGCACTTTGTGGGCTGCTATAAAACTTAAACTACTTCTTTAAGTAGTTCAAAATGAAATACAGCCTCTGGCAGCAGCAGAATGTACACAGCTGTAGCATGTGTGCCTGTCATGTCATACCCCTAGCAAACATTCAGATCCTGGCATGCATTTTCTTAACATGGTTTAGAATACATGCTCACACTCTGGAAGAGAAAAAGATTGCTCAGGCTACTGCAGCAGCTCTGACCAGTGGGGATTTAATGCCCTCTTTAGAGAAGCCATCTCCATAACACAACTCTACTGGCTTGGTCTAGCATTTAACACCTCTCAGAAGCAGCTCAATGTCCTGGTCACAATCTGGACTACAAGCTGCCCAAAGGTAATACCAAACTGCACACCATGTGATAAGAGTATACAGTCTCTGTCTCAGAGAAGAATGGGACTTAAGGGTCTATTTTAATCACAGAAACACAGAATTCTCTGTATATTTTAATGATTAAGGCAACGGGGTTTGAGAGCATCCTTGTTGGTGCTTCTGCTCTGTGATGGCAGGGCTGTGAGCAGCTCTGACACAGGGAAGGAAAGAAAGGGGGCCTCATCCAGCCAACTTGCAGTGCTTGTTCCCACCTCCCCCCAGTTCCACATCTTCACACTGCCATTCTTAATGCTGTCAAATGGTTAAAAGAGAAAACATGTGTGTTGCACTTTTTTGAGATTATTCCTGGCCTCTTGGCCATATTCTAGTCTACATCATTGCATATTTTCAACTATGTTCTTCCTTAAGTTTCAGCTGGTTGCAGTATTTCTTTGTATTGGTTTCCTAATAATACACAACTACCACAACATGTAGAAAAAAGAATGTGGATGTTTCAAAAGAAAGGATTAGCCACTATATGAATTATAATGGTAACTGTGGTTTCTCCAGGACATAAATCAATCCACATTCTTCAGGATATAAATCATATGCTAAATGACTGAGACTTAAAGGGAAGACTGTTGTTGCATAATTGCCTATTATGGAAGTTTTACGTCTTCCTCTGAAGCATCTGGTAATGGTACCATTAGTTTGATCCGGAATGATGCCTTTGTGGAACATTCCTGTGACTCTTTAGCAGATGCTTGATTCAGTCTTGTACAGGGCAGCCAGATGTCCCACACCTTTTCAACATCCTATTCTGCTTCCTTTGCTTGCCTTAAGGAACGTCAGCTACCTGATATTTGGGCACACTAATGCTTTTCCCATTTGGCAATAAAACAACCCACAAAGTGATTGTGGTGCAGGAGGAAACTGGTCACAGTTAGGAAAGTTTTAGAAACCTGGCACTCAGGAAAACATACAGAGAAGGAGTATTGCTCTCCAACTAATTCCATATCCTGTTTTATGTCTTTCTTACTGCAAGGAGCAATATGTGTTGTAAATCACAATCATGGCAACAGTGATCACTATAATTAATTTTGTATAATGTTTTCCATTCCAGTCCTTTGTTTTCAGTAGTTCATAAATTTTTTAGCTTTCACTAACTGATTTTGAACAAGGAAAGGAAATGAAAAAAACCAAAGCTCTACATTTTTTTTTTATTACTTAATACTTCTGGTTACTGTTTTCAAATGTTTCTTAAATAGTTGTGGGTAAACAACTACCATTGAGATTGCTGTAGCTATTCTAGTATGTACTTGTAGTTTTTGAAGATTGGACCTCATGCTAGAAATGTAGATTTTTTTTTTTAGGAAATCTCTTGGGACAGGTACGGTAAGTGAAGAATAATGGCACATATCATTCATGATGTCTGTCTTGGTTCAGCCAAGATGGTTGAGATCACCTAGAAAGTCATCCTTAGAAATTGCCCAGAGATTTAACCAAGGGGTTTAAACTTTAGTACCAATGCATAGGCTATCAGCTTATAAATTTTTTAACTTTTTTCTACACAAACAGGGTGGGCAGACATAAGGTGGGATTCAAAATAGTGAAAATGTCTGCTTCTGCACTAATTTTCCCCAGCTTCTTTACTGTCAGTGGTGATACAACCCATATGGTCATTGAAATTCATTCTAATATAGATATGCAAGAGACACTGTTTGAATTGTTTCCTAAAAATACCCATCTTTGCTGGCTAAATGGAGATTGAAATGAAAAGCTTTGGTGTCTACATTAGGATACCTAATGTTTAGAGACATAGTCGATGTTAAGTTCGAACCACATTTCTTCTATCTTCTTCCTCGCAGAATCCCTTGGTTAACATTTCTACTGAGTTTGGTTAGTTGACTGCCCTTTTATTTAAAAAAAATGGAATCTCTTATGATACACATGTGACAATATTTAATCCAAGTAGAATACACATACCTGTTCTTCTTTTCCCTGTCCTTTGCCTCACTTATCATCGGGGTGCTACTCACAGTGGCTATGAAGGTTTAAATGTGTTGAGTGTGGCAGTTAAAGTTGATATTTGAAATAGGGATAAGCTTTAAATAGGCTGAGCTTGCTTGTTCACCTCACCATTGGGGCAGGCAAAGAATAAGCTGCTGTATTTCAGTTCATACTCTTCCTGCCTTCCCATTTAAAAATAGTCCAGCAAAAAAACTGCAGGTCACATTCCTGATTCAGATCACTGTGTCACCTCGGTCCAGGTCATGGACAGCTATTCCAACTGTGTTGAGGGTGTGCAGCAGGTACAAGCTGGTGAAACCAACAGTGCCTCAGAGAGAAATGTCAAAAATTACCTGAAAAAGAAAATAGGCAGTCAGGTAAGAAAATATGCTGATGATACAAAGTTATTCAGACCTGTAGGACAAGGGCAGACTGTGAAGTATTTCAAAGACTGAGTGACTGGGCGATAAAATGATAGATGAAATGCAATGTAGATATATGTAAAGTGATGTACATAAGGAAAAGCAGTCCCAGCTCTACTTATAAAATGGTCTCTGGGGTGTATTAGGATTTTAAAAGGTCCACAGAAGGGCAACAAGGATGTTTCCTCTTTTTTTTCTGAAATGGTTTCTGCACAAATAGCAGCTGCATAGGCTGGAGCTCCTCAGCCTGGAAAAGAAACTCAGGGAGGATTTGGTGGAGCTCGGTGTAATTGTGGGTGACATGAAAATTGTCAGCTCAGTTTCTTTGCCAAAAATAAGAACTGAGACCATCATGTTGAGGCATAAGAGCCAGGTTCAGAACAAACTAAAGAGGGTGGTTCTGCATGTGACAAGTGACGGACCTGTGAGACATCTTGCCAGAGGATATTGTGCATAAAATTGGCATGATATCAATAGACAGCTGGACAAATACTTGCTAAGAATCACCCTCTGGAGATTGCTGAATAAGAAAATCTCATCAAGATGAGAAAATCCTTGAGCTGAAAATAGTATCAGTCTGAATATGCAAAGCATTACATATGCTTGTTCTCTTGGATTTTTACCTGTGGATACTGATGGACACAAGATACTCAGCTAGATGGGCTGTTGAGCTAAGTCAGAACAACTGGTATTGCATTCATCTAACTGTGGCCTTGGGAGTTGAAATTTTCCCTTTTGCTGTGTTTTGCAGTAGTCACTGTGCTGGTTGTCATACAAATATGGAATCAAGAGATAGCCCTTATCCCAAAAATCTTACCTTAATGACAAGATATAACCTGTAGGAGTAGGTGGGAAGAAGCCTAACCAAGGAACCAGCTCAGCAGGTTTTCCCACACTCTGCCTTTGCCATGTATGAATGTGTGAATAAGAGCCAGAAGATAAACAGGTGTTGAGTATATCTATAGCTGTGTTTCTTAATGAATTTATCACTTTTTAGTATTTTACTTCATCCTTAAACATCCCCAGGAAGAATGTCATACTTCAAGAAATTAGTTGATAAGTTTGGGATGAGATGAAAAAGCACTCTAACTAAAGGCAAATATGTGTGCTGTTAGGAAATACACCACCTCCAATTGCCCAGTGAGGCTCTCCCTATATTATTCTCAGAAACACCATATTCTGGCAGCAATAAACTGTGGAAATTATTAAAAAACATTGATGCTAGACTAAAAGTTT